>OY992880.1:16945111-17602611 GCA_963921405.1 Cepaea hortensis | reverse complement strand
TATGCGACCAACCCCATTCCCTATGTTGATTTATTAGGCAGCTTCACGATCAGTAGTTTGCCATTGCTTTCTGAACAAGAAATCAACGTTGCCTTCATTTGACCAGTGTAGGGAATTAACCCCGTACCCCATTGTCGGTGCACCGGAAGTCTCAATGGGAACGCATTAATCCCTCTGCCACGCTGACTTCTTTGATCGTTTCTGCAAGTTTAAAACAAAAATAAAAATTCAGCACTAAGGGGAACCCACCACGTCTAAATCTTTTTAATTTTTTTTTTTTTTTGCGTTAGCTCGCTTTGAACTTAAGAGTAGTCCATACACTACTACTACTTCTACATTTGGTTGCCTCCATATAAAAATCCATATCTCAGTAACAAACGAGGGAAAATGATGAGATTTAGTATATAACCTTATCATTATGTCCACCCAACAAAAAAAAATTTTATTCTGGAGATTGTACAGCAGATTTCAATGTTTGTTTATATGCGGTATATAATTTACGGGTCAGAGATTAAGTTCATAATTTTAAATGTATTACACCGTCAGCCAGAAAATCAGCGTTCAATGTTGAATATTCTCCGTGGTTCACGGGACTGGCCATATTTCAAGAACCCGCGCTGTTTAAACTGGGAGTGTTCAGAGGTGTCCTCAATGTGGGTTCTTTCATGAAACCAGATTATTATTGTTGTTATTATTATTATTATTATTATTATTATTATTATTATTATTATTATTATTATTATTATTATTATTATTATTTTTAAATCTTACCACTTATCGCTAACATTGAAATGTGCGAATATTGTTCAGTGGGATTGAATGCGAAATTATACACTTCAAAGAATCGCTATGAAGTTGTACACATATTTTTGTCAAGGAGCTGATCGCAGGAAACTGTTTTATACTATTACAAATTCCGAAAAAAGAACAATGCAGTGCCCAAAACGCTTCAAGGCGTGGGAATGGTTCCCTCAACACTCTGTTACCGTGTACCCAATAGGACTCAAGACTTGTTCCTTCCATTCCATTATACCATTACCCCTAGCCCGCTCAACCTCAGAAGGGAAGTTATATTAGGGTTCATCCTTGGCTCAGATTAATCCCGTGACCGAGTCAGTCACAGATAGGATATCTGAAGTTGATTGTTGCCCACAGAGGGTAATGAATTAAGACGGCGGAAAGGGCCCTTTAATGTCACGTCTATTTTTTTCCCTGTTAACAGTATCCCTCGCCATCAAACAAACCCACTCCGACTTCAGAAGTACTTGTAATTTAGGTCTCGAAGTCAAGGACGATAGGTCAACCTTTTAGTCCAACTGTCCGGTGTAGGGGTTGAACCCCTTACCTTGGCATAAGCACACCGGATGTTTAAGAATACACGTTCTTACCCATTCGGCCACGCTGACCTGCATCACGTCTATTAAGAGCGGCGGCTCTGTGGCGAAGGGATTACTAACGCAGTTCCTAATTCCCCATACCAAGTTCGAAACATTGCTGTGGACGATTTGGAAGTAGACCGCCGTGCGCTGGGTCTAATACTATAGTATGAGTGCCGGTCGTTCAGAAAGCAGATTAAGAAATCTCAAACAGCTAAAAATGATGGGGTTGACTGCTATATTCTGTAAAGGATTTGCAACTAACTGTTAAGAGTAAACACCCCCACCCCTCTCTGATATAAAAACAATAATTTAGTTACACCCCCATCCCTCTTTAATGTAAAATATAATTATCAGTATGCATCGAAGTCGGGTAAGATGAGAATAGTAGTAATTTTGAAAGAGGAGAGAATGAGAAATACGAAAACTATCGTTGTGGGAAATATGTAAACAGAATATTAACATATTTTCTTACAATAGGTTTCTAACACACTGTGTGTTCTTAGTGATCGACAATTTCAGAAATGTCTCCCGTGAAATTCATCGAGATAAAAATAATGTATTTTGAGTAACTGAAGTTTTCAATGTGTGGTTATATAAACGAATAGGAAGAATATCGTGACAGAAACAGAAAATAAACAAGGAAGTATTACTATTACCGCAAGGTACAAGAGGAACATGATGAGATGAGATGAGTATTACACAAATCGGGATTGAAGAAAACATTCCTGAATGGGATCATGAGATTACGGTCTGAAAATTATGGTAATTCCCCCATATAGAAGGGAGTCTTCGTGGCGAAGTGGTTATATGTCGCCTGCCTCGCCCTGCGAAGGTTGTGAGTTCGATTCCCGGCTATGACATTAGGTTCATGAGTGCAATTTTCTGGGGAAATCCTGAGGGTCGTCCCTGGGGCTAATGAGTTCATGCGTTATCCGACATTTTCCACAGGCCGCCCTGCTGAAAGAGAATAAGCCATGTGGGATAAAACCTGGTGCAATCAAGTCTCTCTTGTCTTTTCAAAACACCCATAAAAAGATATCTTGCTAAAGGTTGCGCTGGATTGAAAGGTGCAGGGAAAGCGTGCAAGGGAACGACAACCTGTTAATAGTGGATAGGCAACATCAAGAAATGGAGTGGAAGAGGCAAACATGAATGCACCATGAAGACACGGGGTTTAGTAGACTCGGTGCAGACGACATTCAATGCAGAGATAACACTTGATTGAATTATTACTGTAAATAATACGAATATAGTGGAAATAGTGGTCGGGATGTACATAAAGTCATACAACATCGAATATTCAGAAACTGATTTAGTTAGCTGATTACGAAAATTCAGTTCTGATATTGCTCCAATATACAATGATTGTGACTGAATATCTAATAACAATAAACTCAATAAGTAGTCGATTACACACACGCGCGCGCGCGTACGCACGCACACATTAAGGGCCGAGGTAAGTGGAGAGACCTGGACGACTATGCCAGTCGATGATGATTATAATAATATATTCTTCTTCTGTTTCGTTCAGCTTCAGATGTCGATATGAATACATGGAAAGAAAGCAGCAGTCATCTTAAATTTGTTGATATTCCCATAGAGTTTGTTCGTAAATGGAGGGGGTGTAGGTTGTCTGTTCTGCATATGTTGGACACTCCAGCAATAAATGTTTAGCTGGGACGCAGAGGTGTTTCCAAGGCACCAGGGCCGGGTTATATACTGGCCAAGATTGACGCGTCCTCGTCTAGCGTCCTGGGCAACAGGTCCCTTCGGGGTCCTGGCTAAAGTCAGTAGGATCGCCGATTCCTCCGAAGTCGGAGAGTGTCTGCCTGCACGGCGAGGAACCACCAGTCTGCACACCAATAAGCCAGACATGGGACAACTGATACTCACGCAAACCTCAGGTCCTGTATGACATTACACTGATGTTGGACAACAGGATGCCTACATCCGACATACAGGACTTCGCGTTGGAGCTCAAGCCAACGAACACAAGCAAACAAATGTTTTGCTGTCACTTTACCAGTTCCACAGTTACATTCATTAGTATCTCCTTCCTATCTTTAGTTTATTAAACGTGGTGTGTTTTATACTGCTGTGGCCTGTGCGAGGTCTGAACATTGTTGTGACTTGTTGTTTTCGATTGAGTTAGTAATATGTATCATATATCTGGTGACCTGGATGCTCGGAGTTCCACTTGGTTCTATAACTGCTTCTTATAAATCACTTGGTCTAATTATAGGTAATGTCTATATCGAGCTTCCTTTGCTAATCGATCGGCTTCTTCCTTTCCAGACATGTTGCAATGATAAGAAACCCGTAGATATGAAGCTCTATTATACAGTACATGCGTTTCTGTGTAGCGAAAATAATAGATACAGGAAGGTTCCGGCTAACGTTGGGGTTACATTCTTGGAAAACGCGACTTTAAGTGAAACGACGTATAGCGAAACACTTTTTCCCATAGAATTAAATTAAATACAGTGTATTATGTAATGTTTAGTTTGATGGTTGTTGATATTTATTGGCTAAATAGAGGTGGGTTGGAGGGCGGGTGTTAGAGTTATTGGAACGTAGAGGCATTAAAACCATGACTCGCTCCAAAACTATCATCAGCACTATTAGTACTGCTCTCACCCGCTTTCTTAGCTAGATCTTCATAGAGAGACTTTGCTTTCTCTTGGATAGCCATCTTACTCACAGGCATATTCCGCTGGTTCTGGTCTTCAATCCAGACGGCCAATAGTGCTTCCATATTCTCCATAAGAGTAATTCTGGTACGAATGATCTTGGAAGCACTCAAAAGGGTTACGTTTTTAGCACCCTCTTTGATTTTGTCAGCAACTGCACGAATTGTCCTTACCGTGGCTGGCGGTAAACCATGGACTTTACCGATATCAGCAGCCCGATCACCAGCCTCAAAACGACGTAACAAATCTAACTTCACCTCAAGAGTAACACTTTTCCTGGTTCTCTTACAACCAGACACACTATCAGCACTTACTGTGCGCATTTAACACATAATTATGGTTGATTACACGTTAAAATCCTGGAAAACGCACTGCACAAAATGTAAACTGGCGACGTTAACGCAGCATAGCAACACAGGTGACGACGTTATGGCGGAACGGAGCGACGTAAAGTGAAGCTATGTCCCATTGTGACAACGACGTTATAGCGAAACGACGAAAACCGAAGCGACCTATAGCGGGGACTTCCTGTATAAACATCGTCCAACCGCCTTTGGTATATTTTTCTCATCTATGAGAGAGAGAGAGAGAGAGAGAGAGAGAGAGAGAGAGAGAGAGAGAGAGAGAGAGAGAGAGAGAGAGAGAGAGAGACCAACAGACATAGAGACACTGCTTGAGACAGAGATAGTGGTAGGAAAAACGGAAAGAACGTGAAGTGAGAAACAGGCACTTTACCAGGATAGTGGCCATATTGACTTGTATCGTTGTCAAGACAAATGGACCTATTTAAAAAAAAAAAAAAAGTGAGCTCGCATATGTAAAGCGCGATGCTAATCTATTCAGGCATACAACAGTCACAGAGATTTAATAAACAATGTGATTAATCAATTCGTAGGTATTTTTGGGCACTCATATAAGTAGAGGAAATAAGTAGAGATTAGAAGACAAACTAGACAAACAAATACAAACCTCAATTTCTGTATTATCTAGTGTGGCCTCTGATATCCACTTCTGACATCTACTTATATGAGTGCCAATCACTATCCACTTCTGTCATTTCCTTATATGAGTGTCAATCAATATTCACTTCTGACATCTTCCTATATGAGTGTCAATTAACATCCACTTCTGTCATCTACTTATAGGAATGTCTATCAAATCCACTTCCATCATCTACTTATGTGAGTATCAATCAATATTCACTTCTATCATATTCTTATGAGTGTTAATCAATATTCACTTCTGTCATCTACTTATACGAGTGTCAGTCAGTGTGTGAATGTATGTCACTGGCTATCCCACTGGCCTCAGGTTGTATGCAAAGTAAGTAAAGTACCCCGCTACACGCCTACAGACGCACTGGGTACATGGTGTTAGCCCCATATTTCTATAGACCAATGGGTGAAGCGGTCAGTATCACACCGACCGCCCCATATTTCTATAGACCAATGGGTGAAGCGGTCAGTATCACACCGACCGCCCCATATTTCTATAGACCAATGGGTGAAGCGGTCAATATCACACCGACCGCCCCATATTTCTATAGACCAATGGGTGAAGCCGTCAATATCACACCGACCGCCCCATATTTCTATAGACCAATGGGTGAATCGGTCAATATCACACTGACCGCCCCATATTTCTATAGACCAATGGGTGAAGCGATCAATATCACACCGACCGCCCTAACCTGCCAGGACATTCCTAGTACCCATTTTATGCTGGATCGACCTGGAAAACCCAATTCAATTTTTAAAACTAATTCCGCCTCCATGGGTAATCCAGCCTATAACCAAACGCCTCCATGGATATTATAACCTACAACCAATCGCCTTCATGGGTATTGGAACCTACAACCAATCGCCCCCAAGGGTATTGGAACCTACAACCAATCGCCTCCAAGGGTACGGAACCTACAACCAATCGCCTTCATGGGTATTGGAACCTACAACCAATCGCCTCCAAGGGTATTAGAACCTACAACCAATCGCCTCCAAGGGTATTGGAACCTACAACCAATCGCCCCCAAGGATATTGGAACCTACAACCAATCGCCTCCAAGAGTATTGGAACCTACAACCAATCGCCTCCAAGGGTATTGGAACCTACAACCAATCGCCTCCAAGGGTATTGGAACCTATAACCAATCGCCCCCAAGTGTATTGGAACCTACAACCAATCTCCTCCAAGGGTATTGGAACCTACAACCAATCTCCTCCAAGGGTATTGGAACCTACAACCAATCGCCTCCAAGAGTATTGGAACCTACAACCAATCGCCTCCAAGGGTATGGAACCTATAACCAATCGCCTCCAAGGGTATTTGAACCTACAACAAATCGCCTCAGGTTAAACAATTGTGTAGAAACGCGTATCGGAAAGATTAAGAGCGTCCGTTCTTAAACTTCCGATGGGCTGATTGTGAGGTAGAGAGTTCTATTCCCGGTCAGTTGGACTAAAATGTTGACTTCTCGTCACTGACTTGAGAACGTAAATTACAAGTACCTCAGAAGTCGGTGTAGGTTTGCCTTATGGCGAGAGACACTGGTAATATGGAAATCTAGCTCACGAGAAAATATCAGTTCAGTGAACTCCCTAGTAGTAACATCTACTATAGTCTGTTTCCTTTTGTCTGCCCCAATATAAAATTCCATATCTCAGTAACCAACTGAGTGAAAATTATGAGATTTAGCATACAACCTTATCATTATGTCCACCCAACAAAAAAAAATTTTGTTCTGGAAATTGTACAGCAGATTTCAATGTTTGTTTATATCTTCTTCTTCTTCTTCAGCGTTCCGAGCCATTGAGGTTCTTTGCTGCAAATACAATCCGTCTCCATTCGTCTCTCTGGTGGACCTTCTCTTGCCAGTCGTTGATTCCAAGTGCTTGTAGGTCTGTACATGTATTATCTCTCCACCGCCTTCTTGGTCTACCTCGGGGTCTACGGTCATTTATTTCCTGAGTGTAAGCGAGTTTTGTTTCCCTATTATCTTCCATTCTTTCTATATGCCCCAGCCATTGTAGTCTATTAGCCTTCATGATACCAGTGATTAGCGGGGACTTAAACAGATCATAAATGTCTTTGTTACTTCTTCTTTTCCACTCTCCACTTTGTGTATCCCTAATGGGTTTGTTTATATGCGGTATACAATTTACGGGTCAGAGTTTAAGTCCATATTTTTAAATGTATTACACCTTCACCCAGACACATCCGCGCTGTATTTTAAAATTTCACGTGGTACACGTTATGGCACCAACGGCGCGCAGTTAAATGGGAGTGTTCAGAGGTGTCGTCAATGTGGGTTCTGTCATGAAACGTTATATATATAAATAAATCTTACCATTAATATCATATTAATAGCTAATGTGTGGATATTGTTCACTGGGATTAAATGTGAAATTTTGTACACTTTAAAGCATCGCTATGAAGATGTACACATATTTTGGTCAAGAAACTGATCGCAGGAAACTTTCATACTGGTACAAATCCCGAAAAAAGAACAGTGCATGCATTGGGTTTGAGTAAACGGTCATTTCGCCGATGGGTTCAAGAATCTGGAATGAAACCAACACGCAATAAACAAACGGTAGGTAGAAAGGCAATTGTCGGCAATTGTAGACAGCTTTGACAAGGATGTCATAAGGCAAGCTATTATAAAAATGCTGGATGCCAAATAAACAGTGACTGTAAGAAAACATAAGGGTTGGTTGAGAAAGAACAATAACATAGAGCTATCCAAAACAACTTCGTGGAAAATTATAAGGACATTAGGCTTCACTTTTAGAAAGTACAAGGAAGGTAGAAATATCCTTTGCGAGCAACCGCATTTAGGAGCCATGAGAAGAAGATACCTACGTGAAATAAGGGAAATGCGCAAAGAAAATTATGACACAGTGTATTTGGATGAGACGTGGATCAATGCGCACCACACAAGTGAAAAGGAATGGCAATCAGTGGCTGGCAAGATAAAGCGATATGTGCCCAGTAGTAAAGGACAGCATTTGGTCATAGCCTATGCTGGTAGTACTCATAATGGCTTACTACAGAATGCTGGACTCGTGTTCGTATAAAAGCATACAGACAATAGGGATTATCATAATGAGATGAATGGTAATGTATTTAGAGATTGGCTGAAGAAAACAGTACTTCCATCCCTTGATAGACCGTCTTGTCTAATCATGGACAATGCATCAAAGCACAATGTTGTTGCCCAAGAAGACAAAATACCTACGTCATCGAGCACAAAGGAAGCAATAAAGATATGGCTCCGAAGGGAAAATATACCATTTCCAGAAACATATTTCAAGCTACAGTTGTTTCCCCTTGTAAAACAGGCGCAAAAAAGCAAGAAATATCAAATCGACAAGTTGATAGAAGAGCATGGCCATAGGTGCTTGAGACTTTCGCCGTACCATTCTCATCAAGGCATCAAGATAGAGGAAGATTTCAAGATTATTTATTCTGGAGGTGAAGATCGTCATAGAGGAGTGGCAATTATTTTGGACCGGAAAACAGCAAAATCTGTTCAAGGATATTGGGCCGTGTCGGACAGAGTTCTACTAGTTAAATTAAGTGGCAGACCTTTTAGCATAAATGTTATTCAAGTATATGCCCCAACAGGAGAATCCAGTGAAGATAGTGTAGACGAATTTTATAATGACATAGAGAAATGTAAAAAATCAGAAATAAACATCATAATAGGGGACTTCAATGCAAAAGTAGGAAATCAAGGGGATAGATACACAGAAGGAAACTATGGTTTAGGAGAGAGAAATGAAAGAGGATACAGACTCGTAGAGTGGGCAAAAGAACAGGAAATGATTGTAGGAAACACCTGGTTCAAGCAACACCCTAGAAGATTATGGACATGGAGGAGTCCTGATAGCAGGATTAGAAACCAGATTGACTAAATTCTGATTAGCAGAAGATTTAGAAACGCATTAACACTAGCAAAAACAGTTCCCAGTGCTGATTGTTATAGTGACCACAGATTACTCACAGGAACATTGAGGGTAAAGTTGAAGAAAGTCAAGTATATAACAGGATACACTAAATATGATTTGTGTACATTGAGTAATGACAAGGAAATACAACACAAATTCAACATAGAAGTACAGAACAGATTTGAAATTTTGTCTGATCTAGAGATCCTATTCCAGGATGTGGATGATCAATGGGAAACGTTGAAGAATTCAATCAATGTGGCTGCAGAAACAACTATTCCAAAATTAAAGAAGGTGGGTCGTAAGAAATGGATGACTGAAGAAATTTTACACCTCATGGAAACAAGAAGACTCAACAAAAATAATTCTGTCAAATATGAAGAAATTCACAGAAAAGTCAGAATATTATGTAAGTAGGCAAAAGAAGCATGGCTCGAGGAAAAGTGCTTAGAAATTGAAAACCAACACAACAGTCAAAATACCAAATTAGTGCACAAAAGAATTCAGGAACTTACTAATAAAAGAACAAGTACATCAACAGGGTGTCTAAAAACTGAAGATGGCAAAATCATAATAGAAAAAGACCAGATTCTACATGTATGGACAGATTATGTGAAGCACCTTTATGATGATAACAGAGACGAACAGTATGATATTAGATTTAATAATGAAGGACCGCCAATTTTGGAGATGGAGGTTCGAAATGTTCTTAAGCATATGAAAGCTGGCAAGGCCCCCGGTGCAGATAACATCACAACAGAAATGATTAAAGCTTTAGAAGAATTTGGACTAGAGCAAGTCACCAGACTGATGAACACATTATATGATACTGGAGATATACCTCCTGAATTATGTAACTCTGTATTTATTGCAATCCCAAAGAAATCAGGAACCTTGGAATGTGATCAACATAGAACAATTAGTATAATGAGTCACATCACAAAGATTTTGCTAAGAATTATCATGCAAAGAGTGAGGAAGAAGATACAACCTGAAATAGGGGAAGAACAATGTGGGTTTGTAGAAGGAAAGGGTGCAGTAAATACTGTGTATATGCTGCGAACAGTTATTGAACGTGCTATAGAAGTAAACAAGGATATACATCTTTGATTTATTGACTATACAAAGGCTTTTGATAGAGTTAGACATGTCAACATGGTGGATATGCTTGCAGATCTACAAATTGATGGGAAAGACATTAGACTTATAAAAAACATATATTGGAAACAACAAGCTGCAATAAGGATTGATAATGAAGTGGGACAGTATCAGCCAATTAAGAGAGGTGTTAGGCAGGGATGTGTGATGTCTCCAGATCTTTTTTCCCTATGCAGTGAAAATATTTTCAGAAATGTAGAGGATATAAATGGAATCAGCATTGGAGGACGAAACATCAATAACATTAGATATGCAGATGATACAGTATTAATTGCAGACAATGCGCAGTACCTGCAACAATTAGTAGATGCGGTTGTTGTACACAGTGAGCAACTGGGGTTAGAATTAAATTGTAAAAAGACTCAGGTTATGGTCGTCACTAGGAAGGAAGAAGTGCCACAATGTAATATACAAGTAAATGGAAATATTCTTCAACAAGTGAATCGGTACAATTATCTTGGAACAGTCATAACATCTGATGGGAGATGCCTTGAAGAGATTAGAACAAGAATCGCCATGGCGAAAGTAGCCTTTAGCAAGATGAAAAACATTCTGACCAATAAAAAGATGTCAATTGAAACGAGAAAAAGAGTGTTGAGGGGATACATAGAGCCTGTTCTTTTGTATGGATGTGAAACTTGGACAATGAGCAGTCAAGCTGAAAAGCATCTGATGGCTGCAGAAATGTGGTTTCTGAGGAAAATGCAAAGAATACCATTGACAGACAGAAAAACCAATGACCAAGTACTACAGGAGACAAATGAACATCGTAAACTGATTAGAGAAATTAGACGTAGACAGTCAAAATTTTTTGGACATGTTATGAGAAGAAATGGATTGGAGAACTTAGTGACAACTGGCAAGATCGAAGGGAACAGACCAAGAGGAAGACCGAGAGGAAAATACCTGGATGGCTTAGCCACATGGCATGGATGAGACAGGAGCACTGAGCTGATCCACGACACTGGTGATCGAGTGAAATGGCGAGTCATGACCGCCCACGCTTTCCGGCATGGCACATGATTGATTGATTGATTCTCATTTAAACCCTATAGAACTTGTGTGGACTAAAATTAAAGGACAGGCTAACTATTTTTTTTTTTTTTTTTTCGCGTTTCCATCCTGTTTCAGGATATTGCGGTCAACACCAGCATCTTTCAGCTGTATGTTGATTCCTAGGCTAGATTACGCTCATCAGCACGCCACGACTTTCTGAGCGACCGGCTCCATACTCTCATAAGTCACTTTTGCGATTCGAACCACTGCTAATTCTCGTCGCGTCACGTGACGAGAGTATTCGAGCTAACTATACTACAATCAAATTGTCTGACGTCAAGATACTATCCCAGTCCGCGCTATTAAATATTGATAAAAGTTACTGGAAAAAAAATATGAGGACCATGTGTTGAAAGAGGAAGAGGACTATTGGAGAAAGGATAGATTTAATTTTATGCAACCGAGAGCAGTCATCAACATACTGGAATCGCCCGACACAGATTAAGGTCTGGGCAGATCGCAGACCTTAATTCACGTGCACACTTACTGGGATATTTTGCTCCAACTATTCAGACAAATTGCAGGCCCTAAACATTACAGCATCAGCACAATGTCAATGGCAACAGTTTGTATTCCACAGTGATGAATTTTCAATTCCGCAAGCCCTCAGCGCTGACAAACAACTGGTATTGAAAAAAAAAAAAACACACACACACACACACCACACTAAACGCATTGAATACCAACAGAAGAGTAATATTGCGGTGGAAACTGACATAGTGTGGCATTCCAAGAAACGTGAGAACAAACACGTTGTAATATGAGGGGATAACACGAATCAATCTATAATCATTATCATCAAGTGCCGTGCCGGCTGGCGTAGGCGTTCATGGCTCTCCACAGATCTCGGTCTTTGGTTTTCTGGATCAACTCTGCTGCTGATATTCCTCCATGCCACCGTCTCAATCCATCCAGCATCATTTCTCTTGGTCTGCCTCTGCCTCTCTTCCCCTCGATCTTTCCAGTTGTTACGATGTTCTCCAATGCCTCTCTTCTCATCACGTGACCGAAGAAAGATGTTTGTCTCTGTCTTATTGTTGTATATAATGTTCTAGTTTCATTAGCCTGTTTCAGGCAGTCGTCGTTAGTTACTCTGGCAGTCCAAGGAATTCGCAACATTCGTCTCAGGAACCACATCTCTGTTGCTTCTTCTTCTTCTTCGTTCATCCGGAGTTTTTTTTTTCCGGACGTGATTGCGTTGTGCCTGTTTACAGCAGAGCTGCGTTCTTGCGCCGTTAGGCCGACACATCCGACTTCTGCGGGCATTTGTTGACCGGGTTAACCTTCCCGGGTCTGTTGCTTCTAATTTCTTCTTAATTTGTTCATTTACGTTCCAAGATTCACTGCCATACAGCAAAACTGGTTCTACATAGCATTTCAGCACTCTCTTTCTTCTTCTTCTTCTTCTTTCGTTCGCTTGAAATATGTCTATATCTGCAATGTCGTCTCTTGCATGAATTGAACTGTTTTTTTTCAGTTCACACAGTGGTCCATAGAGTTTATCTTCCACTGTCGTCTCTCTAGGCCAGAAGGTTTGCCTAGATATGTTATATTTTGGGCAGTCTTGGAGTATGTGCTCTGCTGTCTGCGACGCCAATCCACATGTGCACATGGCTGTTTCACCAATCTTGAATTTTGTATACATGTGGTTGCGTAATCTATTGTGTCCTGTTCTGAGCCGCAGAATAATGACTTGTTCTGGTCTGTCCATAATGTGGTAGTCATCTTGAGCAGGTTTTGGTGGCTTTCTGACTGATTTGATCATTCTTTTCTTTTGGTGGTATGTAACGGGCACATCAGGTTGTTCCTCTTTGGCTCCTTCCTTAGCCAATTGATCAGCTCTGTCGTTTCCGGGTACTCCACAGTGGGATGGTATCCACTGTATGGTGACTTTATGCTGACTGCTAAGTTCAGAAAGTAGTGTCCTTAGTACTGGCAATTTCCCAGAGAGGAGCGCCTCGAGTACTGATTTTGCATCTGTTAGTAGCACCACAGGTTGTGTACCATTGCTGTTATTTAGTAATTTCTCTGTTGCTATCTTGATTGCCTCAATTTCGGCATCATAGTTATGGCAGTACTTTCCTGTCGGTACTCTGGCTGTGTCCCTAGTATTATTTGGGTATTCTATGTACACTCCCGCTCCTCCATTTCGAACAGCATTTTGTGCTGACCCATCTGTGTAGACTCGGATCCAGAGGTCCTGTGGGTATTCTTCATCAAGGAAGCTGAGAGTGGCTGTTCTGCGCTGCACACTGTTCTGTTCTTCCTTGTCAAATCTTCCTCTCACTTTTGTCTGGATTTGTAACGATAGTCTATGCTCATCTTTCCATGGAGTTCGCTCTGGAATAGTTGTTAGGGGGATACCAACTGTGGGCAGATCAGTGGTTTCTCTGCAGAGTCGTTTGGCCTGGTGGATAAAACTACTTCTTTTCAACCGCCCCATAGCTAGGTTTTCAAATCTGTTCTTCATAGGGTGGCCTGGCAAGCTGAGGAACTTTTCTGCTTGTATTAGCGTTTTCGTATCTCTGCGCTCACTCAGTGCCTGTGTCCTCCCCATCTTCTCCATTTCCACTATAGGGGTTGATCTCATCCCTCCTGTGGTGACTCTAAGTGCTTGATTTTGCACCTTGTCCAGCTCTTGTAGTGTGGTATTTGATGCTGAACACCACGCAGTTGACCCATATTCCAGGTGTGGTCGTATGCTCTGTTGGTAAACTTTGCTAAGTATTTTCGTACTGGCTCCCCATGTGGTTCCACTTAGCTTTCTCAGGATGGCTATTTTCCTTCTGGCTTTTGCTACTGCTTTGTTGATGTGCTTTCTCCATGTCAGCTTGCCATCAAATGTTACTCCAAGGTATGTTGGTTCTTTATCTTCTCTTAGGGGTGTTCCATTTATCTGGATGATCCCTGCCTTTTGTTTTGGAGAGAGGGTAAATAGGGTTGTGCTGCACTTGTCAGTGTTTATGCTGACACACCATCTATTTGCCCATGCAGCAAATGTATCTACAGCTCTTTGTAGCAATCTGGTGGCCACTGATGCATATTCATTTGTGCTCCATAGAACCAGGTCATCGGCGTACATTGCCGCTTTAATTCCATGCGGTAGGTGAGCAACAAGATCATTTATGAAGATTAGAAAAAGTGTGGGGGACAAGACTCCGCCCTGGGGGACACCGTGACGCAGTAGTACTTTCTTGCTCTTGAGTCCGTCTATCTGTACTCGGGCTCTTCTGTTGTGCAAGTATGCTTTCACCCATTTGTACATTCTTCCATTGACTTTGCAGTTTCTCAGTTTCTTCATCAGACCTTCTTTCCAGACTTTGTCAAAGGCTTTCTTCAGATCTATCCATGCCGCAAGCACCAGCTTCTTCTCTTGGAATGCATCCTCAATTTCTTGAGAGAGGTAGGTTGTCTGATCTTCCGTAGAGTAGCACTGCCTAAAGCCAGCCTGCTGTGGCACAAGGATGTTTTTACTTTCAATGTACCACTGCAGTCTGTGATTGATGATGCGCTCCAGTGTTTTGCAGAGACAGCTGGTGAGGCTAATTGGTCTGTAGCTAGAGGCAATGGAACCATCTTTCCCTGATTTTAGGAGGGGTATCATGATTGCTTCTCTCCAGGCTTGTGGAACACTGCCTAAGGTCCAGCTGTTATTGAAGATCTGCAACAGCTTTGTTTTGGCCTCTGTTCCTAGGTTCCTGATCATTTCATTGGAGATACCATCAGCTCCTGGTGACTTTCTCATTTTCAGTTTTGATATGGCTAGCTCCAGTTCGCTGATTGTGATGGGTGCCTCCAGAACCTCATGTACTATTTCCTTCTGTCCTGTATGTTGTCGTTTCTCTCGAATCTCTTGTTGTTTCTCTGGACTAATTTTGATATTGCTATCTTGTGCGAACGAGTCCGCAAAATGGTCAGCTGCTTGCTTTCTTGTTAAGATTTTTCCATCTTTATGTAGTGCAATTTTTGAGTTTCTCCCTGTGCCCTCGTCATTAAGCTGTTTTATTAGCTTCCACAATTTCCTTGTGTCTCTTTCAAAGTTCAGAGACTCCGTTTTCTCCTGCCAGCTTTTCCGTCTAGCCTGCAGCTTGGCCCTTTGAAATTTGGCTTTTGCATGCTGGAATTTATTGTGGTGCTCTTGGCTGGGTGTGGCCTCTGCTTGCTTTCTACACACTTCAACATCATTATGCAACTGTTCCAGTTCACTACTCCAGTAGGGTTTATATTGTTTACGGGCTCCTCTTGGTACTGTTTCTCGCGCTGCCTGTAGTATGCATTTCCCAAACTCTTCAACTGCTTTATTTATGTCTTTCTCAGTGTTCAGGTTTCTAACCAGTATGCTGGTGCGATGCTTGTACATTGCCCCGTCTGCTTTCTTGTAGTTCCACCTCGAGAGGGTGCTGCTTTCACTTACAAGCTCATTTTCTATGGTTAGAAAGACTGGCCGATGGTCACTGCCACCAAGTTGTTTCCCAACAGTTCGTGTAATGTTCCACTCCAGGTCTGGTGAATGAAAAGCCAGGTCAGGTGTAGTTGTAGAGTGCCATGATCTCGAGTAGAAAGTATGTGGGTCGGACGGCTTGTTAATCAACATGAATCTATTCTCATCTTGCCAGTCTTCCAGTCTCTCTCCTCTCTGGTCCATGTGATCATAGCCCCAGCTCTGCGAGTGGCTGTTGAAATCGCCACACACAATCATTTTTTCTTTTAGTGGTAGAGTGTCCAGTGCCTGTGGGCGGTCACTTGGACAGTAGTAATTGATCAGATGTAGATCTGTATTACCTGTCTTAAGTTTAAGTGTCTGATACTCAGCCCCTTCCATGTAGACTTTGATTTGGGAAGCCATGATGTTATTTCTACTCTCTTTCTTACATTCAGTGATAGTGACTTATTGCATAAGATACTCTTCATTTTCTGAAATGCGGCCTTTGCCTGCCCTATTCTGCTCCTAATCTCTATTATACATCTTCCATCTGATGTTATAAATGCCCCTAGGTATCTATAATTATCCACTTGGTTAAGGATTTTTCCTTCTATTTCTATGTCACATTTTGGTGTCACCATTTTCTTTGATATTACCATTGTTACTGTTTTCTTGATATTCAAGGAGAGTCCTTTCCTTGCACTCTCTGTTACTACAACGTCTAATAAATGTAGGTATGTTGAATTATCCTCCACCAATACTGTGTCATCTGATCTGTGTCATCATCTGACTTCCGGTTTCAAGATGGCGACGGACGGTCGTGTTGTTTTGTGTTCGTTAACTTTTTCGCGTAAGGGATGGATTTATTCATTTCTTGCGTGTAATTGGTGTGCCAGGATGTAAAACCAGGAGTTTCTACTCAAGATCTGCGCGGGTGCTACGGAGTTCGTGCATCGAGCGAAGCCATCCTTGAGTGAATTTTCAGCAGCGTGTGTGGTTCTCAATCAAAAGTCAGTGTTTACGTTTTTTCAACATGGCGGAACAACGTGTGTTTTCCGAACGATCAGCAGTCAACATACCGAAGCGGCGTGGTAGCCGCGCAGGGAAAAAGAAGCCAGGTAAGCGCGGTGGCTTGAGACGTTTTAGACTCAAGTGTCACCGTCTAGGACTCAGGAACATCCGTATTCTATATTGGAACTGTGCCAGTGTAAAACAACGGGGCTCTATTTTAGAAACCCTAGTTTACAGGAACGACATTGTAGCACTCCAGGAGACGAGACTGGGCGATCAGCTACTCCGAATTGCCGGCTTCAAATGTTTCTATAACAGACGACATCTGGGAACGGCGATTCTCGTTCGCGA
This sequence comes from Cepaea hortensis, assembly GCA_963921405.1. Taxonomy (NCBI): domain Eukaryota; kingdom Metazoa; phylum Mollusca; class Gastropoda; order Stylommatophora; family Helicidae; genus Cepaea; species Cepaea hortensis. The sequence goes on along the minus strand of OY992880.1, from coordinate 17,585,597 downwards.
CAGCATGGTGGCGTCAGAGCTAGACATGTCCAGTTGGAACAGTGACGATATACAAATACAGGCGTTGAGAGTTCATTCCAGTACACCATTCGTGTTGGTTAATGTTTATGCCCGCAATGCGAGTGTGGACGCCCAGAAGTGGCAGTGCTTAAGTGGCATATTAGGCCACGAGAGAAATGTTATTTTCTGTGGTGACTTCAACGCTAAAGGCAGATCATGGGGAAACACTTCCTCCAATACACAAGGGGAGGAGCTCGAGACTGCACTGGAAACCATCGACCTGGTTTGTATCAACAGTGGCTGTGTCACCAGGACAGCAAGCCGTCCAGGCGATGAGGACAGTGCTATTGATCTGGCGCTAGTTTCACCTTCACTCACTACAGTGTGTAGATGGGGTGTCCTAGGACACCATGGCAGCGACCACCACCCATGCAGCATATTGGTGGAGAAAGGCAGAACCAGGCAGCACAAGCTAAAGGTAAAGACGTTCCAGTATGACAGTACAGGGCAAGATGTGGTGAGTAAAATAAGACGTGACAAGCGCAGAACGTTTCAGGGCAGGAAGAAAAGGAAAAAAAGCTGGGAGCAGCCACCGTGGTGGAGTTTCGAGGTGGAGAAGGCTTGGGTGGATAAGCGTAGTGCTGTAAGGAGATGGCAAAATGCCAAGAAGAACAGAGCTGGTCATCCTAGTCCCTGCTTGCACTTAGAAAGAGAGATGCACACAAAAGTAAGCTATTTCAAAAAACTGGTCACGGTGGTAAAAAGCGAAAAATGGGCAGAGGTGTGTCAAAGAGTAAGCACAGACAAGTCACTGAAATTGTTCTGGCGACTACATAAAAGCATGAGTGGTGTAGTCAAGAATAAGAGCATTTCTGACTTCCAAGGTGCTGACCTCATCTGGCAGAGGACTGACGAGGACAAGGGCAAAGCCCTCTTTGAACGCTACCTTGAGCAGAGCAACCAGACAGACATGGGAGGCCGGAATCTGGCCAAGGAGGTCACCTCAGACAGATGCAAGGCCCAGAACACTTCGGATGAAGACACAGTGACAGTGCAAGAAATCAAGGCTGTGCTTCGACGATCAAAAAACAGTGCTCCAGGTCCTGATGGCTTAAGATACGACGACATAAATAGGTGTACCGACAATGAGCTAGAGAAACTAGCAGACATGTACAACAACAGTATAGGGAGTGCTAGCATCAAGGAGGAATGGTTACACAGCTATCTGATTCCCTTGCCGATGCCTGACAAAGACCACAAGAAAATTCAGGGATATCGAATTATAACCATGCAGAATACAATAGGCAAGCTGCTGGAGAAGGTAATTGCCAGGAAAATATCAAGCCAACTAGAGAGGCAAGGTGTTTTCCCACCTACCCTGGGTGGGTACCGTCCAAAAAGAGAAACCTGGACCAATGCAGCAGTCTTTGCCCATGATGTCTATGAAGGTTTCCACTCAGGCACTGAAACCGTTGCTGCAGCGATTGATCTTGAGGACGCATACAACAGAGTACCACTGGATTTTTTAATGTTTCAGCTTCTTGAACTAAACGTAAGTCCATTCCTCCTTAGTTGGATCGCTGCAGCTCTCTTCCAACGGAAAGTAGTTTTTAGATGTGGCAGTTGGACTTCGGAACCAAGAACAATATATCCTGGCCTACCACAGGGATCACCATTATCTCCGGTACTGTTCAACGCCTACACAGTGAGAATCACCAGTGAGCAGATCACTGGACCTGGCAGGACATTGTCATATGCCGATGATGTTTTAGTGTATCGTCAGGGTAAGGATAGAGAGGAGGTTGCTGTGGAGCTACAAACCGAACTCAATCGCATAAGTACTTGGTGTGATGAAGCTGGGGCAATGGTCAACCCAACAAAGGCAACAGTGACTTGGTTCTCGTTGAATAATCATATTGTCAACAATCCAACACCAACTGTAATGCTGTGTTCAGAGACGGTGGAAAGAACGCAGGCAATGAATTACCTGGGGATACGGTTTGATCGAAGCCTTGCTTATAATGTGCACATAGACCAGGTGATAACAAAGGCCAAGCGGGGTTTGGCAGCGATGCGGGTGATGGCGGCAGCAAACTTTGAGCAGCGCCATCTATGTCTTCTGTACGAGGGGCTGGTCATGTCTGTTTTGGAGTATGCAATGGCAATCCTGACTGTCAGCCATAAGCAGATAGAAAGGATGGAAAGGATACAGAATGAAGCTATGCGCATTATTCTTGGATGTACAAGAGATACAGCATGCAGGGCGATGCGCTACCTTCTTGATTTTCCAACCATTGAAGAGAGAATGCAAGTTTGCAGGGCACGCGCCTACCTCAGAATTAACGCAAACACACAGCATCCACTGCATAGTGAAATTAGGAAGGTGAAGGGCAGCAGGTTAAAAAGAGGACGGTCGTGGATGGGTCAAGCCGAGGACATTCTTCAACAGGTGTGTTCACTTGAGGACTTAGAACCTGGCGAGGAGTGGGTGCAAGTGCCAACAGACTTCTGCACATCCTTTTCAGTTTGCATCCAACTAGATAGAAAATGCAGACAAGAAAATCCGGCTGCTGTTGAGGCTGAAGTACAAGCGTTGATTTTCGAGAATTCGCTAGACAGTGACGCGGTCATCTACACAGATGGGTCGGTCATCCGACATGTGAGAAGCTCATGGGCCTTTACAGCTCGGGCCGGAGGGAGAATTGTGAAGGAGGACTCTGGTGCTTTCACTGAAACCACAAGTAGCCTGACCATGGAAGTCATGGCAGTAAGTAAAGCAATAACATGGCTCGAGACACAGACATTCACTAGGGCTTGTTTCCTTAGCGACTCAATGAACATGATCAAGAGGATAGAGGAGGGGTCGATCCGAAGAGAATGGTTGCTGCCTCTGAAGCGGTCTCGGCTGGCAAAGATTAGTTTCATCTTCGTGCCAGGGCATGCGGGAGTACAAGGAAATGAGCGGGCTGACAAGCTCGCAGGTGAGGCTACTGTTGAGGGCGGACGCGCCATGGACCAGGCTGACATTCTGAATGCTCTACGAGAAGTGAGACTTTTGCAAGAACCAAGTGATGACTGTGAATCTACAACAATGGCCAGACTGCGAGAGCAGCAAATTAAAAGAGGGGTGGCCAAACAAGAACACTACGCAGGAAGCCAAAGAAGATTGATAAACCAACACAGAACTGGCGTCGTTAGCCGCTACACGCTGCGGGATTTGCTGAGGAGGGGATCCGAGCACTTATGGACTGAATGGTCCGATGTGCAACGAGGATGATCTGTCGACTAACTAACTAACTAACTAATACTGTGTCATCTGCATAGAGTATATTATTTATATTATGACCTCCAACTAGTATTCCTGGCATCTCTTTGATCTCTCTCATTATTACTTCGCTATACAGGGAGAAAAGATCTGGTGACAGGACACAGCCCTGTCGTACTCCTAGCTTTATCTGTTCGTAACTACCCTCTTTATTTTCCATTTTCATTGCTGCTACTTGGTTCCAGTAAACATTCTTTATTATTCTTAAATCTTTCCCATCAATGTTGATATCTTCCAACATTTTAATCAGTTCACCATGATTTACTTTATCAAATGCCTTAGTATAATCTATGAAGCACAAATATACGTCTCTCTGTTTCTCTATTGACCTTTCTATTAGTGTCCGTAGTGTATACATTGCATTGTTTGTGCCCTTTCCTTCCACAAATCCATACTGTTCTTCACTAATTTCCATTTTTATTTTATTTTTGGTTCTTCTCATTATGATTCTGAGTAGAAGCTTAGTGATATGGTTTATAAGGTTAATTGTACGAAAATCTTCACAATAAATTGCTCCTGGTCTTTTTGGTATAGCTATAAATACAGATTTCAGCATATCACTGGGTAAATATCCACTACTGTAAATATCATTCAACATTTTGGTTAATATATCTACTCCAAATTCTCCCAACACTTCTAATTCTTCTATTGTGATTTCATCTGGCCCAGCCATTTTTCCTTTCTTCATATATTTCATAGCGTCAGCGACTTCTTCTTTTAGAATAGGTGGACCTTCTAAGTTACTATCTTCTGTTAATTCTTCCCTTTCTCCGTCATATAATTCTCTAATATACTCATTCCACCTTTTCATTATAGCACCTTCCTCTAATAATATCTTTCCTGTTTTTGATTTCAAACACCCTGTATTTATTCTTATTTTTCTTCCTGTAAGCTCACTGATTTGTCAATCTATAAACTTCAATGAAAAGAGGGCCAACAGCTTAATTACTATAGTAGTAGTAGTAGTAGTAGTAGTAGTAGTAGTAGTAGTAGTAGTAGTAGTAGTAGTAGTAGTAGTAGTAGTAGTAGTAGTAGTAGTAGTAGTAGTAGTAGTAGTATCGAGTTCAAAGCGACGAATGGGGGGGGGGGGGAAATGAGTGTCTAAACATATAGGAAAATCCCGATAACGTGTATGTAACGCTACACGACACGAAGAAAAATGTTGTATAGTGTGTGTGTTTTTTGTTGTTGTTGTTGCCTCAATATAAAATTCAATATCTCAGTAACCAACTGAGGGAAAATGATGAGATTTAGTATATAACCTTATTATTATGTCCACCCAACAAAAAAATTTTTGTTCTGGAGATTTTACAGCAGATTTCAAAGTTAGTTTATATGCGGTATATTAATTACGACTTAGAGATTACGTCCATGATTTTAACAGTATTACAGCTTCACCAAGACATGTCCCCGCATTATTTAAAATTGTCACGTGATGTCCGTTTTGAAACAAACAGCGCGAAGATTCAGAGGTGTATCCAAATGGGGGTTCTTTCATGAGACGTGATTATATAAATAAACTAGCTGACAAGACCCGGCTTCTGGCGGGGATCTCTATCTATCTATCTATCTATCTATCTATCTATCTATCTATCTATCTATCTATCTATCTATCTATCTATCTATCTATCTATCTGTCTGTCTGTCTGTCTGTCTGTCTGTCTGTCTGTCTGTCTGTCTGTCTCTGTCTGTCTGTCTGTCTGTCTGTCTGTCTGTCTGTCCGTCCGTCCGTCCGTCCGTCCGTCCGCCCGCCCGCCCGCCCGCCCGCCCGCCCGCCCGCCCGCCCGCCTGCCCACCGACCGACCGACCTACCGACCGACCGACCGACCGACCGACCGACCGACCGACCGACCGACCGACCCACCGACCCACCGACCGACCGACCGACCGACCGACCCACCCACCCACCGACCGACCGACCGACCGACCGACCGACCGAACGACCGACCCACCCACCCAGTCAGCCAGCCAGCCAGCCATCCACCGACCCATCCACACACCTATCTTTCTGCCTACCTACCTACCTACCTACCTTTCTGTCTGTCTGTCTGTCTGTCTATCTTGTCTGTCTGTCTGTCTGTCTGTCTGTCTGTCTGTCTGTCTGTCTGTCTGTCTGTCCGCGCTATTAAATATTGATAAAAGTTACTGGAAAAAACGTCAGGACCATGTGTTGAAAGAGGAAGAGAACTATTGGAGAAAGGAGGGATTGAATTTTATGCAACCGAGAGCAATCATCAACCTACTGGAATCGTCCGACACAGATTAAGGCCTGAGCAGATCGCAGACCTTAATCTACGTACACACTTACTGGGATATTTTGCTCCAACTATTCAGACGAATTGCAGGCCCTAAATATTACAGCATCAGCATCAGCTGAAGAAACAAGAAGGAAATGAAAAATAAGGTAAGAAATATATTCCTTCTACTTTCCTGTTAATTTACAAATTATTTACCCCGTGCCTCTAAATTCTCTGTCTTTACTAATATTACACATTGCACCTCTCTCGGGAATCTCCGTGGTGAAGTGGTCAAGCCGTCTGACTTCGAAGGTTGTATATTCGATTCCGCGTCCTTCATTTCACGAGTGCATTTTTCGGAGACTCCCGAGGGTCGTCGCTGGAACTACGGAGTTCGTGCTTTGTGCGACGCTTTCCGCGCTGCGGAAAGAAACTGAGCCATATGGGATAAAAAAAACCCGGTGCAATGCAGCCGACCCTGTCGATGTTAAGCTAGTTCTTTCATTGCACCCACTCCCATACGAATCCGGATACGCCTTTGTGTGTCATCAGAATTGACAGGTCTCCCATTACCGTAAAAATAACTTTGTTAACGAGAAATCACTAGTTGTTCAGCAAAAGATCAAAGGAATGTCGCCGCTTTCAATGATTTAAGTTGTTTTTGGACCTATCAAAGACACATTCCTTGGGTGGGGGTAAATATAAGACGGTTGGAAAAATTTCATAACGATGCAACAGACAGTTTTCAAAATAATTGATCGTGAATGTAGGCAAACAAATGTGGACATACTATAGTAGCGCGTGTGTGGATTACGCTCTAGTTCAAAGCGAGCGAATGAAAAACAAAAATACGTATCAAAACCATATAGGAAAATCCCGATTACACGTATGTGACGATACAGGACAGGAAGAAATCTGTGACGTTATAGCGGAAATTCCCACAATTGTCTGCACGTTTTACAGGGCGTCTATAAATTGGAAGGCGAGCCTTACACACTTGTAAACCTAACAGACACAAGTTTAACAGGAAAACACAAGTATGGCTGCTTTAATCCTAACAGTTCTAATGATAGCAGGGACAGACGTGTAAGTTTATAATCAATAAAAATATTGAACATTCACAGCATGTGTATAAGGCAGTATGTATAATATATTTCCTCCCTTATATAGTTTCTTTTCACTTTTGGTTTTTGAAAGTAAGACGAAATACAGAAATTTGCCTGATCGGTTTATGTATAATCTAAAATGAAACTTATTCACTAACTTGTTTAATTATTTTTGTACCTACACGCCATTTTATGGCTTATACGCTATTTTCCTATGAAGTCTTAAAAAGTAAAATTTTTATAAAATACACGCTCTCTAGAAAACTACGAGTATTACTTCTTTCCGCATCCCCGTTATGCATTTTCACTGTACATGTGAAGCTTCCTTGAAATTGCCACCCTCAGACTACTACTACTACTACTACTGCTTAAAATTCAAAATGTATCACTCGTGGCAAGATTTGATAGCAGGATATGCGTTTTTCGCGAATTTCACTGTCACCGCTGAATCATTATCACATTATCCTTTATCTATTATAATCTTTGAAATGATTATTTCTGCTGAGTCATATTATATATATATATATATATATATATATATATATATATATATATATATATATATATATATATATTAGGGCTGCGACCGATTAATTTAAATTTAATAGTTAACTTTTAAAAAATTAACGATTAATTAATCGTTAATTTCGATTTAAGCAAAACAATTATAGTCATATAACTCACATTATAGTCGTATTTGTCAAAAATCGAAATAACACTGGATTGTACTGTTCATATGTCATCAAATAACCAACTATGCAAACAGTCGAGCATGTTGACAGTATTTGGTTCAAGTGACGAGCGCGTCTTATTAACAATATAACCAGCAGAGCTGAACAATCGTTCACATGGAACTGAGGTAGCCTGTATGCACAGAATGGTCTTGGCAAGAAATGTCAATTTTGGAAATCGATGTTCATTAAGTTTCCACCATTGTAAAGGGTCAACCGATTCAGCAACTTTCTTATCCATTTCAGACTCAATTAGCTTAATACTCTCTTCATTTGGTTCACATATAGTTTCATTGTCAATGTCAGTATCATTCGCTGCAGCAGTATCTATCTGCTCATCATGAACATTAACTGCTATTTGTTGTTCAATACGTGACCAAGTCCGTTCTTTTGCGTCTTTTGACAAACACTTCAGGTATTTGTAGCGTGGATCAAGTGCTGTTGCAATCTGTAGTATTTAGATACTTGTATTAGCTACACGTTCACTGAAGTCATTAATACATGCTGCCTTAAATTTAGCTACGTAGCACGGATCATCATCGTGTACAGTCATATGCTTTGTCAACGATGATAGCAGTGGCAATACACAGCTACATGAACAAACTCTTGACCGCCAAGCAGGACCGTGGTCTGATAGAATAAGTGCAAAACTTTGACATATTTCGAAATCTTCTCCCAATCTGAATCTGACAGTTTTGGACCTTTGTATTGCTTATTTTCATCTAACATGTAGACAGTTAATGCTTCTCTGACCTGTAGAAGACTCTGTAGCATAATAAACATACTGTTTCATCTTGTTGGTACATCTTGCTGCAGCTTACACAATGGTGACTCAGTACAATTTTGCAACTCGGTTGTGTTTGCAGCACTATGTTTAAAATGTCCGACAATTTTTCGGCATCCGGTTCATTTGTATAAGTGATGGGAGAAAAGTTTTCGATTAATCGTTAAAAAAAAAAAATCAATCGTTAAAATAAATTAACGATTAATTGATTAATTAATCGTTAACTTCCACACCCCCTAATATATATATATATTAGATACTGATTTCCGCTCCGTTTGTCCCTTCCCTTTAAGTTCTTACATTAACCCACACTATCCTCCCTACATACAGAGAAACAGCGAAATTATCGAATACCAATCATAATTCACAGACCGTGGTATTCCTGAATGACTCAAAAGTCAGAACCTCAGGCACATCGGTCCAGAAAATTTCCGGTACCCTAACACCTACTGTCTGAACTAGACTATCATCGTACAATGGATGTAGGCTCATCGTAAAGTGCCAGTAATACTTTTACTACTGTCTTAACTAGACAACTACCTTACAGTGAGCTGATCAGTTAACTAAGGAAGGAACAATACACAAGCAACTGGATATAATAGTTACATTCCACCAAAATAAAAGAGCCACTAAATCAAACAGAAAGCCGCTAACACACAACGACACCCACAGTATGGACAGATCAGATCAGATCATTATTCTGCATCTTATAATGGGAACAAACGACTCCGCAGATAAGCGTATACAAAATGTTAGTAACAAAGCAGCCATTTATACACGAAGAATGATGTTCAGACACAGAATCACATACTTCAAGACTGCCCTAAATGCGACAGATCAAGGCAAATCTTCTGGCCTTGAGAAACAGCGGAAGCAAAACATTGCGGAACACTGAGTGAACTAAAACGAAGGTGACTCATCTCATCAGGTTCCCCTTGTACCTTCCGGTATCAAGGTGATGATACAACAGCATGAGAGTGCCCGCTAATGGGCTTCATATATCGAGATTCCAATGGACTCTGCTATTCCATCCGTCTATCGTTTACGTGGTCGGCCTCTTCTCCTACTTCCATTTGGTCTGTACATAATTGCTTGTTGTAGTATACCGTTACTTTGTAATCTACTAGCATGGCCAAACAATTTGACTTGCTGCCTTCTAATAAAATCTAGCGCTGCTATAACCCCCACTTTAGTCCTGATTTCTTCATTTCTGATCTTATCTCTTCTTGATACATTGCGTATTCTTCTCAGGAATCTCATTTCTGTTGTTGTGATTTTTCTTTTCTCTCCCTCTCTCTTAATTTTTTTTTTTTTTAATCATTGTCCAGGTTTGGCATTGGTAGTATAGAGTTGTTAAGAAGATTGTGTTGTAAAGTGCTTTCTTAGTAGCTATTGATACATGTTTGTTCTTTAGTATTGTTGCCATTTGCCAAATGAGTTGATTTGCCTTATTGCATCTATTTTCGATCTCGTCTTCTGATTTGCCATTTGATGATATAATACTTCATACTCTCGCCGGTAACGTGATGACGGTTCAAATCAGCAGTGGTTCGAATCGCATCGGTAACTTACGGGGTATGTGAGCCGGCCGCTCAGAAAGCAATGGCAAACTACTGAGCGTAATCTTGCCAAGAAATCAACATACAGCTGAAAGATGCTGGTGTTGACAGCTAAGTCCTGTAAAGGATATGCTAAAAAAAAAAAAAAAGGTACTTGAAACTCTTTACTTGTTTCAGGGGATATTCGTTTAGGTGAATTGTTGTTGTTTTTCTTCTTTAGTTATAGTCATTTCTTCTGTTTTACTTATACTAATTTTCATGTTATGTTCCCTAAACATTTCGTTTAGACTATTCATGTGGTCTTGTAATTCATCTTCTAATTTTGCTTTTAGTGCTTGGTCATCCCAAACAGGAGTTCTCTAATGGTTAGATTTGCAGATGGTTCTTCTTCTGTGTTCTCGACATGCGGTGTTCTTGCCGTCTCTGTTTGGCTAGTTTCTTTACATATGTTGTCTATATATGTTACGAACAAGAGAGGGGACAGGACACAACCTTGTCGTACTCCAGATCTTATGGTGAAGGGTTCTGAGAGTTCTCCACTTACCCTCACTATGCATTCACTGTTGTTGTATAAACTTCTACATAGGTTTGTTAGATGTGTACTCACTCCTTATTGTTTAAGCATTTCCCACAGCTTGTTTCTATCTAGTCTATCAAATGCCTTTTCTTGGTCAACAAAGGCTAAGTAGAGTGTTTCATTAAATTCACTTGATTTTTCTATAAGTTGTCTAAGACCAAACATGGCACCTGTGCATCCTTTATGTTTCCTAAATTCAAGTGACGACACTGACGTTTGTACAAAAGACAACATCGACAATATACACAATTTATTACAAGCCAACAAAAGAAGTTATTAGAACTTCTGATTCATACATAAACATAAATATATAGCGTAATTACATGTGTGTTCTTGATATTGCAAAATAAACAAATACAATTACAACACGATATTTCCACTTGTTTTTTTTTCTTTTTCTTCAAGTGTGCACATATTTTCCCCATTGCAACATACGCATGTGAGACCTGGACACTTACTAAACACGCTGAACATTGTATAAATGCCTTTGAATATACATGTTATAGTCGGGTTCTAAGAATATCCTGGATACAGAAAAGAACAAATGCATCCATACGACAATATCTGAATACTGAAAAGGGTTGGCTACTAATGACGATAAAACAAAGAAAATTGAAATATTTTGGCCACTTAAAACGTTATGAAAGTTTGGAGAGAACAATTATGGAGGGTATATGCCCGGATAGAAAGGAAGAGGCAGGCCAAAGAGAAGATGGGTGCAGGATGTGGCAGATGATCTCCAGATGGGTGTGTCGGCCGCGGCACATCTTGCTTATGACTAAGAAGTTTTTCGGAAGGTGAACGAGGTTTTGCAAAGGACATGCAACTGAATGAATGAATTAAGTGAGGACAAAACGTTACGTTAACCAATGACCAGCTCCGTGGCCGAGGGGTTAGCAGCCTTCTCCGCTAACCCCGAATACTCTCGTCACGTGACGCGACGAGAATTAGCAGTGGTTCGAATCGCAAAAGTGACTTATGAGAGTATGGAGCCGGTCGCTCAGAAAGTCGTGGCGTGCTGATGAGCGTAATCTAGCCTAGGAATCAACATACAGCTGAAAGATGCTGGTGTTGACCGCAATATCCTGAAACAGGATGGAAACGCGGAAAAAAAAAAAAAAAACGTTAACCAATGAACATGATCGAAACGAAGGTGTAACGTCGGAAGAACTGAGTTGAATGTAAAATAGCAAATCACTATGGAAACAATAGTCATATGTGAAAAATAGAAGCGTATTTTGTCGGTTATTTCCCATAGAAGAGGTAAAAAGTTAGTTGCATATCCTTTACAGAACGACGCAGTCAGCCCCAGCATTTTTTTTTTTTTTTTGCTGTTTGCAATCTCTTGGCAAGTTTACGTTTAGTAGTTTGCCATTGCCCTCTGAACGACCGGCACCCATACCATTTTATAAAAACCCCAACGCAAGGTAGTCTCCTACAAAATCGCCTGCAGCTGTGTTTCGAACGCGGTATGCGGGATGACTAACTGCGACCGTAACCTCATCGCCACGGAAATGTATTGAGCTAAAATAAAAACTCTATGTCAGAATGAGTTAAAGTAATGACTGTTTGCTGCTGATGGAGATAAAGTAGCAAGATAAAAAAACCATGACTAATGTACTTATTTTAGTTTCATGAATGTTTGCCTTTATGTCACTCAACCCACTATCTGTTATTGGCGTCGCCACATTACGTGCACTAGTGCGGCAGTGACGTGGTTCTGAAAATAGATCTCTATTTGTAATTTACCACAATCCGACCTTATTGTCGTAAACGTACCTGTACAATTACGACATCGCCATCATCTTCCACTTGTATCGTCAAGTCAAGCCATGTGGGAGGCTTAGCTGACCTTCCTGCGCTCCATGGCTGGCACCGGATAGTTTCATTCTTTTTTTAAATTTGTTTGCGTTCTCTCGCTTTGAACTCAAGCGTAGTCCATACACATGCTAACTACTTCTAGTGCAGTGGATTGATTTTTTGCGTGTAGATTAGCTTTCCTTGTTAACCAGTGTTCCCCACCATCAGGCGAACCCACTCCGACTTCAGAGATACTTGTAATTTACGCCCCCAAATTAAGGACGAGAGGTCAACATTTTAGCCCAACTGACCAGTGTAGGAGTTGAACCTGCTGTCTCGGCATCAGCACACCGGATGTTTAAGAGCGAGTGCTCAGATCAATTCAGCCATGTTGATCTCCGTGTAATGTCTCTGATGTCGATGCATGATTTTCTCGGGCGTCCTCTTGCTCTTGTATCAGATCCTCTGTGATGTAGCGCCAGTGCTGGCTGTTGATGGTGTTGCATTCTAACGGGATGGCCGAACCATTTCATCTTCTGCTTCTCAATATATGAGGCACAAGGTGTTGATCTCACCGACTGTCTGATAACATTATTTCTTACTCGGTCTCACATAGGTAAGTTGACCGCTCTCGTCAAGCATCTCATCTCACAGTTGCGTAAGTGTGATTTGGATCATGTCCAAGTTTGACTAGGGTTAGTTTGAATGTGTTATTTATTTTCTGTCGTTTTGCAGGCATGGCCATATTTGGATGTTTCAGTATTAGTAATTAGTTCATATATATAAGCGGACTTGCTTTTTGACATCACGATTTCAAGTTCTTTGTCTATTCTGCCATATTCTGGGATCACACTTCCTAGATACTGTACTTACATTCTTTAACTTGTTTCAGAGGTGTACTATTTATCAGTATAATTAATGGACGGGAGATCCGCTAACCTGCATTACTTCAATTGTGGTTGCATTTATAGCATTATTACTTACGTAATAGGACAAACACCTTCATTGGTGTATATGTTTAGTTTAGTTTTAGTCAACGGATCAACATCACGGCACACGGGTGTAACCCATAAGTGCTCCGTTCTCCTCCTAACTCAAACCCGAGTCTGGAGAAACTCAGCTCAGTGCACGAACTCCGTAGCACCGGCGAGGATCCTGAAATAATTTGGGTAGATTTTTAACTCGAAATTGTTGCCCGGGCAGCGCCGTTAGGCTACTCTTTTTCGATTTCCAACTGCCAAGGGATTTTTTACGTGCTCAACAATACACACGGGCGTCTTACCCAGAGACCAGGGGAAATTTTATTACTATAAGTCCACGTGAAAAAAATCCCGGGGCTTGAACCCGGGACCTCCAGCATTCGAGGCGGACACCATACCTCGAGACCACTCAGCCCCCTCAGATTGGTGTATATTTGCTTCCCAAACTGTATTAACTTATCGTTGAAGTGATTATTACGATCGAGTCATTATTATACTACTCTTCTGTGTGTGTGCCATTTTCCCGAACATGCAGTTCACGCCACAAACAGCCGCGGACAGATAGTAAAAACATTTCCCTGTGCATAATGCTGACGCCAGAATGTCAACGCAAAAGTCCTCCACGAAACATACAGTTCATCTTTGATGGAAGCGGCTGTCATTTTTCCATCCGGATGTTTTTCTAGATGTTCACCTACACAGCCTAGATATTTCTAGATGTTGTTTGTTCCGTTTGTATATGTTTTCTATTCCGAAAATGCACTTCACACAACAAACAACGTCGGACAGATGTAAAAGCATTTCACTGTACATAATAATTAGTCGACAGATCATCCTCATTGCACATCGAACCATTCAGTCCATAAGTGCTCGGATCCCCTCCTCAGCAAATCCCGCAGCTTGTAGCGGCTAACGACGCCAGTCTGTGTTGGTTTATCAATCTTCTTTGGCTTCCTGCGTAGTGCTCTTGTTTGGCCACCCCTCTTTTAACTTGCTGTTCTCGCAGTCTGGCCATGGTTGTAGAGTCACAGTCATCACTTGGTTCACGCAAAAGTCTTACTTCTCGTAGAGCATTCAGAATGTCAGCCTGGTCCATGGCGAGTCCGCCCTCTACAGTAGTCTCATCTGCGAGCTTGTCAGCACGTTCATTTCCTTGTACCCCCGCATGCCCTGACACGAAGATGAAACTAATCTTTGCCAGCCGAGACCGCTCCAGAGGCAGCAACCATTCTCTTCGGATCGACCCCTCCTCTATCCTCTTGATCATGTTCATTGAGTCGCTAAGGAAACATGCCCTAGTGAATGTCTGTGTCTCGAGCCATGTTATTGCTTTACGTACTGCCATGACTTCCATAGTCAGGCTACTTGTGGTTTCAGTGAAAGCACCAGAGTCCTCCTTCACAATTCTCCCTCCTGCCCGAGCCGTAAAGGCCCATGAGCTTCTCACATGTCGGACGACCGACCCATTTGCTGCCCTTCACCTTCATAATTTCACTATGCAGTGGATGTTGTGTTGTTTGCGTTAACTCTGTACAAATCACTGTACATAATGCCGTTGCCAGAATGCTAACACATAAGTCCTCCACGAAAATACAGTTCATCGTCAATGGAAGCGGCAGTCACTAAAAGACCAGCAGCCACACATTTCTGCATAAGGCAAAAACAGGTCAATTCTGCGACACAGCCAGCCGCCATTGCTCCGAACATGCAGTTCACGCTCCAAACAACCTCGGGCAGATGTAAAAGCATTTCACACGAAATTCTCAGCTCACAGTGTCGCGCCACGCACTCACTCAGTAGCAGGGCGACGGAACCTTATACTTCCAGTCCAACATGAGGAAAATTCGAAAGCAAACGGTAGCACGAGTGTGATGAAATCCACTGTCGTTAACATCAGATGAAAAAAAAATTACAGAAAACAGTATGTGTTCACAGCTGCAAGTTGTTGACTTCTAGTCGGTGAGATCAGGACACCCGCGGGACTCTGTGAATTCCCCGACATCAAACGAATGGCGGCTTTGATTGTCACCACACGACAGAAAGTTGTAGGCTTGTTATTGTGAACATTGGGAAAATGCAGGAACTCGCTACCTTGTTTTGGGTTGTCAGGACAGGGGAGACCACTGGTGACATTGATTAAACAAGTGAGATAAGATCTTATTCTGAAATGGATTATCTGCCCCTGAAACCATCTGATGTATTGACATCAAAGGAACGTCACGTGAACAATTCAAGGCTCTTTGTGACAAAAACATGATTTGTTTTGGCTAGTGTAACTCAGAGAGTTGACGGGGGCAGAAGTGATAGCTGGCTTGATCCGTGTTGAATAGAATCGCAGGTGTTCGGTTTTGCTTAACATGTGTCTTTTATGGCAAATTGTGTATTCGATTCAGAGATTGAGTCAGAATGGCATAAGGTATTTTAAGGATCGCATCTAGCTATAAATAATGTGGAATAACCTAGAAATATAGTTAGAACTATATCATAGTGTTGTTGCATTGTGGTTAGGTAGTCAAGGAATATCAGCGACAATAGGCAGTCACATTGTTAAGATTAACTAGTGTAAGAAGGCAGGTGGCTCCGCTGATGGGGAATAGTGAAATGGGATGATATTTGGGGAGATTGGGGATGGGGAGAATGTCCAATGGTGGGATCTTCCAGTGAGGTCTGCTGGGGGTCTACACTTTACATTTTGCTCTGTCCTGGTCTTAACCCACCACAGACCGGAGTGAAGAGCTCCTCTGCCCATGACAGAGTTGGTTCACTGTCATGTATCTGAGTGAGGATGTCAGCCTACCCCCATCCAATGGAGGTCAGGGACAGATGCTCTCACCAAGTGTATGGTTTTCTCTTTTACAGGTTCCCTTAGGTCACTCAAGTCACTGAGAATGGAGACCTTAGTGCAGGCAGTTAGTCAGCAACTTTTGCACTGGGCCCATGATGAAAGGGGTTTAAAGGAACAATCGTAAGAGTATTTGTTAAACGTCACACGTTCGCAGAATACTAGAGATTGTTTTCTCCGCATCAATTTGGAGAAGGACCAATCGTGAAATTAATGCTTCAAACATCACATGTGAATAGAACAAGAGAATCGTTTTTTTTTTACACCACATGGGAAAAGTCCAGTGGGTATTATGTTTTCACACGACAGGTGAAAAGACTAATAGGTACAGTTTTTCCACATCACATGGGAATAGAACAGTATAAACTGATTATGAAGTTATTAAAACAGTGACCTTGTGAGCAATAGAAACTTTAGACAGGAATTACATTTAATTCAAGGAACAGTATTTTCGTGTCCTCACTAGACAAGGATTTTATAAGTCGCAGAACAATAGGGACATATAATAACGGTGTGTGATCCAGGCAGGATCAATGTTAAACTGTGACTAGGTATATGAGTGATCAAGCAGCGACCGGTGGAAGTCTACATCTAGCAGGAGGGACACATTCCTTGGTGAGAGTAATGTGGACTGAATGAAGATGTGGTGTGATCCTTTCCGGGATGATCGGGCTGGGCTCTTCAGCTACTTGGTCTAAGTTTGCACATACTAGAATATTCGACACACAGTCTACCCATTACACACACACACTTCTCACACACATACTCTTTGCTTAATAAATTATTTTGTATTTATTTGTTAAAGCTAGAGTTGTGGAGTATGTTGTGTTGGAGAGGAGTTAGAGGGGGCATGATCTATGGGTGAGTGAGAGTAAGAAAGAGGTGTTTGCAGACCGACGGAGTTTTGTGGACGGAGTCTGGTGGTTTCTCTAGGACAATAATATTGGGTTTAAAAAAATGTGGGTGTTGATTCCCCTCACTCCAGGGACGACACTAAAGTAAGAAAGGAAAACTTACGACAACGAGCATAAACACTCCAGAGACCTTAACCGTTTCAATGCCTACCCTCCATGTTCGTGACCGGAAGTCCGTTTGTGTCAGATTGTGTTGTCTAAACCAGGAGGCCAGTGTTTGTGGCTTTTACCAAATAGTTTGTATTGTTTTGTTCTGGCGCTTTATCGTCATTGTAATGAAGATGGCAGGGTGTAATTAAAATATCCGTGCGTAATGAAGATACTCTTGTTTAATGGAGATATATGTCTGTAATGGAGATATTCGTGTGTAATGGAGATATCCATGTGTCCCTGGTCGAGGAGTTAGCAGCTTTCTCCGTAACCCCGAATACTCTCGTGGTTGACGTGAGCGCACGAGAATTGGAAGCGGTTCGAGTCGCGCCAGTGACTTATGAGAGTATGGAGCCGGTCGCTCAGAAAGTCGTGGCGTGCTGATGAGCGTAATCTAGCCTAGGAATCAGCATACAGCTGAAAGATGCTGATGTTGACCGCAATATCCTGAAACAGGGTGGATAATAAATATGTTATATGGTATTTAGTTTTTTCTCAAAAAAACACAACCAAGTGCTTCCGTTGTGATCATTTCGTATATATTTACATTTGCGTATATATTTACATTTGCGTATATATTTACATTTGCGTATGTTAATCAACATGACCAGACTATGCATGGAAGATACTTATAATATAGTAACATATAAAGGCAGGAAATCAGACCCTTTCCAAATAACATCTGGCTTGAAACAGGGTGATGCACTATCACCGCTACTCTTCAATCTGGCTCTAGAGAAAGTTGTAAGGAAGGTAAAGGAGGAATGTGATATTGGAGGAACATCCAAGCTGCTTGGTTATGCAGATGATATAGATATTATAGGGCAAAGTGAACAAAAGACATTGGAAATATTGACTCACTTAAAGGAAACAGCCCAACAGATGGGGCTGGTTATCAACCAAGATAAGACAGAATATATGGTAATTTTAAGAGACGGAATGGCTAAAAACTCTGGCCACAAACAAATAGATAATATGACCATTAAAAGAACGGAAACATACAAATACCTGGGTGCAATCTTCAACTGCTCCAACACCATAAGGGAAGAAATACAAACTAGAATCAACTCTGGAAATAAGATATACTATGCACTACAACATCTACTAAAATCAAATGCGCTATCTCATAACATCAAAATCACAATATACAAAACACTGATCAGACCAGTTGTGCTGTATGCATCTGAAACCTGGAGTACAACGAAAGGAGACGAAGCCTTGTTACAAACCTTTGAGAACAAAATTTTAAGACGCATCTTTGGGCCCATTAGGGATACACAAAGTGGAGAGTGGAAAAGAAGAAGTAACAAAGACATTTATGATCTGTTTAAGTCCCCGCTAATCACTGGTACCGTGAAGGCTAATAGACTACAATGGCTGGGGCATATAGAAAGAATGGAAGATAATAGGGAAACAAAACTCGCTTACACTCAGGAAATAAATGACCGTAGACCCCGAGGTAGACCAAGAAGACGGTGGAGAGATAATACATATACAGACTTACAAGCTCTTGGAATCAACGACTGGCAAGAGAGGGTCCACCAGAGAGACGAATGGAGACGGATTGTATCTGCAGCAAAGAACCTCAATGGCTCGGAACGCTGAAGAAGAATAAGAAGTATATGATTTACATTTGCGTATATGATTTACATTTTCGTATATATTTGCATTTGCGTATATATTTACATTTGCGTATATATTTACAAGCGCCTAGTCCTGTCTTCCCGTGCGCTGACGGCGGGGTTGTAGGTTCATTCCACACACTGGTGGGTTGGACTACAACGTGGACTTCTCGTTCAGAAAGCAATGGCAAACTACTGAACGTAAACCTGGCTATCAAATCAACTTGTGGTTGATCGCATAGGGCATGCAGCATTATAGTCCCATATTAACTTTCTAGTTGTTACATGTCTCTGCCCGCATATTTTCTATGTTTCTTCTGCCCTGTATTCTACAATGGGACACAATCCACCAACCAACAAGCCATCTTCCCCCCCCCCCCCCTTGTCTTCCCCATATTTCTTATCTTCCACTAAACTATTATAAGGGCAACAATGGGTTATGGAAACGCCAGACTAAACCAATGTGAAATTAGTAGAGAGCCATTCAAAGCCTTCGATGTTTTCACTGTCCATGTTTTTGACTTTTAGCGTCAGGTCAAAAAGAGGCATCCAATGAGAGCTCTGGTGAACTTCGTACATGCTTTAACTCTTGGTATATGTGCGTCTTTTGAGGTGGCGCATGACCGCCCTCAAATGTACTCAACTCTATTTGGCTCCAGTCGTTTGTACTACAGGCCCATATTAAGTAAAACATATGACTCGTATTCCATTCCAGTATTCCCATATGTCACTTCTGGCTATCTGTGTGTTGACATGTGGCGGGAGTTTTAGTTATAAGTGGATCTGTGGCAATGAGTTTAAATTTTTTACCAATAATGACATTGTCGACCTCCGTGGCTAAGGGTTTACGGACTCGATTCGTAAGCCTGCTTACACGCGTTTGAAACACAGCTGCGCGCCATTTGGCAGCAGACCGCGTTGCGCTTAGTTTTAACGAATTGGTATGGGAGCCGGTCGTTCAGAAAGCAATGGCAAACTACTGAACGCAAACTTGCCAAGACATCACCAACAGCAGTAAAATGCCGATGTTGACAGCGATGTCCTGTAAAAAGGATATGAAAAAAAATATATAATGACATTAAAATTACCACCAAACCTGAGTTGCGCAAATATGTGATTTTTTGAGTTTCCATGTAGTATATGCAGCTATAATACGAATCTCTTGTACTATAGCACAAATGTGTAAGACTAATACAGTGGATAACACTATAATACAAGTGTACAATACTGAAATACAAATGTATAACAAGGGTGGGTATATGGCATTTTACAACGAGTGTATAATTCTATACCACGAATGTATAACATAAGGTATGTGTGAGTGGGTGTTAAGTGGTTTCTTATTATGAGTATTAACTTCGCGATGTTAGGAAATCTCTTTTGAATTATGATTCTTTCACGTCACTGGTTCATACATAAATCGCCATTCATGTACGTTAATTAATAGGTCAACTAGGCAAGGGAATTAACTATGTTAACGGTGTTGGAAATGGAGTTCGGTAGTGGCGATACACTTGATACTATTACTATGTTCCAGAAATGAATGCCATCATTCACTATCAATTATTTTGAAAACTCTGTTGCATCGTTATGAAAATTTTTCTTGCCATCTTATATTTACCCCCACTCAAGGAATATGTTTTTGATAGGTCCAAAAGCAACTTAAATCTTGGAAAGCGACATTTCTTTGATGTTTTGGTGAAAAACTAGTGATTTCTCGCTAACAAACTTGTTTTACAGCAATGCCCCGTTCCACTACGCGAGGCTCTTGTCATAAGGCCAATCCCATGACCCACGAGAAAATTAACTATTCAACGCTAATGTTTCCGTGTGAAGACGTAATACACTTCTTCTTCTTCTTCTTCTTCTTCTTCTTCTTCTTCTTCTTCTTCTTCTTCTTCTTCTTCTTCGTCCTCCTCCTTCTGCGTTCATCCGGAGTGTTTTTTTTTTCAGTCGTGATTGCGGTGTGTCTAAGTTAGGCTCCCTTGGGCCGAGACCCTTAGGCCAACACATCCGACTTAAGCGTGCATTTTCCGAGACCCTTAGGCCAACACATCCGACTTAAGCGTGCATTTTAAAATAAATTTAGGTTAGCATTCCTGGGGGACGCTCACTGTTGTGGTGCCGTCCACATCCCAGCTGGTTAAGTTAGAACGATCGAAGACTTCACGGTCAGCCCTCAAGGGAAGTCAGGAGCAGTCCATAGCATTTTCCGCCAGCCCATAGCATTTTCCGCCAGCCAGGGAGGCTTCCATAGTTGCAGAGCCTACACATAGCGTTCTGGTGCTGGGCTCACCCCAGGAATCGTCACGTCCTGCACATGGCTGCTTTAATTCCTCACTTCCATGTATTGGGCATTTCGTGCGCCACAAGCCTCTCCTGCACAGACCAGGAACGATCAATCTGCAGACGACTTCCACTCAGCGAGCTTTCGGTTCGGACGTGTACGGACGCTGTGCCCGGAAAACTAGATCGTCAGAGCTGTTCCAGCCGGAAAACAAGATAGTCAGAGCTGTTCCGGACACGAGGGACATTTCACTCGGACGTTTTTGCGCTGTGCCAATTTATTTTCACCCTTAGGCCGGCACATCCGACTTCTGCGGACATATTTTAATCAGGTTGGCCTTCCTGGGAGTTTTGTGGGACATTTGTGGTGTCGTTCACATTTCTGCTGGTTAAGGTAGAAGGGCCAAGGACTTTACGGTCAGTCCTCAATGGAAGGCATGGACAGTCCATGGGCATTTTCCGCCATCCTAGGGGGCTTCCATTATTGCAGAGCCGGCACATAGTGCTCTGAGACTGGGCTCACCCGAGGAATCTCCACGTCCTGCTTATGGCTGCTTTAATTCCTCACTTCCATGTATTGGGCATTTCGTTCGCACTTGGCCTCTCCCCGCACAGACCAGGAACGGTCAGTCTGCAGACGACATCCACTCAGCAAGCTTTCGCTTCGGACTTCAACGTAATGGATTTGCTAGCCAAGCGTTCCATTTCGTGTTGAGACGTTTTTCTATCTTAGTCTCCAGACGACATCCACTCTGCAGTTTTCCACTTCGGACTTCCACGTAATAGATTCGCTAGCCAAGCATCCCATTTCGTGTTAATGAGACGTCTTTCCATCTTTGTCTACGCTCACTCAGTGAGCTCTAGTACAGACTTGCATCGTAACCACTACGTGCGATTTGGGACGCTTTTCCACCTTTAGTAATGCTCACGAGGTAGGCTACATGTGCTGCCGGCTCAGCACCTTACCTCCATGCAGCAGAGAGTGAGTAACGGCGAGATGCTCTCATCCGGGGATCCCTCTTATCCCTCGGATAACGAGCAGCCTTCGAACAGGTATATGAACCAAGTATGTAGCAGGCTCAGCATCTCGCCAATATTTTGCAGTGGGTGAGTGTCGGCCCGGCTCTCTCATCCGGTGTTGTTGACTTGGAGGCGTTCAGTCATATCCCTCAGCGGAGAGCCTTAAAGTATGTACCAAGTATTAGTGGCATCGTGCGCCTGATTCGGTCTTTGACTGCCTATCCTCAGTCTACCTGCAGAGCAGCAGGTTGTGTCTCTCTTGGTCTAGTCCCTATCCCAAGGCCTGTCTGACATGTAGTTGGGCTTCCGTCGGCAAAGGTCTTGGGGTTACTGGGAAACGCAAGCCCCTCTACCACGACAAGGTGGAGACACTTCATAGGGGAATATTTGTATACTGTTCAAAAAAAGAAACGCACATTTTTGGTGTTAGTTTTATAAAAGATATTCGCTGATTAGGCATCAGTCAACCTATCGACTGTGTCCATCTGGTCATTAACTTCTCGTGGTTACCTGAATTATACTCACCTCATGATACGTGAGGTCATGAATGAGGTCAAGGTCAAAACAACATTTTCGTCAATAACTCGTGACAGGTTCATGATAATCTCATGAAGCTTCAATCAATCAATCATGTGCCATGCCGGAAAGCGTGGGCGGTCATGACTCGCCATTTCACTC
The DNA here is from genome assembly GCA_963921405.1 of Cepaea hortensis. Lineage (NCBI taxonomy): Eukaryota > Metazoa > Mollusca > Gastropoda > Stylommatophora > Helicidae > Cepaea > Cepaea hortensis. The sequence goes on along the minus strand of OY992880.1, from coordinate 17,562,986 downwards.
GATCACCAGTGTCGTGGATCAGCTCAGTGTTCCTGTCTCGTCCATGCCATGTGGCCAAGCCATCCAGGTATTTTCCTCTCGGTCTTCCTCTTGGTCTGTTCCCTTCGATTTTGCCAGTTGTCACTAAGTTCTCCAATCTATTTCTTCTCATAACATGTCCAAAAAATTTTGACTGTCTACGTCTAATTTCTCTAATCAGTTTACGATATTCATTTGTCTCCTGTAGTACTTGGTCATTGGTTTTTCTGTCTGTCCATGGTATTCTTTGCATTTTCCTCAGAAACCACATTTCTGCAGCCATCAGATGCTTTTCAGCTTGACTGCTCATTGTCCAAGTTTCACATCCATACAAAAGAACAGGCTCTATGTATCCCCTCAACACTCTTTTTCTAGTTTCAATTGACATCTTTTTATTGGTCAGAATGTTTTTCATCTTGCTAAAGGCTACTTTCGCCATGGCGATTCTTGTTCTAATCTCTTCAAGGCATCTCCCATCAGATGTTATGACTGTTCCAAGATAATTGTACCGATTCTCATGAAGCTTACTGAACACAAAACTCTCTGAGCATATTATTGAAGCCTATAAAAGATTGACGTTCCTCAAATAAATTTAGTTTAAAAATTCAATGCGCAAATATGGCTCATCTCACTACAGAACAACACTCGTCGTCATTGAACGTTTATGGCTGGACAGTCACAAAGTGTAGTAGCCACCATTAGAAGCACCATTAGTCGCCTTTGGAGGCGATCTCAAGAAACTGGCTCAGTGCAGACCGGCCGCTCAGTGGAAGACCCAGAATCACAACTGCTGCAGAAGACCGCTTCATACGGCTGCGTCACCTTAGGAATCGATTTGCACCTGCGTCCTCCACAGTCCAGTGAATGTCAGCAGCTCGTGGAATTTCAGATCAAACGTTCAGGAACTGGCTGCACGACGCTGGTCTTTGTTCTAACGGACCGGCATCGCCAGAACCGACTGCAGTGGGTCAATCAGCATCATCAATAAAATGTTGGTACAAGTTTGCAATTGAAACTGCGTTTTTTTTAAAACAGTATATGATTCCACCTCTTGAAGTGAGGGTACACCAGGGGATCGTGTTATAAGTTTAATAATTTATTCTCATTATTGTTATTGTTGTGTTATGGGGTTGTAGATCTCATCTCATTGTTGTGACCTTCCATCAAGTGTGTTTAATCTGTCTTGCAAGAAGGTCTGCATAGCCACATGGATCACAGCTTTCGCTCTTAAACTTCCGGTGTGCTGATTCCGAGGTAGCGAACCTTCCGAACCCTACACCTTTAAGTTAGACTAAAATGTTGACTTCTCGTCCTTGACTTGGAGATGTAAATTACAAGTACCTCAGAAGTCAGAGTAGGTTTGCCTGATGGCGAGGGACACTGGTAATAGGGAAAGCTAATCCACATGCACAAATCATTCCAGTGCATTAGAAATAGTAGAAATGTATATATGGATTACGCTTGAGTTCAGAGCGAACGCAAAATACTCAAAAATCTATCTTGTATTCGATTTCGCGTGTGGTGAAACAAATATCAACGAACAGCACAAATGTGTACTTCCCTGGGTGCTTGTCCGATCCAGGAATATTAGAATTGAACATTGCCATTGCACATGTGTGTTGTTCGTTGATATATAAATATATTTGTATGTTTGTTTTTGTTGTCCCGTTGCTAAACACTTCGGTGGAAATGTCAACCTGTATCTGTGTGTTGTTTATTCTTCCGAATTTCTTAGCCTTATTTTGTATTTCTTTCGCATTCCGTTATAATCTCGGCATCAGCAAACCTCTTTTTATCGATACCACCCGCTACCAACTCTATTGGAACTGGGTTGCTCTTCAAGTCTAGAAACCAGTGAGGTGTGTTTAAAAAAAAAAAACCACTAGTACTGGAACCACACAGAGAAAAGGCATGTTATGATGCAATCAGGCCAGACTCAGCACTGCATGTACGGGCTGCCTGGGATGAGCCCTAGGCCGACCATGTTTCCTCCACAGGTTTTGGGGATTTCATCCTCCACATGTGTTGGGTATTTCATCGTCGGCATACTCCAACTCAATAAAGTAAAATACGTTCTGTATTCCACGGAGGCGAAGAAAGTAGAATTTATGCACAATTTGGAACTTGTGCATGTCTTGAAGCGTATTGACTATAAGATCAGTTTTTTTTTTTTAAATAAAAAGGACACTCTTACATACAGTACAGTATATTGGCTATAAGATAAGTTTTTAAAAAAGGACTATCTTACATACTATAAGGTGAATTGGGTATACGATAAGTTAAAAATGAACCCTCTTACTTACTGTAAGATGTATTGGGTTTAAGATATATATTTTTTTTAAAGGACCCTTTTACATGCTGTAATGTGAATTGGGTATAGGATAAGTTAAGAAAAAGGGACCCTCTTACATTCTGTAAGGTGTATTGGGTATAAGATAATTTACAAAGGGACCCTCTTACACACTGTAAGGTGTATTGGGTATAAGATAATTTACAAGGGAGCCTATTACATAGTGTAAGGTGTATTTGACATATGGTGCAAGACTCACATTTTTACAGACCAATCGTCACTCCAGGAGTGATGTGGCACATTTGATCAGACCAATCGTCACTCCAGGAGTGATGTGGCACATTTTGACAGACCAATCGTCACTCCAGGAGTGATGTGGCACATTTGGACAGACCAATCGTCACTCCAGGAGTGATGTGGCACATTTGATCAGACCAATCGTCACTCCAGGAGTGATGTGGCACATTTGATCAGACCAATCGTCACTCCAGGAGTGATGTGGCACATTTGATCAGACCAATCGTCACTCCAGGAGTGATGTAGCACATTTTGACAGACCAATCGTCACTCCAGGAGTGATGTGGCACATTTGATCAAACCAATCGTCACTCCAGGAGTGATGTGGCACATTTGATCAGACCAATCGTCACTCCAGGAGTGATGTGGCACATTTTGACAGACCAATCGTCACTCCAGGAGTGATGTGGCACATTTGATCAGACCAATCGTCACTCCAGGAGTGATGTGGCACATTTGATCAGACCAATCGTCACTCCAGGAGTGATGTGGCACATTTTGACAGACCAATCGTCACTCCAGGAGTGATGTGGCACATTTTGACAGACCAATCGTCACTCCAGGAGTGATGTGGCACATTTGGACAGACCAATCGTCACTCCAGGAGTGATGTGGCACATTTGGACAGACCAATCGTCACTCCAGGAGTGATGTGGCACATTTGATCAGACCAATCGTCACTCCAGGAGTGATGTGGCACATTTGATCAGACCAATCGTCACTCCAGGAGTGATGTGGCACATTTGATCAGACCAATCGTCACTCCAGGAGTGATGTGGCACATTTTGACAGACCAATCGTCACTCCAGGAGTGATGTGGCACATTTGATCAGACCAATCGTCACTCCAGGCGTGATGTGGCACATTTGATCACCAATCGTCACTCCAGGAGTGATGTGGCACATTTTGACAGACCAATCGTCACTCCAGGAGTGATGTGGCACATTTGGACAGACCAATCGTCACTCCAGGAGTGATGTGGCACATTTGTACAGACCAATCGTCACTCCAGGAGTGATGTGGCACATTTTGACAGACCAATCGTCACTCCAGGAGTGATGTGGCACATTTTGACAGACCAATCGTCACTCCAGGAGTGATGTGGCACATTTGTCATTCCCCAAGACTTGACCTGGACCTATTTTAGGCTGGGAGTCCATGTCAAATTTAACTGATTAAGTGCCATGGGATGATTAATCGTCTTAGCTGATTCAGTGCCAAAGGATAATATATCACCAAATGCTACCTCTCTTTGGACAGAAAGACGATAAATGGCCATACTAGGGTAATCGTGTTATTTGTTTTGTTTCGTGGCATCTGCGGCTGTTTTATTGCTCAGTGAATGGAAATTTAAAGTCTAATACTTGTTATTTGCTTGTGTTCGATGTTTGGTCTAAACCTACTTTTTTTTTTTTCACTGAATCAGTTTTTATTTTTTTAAATGTCCGCCTCAATAGAGATTTCAACGCATGATCATCGAGCTGGTAGGCAAACGTGATACTGTAGTCACCGTGTTACTATGCTCCCAGCCTCATAAAGCTGTGATCATATCTATGTGAGATGTTGTCATTTAACCTCACGCTATCAATGCCAAACCATCACCTATGTGACATGGAGTGTCTATCTTGCCGACACTAGAGATTTGGTTCGCGGCAATATTCTCTAGTTCATGTGTGTTGTCTCACAATGTCACGCCAGATGGCATTACGCCAGCAGGGATTCTTCTGGAAGGCTTCAGAATGCCAATACCGAAACTGAAAACGCTATTTGTGGATATTTAAACGGACACGTCATAGTTTGTTTATTTCAGGGTAGTGTAACGCGTAGTAACAGTGTTGTGTAGACAATAAGCAGTCAAGCCTAGAAACATTTAAAGGCAGTGAAAATATGATTTCTGAAGAAAGTGCACAGAATACCATAGGCGGACAGAAAAGGAAAAAATAACGACTGCGAGTTCTACAAGAATCAAATGAAAACCGTAAACTAATTAGAGAAATGATTGAAATTGAATTACAACTAGCAAAATTGGTGGGAAAAGAACACGGGAAAGGCAGAGAGATAAATAAGAGAAGTAACGGGTGCAGCAGGATGTAGCAATACAAAATGAAAACGTGTGTGTGTGTGTCTCATGGGGTAAAATTAGAGTAATAAACATATACATACTTTAAACGAGCGCAAATCTGGAAAACGGAGATGACCGTGTAAAAATAACAATAACACCGTAAAAATAATTTATAACACAACAAATCTACGTTTCGAACTTGGTGATCTTCATCAGGAACAGCACAAACATCTTTAAAAAAAATATGAAATTAGAAAGAAGAAAAAAAGTCACTTAAAAGTCGACAGGGTCGACTTCATTTTATTTTTTAAATGTTGCATATCCCTTACAGGACTTTGCAGTCAACACCAGCATTTTTCAGCTGTCGTTGATGTACTAGGCAAGTTTTACGTTCAGTAGTTGCCATTGCTTTCTGAACGACCGGCTGTCAACAAATCATCTTCTTTCTTCTTCAGCTTTCCGAGCCATTGAGGTTCTTTGCTGCAAATACAATCCGTCTCCATTCGTCTCTCTGGTGGACCTTCTCTTGCCAGTCGTTGATTCCAAGTGCTTGTAGGTCTGTATATGTATTATCTCTCCACCGTCTTCTTGGTCTACCTCGGGGTCTACGGTCATTTATTTCCTGAGTGTAAGCGAGTTTTGTTTCCCTATTATCTTCCATTCTTTCTATATGCCCCAGCCATTGTAGTCTATTAGCCTTCATGATACCAGTGATTAGCGGGGACTTAAACAGATCATAAATGTCTTTGTTACTTCTTCTTTTCCACTCTCCACTTTGTGTATCCCTAATGGGTCCAAAGATGCGTCTTAAAATTTTGTTCTCAAAGGTTTGTAACAAGGCTTCGTCTCCTTTTGTTGTACTCCAGGTTTCAGAGCCATACAGCACAACTGGTCTGATCAGTGTTTTGTATATTGTGATTTTGGTGTTACGAGATAGCGCCTTTGATTTTAGTAGATGTTGTAGTGCATAGTATATCTTATTTCCAGAGTTGATTCTAGGTTGTATTTCTTCCCTTATGATGTTGGAGCAGTTGAAGATTGTACCCAGGTATTTGTATGTTTCCGTTTTTTTAATGGTCATATTATCTATTTGATCATACCAACACGTTATAACACAACGCGATACGGTCTGCTACACAAATCGGTCGCAGCTGAGTTTTGAACGCCTGGTAAGCGGCTCACGAACCGCGTTCGCAAGCCTCAGGTTTTATCCCATCATATGGCTTGGTCTCTTTCCGCAGCACGGAACCCACAACCTTGGGAGCCCGAGTCAAACGGCTTGACCACTTCGCCACGGAGGCTCCCTAGAAAAGTTAATTAAACATTAAAACTAAACAGACAGCGTGTTGGTATCAAACGTTGTTTGACCATTGCGCATGCTCCGTTTCTAGGAAGGCTGCGCGGAAGTTCAATTATGAAAGGTGCCAAATAAGGAAATGTGCAGCCGAAGGTGTGCAAACAGTTATATATGGATATATAGAGGGGAGTCAGCAGAGTTATATAAAGTGACAAGTACAGCTGTATTGATTCCCACTGGATACATCCCAAAGAGTTGATTAAAACTGAGAGCCCGTTAATGTTAAATCTTGACCGGACAATTGTAATCACTCCAAGTCCTGGACGCTTAAAAGGTCACTTAAAAGTCGACAGGGCTGACAACATTGCACCGGGTGTTCTCCCATATGTCTCACGTCCTGGTTATCTATATTAGTTAAGTTGATGTACGTGTTTCTCTTTCCACATACATCTTTCTCTGTCATATATTTTAATTAATTTGATATTTCTTGTATTGTGTCGTCAGTTCCACATATATATCTATCGTTGTCCTCTATTTTATTGAAGTTGGTGTTTCTTATATTATTATGTGTTGCCTTTTATATATACATCTATCTTACTCTGTCATCATTTGCTTCTCTTGCCCAGTATTTTACTGCATTTCACTATAACTTATAACACATCGTCTATTGGTATGGATTGGTAGGTTATGCATTCTACCTTTCACTGCCGAACCTCAGTAAATGTGACTATTCACAGAAATCATGCTGATCTCGATGCCGTATCAGAAAGAAAAAACAAACGACAACTTCAGAATACTTTGGCTGCGAGAAAGTCGTACGAAGCCAAGAAAAGAGAGAGAGAAATATTGTTAGAGGTATGGTCATTTTCCGTTATTTTCTCGATTACTTCTTTCTTTGTTGCATGCTGGCATTCAATTTTATGGAAGTTCATATATGTGTATGCTTGCTTGCTTGCTTGTGTTCGTTGGCTTGAGCTCCAACGCGAAGTCCTGTATGTCGGATGAAGGCATCCTGTTGTCCAACATCAGTGTGATGTCACACAGGACCTGATGTTTGCGTGAGTATCCGTTGTCCCATGTCTGGCTTATTGGTCTGCAGACTGGTGGTTCCTCGTCGTACAGGCAGACACTCTCCGATTTCGGAGGAATCGGTGATCCTACTGACTTTGGCCAGGACCCCGAATGGACCTGTTGCCCAGGACGCTCGACGAGGACGCGTCAATAGATCTTGGTCAGTATGTAACCTGGCCCTGGTGCTTTGGAAACACCTCTGTGTCCCATATATGTATATAATATAGGTAATCCGTAGCCGCGGTAGCGCGTCGTCTAACTTGCCGGCCCTGCAGAGATGTGGTTTTATAGAAGAATGATGATAACACTCAGGACAGATAGGAGACAAGATGATCGCCAACGCCACATGGCATGGACTACAAGAATATCATTTATTTGGCCATATCGAATGTCCCTCGTGCGTTTTCATCTGTTAGTCCATCACAGTGTTCGATTAGAATTCGTCCATGAGGATCAGCTCACATCTGAGGCCAGGTGTATTAGGAAGAAGCCAGCTCATGATTCCTCACATCACATACTGTTGGGTCATATGTCCTCCACAGGTGCTCGGTATTTAACTGTCAACGTACTTCAGCCAAATGTTCAGACGACAGGGTAAGTGTGTACCCTACTGTGTGGTACTCTAGCTACACGCAAAGGGCATCCAAGAGGTCTCCACTTATCCCAGTAAATACTCACCCCTGTTGCAAAATACAAAAGTACAAGTACATAAAGCATGTGTTGTTAGTACACTACTCTATGGGTCTGAATCCTGGACCTTGTACTCACGACAGGAAAGAAAGTTGAATTCCTTCCACATGAGATGTCTGAGACGTATCCTGGCCATATCGTGGAAAGACCACATAACAAACAAACACGTGCTTGAAAGAGCGGATATTGCCAAAGTGCTCTCCTTCTTCAAGCCTCAAGCAGAGACTCCTCCTGTGGTTGGGATCTAGAATGGAGGAAGAACGTATTCCCACAGATCTCCTATACGGAGAACTAGAAACAGGGAAGAGACCAACCGGAAGCCCCGACGTGCGATATAAGGATATGTGTAAACAAGATATGAAAACCCTCGGCATAGATCCAGACATGTGGGAGAGAGTTGCAACAGACAGATGTTCCTGGAGAAGAGATGTACAAAACGGACTGGTGCTCTTTGAGCGCAATCTGATCCAAGAAACTGAGGATACGAGGCACAGCATAAAATGCAGTCACTTACTTCGGGACCTGCCTCGTCTTACAGATGCGGAAACTGTGACAGAGATTGTCACTTTCGCATTGGACTATACAGTCACAGCGGTGCTGCCAGGTACCTCCCCAGCGGCACAACTCTATAGTCCTACAGGACATATATATATATATATATATATATATATATATATATATATATATATATATATATATATATATATATATATATATATATAAGACAATGTTTGTTTGTTTGTTTGTTTGTCCTTTATGTGTTCCCGAACTGTCCATCCGATTGAGATGAAATTTTGTACAGATGTTGTTCTCACTCCCGCGGAGCCAAATGACATAGTTTGTGAGCTTAATATCAACAATTTTTCCTCAAGCACGAAAGAAAAAGACATTACGAGCTTCAGAAAAATGCCCGCCTGTGGCCCACCATCTTGCTCCAAGGGAACTCACTCTCTGATTAAACCAGAAATTAGTTATGAACAGTAATGTTTCTCTCTGTGTGTGTGTGTATGTGTTTGTGTTTGTGTGTGTGTGTGTGTGTGTGTGTGTGTGTCCTTTATGCGTTGCCGAACGGTCCATCCGATTGAGATGAAATTTTGTACAGATGTTGTTCTCACTCCCGCGGATCCAACTGAAATAAGAGCAACGGGAACTGGAAAGGGAGCATTAGAAACAGACGAGGAACGGGAGCAGGGGCCGAATGCGTACCCTGAGCTCTTAGAGAAATGTATTTGAATTCAGTGAGACGCTCCCTGCCAAGGGCTGGGCAAAGCCGGGCCTGGTCGTCTAGTATATATATATATATATATATATATATATATATATATATATATATATATATATATATATATATATATATATATATATATATATATATATATATATATATATAGAAACTACTGAACTATAGTTGCTTAGTAAACCACAGTCAATAAATACTGAGATTATTGATTGCAACGTTCTATAAAAAAGGACATGAAGCGAACTTATATATATATATATATATATATATATATATATATATATATATATATATATATATATATATATATATATAGACACACACACACAAAGCACAAAGCAACAAGTAAAGGTCCCTCTGACATACCTTTCAGGCGCACTGGGCATCTGTTGCTACACAAACCCAATCGGGCGATGTGTGGAAGATGTGTAAGCGATGTGTGAGCGGTGTCGTCAGCATCACACCGGCCGTCTTTACTTCCCGGGACATTACCTGGTACCCATTTTAGGCTGGGTCGACCTGGGAACCCAAGTTAAGTTTAAAAATTCGAATCCATCCCAATGCGGATCGAACTGTGACCACCGGATGGCAGACGAGTGACTTGCCACTATACCACCTCGGCTCTCTTTCTCTTTTCTCTTCTGGGGGATGCGTGGTCTCGAGGTATGGTGTCCGCCTCGAGTGCTGGAGGTCCCGGGTCAAGCGCCGGTGAGGATCGGGATTGTTTTCACGTGGACTTCTAGTAATAAAATTCCCCCTGGTCTCTGGGTAGTGAGATCGGACGCCCGTGTGTATTGTTGCACACGAAAAAATCCCTTGGCAGTTGGAAATCGAAAAAGCCCGGGCAAAATTTTGAGTTAAACATCTACCCAAAGTATTTCAGGATCCTCGCCGGTGCTACGGAGTTCGTGCACTAAGCTGAGTTTCTCCAGTCTCAGGTTTGAGTTAGGAGAAGCACTTATGGATTACACCCGTGTGTTATGATGTTGATCCATCGACTAAGCTAAACTAAACTCTCCTCTCTTTCTCAAAGAGAGAGAGAGAGAGGGGGGGGGAGGGGGGGGGAGCGTATACACGATAAATGTAATATTGTAATCATTATGATTTCCCTTTCTCTGTATCAGGAAAAAAAAAACAGAACTTGTGGAAGTCCATTGTTGGCTTGCATCTTGACAAGCCATAGTTAGTAAAATGGAGTTGTATCTCTCCACAGCACAAAACCTGGGCTTCAATGTAGAGACCATGTGTTGCCCATGCAGCATGATCCCTCTCTCGGCCTGCCTGGTTAATTCCAGAGGAAAGGTAACACCAATGCACCTGGAACAAGACAAGTTGCTGAAGCTGCTGGATCAGCAAAGCAATGTTCTAACTCTCCACCTGTAGGAGCTTCGATCTTTGACCAGGTGCAAACCAAGGTTTAGTGCCTGGCCTGCCCTGTCATGACATTTAGTCTTTAGGTTGCATTTCCTCACACCAGGATAAGGCTTGTACCCTCCCATTTGCGCTCCTCTGCCAAAAGACGTTGGCACAATGTGGGTTGTCGGGTTTGGTAAGCGCCGCCCAACATTCGGCGCTACCAGAAAGCAGGCCCGTCTACTGTCATACGGTAGCTCAGTCATATCTGACTAAGGCCTGACATGAAATATATATATATATATATATATATATATATATATATATATATATATATATATATATAACACTTAAACTTCCGGTGCGGTGATGGTAGGGTAGTGGGGTCGTTCCCTATACTAGTCAGTTGGATTTCTGACTTCTCATTCAGAAAGCAATGGCAAACTACTGGACGTAAAATTTCCTAGAAAATCAACCTGGGTTTGATGTCAACGCACAGCAAATGACATCACGTGTTCTCACTGTACGGTGAACATACAATGAGTTCAGCAGAAAATATGTCAGGGTTCCTGGTTGGTGGACATAATATCAATAACTTACCTTACGCTGATGACACCGTCTTGTTGGCAACAAGTCAGAAAGAACTACTGGAAATTATACAGTGGTTGTAGAAAGTAAAAAAAATGAGTCTTAGCATGAATAATAGAAAGACAGAAGTTATGGTGATATCAAAGAAACAGATTGTGCCTAAATGTGCAATTACAGTAAATGACGTTATTTTGTGGCAAGTTCAGAAACTCGGATATCTAGGCACATGGATAACATCAGATGGAAGATGCATCACGGAGATACAGAACAGATTATGACAAGCAAATGCTGCATTCTATCACATGAATAACATATTGTGCAATAAGTCCTTGTCCTTGAAAGTTAGAAATAGAGTTCTTGCTTGTTAGCAAAAAAAAAAACAGTTTTAACATACGGCTGCGAATCCTTGGCGAAAAAATCCCTGGTAGCCTTGGAGGTGTGGTTGTATAGAAGGATGGTGAAAGTTAATCTGGCAACCAAAATGAGCAATCTGGATATTTTGAGGGAAGCTAAGTCGCAAAGACAACTTATCACAAACATCAGAAAGAAGCAGTCATAATTTTGTCTGACCACATTATGAGAAGTAAAAACTGGAACATGTGACAACCGGAAAGACTTTTGGAAAGAGAGATAGAAAAATTCTTGTGTCATGGCACGGAAGGGAGACAACACATTAGTTGATCCATGGAATCGGAGATCGCAATTTGTGGAGAAGCATGATCATCACGCCAGCAGGCATGGCGCTGGATGATATATATATATATATATATATATATATATATATATATATATATATATATATATATATAAAGCTTCTATGAGCGTCAAACAATTCTCTGTTTATTTATTTACGAACTGTCTTAGTGACCTCAAGGGTTCTCAAACTGATTTCCTACGTATATCTAGAGACGATAAGCATAGCCAGAGTGTGGTGGAACAATTTTAGCGTTGTCAGTGGGGTTTTCATGTTATTTTACATGTATTTACGTAATGTGATGTCTGTCAGCATGTGTGTATGTATTTGTGTGCACATGAGAGAGAGAGAGAGAGAGAGAGAGAGTATAAAAGATACATGTCAGCATTGTAATAATTATGATTTCCCTCCCTCTGTATCAGAAAAACACGGAGCTTGTGGAAGTCCAAAAGAAACTTATCCTTGACAAATCTCGGCTGGAAAAGAATATCATCTTTCTGAAACAAGTTCTGAACAACATTGACCACAAAAGCTGCAATGCCACAACAGCAAGAGACACCAAATACCTGACTTTTGTTTCCAGAACCTTCATTTCCGCTCACTCCTTGAATGATCATGATGATGACAACAACGAAGCACTGGACTTGTCCGTTAGAAGTCGACTTCCGGTGTCGTATGAAAGCGAATCGTCTAAGCAAACCTCAAAAGGTCGCAAGTGTTTAAAAAGCGTAGTTTTTGACAACAGAAGCCAGCGATATAAACCTGCCCCGAGGAATACAGACAGGAAGACAGTGAGATTTGAGGAGCCTATGCAGATTATGAAATCGGCTGAAGATGATACTGCTGTACTGGACATGAGTAGAAGCCAAAAGAATGGTAATATACAGAAAGGCGAACCCCAGGAAGAAGTGTATGTTCAAGACACTTTAAACATCAAACAAGAAAATGACATTCAAGATATCGGTAAAACCGAGCAGAAGGCCATTCAAGATATCGGTAAAACTGAGCAGAAGGCCATTCAAGATATCGGTAAAATAAAAGAAGAATATGATGTTTAAGACACATGTAGAAAGAAATAAGATGGCGTTTCTGAAATAAACACAATCGGCCAAGAAGATTATGTCTTCAACCACAGAACAAATAGAAATACGAAATTGTAAAATACACCATAACATGAACAATCATGGGTATCCTAAGCACAGTGAAACCCCTCATGTCATTGACATAAAAGAAAGAAATATACACATACTGACTGGCATTCTTTGTTTTACTGACTTGCTTTGAAAGTTTCAAAATGTATTATCTCCGGATGGCTTCAATCAGCGAATCCATTTGGTAAATTTAGTGACCTATATTTGCTTATATATGGTTTTGTTTTGTGGAAGTGTGCCAATAGAGATACAATGACAACATCGAGAGACTTGCAGAAAAAGAAGAACTGGTCACGTGCTCCAGATTCTCAAAGGACGTGTCAGATATTGTGATATCTCCTCCTCCCCCCCCCCCCCCCTTTCGCAACATGCATCCCGCGAAGACATGCTGGTATACACGTGAAACAACCAATCATCTCCCGGGAAAACACAATGAATGTAAAATGTAACCAGGAATTTGGACAAACAAACAAAAAATACAAAGAAAATCAAACGTTTCAGACAGTCTTTTTCATGAATAAAAGAGAACAGGCAAACCAAAAAGACAAACAGAAGGTAGTCTTGGCATGTTGTCTAGTGTATACGCTTATTTTTATCCCTTTTGTTGGCCTTCTGTAAGGGCCAGTCAAAATAAAACAACAAGAATACTTGGCTGGAAACAGAAATATAGTATTGCACACAGTAATCCAAACGATAACCAAAAATTACAATTAACAATGAAGAAAGAGAAATGTCACAAACTTAGAACACCGTGGCTCCAAAACCAGCAGTGAATCTTTCCCTTGGACCGTCGTAAGAACGGCATTCTGCAAAGCATTTGTAACATGATGATGATGGATCCAAACGTACATAGAATATTAGTTAAATCTCTCTACTATTGACCATAGCTTGGGAGAGGGGAAACGGACACGGTACTGAGACACACAGCCCCTTCATAATAAAGGTAAAATAAAAGACTGACAAGAGTAGACAACTCAGTCGGATCGGAATAAAAAAGACTTTTAACTGATTAAATGCCATGGGATGATTAATCGTCTTAAAAGGACTTCCCGTATCTGCCATGAGCTTATATATCGGTGAAATGTTGTTACTGTGTTATGATACAACATGTCTGCTACCATATTAACAACTCTTAAGTCATAACTGTGGCACACCCCTACTTCCCATAATTCATTTTTGTTTTGTCCAGACCTGTTTTTGTTTAGCACATAATCTGTGCGCAATTAGTATCACTGCTGGTGTGTGCCGGGGAGGTTTTTCGTGAGCTGAGGAAATAGAAACCTCGTAGTCTTACCTAAGGCCATTAATGTTATTTTTTTTTAAGTTGTCTCCAACAGATAAAAACATATCCTGAGTTAATATAAATTGGAACCCAGATCCACAATCTTTAAATTTGGTATCATAACCCTTCGGTCAAGTAAAAACAAGTTAAATGGTAATAGTAATATGAACGGAAAGCGCAACTAGCATCTGAGTCCAACAAAAGGTTTAAGTTTTACCACGTGGGGAAGCAGCAGCCACTTCCATCTATCAATACCAGCATGTAACAGCGGCAAGAACTTTTACAATACACAGAATTGTTTCGTTAAGCGCTGATGTCAGCCTTAATTCAGCTGAAATGTGTGAATACTATTGCATCTTAACTACGCAGTTAATGAGGTACAATGCCAGAATCATATATTACATTGTTCTAATAATAAAATGTGATGATTGATGTAATAAATCTGCAGTATTTGAGTTAAGTGCATTAACGAAAGAAAGTGTTATTTTTGTTTTATGAGTCTGTGTGTTCTTCAGAATTTAAATTAACACCTAAACCGCTCAATACAGGGAACCCAGTGAGAAGCAAAGTATAGTAACACTGTAACCTATCATGTATGGTATTTCATGAGACAAGAGATCTCAGTACACGCTTACTATAACAGTATTTCATGGGTCAAGAGATCTTAGTGCTAGGTAACTATAACAGTATTTCCTGGGTCAAGAGATCTCAGTGCAAGCTAACTATAACAGTATTTCCTGGGTCAAGAGATCTTAGTGCAAGCTAACTATAACAGCATTTCCTGGGTCAAGAGATCTCAGTGCAAGCTAACTATAACATTATTTCTTGAGTCAAGAGATCTCAGTGCAAGCTAACTATAACACTATTTCTAAATCAACAGATCTCAGTGCAAGCTAAATATAACAGTATTTCCTTGATCAAGAGATTTCAGTGCAGACTAACCATCACAGTATTTCCTTGGTGAACAGATCTCAGTGCAAGCTAACTATAACAGTATTTCATTGGTCAAGAGATCTCAGTGCAGTAAAACTATCACTGTATTTCATGGGACAATGGATCTCAGTGCAAGCTAACAATAACAGTATTTCCTAGGTCAACAGATCTCAGTGCAAGCTAACTACAACAGTATTTCCTTGATCAAGAGATCTCAGTGCAGACTAACCATCACAGTATTTCATTGGTGAAGAGATCTCAGTACAGCTAACTATAACAGTATTACCTTGATCAAGAGATCTCAGTGCAGACTAATCATCACAATATTTCCTGGGTCAAGAGATCTCAGTGCAACATCTATCTCAGTGCCAAGTATATTATAATATTCTAGTGTGAGTAGGTTGTTTCTTTGTTTGTTTGTTTTTATTCAGCCACTGTAGTGGCATTTTAGGGCTACTATTTGCCATTTACAACTGTCAAGCATACACAAACGCCTCCCACTTTTATCATTTTTATCGGAGAAGGCAAGCTCATCAATCCACCACTATTCTTTGGTCTACACGTCTATCCTTTGTCCTCTAGAACTCCCTTTGGTGTCTCACCATGTCTCAGGTTGTTATCATGAGACCTTTGCTGTTTTATTACTTTATAGACGAATAATGCATTTGCAGCTATATGACAGCAATAGGAGAGAAAATACCAGATACAAGAATACATTTACAGCTACAAGACTGAAACAGGAAATAACATAGTGGACACAAGAATACGTATAGAGCTACGGGACTGCAAAAGGAGAGAACATACAGGAAACAAGAATATATTTACAGATACATAATTTCTATGTGACTTCAGTAGAATATAATATACTAATATACTATATAATATACTATCTCTGGTTTCGTGCACAATTTAATGACAAATCTTCCCTTTTACTTATTGTTTACAACCATGGTTACTCAAGTAATCCAAGACAAACATAAGCCAGGTTTCTGAACATTTAATTTTAAATAGAATAATAATCAATGAAAACATCAATATTTGAATACAAATTTACCACAAGGAAACAATACAGTTAAAGACAAAGTAATGAATATATAGGGGGAGGAGTATATTTATTTGTGTATAATGGGGAACAAAGATAAGCTGTGGTGGGATACTGGTGAGTGCACTTGACTGCCAAGACAGTGATCTGGATTCAATCCCCAGCAATCGGTGGGGTTATTGTTTATTGACCAGTATGACACTACAGAGTTGACCAGGCCTCATAAAATGGCAGCCAGATAATGATCAGATCTGTCTGGTAACTGCCTTGAGAAAGGAAAGCAGCATGGATTAGAATGGCCACCTGACCTGATTATGAAATGGACTAGAATATGTGCAGGCCCAATACCTCACACCCCAGTGGCAGTGTCTGCCATGCAACTACATTTACCCTTAGTGGAAGACAAGGAGGCATAACAGGCAAATAATAGTAAGAAGACAGTGCACTGCATGGGATCGGTGAAATCATGAACAGACAAGAATTTGTGAACGAGAACTTAAATTTGAAAAGCGGTATTTAACAGCATCTGATATGAATTATGTATTTAGTGGAATTTAACAACAAATGATACACATGATGTATTTAGGAGAATTTAACAGCATATTGTACATATTATGAATCTAGTAGAATTAAACAGCATATGATACATATTATGAATCTAGTAGAATTTAATAACATATGATACATATTATGAATCTAGTAAAATTTAACAACATATGATACATATTATGAATCTAGTAGAATTTAACAACATATGATACATATGTATTTAGGAGAATTTAACAACATATGATACACATGATGTATTTAGAAGAATTTAACAGCATATGATACACATTATGTATTCAGGAGACTTTAACAACATATGATACACATTTGTATCTAGAAGAATTTAACAATATATGATACACATTATGTATGTATTTAGGAGAATTTAACAGCTTATGATACATATTATGAGTCTAGTAGAATTTAACAGTAAATGATACACATTATGTGTTTATTATATTTTAACAGCATAATCTGATACACATTATGAATCTAGTAGAATTTAACAGCATTTAGTAGAATTCAACAGCATCGGATACATACTGTGTATCTTGTAGAATTTAACAATACCTGATACACATTATATATCTCATAGAATTTAACAGTATATGATACACATTATGTATCTCATAGAATTTAACAGCATATGATACACATTATGTATCTCACAGAATTTAACAGCATATGATACACATTATGTATCTCATAGAATTTAACATCATATGATAAACAGTATGAATCTTTGAGGTAGAGATTATTTTTAAAAATTGATCTGGGCAACCAGGTCTACCCATCCTAAAATAGGTACCAGGAAATATTCTGGGAAGTAGAGGCGGCCAGTGTGATCTTCACACCACACATCGAGTGCTGCTTGGCTTATACAAATATGTAACTAGCACGCCCCGAGGCATGAAAAACGGTCCTTTTCTTGTACTTTTTCATGTTCAGAAAATCACATTAATAACGGTCTTGACACATTGTTTTCTTCTTCTTCGGCCTTCATCCAGAGTTTTTTTTTCCGGACGTGATTGCGTTGTAAGCGCATTGTTTTCTTAAAACACCTCTTTCTATCCCTCTCTCTCTCTTTCATATGCACAAGTTTGTCAAGGTATCACCAACAAAATATCAAAGAAAATATTAAAAAGGAAGGCTTAACCAAAGTTTAAGTGAGAAGTTGAAAACAACATTTTGTCCAAGAAATTGAAATTTTAGTGCAAAGAAAAAAATAATAAACCCTAACCATAGTGCTAGGGAACAAACAAAACACACCTTAACACAATGTCCAGGAAACAAAACACTCAGACAATTAATACAAAGAAAAATATGTCTTGCCTCAAACCAGTGAGAAAATGAATACAGAAACACAAAAAAACTTGCCCAAGATTCAGTGAGAAGAAGAAAATATCTGCACCTGGTAACATATGCTGAAGGGGATGGAGCATCTATGGGTTTGTCCTCAGTGTTAGGATGTCTGTTCTATGTTAACCACACCCGGTCTTCTTCTCACAGTCCATGCAGTGTGTCATTGATAATTATCATGTCTTTCCACAGCTTTCTGTCTCATATACTGCCAATTATTTCTGATACTGGTGATCCTCCATGTCATCATGTCACTCTGTCTAGTATCTTCTCTCTCAATCTTCCAACTCTCTTCCCCTCCAGCTTTTCCCGTTGTCCAGAAATACTCAAACTTTCCCCTTCTCATGATGTGCCAAAAGAATGTGTGTTGTCATCTTCTGGCACGAGTGACCAGTTTTCTTTGTGAGTTAACTTTGTAAGATATCGCCATCACACTTTTTAATCTGCTCAAGGTGTCCTCATCATTCTTCTCTAACACCACATCTCTGCAGCTTCCACATAATTCCCAAACTAATCACTTCCATAGCAGACTGCCTTGCGTTGATTTCCAATACACAGATAGGAGTGCCGGTCATTCAGAAAGCAATGGCAAATTGCTGAACATAACTTGCCAAGCAAATCATGAACAGTCAAAAAATGCTGGGATTGATTGCAACGTCTGTAAAATGATATGCAACTAACTAACAATCACTTCCACACAGCAGGATTGTCTAGCTGTAGCCCTTTAATGATTAAGTACCATGGGATGATTAATATTGAAAGATAATACAACATATCTTCTACCATATTAACAATTTGTAAGCCAAAACTGTGACACACCCTACTTCCCATCCATTTATTTAGGTGCAAACCTATTTTCTGTTTGGCATTGAATAAGTTAAGTACTCTCTTTATCATCTTGTGACATGCTGGTTTTGCTTAGCTATTCAACATTTAACTTCTTTAATACATCTTCCATCTGCTGTTACTAAACAACTCCAATACTTGAACACATTGGCTTGGAAAGAACAGTGATGGAAGAAATGGTTCCTGAAAGAGGTGACCGTAGTCGATCGATGCAAAAATAGTACAGGACATTGCAGACACCTTGGGCATGAAGGTGCATGAGGTGGGGAAATGGCAAGAGACCAAGACACCGCAGATTGTGATGAGAGCAATGCTCTGCAAAGGACCTGCTGCATGGTGATGATTCTAATAATGGCCATGATTCTAATAATGGCCATGATCCACCAATCATTCTTGTCACATTGTAACCATTCGAATAATGGTCATGGGACTCCAGCCATTCACATGGCCAGTAATACATGCCAACGTCAGCACAAGTCAGCTCAAAGATAACACTCACAAGTCATACAATGTGTGTATGTAGTTGATGATATGCAGTTGCAACTCTGCAGCCTTGTCCACTCTTGGCAGCCCAATACAATTCTGGAGAAGTTCTGGTTTGCTGTGTATGATTCAAGGGCTGACATTTAACAGTTGGCATCAAATATAGTTGGTTTTACAAAGTATAGGGCTCCCAATGGAGCATTGGAATAAGTGCACTTGTCTGCCAAGACATTGGTCCAAGTTCAATCCCCAGAAGATACAGAATTATGTTTCTCGCCAGTAAGGCTCTGGGGTCGACACAGCTTCATAAACTGCAGGTACCAGGCCCCATTTAAGGGAATTGTTTGGAAGACAAGGCAATCAGGAAGGGAACTGGCCACCCCACCTCATATGCCATGGCCTAGAATATGTGAAGGTCTAACACAGTAACTGTTATGGGACTATATCTTTTAGGGCACTTTACAACACTGACTGCTACATCACACGTTTACAAAGCAATTTCTACATAAGGATATATATTGGGTTTCAGTGGTTCATATCACTCTACAATTGTCCTCACACACATAATCTCAGCCTGTGTCATGCATCCTTTAATCCATCGGCTGAGCCAAGAAGCTTATACTGCTGCTGCCTTGACACTATCACACAATCACTGTTGTCTATGGTTACACAGCCTGCCAGATGATCAGCTGATTCATCTGTCAACGCCTGTTAGTGCAGACTCTATATTGCCGACAATCCCAATCAGCGTGGTCTCAATGCGATCAACACGCCGGCTCAGAACCTGTTACATGACAAAAGAATGCAGAAATGGTATGGTTAACAAACATTTTTAATTATTTCTGTCAGAGACAATTATTATTTATAAATAATAAACTATCTATTCAGAGTTGAAGTAATAGCTGGCTAGGATAGAATTCAAGATGTCACAAGGACTGGGTGGATTTCAGTAAAATAACTCTCTGTGTCAGTCAGAGATCAAGGTTGAAGTAATAACTGACTATGGTAGGAATTGAAGATGCTACAAGGACGCGGTGAATTTCAGTAGATTAATGGTCTGGGTCAGTCAAGTGTTGAAATAATAGCTAGGTGGGAGTGAGGTAATATTAAAACTTGTTAGAACAGATGTAAATGAAATGGGTTAAACTGCAGTCAAACCGTGGAAATGTAAAGAAAAAAAAAACTTGGAATACACAAAGTGTACAGCTGCTTTACACAACACAGAGGATGTTGCACTGACACATCTTCATCAGCAAGCAACAAGAAAACACAACACACAAACAACAAAAGTGACATGTAGTGTAGTCACTGTAGTGCTACTTCTATTTTTGTGTTTTTTTGTTGTTGTTGTCTGCTGGTAAAGGTCCTCATTTTTATATATTATATGTTGTATTTTGAAAAGCTGCCCTACACTTTGTGTTTTCCAAATCTTTCTTTTCTACTCTTGATTGAAGGTGTTAAAACAAGGCATATCATCTTAAGCCTTTTGGTAACTAAGATACATATTACTGGAAAAATGAGGACACACATATTATATTGTACAAATTGATTGCTTGACATATTACACTATTTCGTCAGGTGTCTACTGCAGAAATGGTTTTTTTTTTTTTTTGCATATCCTATTTACAAGACATCACTGTCAACACCAGCATTTTACTGCTGCTGTTGATGTCTTGGCAAGTTTACGTTCAGTAGTTTGCCAATGATATCTGAACGACCAGCTCCAATACCAACACATTAAGACCCAGCAAGACCCGCACGACGCAGTCTGCTGCCAAATCAGTCATGGCTGTGCTTCAAACACAGGTAAGCGGGCTCACAAATCCCGTCCGCAAGTGCTTAACCACGGAGATTGGCCTACAGAAATTACTAAACATAAATAAAAGTAATGTAATGAATCCTTATAGCTAAAATACACCACACACTGTCATATGTTCCACTGTGGGTGTTACCACGGTAGTTGTAAAGAGACCATCATGTCTTTTTGTTTACACAGTTTCAGTTGTACATATATGGTTTGCAGCCGCTTCTGCACATTTCAACAACTGTTGGTTGTGTGTGACAAACAGTACAAGGAAAATTTTCTCTTTGTCAGTCATGTGACCAAAGTCTAATAGATGGCCTGCTATGGAAGCTGTAGACAGTCTGTACACTGCACCACAGTATCCCCCAGAAAGGTTAGCTGGATAAATACTTGCAGTTTGGGGACTGATGTTTTGTTGAATGTTGGTTTCAGTGTGTAGCATTTTATTAATCCAGTAGGAAAGTTGTTTAGATACTGTATAGGGTTTCCTCGAGGGTTTCAAACTCTTCTGCTAGTCTCCCTTGAGAGACATGGAATTTTCTGAATGTATGATGGTTTGGTGACACAGTAGAAAAACTTAAGTCCACTTTCACCACAAATACCCCTAGTGGATAGGGTATGTTAAGGTGAAATAAACTCATTTTTCTTCTTCCTTTCCACAAGATCCAGTTCTTTAGTTCACTTTGTTCTGCCTTTATGCCAGTGCAACCTGCATTCAGTGAGCACGTTTCCCCTATGACATTTGTATGGTACACTCTTCGATCTTGGTATGATCCACTATAGTAACACTCGTGAACAAACTTGTCTCTTTGCTTGTTTGCGGTATATCCCATTGGTCCCCCATTTGTTTGAGCTGAATAATTTCTTGTAGAGATATCATTTTTTCAGTGCCATATATTCTGCCACCCAAATCCAAATGCAACACCAAAGTGAATGAAACCAATCTAAAACAAGTTAAATACATTTAAGTATTTAGGTACTTTTTAACAGCAAATGGAAGATGTATTGAGGAAGTTAAATGTAGAATGGCCCAAGCAAAGACAGAATGTCACAAGAGGAAGAATATTCCCGGCCATTTATCTTTGCCAACTGAGGTGAGGAAAAGAGTTCTTAAGAGCTACTTTAAGCACATCCTAATGTATGGAAGTGAATCATGGACAATTAGTAGATAAGTGAGGAATTATGTGGGAACTGAGGAGATGTGGTTTTATAGAAGGACAGGATGATGAGAGCACTGAGAACGGATAGAAAGATGAATACAGATATCTTGAAAAAAGTTAACTTTACAACAAAGAGAACTAGTGACTTGCATCATAAGAAGACAGTTCTCTTTCTCTGGGCATGTCAGGAGAAGGGGAAAGCTGGAGTGTGAGAAAGAGGGAGAGAATAGATAGAGAGGGAGGGAAAGAGGAGAACACACATTGTGTATTTTATGTACTAGTAAATACAGCAAAAGATGTGTTCACAAGCCAGACCCCAATGTGTATAGATCAATGGTCACTCCAGGAGTGAGTGGTCAGCATCACAACAGCCACCTTCACTCCCACGGTCACCTCTTGGTACATATTTTAGCTTGGGTCAACTTAGGAGCCCAGGTCATTTTAAGAATCTGCCTTGACGCAGATTTAAGTTCATAACTACCGAGCCTGCAGGTGAATGTAAATCCCTGATCCTACCGTGTCTCCTATTTTGCATACTCCATCCATCCATCATGTGCCATGCCGGTAAGCGTGGGCGGTCATGTTCTGCCATCTCACTCGATCACCAGAGTCGTGGATCAGCTCCGTGTTTCTGTCTCGACCATGCCACAAGGCCAAGCCATCCAGGTACTTGCTTCTAGGTCTTCCCCTTGGTCTGTTCCCCTCGATCTTACCAGTCGTCACCAAGTTCTCCAATCCATTTCTTCTCATAACATGCCAAAAAATTTTTGACTGTCTACGTCTAATTTCTCTAATCAATTTACGATCTTCATTTGTTTCTTGAAGAACTTGTTCATTTGTCTTTCTGGCTGTCTATGGTATTCTTTGCATTTTCCTCAGAAACCACATCTCTACAGCCATCAGATGTTTTTCAGCCTGACTGCTTATTGTCCACGCTTCACATCCATATAAAAGTACAGGTTCTATGTAGCATCTCAACACTCTTTTTCTCGTTTCAATTGACATCTTTTTATTGTTCAGTATGTTTTTCATCTTGCTAAAGGCTACTTTTGCCATACTTTTTGCATACTAGTTAATTTAAAATGTTTTGAGCATCTTGTATGAAAATGAAAAAACTCACCAAGAACTCATTAGTGTGAACTATGTCTCCTGTTTTCTCCAGCTCGGCATCACTATCCTCTTCATGTAGCATGTCATCAAAGTTATTGGCATCAGTTTTCTTGGATGCCTCCACATCAATCTGGTTGTTGAATAATAGGACCAGTGAGAAATCTTTACAGTTTTGATAAGCATCTGGTTTTCTTAAAGTGCAAGCAGGAAATCTTAAAGGAGCATGTCTTAATGACTTAACAATCAACTGAAAAATATCATGGAGAGGAATGATGTGGACATATGGTCTATAGGATATGGTCAGGATATAGACTAGTAGAATGCACAATAGAGACCTTTTTTAAAGACTTGCTCATATTATATTAAACCCATGCAATCTAACATTGATGCCTGTCTCCCTGGTCAAGGGGTTAGCAGCTTTCTCCATAACCCCAAATACTCTCATGGTTGACGTGAGCGCACGAGAATTAGAAGTGGTTCGAGTCGCGCATGACTTATAAGAGTATGGAGCTGGTCGCTCAGAAAGTAGTGGCGTGCTGATGAGCGTAATCTAGCCTAGGAATCAACATACAGCTGAAAGATGCTGATATTGACCGCAATATCCTGAAACAGGATGGAAATACGGGGAAAATAAAAATCTAACATTGATATTTGTGACATTAAATCCATGCAATCTAATACCGAATTTGTTACATTCCCATTCATCATGTGCCATGCCGATAAGCGTGGGCAGTCATGTTCTTCGATCACCAGAGTCATGGATCAGTTCTGTGTTCCTGTCTTGACCATGCCATGTGGCCAAGCCATCCAGGTATTTACTTCTTGGTCTTCCCTTTGGTCTCTTCCCTTCGATCATGCCAGTTGTCACCAAGTTCTCAAATTCATTTCTTCTCATAACATGCCCAAAAAAATTTTATTGTCTACATCTAATGTCTCTAATCAGTTTACGATCTTCATTTGTTTCTTGAAGAACTTGCTCATTGGTTTTTCTGTCTGTCCATGGTATTGCATTTTCCTCAGAAACCACATTTCCACCGCCATCAGCTATTTTTCAGCTTGACTGCTTATAGTCCACTCTTCATATCCATACAAAAGTATAGGTTCTATAGTTAGTTAGTTAGTTAGTTAGTCGACAGATCATCCTCGTTGCACATCGAACCATTCAGTCCATAAGTGCTCGGATCCCCTCCTCAGCAAATCCCGCAGCGTGTAGCGGCTAACGACGCCAGTTCTGTGTTGGTTTATCAATCTTCTTTGGCTTCCTGCGTAGTGTTCTTGTTTGGCCACCCCTCTTTTAATTTGCTGCTCTCGCAGTCTGGCCATGGTTGTAGATTCACAGTCATCACTTGGTTCTCGCAAAAATCTCACTTCTCGTAGAGCATTCAGAATGTCAGCCTGGTCCATGGCGCGTCCGCCCTCCACAGTAGCCTCACCTGCGAGCTTGTCAGCCCGCTCATTTCCTTGTACTCCCGCATGCCCTGGCACGAAGATGAAACTAATCTTTGCCAGCCGAGACCGCTTCAGAGGCAGCAACCATTCTCTTCGGATCGACCCCTCCTCTATCCTCTTGATCATGTTCATTGAGTCGCTAAGGAAACAAGCCCTAGTGAATTTCTGTGTCTCGAGCCATGTTATTGCTTTACTTACTGCCATGACTTCCATGGTCAGGCTACTTGTGGTTTCAGTGAAAGCACCAGAGTCCTCCTTCACAATTCTCCCTCCGGCCCGAGCTGTAAAGGCCCATGAGCTTCTCACATGTCGGACGACCGACCCATCTGTGTAGATGACCGCGTCAGCGTCTAGCGAATTCTCGAAAATCAACGCTTGTACTTCAGCCTCAACAGCAGCCGGATTTTCTTGTCTGCATTTCCTATCTAGTTGGATGCAAACTGAAAAGGATGTGCAGAAGTCTGTTGGCACTTGCACCCACTCCTCGCCAGGTTCTAAGTCCTCAAGTGAACACACCTGTTGAAGAATGTCTTCGGCTTGACCCATCCACGACCGTTCTCTTTTTAACCTGCTGCCCTTCACCTTCCTAATTTCACTATGCAGTGGATGTTGTGTGTTTGCGTTAATTCTGAGGTAGGCGCGTGCCCTGCAAACTTGTATTCTCTCTTCAATGGTTGGAAAATCAAGAAGGTAGCGCATCGCCCTGCATGCTGTATCTCTTGTACATCCAAGAATAATGCGCATAGCTTCATTCTGTATCCTTTCCATCCTTTCTATCTGCTTATGGCTGAGAGTCAGGATTGCCATTGCATACTCCAAAACAGACATGACCAGCCCCTCGTACAGAAGACATAGATGGCGCTGCTCACAGTTTGCTGCCGCCATCACCCGCATCGCTGCCAAACCCCGCTTGGCCTTTGTTATCACCTGGTTTTTGTGCACATTATAAGCAAGGCTTCGATCAAACCGTATCCCCAGGTAATTCATTGCCTGCGTTCTTTCCACCGTCTCTGAACACAGCATTACAGTTGGTGTTGGATTATTGACAATATGATTATTCAACGAGAACCAAGTCACTGTTGCCTTTGTTGGGTTGACCATTGCCCCAGCTTCATCACACCAAGTACTTATGCGATTGAGTTCGGTTTGTAGTTCCACAGCAACCTCCTCTCTGTCCTTACCCTGACGATACACTAACACATCATCGGCATATGACAATGTCCCGCCAGGTCCAGTGATCTGCTCACTGGTGATTCTCACTGTGTAGGCGTTGAACAGTACCGGAGATAATGGTGATCCCTGTGGTAGGCCAGGATATATTGTTGTTGGTTCCGAAGTCCAACTGCCACATCTAAAAACTACTTTCCGTTGGAAGAGGGCTGCAGCGATCCAACTAAGGAGGAATGGACTTACGTTTAGTTCAAGAAGCTGAAACATTAAAAAATCCAGTGGTACTCTGTTGTATGCGTCCTCAAGATCAATCGCTGCAGCAACGGTTTCAGTGCCTGAGTGGAAACCTTCATAGACATCATGGGCAAAGACTGCTGCATTGGTCCAGGTTTCTCTTTTTGGACGGTACCCACCCAGGGTAGGTGGGAAAACATCTTGCCTCTCTAGTTGGCTTGATATTTTCCTGGCAATTACCTTCTCCAGCAGCTTGCCTATTGTATTCTGCATGGTTATAATTCGATATCCCTGAATTTTTTTGTGGTCTTTGTCAGGCTTCGGCAAGGGAATCAGATAGCTGTGTAACCATTCCTCCTTGATGCTAGCACTCCCTATACTGTTGTTGTACATGTCTGCTAGTTTCTCTAGCTCACTGTCGGTACAACTATTTATGTCGTCGTATCTTATGCCATCAGGACCTGGAGCACTGTTTTTTGATCGTCGAAGTACAGCCTTGATTTCTTTCACTGTCACTGTGTCTTCATCCGAAGTGTTCTGGGCCTTGCATCTGTCTGAGGTGACCTCCTTGGCCAGATTTCGGCCTCCCATGTCTGTCTGGTTGCTCTGCTCAAGGTAGCGTTCAAAGAGGGCTTTGCCCTTGTCCTCGTCAGTCCTCTGCCAGATGAGGTCAGCACCTTGGAAGTCAGAAATGCTCTTATTCTTGACTACACCACTCATGCTTTTATGTAGTCGCCAGAACAATTTCAGTGACTTGTCTGTGCTTACTCTTTGACACACCTCTGCCCATTTTTCGCTTTTAACCACCTTGACCAGTTTTTTGAAATAGCTTACTTTTGTGTGCATCTCTCTTTCTAAGTGCAAGCTGGGACTAGGATGACCAGCTCTGTTCTTCTTGGCATTTTGCCATCTCCTTACAGCACTACGCTTATCCACCCAAGCCTTCTCCACCTCGAAACTCCACCACGGTGGCTGCTCCCAGCTTTGTTTCCTGCCCTGGACCGTTCTGCGCTTGTCACGTCTTATTTTACTCACAACATCTTGCCCTGTATTGTCATACTGGAACGTCTTTACCTTTAGCTTGTGCTGCCTGGTTCTCCCTTTCTCCACCAATATGCTGCAAGGGTGGTGGTCGCTGCCATGGTGTCCTAGGACACCCCATCTACACACTGTAGTGAGTGAAGGTGAAACTAGCGCCAGATCAATAGCACTGTCCTCATCGCCTGGACGGCTTGCTGTCCTGGTGACACAGCCACTGTTGATACAAACCAGGTCGATGGTTTCCAGTGCAGTCTCGAGCTCCTCCCCTTGTGTATTGGAGGAAGTGTTTCCCCATGATCTGCCTTTAGCGTTGAAGTCACCACAGAAAATAACATTTCTCTCGTGGCCTAATATGCCACTTAAGCACTGCCACTTCTGGGCGTCCACACTCGCATTGCGGGCATAAACATTAACCAACACGAATGGTATACTGGAATGAACTCTCAACGCCTGTATTTGTATATCGTCACTGTCCCAACTGGACATGTCTAGCTCTGACGCCACCATGCTGTCGCGAACGAGAATTGCCGTTCCCAGATGTCGTCTGTTGTAGAAACATTTGAAACCGGCAATTCGGAGTAGCTGATCGCCCAGTCTCGTCTCCTGGAGTGCTACAATGTCGTTCCTGTAAACTAGGGTTTCTAAAATAGAGCCCCGTTGTTTTACACTGGCACAGTTCCAATATAGAATACGGATGTTCCTGAGTCCTAGACGGTGACACTTGAGTCTAAAACGTCTCAAACCACCGCGCTTACCTTGTTTCTTTCTCCCTGCGCTACCACGCCGCTTCGTTATGTTGACTGCTGACCGCTCGGAAAAAACACGTTGTTCCGCCATGTTGAAAAAACGTAAACACAGACTGCTGAGAACCACACACGCTGCTGAAAATTCACTCAAGGATGGCTTTGCTCGATGCACGAACTCCGTAGCACCCGCGCAGATCTTGAGTAGAAACTCCTGGTTTTACATCCTGGCACACCAATTACACGCAAGAGATGAATAAATCCATCCCCTACGCGAAAAAGTTAACGAACACAAAACAACACGACCGTCCGTCGCCATCTTGAAAACACTCTTTTTCTCGTTTCAATTGATATCTTTTTATTGGTCAGTATGTTTTTCATCTTGCAAAAGGCTACCTTCACAATGGCAATTCTTGTTCTAATCTCTACAAGGCATCTCCCATCAGATGTTATGACTGTGCCGAGATAACTGTACCGATTCACTTGCTTAAGAATATGCCCATTTACTCGTATATCACATTGTGGTATTTCCTTCTTCCCAGTGACGACCATAATCTGTCTTCTAAATATTCAGTTCTAACCCTAGTTGTTCACTGTGTGCAACAACTGCATCTACTAAATTTTGCAGGTCTTGTTCATTGTCTGCAATTAAGACTGTTTCATCTGCATATCTAATGTTACGATTGTATCATTCCCCAATGTTGATTCCTTCCATATCTTCTATATTTCTGACAATATTTTCACTATACAGGGAAAACAGATCTGGAGACATTACACATCCCTGTCTCACACCTCTTGGCTAGGCTGATATTGACCTACATTGTTATCAATTCTGATGGCAGCTTGTTGTTTCCAATATATGTTTTTTTACAAGTCTAAGGTCTTTTCCATCAATTTGTAGATCTTCAAGCATCCTTATCATGTCAAAATGTCTCACTTTATCGAAAGCCTTTGTGTAGTCAATAAAGCAAAGATATAGATCCTTGTTTACTTCTATAGAACATTTAATTATTGTTCTCAGTATATACACAGCATTTACTGTGCCCTTGCCTTCTACAAACCCACATTACTCTTCTCCTATTACGGATTGTATTTTCTTCCCGACTCTTTGCATGATAATTTTCAGCAGAATCTTTGTGATGTGGCTCATTATACTAATTGTTCGATGTTGATGGCATTCCAAGACTCCTGATTTCTTCGTGATTGCAATAAATACAGAATTACATAATTCAGGAGGTATATCTCCAGTATTGTATATTGCGTTCAGCAGTCTGGTGACTTGGTCTATTCCATATTCTTCTAAAGCATTGATCATTTCTATTGTGAAGTTATCTGTACCCAGGGTCTTGCCAGTTTTCATATGGTTAAGAGCATTCTGAACTTCCATCTTCAAAATTGATGGTCCTTCATTATTATTCCGATGATCATATTGTTCTTCTCTTGAATCATCATAAAGGTCTTTCACATAATCTGACTACGCATGTAAAATCTGATGTTTTTCTATTATGATTTTGTCATCTTTGGTTTTTAGGCAACCCATTGATGTGTGTGTTCTTTTGTTAGTGATGTCATTAATTCTTTTGTGCATTAATTTGGTATTCCGGGTGTTGTGTTGGTTTTCAATGTCCTTTTTTGTTACGTTAGATCCTTGCAATCTAACACTGACATTTGGTGTATTGGATCTTACAATCTAACACTGACATTTTTTTTATATCATATCCTGGCAACCAAACACCGAAATTTGTTACATTAGATATTACAATCTAACACTGACATCTGTTGTATTAGATCTTACAATCTAACACCGACACTTGTTGTATTAGATCTTACAATCTAACACTGACACTTGTTACATTAGATCCTGGCAATCAAACACTCATACCTGCTACAACAGGTCCTTGCATTATAACAGTGTGGTTACACTGCAAACATGAACATGTAATCAAGAATCAACATCACTGCACCCGGACATTCCCACATATTCCGCAGCACATTCTTCAGTAGCCAATGAGGAGTTCCCATGCCAAGGGTACCAGAGGCAGCCTGACTGATCACCCGCCTGTGTTGTCCTCCAACCACTGAATGTCATCCAGCCCACACAAACATCCTCTTCCCCACAGCACTGAATCAGCCTCTCCAAGTGAGTCCTCTGTCTGTCTGCTTACATTAGTTGGCAAAAATCTAATGTGTTGAATGTTACATTAGATCAGATTGTTATATTACATCAGAGGAATAAGTAACTGCATTCATGAGTTAAAGTTGTGCCATTGTGAAAGCATCAACAGTCAATCTCTGTAGTTTATACTCAGCAATTATACTATGGTCCATCCATTCTTTCATGTTCTCACTCCAGGAGTTTCTTTGTTCTTTGCCTTCCTCTTCTCCATATGCCTTCAACTTAAGGCTTGTTTTCAAAGAAGAATCATGAAAGGGAAACTCAAAAGGGTATCATGAAAGGGAAGCACGCCCAAAACAGTAAAACTTTCAGTGCTTCACTACTGAAAGAAGCTATTCTTGTTTACCAGTGTTCATGGTTATTTTCTCTCTCACACATGCATTGAGATAACGTTCTCTATAGGAGGTGCACATAATTCTGCGCACCCAGCTCTTAAATCTATACAGCAGTATGGATGGCACAGGTGTTTTGTGTTTTCTCACATAGCCATCAAGTTCTTCACCACAACAAACAAACATGCTACCATATATGAATGATGCGTCATGAACCACAGTTGGATGGATCTCAGCTTATGTGACTTTCAGTAGAATAAAGGGTTCAGAGATGTGGGTTGGGGTTCGAAGAAAGTTTGCATGGTTCATGAATATAAGGATAAGTGGCTTGTTCTTAAACATCCGGTGTGCTGATGCCGAGGTAGTAGGTTTAACCCCTACGCTGATCAGTTGGACTAAAATGCTGACTTCTCGTCCTTAGACTTAAGAAGCTGGAGTGGGTTTGTCTTATGGTGAGGGGCACTGATAATAGGAAAGCTGATCCACACACAAAAATCAGTCCAGTGCTACTGGAATTAGTAGACGTGTATGGACTATGCATGAGTTTAAAGCGAGTGAATGCAACAAAAAGAAAGCCCTCATATGTAGTGGGTCATTCAGGGACCAGACACAGGGCAGTGCCATAGATTTTCTCAGTATGATGCAAGTCTTCGAAAATCCGCCCCTTAATGATGCAAGTCTTCGAAATGCCGCCCCTCCTTTACTGCTTATGCTGCCCCCTTACGGTGCCAATTGATCTGGCAGCCTTTCTGTATCATAGTACAGCACGGCCCTGACTAGACATCTTAGAAGATGCTTTATGTCCCATATGAAGAACATTCTGACCACATGAGTGTGGACTTACTGCAGCAGTCGTTGGATAGATAGTCGTAGCATATATTAGACAGCTTATAATAATAATAATATAATAATAAGTCTTTATTTTCAAAGGGTTAAGAATTGGGCACGCAGGCCCGTCTGACATATAAGATGTGTGAGATGTTTGAGAATGTACATGTATAATGAGATTAAAGAGATAATAGAATACACAAGGCAAGGGGTGATTTCATTGCTCTTGGATGTTTGTGGAAGTCAAAGGAAACTAAACTTAACACCAAAATTAAAATATTTAACTCAAATGTTAACTCAGCACTACTGTAATTATCAGAACCAACTAAAACAGTTAGTTATAAACTACAAACATTCATAACTTGTTGCCGGTGCAGAATAGAAGGATTACAGTGGTATGAAAGCATCACCAATGTGGAGTTCATAGAGAGAGAACTTAACAAAGACAAGTGAATCTAGAGGTGAGGAAAGGATGCTGGCATTGGATGGAGCCCACATCAAGACAACCTGATTATAGAATAACTAGAGCACACATCGAGAAAACCTGATAATATAATAACTAGAGCACACATTGAGAACACTTGGTAATAGAATAACTAGAGCACACATTGAGAACAATTGATAATAGAATAACTAGAGCACACATTGAGAACACTTGATAATAGAATAACTAGAGCACACATTGAGAACACTTGATAATAGAATAACTAGAGCACACATTGAGAACACTTGATAATAGAATAACTAGAGCACACATTGAGAACACTTGATAATAGAATAACTAGAGCACACATTGAGAACACTTGGTAATAGAATAACTAGAGCACACATTGAGAACACTTGATAATAGAATAACTAGAGCACATATTGAGAACACTTGATAATAGAATAACTAGAGCACACATTGAGAACACTTGATAATAGAATAACTAGAGCACACATTGAGAACACTTGATAATAGAATAACTAGAGCACACATTGAGAACACTTGGTAATAGAATAACTAGAGCACACATTGAGAACACTTGATAATAGAATAACTAGAGCACACATTGAGAACACTTGATAATAGAATAACTAGAGCACACATTGAGAACACCTGATAATAGAATAACTAGAGCACACATTGAGAACACCTGATAATAGAATAACTAGAGCACACATCGTGAACACGTGATAATAACTAGAGCACACATTGAGAACACTTGATAACAGAATAACTAGAGCACACATTGAGAACACTTGATAATAGAATAACTAGAGCACACATTGAGAACACTTGATAATAGAATAACTAGAGCACACATTGAGAACACTTGGTAATAGAATAACTAGAGCACACATTGAGAACACTTAATAATAGAATAACTAGAACACACATTGAGAACACTTGGTAATAGAATAACTAGAGCACACATTGAGAACACCTGATAATAGAATAACTAGAGCACACATTGAGAACACCTGATAATAGAATAACTAGAGCACACATTGAGAACACTTGATAATAGAATAACTAGAGCACACATTGAGAACACCTGATAATAGAATAACTAGAGCACACATTGAGAACACCTGATAATAGAATAACTAGAGCACACATTGAGAACGCTTGATAATAGAATAACTAGAGCACACATTGAGAACACCTGATAATAGAATAACTAGAGCACACATTGAGAACACCTGATAATAGAATAACTAGAGCACACATCGTGAACACCTGATAACAGAATAATTAGAAAATCCTTCTCTCTATAACCCACAGGGTCAATGAAACAGAGGGAAACCTAAATACACATAGAGAAGAGATGAATAAATATGGGGGACACACGGAGGGAGCTACAGTAGACAACAATAGATAGGAAGGCTTGTTGAGAGTTGGTGGAGGGACTAAGGTCTGATGAGGAATCAAGAGCAGAAGAAGATTGTCACCAGTCTTCTGTAAATTGTGCAGCTGAGCATGCTCCGCCGGAAGTCTGTCAGGAGAAATGGGTCAGGGTGAACACGAAGCAGCATTCTGGCGCATGATGATACATTAACTGGTTATAAACAGAAATATTTAACATTTATTTCTCTGAAATTATTTTATTTCACATAGTCATACTGATTCCTGTCTCAGTCTACCGTGGTTTTTTAACTTTAATTATAACACATTGTAATCTTCCTTTTCTCATTCACATACAAGTTTTATTCTACACTTTAAGTCATATAATACTAACTTTCAGCTTTTGAAGCTCTGCCAGCATTTTTTTCTGCTCGACCGTGTCTAGATAGCGATCTCCATCAATATCATATTTGGCAAACACTTCCTCTATTTCATCTTCATTGAAATTCTGCCTGTAAAGATGAAAAGGGGTTAGAAGGCGCGATGCAACACAGAAGTGATAAATCTAAGACTTTCAATGGAGTGGCATACCACATAAGTGATAAATCAAAGACTTTCATAGGGGTGACAAATACATCAGAGATAAATCAAAGACTTTCAATGAAGTAACAAAAAACATAAGTGATAAATCAAAGACTTTCATAGGGGTGGCATAGCACATAAGTGATAAATCAAAGACTTTGAAAGAAGTGACATAACACAGGAGTGATAAATCAAAGACTTTGAAAGGAGTGACATAACACAAGAGTGATAAATCAAAGAGGATTGTCAAAGGGGTGACATAATGTGGGAGTGATAAATCAGAGATGACTTTCAGAGACATGTCCCAACACGGACCAATTCTCTTCTCCATACTTATCTAGAGGAAGAGCCTCCCTGAATATGGTTATTTTTCTTTCCCACTGACATGTCTATGGCAGACTGAATTTTGCAGCTACTTTTCTACAGAATGAGGTAACCATCCCCCATACCAATTCTCCTTAGAGGGCTCTTATGACATGCATGGCAGGTTACCATGTTGTTGTTATTTGTTTTCCTTGTGGGCCACAGTAACACATGGAGGAAATTAATCCTACTTTAAAATATTAAACAAATTTGTTTCAGGTTGATTCTTTTCTACTATTTTTACGACAGTCCTTTCTCAGGTCACTGCTCTATTCTGTCAAAAAATGAACAGAGATTAACTGAAGCGAAGCTGTGAACATGCAATAAATACAAGAATGGATGATAGGTGGATGTCTGTTTTTCCTACTCCACGCTTTCCATTAGGCATCCGACTGTGGGGAGCCTAAGCTTTCACTCCAAGGCCAGATGTGTTGCCTAAGTTGCACTGTATCCATGTTTGTGTAGCTTACCCTTGATGTTGCCTACCCACCTGTTTGTCTCTCCTTCCTCTGGCCCCCATACCAGAGGTCTCTGTTAGGCTGTATCCATGTTTGTGTAGCTTACCCTTGATGTTGCCTACCCACCTGTTTGTCTCACCTTCCTCTGGCCCCATACCAGAGGTCTCTGTTAGGCTGTATCCATGTTTGTGTAGCTTACCCTAGATGTTGCCTACCCACCTGTTTGCCTCTCCTTCCTATGGCCCCATACCAGAGGTCTCTGTTAGGCTGTATCCATGTTTGTGTAGCTTACCCTAGATGTTGCCTACCCACCTGTTTGCCTCTCCTTCCTCTGGCCCCATACCAGATCTCTGCTTTACTGTATCCATGTTTGTGTAGCTTACCCTAGATGTTGCCTACCCACCTGTTTGCCTCTCCTTCCTCTGGCCCCATACCAGAGGTCTCTGTTAGGCTGTATCCATGTTTGTGTAGCTTACCCTAGATGTTGCCTACCCACCTGTTTGCCTCACCTTCCTCTGGCCCCATACCAGATCTCTGTTTTACTGTATCCATGTTTGTGTAGCTTACCCTAGATGTTGCCTACCCACCTGTTTGCCCCTCCTTCCTCTGGCCCCATACCAGAGGTCTCTGTTAGGCTGTATCCATGTTTGTGTAGCTTACTCTAGATGTTGCCTACCCACCTGTTTGCCTCTCCTTCCTCTGGCCCCATACCAGATCTCTGTTTTACTGTATCCATGTTTGTGTAGCTTACCCTAGATGTTGCCTACCCACCTGTTTGCCTCTCCTTCCTCTGGCCCCATACCAGAGGTCTCTATTAGGCTGTATCCATGATTGTGTAGCTTACCCTAGATGTTGCCTACCCACCTGTTTGCCTTTCCTTCCTCTGGCCCCATACCAGATCTCTGTTTTACTGTATCCATGTTTGTGTAGCTTATCCTAGATGTTGCCTACCCACCTGTTTGCCTCACCTTCCTCTGGCACCATAGCAGATCTCTGTTAGGCTGTATCCATGTTTGTGTAGCTCACCCTAGATGCTGTCTATTCATCTGTTTGCCTCACCTTCCTCTGGCCCCATACCAGAGGTCTCTGTTAGGCTGTATACTACTCTTGGGACCCACAGTAATTCAGTGGCTTTTTGCGATTTACTATACAAGTTTTACGTTCCATAATTTGCCATTGCTTTCAAAGCGGTCGGCTTCAAAATCGTCGGCAGCCAAATGTCAACCCTCAACTCGATATTATGAGGAATTGTGAAAAGTGTTCATTGACCACAGTACAGGCTCAACTGGATGTGAAGATGTGTAAATATGTACATGAACAAAACCACAGGCAGGCAGGTACTAATATATGCACATACACATGGTAAATATATAAACGCTTCAAGATGTGAACAGGGTCCTTTACTTTACTTACTTAACTTGCAGATAATGGCATAAAGTCCACAGTGCCTTTTGTGGAACAATTAAAAGGGTTTAAAAGGCTTCATTGCATGGGGTTTTCATCCCTTATGGCTCAGTCTTGTTCCACATGAAGTCCTGCCTAAAGCGTCACACCAAGCATGAAATCCACAGCTCCAGTGATGACCCCCAGGAGTCTTGGAGAAAAACTACACTCGTGAACCGAATGACATGGCCTGGAATTGAACCCACAGCAGATAGTGTACCTACTTCACCACACACTTCAGCTACTATCCATGCATATAGAGCAACACACAGTGTTTTATTATATCTCGTACATTTGGTCTGAGTATTGTAAAGCAATCTGGCTAGATATTTTAACATGCAGCACAGTATGTGTTAGCCAGCATCTGTGATGAAATGGTACCGAACGTGATTCGAAATCCTGCACACCACATTCAAAAATCAGCTGCAGGCTATGTGGAAGCAGACAGCCTTGTATTGATTTCTAACAATTGTATGAACTGAATGTAAACTTGCCTAGTGAATCGCACACGGCCAATAAATGCTGGTATTGGTTGTAAAGGACATGCAACTAACTTGTTGTAACAGTAAGTGTATTTTAGTGTTGAGAGAGATATGTTGATGCTGGATAGGAAACACACTGAGGAAATCTAAGAATAGTGTAAGTAGACACAAGAATTAAAGGAAGACCTAAAGATAGACCAAGAGAATTAGAAACAGATGAATAATATGGGAAGGGCATGGACGGAGCTGCAGAAGGTAGCAACAGATAGGATGGCTTGCTGTGAGTTGCTTGAGGGCCTATGCTCTACTAAAGGATAAAGGACAGGAGAGAGAAAGAGAGAGAGAGAGATTATATGTTGTATCTATGGATGTAATACTTTGTTTTTCCCACGGACATTTGCTGATGACATAATCTGAGACTGTAAGAATTAAGACAAGTCAATGTGCACACATGAGATACAGACAATTCACATAATTTACTCTTGACAAATACATTGCTGAATCACTTCTTACTCCAGGAGTTGTTTCTTCCAGTCGTTAAAATGTATCTTCTTGCCAGTGGAGAGAATTTTCTCATAATCTTCCAGCTGTTCTCCCTTAACTCCAATCTTGTCCCAGATTTTGTTGTAACCCTTATGTGAAATAAAGAAGTAGGTTTTAACTCTTCCACACTGCCACATTTAACATCTCATCCTTCTCATCAACCTAGATTAAAATGTTGAAAGGTGAAAGAATGGCCTTCATTGAGAGCCATGTTAGCGCAGTGGCTAGACAATTGCCAGTAGACCCGATGGTCATGAGTTTGAATTCACATCGAGGTTATCTTGTAAAACTGACATGAGTTCCCATACACCAGGAAATGTTGTGGAAAGCAAAGCGGCCGGCATGATACCTGGAGTACAATGTGACCTATAAACAAATATAGGCCTAGCATCACATGTTCATTTTGTCTGAAGGCATGTAATAAGGTCCTTTTAAGGATTGATTTCACTGCACTGGGTTTGACCCCCATCTGGCTAGTCTATCTCCAGAGAATGGTAAGCCACCCGCTGAGAGCATTGCACACAGCACAAACTCTATAGCTCTAGCCATGACTCGTAATGGTCTCTGGAAAGACTGCACCTGTGGTTTGAACGACAGTCTGAAAACTAACCCATGACCTTTATAGCACCAGGCAGATGCTTGCCCACTCCACCATAGAGACCGTCTCTCGTCAACGTCAGTCATGCTAAGACAACTATACAAGCACTGTTCCAAATGGGTTACGACTGTGATTCGCAATCTCGAAGATCACGTTCAAAATGCTTGGAAGCGTTGGTTTTCATACAATGGTATGAGCATTGGTTGTTCAAAAAGCAATAGCAAACTACTGAATGTAAACTTGACTAGTAAATCACAAACAGCCAAAAATGTTGGGGTTGACTGCAATATCCTGTATAAGACATGCAACTAACTAATTAACTGCATCCATGCCTTTGAGACAGTCTCATCATCAAGAATTCACACAACGTAAATTAAAATAACTAGATAAATCCTTCAAGCTGAAATATACACATTTTACACTTGTTCTGGGGGAGTGGCTGGCCGAGTGGCTAGAATGCCGGGCTCTTGCTCGGGAGACCCGGGCTCAAATCCTCGGTAAGGTGTGGAGTTTTTTCTGTAGGGGGCAAAAAGAAAACTCTAACCTGCACAGTTCACGGCAACTGCACTAGCCATGCGGCCTTAATTCTTCAGGCTCAAGACCCTCCTGTCCTACACCGCAAGGTATCATAGGCAGTAAATGACAGATTGATACTTGTTTTGATTTTCTGAAACGTCGCCTCCCATTATCAGCTGTGAAGTGATTAGATGGTTTACTCAAGCTGAAGTGTAAAATGTGTATATTTCAGCTTGAAGCATTTACCTAGTTATTTTACTTTATGTTGTGTGAATTCTGAAGTATGTACCTGACGAGACGCAGCGAAATATGCCAGGCAATAAATTGTGCAATGTATTGTTAGTGTCTTCGTTATTCAAATTCACTACAGGACAACATTGTGTTGACTCTCAGACTTGTCAAAATGCTCTCTGTACTCTCTTGTCTCATGACAAACATCTGTCCCAATGTCAACAACAAGGTGTACTTAATATTCTGCCTCCTGAAGTGTTGGCTCCATGGTGAAGGAGTTACGGACACAGTTCGTAATCCCGCATACCGTATTCGAAACACAGCTGCGGGTGACTTGGCAGCAGACCCCCTTGCTCTGGTTTTTCAATGAAAATGGTATGAGGCCGGTCGTTCAGAAGCAATGGCAAACTACTGAACATAAACTTGCCAAGAGATCACGAACAGCCAAAAGTGCTGCGGTTAACTGTAAAGTCCTATAAAGGGTATGCAACTAACTTTTATTTTTATGCCACAACCCTCCATAGAGTTCTTGAGACTGTATTACCATCATTATCCTCATCATCTTCATCATCATCCTCAATAACATGATCATCATGAGGTAAGTCTTTTTATCACATGACAACCCAACCAAAAGTCTCCACCCTTTGCCAGTTCTCCCTCCTCATGCATTGTCATGACCAGGGCATCCTTAGTATCCCGTGTCCACTGTGGTGTTGATTATGAGCCTGTTTTCTTCAATGTTCAGATCTGGTAAAGTGCCAGCATTCTTCTTGTTCTTGACCCATGGTATTCTAAGAATGTTCCATAACAATGTGTAAGTTTGTTTGCTGGTGTTGTGAAATAGGCTCTCTATGCTGTTTATTCTCTGCATCACTGGGGCCACATCATCCCTTGAGTGCTGATTGGTCTGCACAAATATGAGTCTAGCACTGTATGCTCAACACACTTTAAGGCATGTCAAAGGGTTCTTTATTTTATTTTATTTTTTTAAAACTTATTACTAGTCAGTTTTCTACCGATTTCTTTTAAGCAGTCCCCATAACTGATAATATGGAGCCAAGGTATTCAAAGTTTATGACATTTTCAATTTCTTAGTATTGTTGGTTGTAATTTTTGGTTGACATGTGGTTTCTGTCTAAAGACATTATGTTTGTTGTGAATTGTATCCTCAAAAAAGGTTTTGGTCTTCACTGAAGCTGTAGCATGCATCCATCTGGGCAGGTGCAGTGACTTGTGAGGCATTCAGAAATACGTTGGCTGAACAGCAGAGACAAGCTAGAAAGGCCTGATTAACGGGGCCTTCGTCTGCAGAGAATATTCCATGCCCTCACTGTCCAAGATATTTTTGGGCTGGTATCGGACTTACAAGTCATCTCCAGACCCACAAATAAACACGACCTTATGACATACGAAAGAATGAGTGATCTGTATCACTTGTGATGGGCAAACAAACATAATTGTAAAAATATTGATCCTCAACTTGGGATTATAAATGATATGGGCTAAACTGCAATAAAGCTGTGGAAATGTAAAAATTAAGAAACACAAAATGTAGGGCAAACTGCAAATACACAACAACAAAAGAATTCACCCTGTTTCACAGAAGCAGCCTCCGAATTAAGTACCACATATTTAATAAAATTTTACTTATCTTTATTTCTCAAGATTCCACATTATGTCTTATTGAAGTCACTGTATGGTCATTTCTGTTTGTGTCTTGCTGCATTTTCTTCTTGTTTGCTGATCAAAGCTTGTCGCCACAATGTTCTTTGATTTTTGCAATTGTATTTTGTAAAGCTGCCCAACACTTCATATGTTTACATTGTTAGCAGAGGACTGAGCCCAAACCTAAGTGAAAGATAGCAGGCACGCTTCCACAACACAACCCAGCATTTATAGTAATAATACGCATAATACTAACATCAGACTTGAGAAATGAATTTACCTGTTTGAGGTAGTCAGACATTATAAATATATCCGTCTGCTTTGCCATGTCTGACTTCACTTCAGAGTAGGTGTCGTTGATAATGGCCAAAAACATGTTGATCAGGACAAAGAAGACAAAGAACACAAACAGCATGAAGAAGATTGGACCCAGGATACGATTTGCCTGCTCCAGCTGATAAAAGTTGAAGTCTCCCAGGATAATTCTAAACAGGGTGAAACTGGGGATATGAAAGACAACATGTTTGAAAACCATCATGCAAGGGTAATTAACGCTGGTGGGGTAGAGGTGGAGTGGCTTAGATGTTACAATGTCCTCCTCTGGCTCATGCACACTTGGTTCGATTCACAGTGTTGACTGTTTATATTATAAAATAAAAAGTATAGTATGCTTAATTATAATCCTGGGGTAGTGGATCGAACATTTAACCTTCTCAGTCCAGGGCAAAAAATTGTCGATGACAATATGTATATGATAGAAAGACAGGCAGGCCAACAGACAAAGGATAGATAGACAGACAGACAAACAAGGGTAGATAGATAGGAAAACAAACAGACAAGCATAGACAGACAGACAGACAGAAAGCTATACAGAGACAGATAATAATAGATGGGCAGGCAGACAGGTAGACAGACAGAGAGGTAGAGACAGACAGACAGATGATATACACAATGATCGTGAGGAGCAGATGTGCTGATTCTGCATGTGAAATCTAGTGATATCATTATTCTGTACATTCACTTGTCCGTGTTGTAGCAATTTAAACATGTCAGGCCACCGTATAGCAAACCCAACTTTGAGAATCACACTCTAAGGATTTCACAAATTGTGACTTTATGAGGAAGGAGATGATCATCTCTCTCTCCACCACACTTTTTTTTCTTCGACTCAAAACTCTGATATTGGTGTGTGTTTTTTTACCTGGTTTTAAACCAGTTTTGAAACCACACAAGTGACATCCTCTATCAATTAGGCTAGCCATATGTTCTTAAAGACTTAAAATAACCCAACTAAATGTTATTACCAATCAATCAGATGTCATCTCCACAATGAAGGTTGGCTGTAATGGATCTCCAACACATTCTGTCTCACATTCTTGTTGTACAAAATGCTGTTTGTCCAGCTCTTGATGTTATGTTCCCACTTGTACTGTTTTCAGTAAACCTCTGGATCGCCTCCTCCAGTGTGGTTTTTACAAGAGTGTTATGTCTTTTAATGTGGACAAAATATTTAACTTTGACTCTTTTACATTTCTTTCATCAAATCTCTTTCAATTCCTAGACTCTCTAGAATCTCTGTATTTGATTGTTTTCATTTCCATGAAATATTGCCTATTCTTCTGTGTTTCCACATCATCAGGGCCTCAAGTCTACTTCCCAATTGCTTGTTAACTGTCCAGGTTTCTGTGCCATACAGGATTGTTGAATAGATATAACATTTAACAATTCCTATTTTTAATGTGTTATTTATCTCTTTACAAGTTAATTATTTTTTTTCATTGGGTTGAAAATAAAATATGCTTGGCATTCATATTCTCTTCTTGATCACTATTTTAATTTTGCCATTCAAATGTCACTATAGAGAAACAAACACAAAAGAGAACAACAGAAAATACAAACTTACAAAGAGTTCATGAAAGTGCTGAAATCCTGAACCTGAGTGCCAAACAGGAGATAACCAAGCTGGGTAAATGCCAGGAACACAATGAAGAACATGATGAAGAAGCCAAGCAGGTCTTTGGCACAGCGGCTCAATGTTGTAGACAGCTGGGTCATTGTCTTATTGAAGCTGATGTACTTGA
This sequence comes from Cepaea hortensis, assembly GCA_963921405.1. NCBI lineage: Eukaryota > Metazoa > Mollusca > Gastropoda > Stylommatophora > Helicidae > Cepaea > Cepaea hortensis. The sequence goes on along the minus strand of OY992880.1, from coordinate 17,520,904 downwards.
AGATCTTGGTAACAAATGCATTGCAATTCATTCAACACAGGTTCCATACACTGCTTATGTGCAATATAAAACTGTAATTATTAATTATCTATACATGTTCACACTTATAAAAATATTACTAGGTTAGTGTTAAAAAAATCAGATTATAGGCGTGAGGCTCGACTCCATTACACAGGGATTTATCCCTTTGTTAGACAGACAATAGTCTTAACAGCAGATAATTCACAATGGCTGTAGAATCTACTTGTAATAAATAACATGAAAAAAAAAACACTGATACATTTAGAAACTAACATGAAGAAGACTTAAAGTAATGATTTTCACTGAACAGAAAGAAAGTTCAAAAGTTTACAATCACAGAAAGCATGAAAGATTGGAATAAGTATCAAACTACACATACTACGGCCAAGCAATGACAATATGTTTGGCCACAAATTGTCACTGCTAATTATCATAGTTTTAGTTTGTTGAATATGAACATCTCATCCAGTTTGTTGAATATAAACATGTCATTCAGTTTGTTGAATATGAACATGCCATTCAGTTTGTTGAATATGAACATGTCATTCAGTTTGTTGAATATGAACATCTCATCCAGTTTGTTGAATATGAACATCTCATCCAGTTTGTTGAATATGAACATCTCATCCAGTTTGTTGAATATGAACATGTCATTCAGTTTGTTGAATATGAACATCTCATTCAGTTTGGTCAATATGAACATTTCCTCGAGTTTGCTGAATATGAACATCTCATCCACATTGAACGGGCGCTGTGGCTTGGGGGATAGTGAGACACACAGGTTCATCATTTCCCAACATATGGAACCAAGGGTTTGAAATCAGCCATGGGCCATTTGGAAGCAGACCACTCTGCATTGTTTTTTATTGTATAAGGCGTCGGCTGATTGGAAAACAATGACAAACTACTGAACTGAATTGCCCAGTGAATCACAAACTGCCAATAAAAGCTGGGGTTGATTGCAACATTCTACACAGAACATGCAACTAACTTTGAATCCACATTCTGTACTGCACCCATTTACTTGCTCTATGTAGTCTTGTTACTCCTGCTCACCGTTCACTATTAACACAGTGTGTCATCAGCATATCTACGATTGTTTAGTAATCTTCCATTGATGTTTAGTCCAACTTGTTTAAACATGTGTGCTGTGTATAAGATGAAAAGGCGATATGAGAAGAAATAAATGAGAAAACTTGGTGACAACTGGCAAGATTGAGGGGAAAAGAACAAAGGAAGGCAGAGAAATAAATATCTGGATGACTTGGCCATGTGGTATGGTCGCGACAAGAACACAGAGCTGATCCACAACAATTGTGTGAGATGGCGAAAGATGCCTGCCCACGCTTATCGACATGACACGTGATGATGATGACGAATGCATGGAGGAACAGGGGCCAGTCTTTTCCTCTCTTGGTGAATGATAAACACAGGCACTGAACCCTTGTCCGAATGTGATCAAAACATTATCTACACTATCTCCTATCTTTCACCAATACGTCCGCTGTCATCTTCATTAACTGACTCCGTAATGCTGGTACACTCACTAACAGTTAGAACAGATAGACACAGAGTAGTAAGATCACTGTGAAAAACACTAGCATAATCAAATATCAAACACAGACACAAATAATGCTGACACTAAGTCATGACTATAATCACTTACTTTGACCCACGCAAAGAAAACCGTCACAGCCACTGTGTTATTAAAACGCATTTCCCAGAATCCAAGGTTATCAAAATTAGCATATTTTAAAGGATCTTTCAGCAGGTCATTTAATTTTGCATCGATTGTTGATGTGCGGTAAATGTTGAATATGACACACATGATAGATATTATGACCAGAACCACATCCAGAACATTCCACAAGTTAGCAAAATATTTTAAGCCGGTCACATGAATCTGTGTGATAAAGAGTGCATTTATAATCAATACATGCAGACAAAATCAAGTAATTTAGCATTATGGACATTAGAGCATATTGGGGCTGTCAGAGGAGAAAGGGGAGAGAGAATGAGGGTGAGAGAATGAGAGAGAGAGGTTTTGAAAGAGAGAGAAACAGAGAGAGAGACAAAGACAAACAGACATAAGTTCAAATCTGTTGTGCCTATAATTGCATCTTGTCTGTTGTCTAGTATGCCCTCAAATGTCTGCTCCATTCTTGTTCTATAAATACTTGTCAACACCCGTGGATGTAAAGTGACCTATTCTTCTTCTTTCGTTCGTTTGAAATATGTCTATATATGCAATGTTGTCTCTTGTATGAATTTAACTGCATTTTTCAGTTCACACAGTGGTCCATAGAGTTTATCTTCCACTGTCATCTCTCTAGGCCGGAAGGTTTGCCTAGATATGTTATATTTTGGGCAGTCTTGGAGTATGTGCTCTGCTGTCTGCGAGGCCAATCCACATGTGCACATGGCTGTTTCACCAATCTTGAATTTTGTATACATGTGGTTGCATAATCTATTGTGTCCTGTTCTGAGGCGCAGAATAATGACTTGTTCTGGTCTGTCCATAACGTGGTAGTCATCTTGAGCAGGTTTTGGTGGCTTTCTGACTGATTTGATCATTCTTTTAAGTCTTTGTTTAGTATGGCCAGTCATCCTATTCTCATGTCCCCTGGCTCCAGAGGACATCTGAGAAGGACCTCCAGTAGTTGTGGTTGGACCCTTTTGAGACATAGGGTCTGGCACTGCACCTGCCTGGGGGTCCAAAGCAGGGCGAGCACCATAACATTTAGCAGTAGTCGACACATTCCAATTTGCGTGATTGCGTGGCATCCTGATTTCTGTGGTGCGCCTCCTGGCTGGTTGCCTCCATCTTCAGCACCTTTCTTTGCTAGAGCAGACTGTGGTCTCACTCGAGTGTAGATGTGTACGCATGCACACACGTGTCTGCACATGCATGTACGTGCATACACACCTAGAGCATACTGGTTATTTTTCGGCGCCAGAAACTCGCCGTCGCCCCTTCTCCTGTTAGTTAAAACAGTTTTGCCACGTGAAGGCCAGGAGTTCGACTTTTGCTGCAGAGGTTATCTATTCACGAGCCATTGGGGTATTTAAGCAATGTTGGGCGCCAGAAACTCGCCGTCGCCCCTTCTCCTGTTAGTTAAAACAGTTTTGCCACGTGAAGGCCAGGAGTTCGACTTTTGCTGCAGAGGTTATCTATTCACGAGCCATTGGGGTATTTAAGCAATGTTGGGCGCTCACCCCAACACTGCGCCCCGGCTACATACAGCAACATTTGGAACCAGTGACCTATTGAAAGAAGGTTGGTCCTCATTTTCACAAGATAACAGGAATGATTGTACATGGTGTGTCTTGACTAAAAATAAATGACTGTGCATGGCATTTCTTGACTACTGAGTAATGATTTGCATGACACATGATAAAGGAGAGATGATTGTGCATAAAATATCTTGACTAAAGGAATTATTATATTTAGTATGAAATGACTAATTACTGAAAGGATGTGATTGTGCACATGACTTGACTAAAGAGGAAATGAGTGTACACGACATGTTTTGACTAAAGAAAAACGATTGTGAATGACATACCTCTACTAGAAAGGAATGAGTGTGTATATTATATCTTCAGTAAAGAGGAATGACTGTGCATGAAAGTCTTGACTTATGAGTGATGACTGTGCATGATATGCCTGGACTAAACAAGAATGAAATCGCACATTTATTCTGTGAACACGAAAGACTATGTGTGACATATTTCAACTAAACAGGAGAAATTACCCTGGCACACTGTGACTATCTATAGAGAAACCATCACAGAATCAGTAAGGATATTGAATAAATGTGGCACAGCCAAGTTTAAATGCAAAGAAGGTATATTCGTGATATGTGTTGGGTTCATATTTTCTGTGAACGAATAGTATTCAAGGACAGATGTGGCCAGGGACATGTCATCTGCCTTTACTTTAGATGTCTGGTAATCATTTTATGAGACCAGGTCAACACCTAAGGTCATACAGGTCTCAGATTGGTTGGCTGGGTGTTGTTGTGTATCTTCTAAAAGCAGCAGTCAACTTAATCTCATCCATAGAGTTTTTTCTTAAATGGAGTGGGTGTGGGACAAAAAGTTGGACACTATTGCAACAAATTTTTAACTGTCATTTCACTAGTTCCACAGTTACATTCATCAGTATCTCCTATCATTAATTGATTAAACATTTGGTATTTCAGCCAGTTGTGTCCTGTGCTGAGTCAGAAGATTGTGACTTTTTCTTTTTGTTTGAATTAGTATTATGCGTCATCTTTCTGGTGATCTGGATGTTCTGATTTCCATTTGGTTCTATTATTTCTTCTTATAATCTCTTGGCCATATAATAGGTTATGTCTATATCAGGCTGCAGTAATCTTCCACCTTCCTTTGCCAATCTGTCAGCATCTTCATTTTCAGATTTTAATCCTGACATGTATACTGTGTGGCGACTACTTGGCAAACAATCATTATCCCTTAGCCTGCAAAAATACACCTGACAGATTCTAGCAATAGTAAGCTAAACTTAAAGATAGTTATTATATGACTTGTAAAATCTCATTTTTATAGCAAGCAATCATCCGCTTATCAATTACCACACAAAAACAGATTCAATGCAGTCTTGGTCATGCCTTTAGTTCAAGAATGAAAACCTTAATGCAATTGCATGTTTCAATAATAGCAAACGTGGACTAAAAGTCATGATATATGTGGGGTACATATGTAAATAGGTAGGTAGGTGGGTATGTAGACAGCCAGATCAATTACTCTTTGTATGATTAAACACCGTTATTTTAAGGAAAGCGTACATTGTACAAAGTAGTCATTCAGCTTATGGCAATTTGCATGACAAAGCACTGTTCCAAGTCACTGTTACAAGTCAATATTTCATATACAAATAGTTAACATACAGAATATGAATGACTTACCTCTATGATCTCTTCAACCGTGTAGTAGGCAATGAACAGCACAAAGATGATCTCACATGCCATGATGAAATGATCAAACGTGCTCACGTACCGAATCAGCTTCACAGTATTGAATGACCAGGATGGAATCGCTCCCCCAGTTGCTGGAAACTCTACAAGCAGTCTTACACAAATAAAAGAAACCAGTACATTATGGTATCCAACTGAAAATACTTTACTTATTTTTATATAACTGTTAGCACTGTTTTCTTATTAAAATGGTATCAGGAGTCATACTCCCATCCTTCTTAAATAACAATTAACCAAATAAGATCACTGTTCAATAGCCCACCCACTAAGATTATGTCATCAAAGTCACACTTCAATATAACAATGAAGGAGAACAGAAAAATGAAGACAAGAGAAAAAGACTTGAAATGCCCATAATGAATTAAAAATTTAACAAGACAGGTAAAAAAAAATGATAACAGGGAACAAGTGGAGACATCACCAATGTTTGACATTTAAAAATCAGAAACTCTCTCCACAATCCTTGGTATTCTGGATAAGTTCTACTGCTGACATTCCTCCATCTTGGACTATCAGTCATCATTTCCCTCAGTATGTCTCTGCCCCCTCCACCACTGACCTTTCCAGAGGTTCTCAAATGCCTCTCTTCTCCGTATATGACCAAAGAGTATTGTCACTTTCCTATAGTTGTCCAGTAAGATGGTTCCACATAATACTGTAGTGTCTCACATACTGAGCTTTAACATATAAGCACAATAGAAGAAGGTTGCCCATTAAACGATGAATTAATGGAATAAATGAGGTTGAGAATATATATTCATATATGAAGCAGACACTAAAGCTTGCTTCAGACATCATTTCTTAACTTGAGACTGAAGAGAAAAACAGGTAAAAGATAATCAAGCTTCATTAAAGATAAGACTAAGTAAGATATTATCAATATTCACATTACGAGGGTAAGATAATAAGTAAGTAAATGGCTGTTGAAAAATAACTAAATATGATAACAACTTGAAACCAGTTTATTTTTATACATACATTGTCCCTTTATTTCTCAACATAATTTCCACCAACATTTATGCACTTATTCCATCGTTGTGACAATCCTCCCAAACCGGCTGCATAGAACTGCGTACTCTGTTTTCTAAATCACATTTTCACTTCACATTCAATTTCGGTATCATTCGCGAAATGTCTCCCGCCAAGGTGGGTTGTCAGTATTTATGCTGACAAATGTTTGTCCCGTAAAGCGGTGCATAGCTGGGTAGAAAAATTTACGAGGGAAAGTCAATAAGTAAGTCACACAGTTCTGTGGGATAGCCGGTAAATTAAAACAGAGCACGCAGTTCTATGCAGCCAGTTTGGGAGGACTGATAAAATGATGGGATAAGTGCATCAATGTTGGTGGAAATTATGTTGAGAAATAAAGGGACAATGTATGCATAAAAATAAACTGTTTCAAGTTGTTATAATGTGTAGTTATTTTTCTACAGCCATTTGTGACTTACTTATTAACTTACCCTCGTATCATAATCTCCAATTTAGTTCCTTCAAAAGCAATGATATGGTCCATAATCATCAATATGTGTAGATGGCAGTATAGTATTTAGTTCATTCTTCAAGCATCTACAAGTCAGAGTAATTGTAAACCTCCTCACTGCAACCAACGTCAGGGCTTCTCTAACCAATGATGTGTTTCAATAGTTTCCATTTGGCATATCAAGACAGTGTGTGTGCAATTCTGAATAAAAAGACAAACAATAGTGTATGGTATCTCTGTGATTAATATTGGGTAGAAGGGGGACAGAATTTGGTGAATGAATGGTAAATAAATGTCATTCCTCCAACAGCTAAAGAAAGGGTCATGTTAGTCATCAGACAGGACCAAGAAAGAGACAGTATTGTGTGCTGAAGGTTGAAGGCAGATCTGACAAGACATGATTGTCTGATGTTGATGCATGAGACTAGAGGGGCCACTGAAACAATGCAACATCATTCATATCCTGCCTGCCGACTTGGGTTCACATTTGAGTGTGCAGTGCTTAAACATTGATCTGTGCTCCCAGACAGGGCACCAGGAAATTCTTGGGAAGTAAAGATGGCTGGCATGAAACTGACCACATCAAGTATCAGGTGCTGATTGGTTGCTGAAAATCAGGTCTCGGAGTGTAAGCTCAGGCTCCCCATGTGAACATGAAAAGAGAAATCATCCATCCAGGACTAGACGATAAACCATGTGAAAATGAAATGGGACAGAGTTCAGAATGAAGGGAGAGGTTGCAGAAACATGATGATGTCTGCTTCAGGTTCAGGAAATTTTTACGAGAATCATTGAACCTAATTAAATCACATGTCCCTTTGATTTCTTGGGTAGTGAGATCAGATACCTAGTCTTCTCAGATAAAGGGAAATAGCAGGAGGTGCCATGTGCAAGTTGTGCACATTACAAATTCCACAGCAATTAAACATCTCAAAGAGCAGGCCTTAAGGCTTCTGTGCTGGCAAAATTAAGAAAGAAAATCCATCCGTGAGTAGATACAGCCCGTTACCTTGGATATAATCTGCCTAGAGGAAGCAAAACTACACATATGCAAGCCAAGGGTTAAAACACTGACCTTTCAGATGCATAACTAGGTGTGATGCACTCTCCTCGAAATAAAAGTTGAGAGGAGTTCAGTTAAATCAACAACCATCACAGCGCGCTCGGGACATGTGCGCTCCGACCCCCATCTTCAACAGCCAGCGAATAGTCCCAATATTAATGGTATCAGATGCTGTCAGATAATGTGTCTGCTTGGCCCTTCCTCAAAGTACTGAGAGTTACCCAGATCCTCTGGTCACTCCCTGCCATGCCATTCTCTCTAGACTATGATGATCTGTCTGTCCTTCTATACTTCTTCTTCTGCGTTCATCCGGAGTTTTTTTTTTCCGGACGTGATTGCGTTGTGCCTGTTTACAGCAGAGCTGCGTTCTTGCACCGTTAGGCCGACACACCCGACTTCTGTGAGCATTTGTTGACCGGGTTAACCTTCCCGGGGTGTCCTTCTATACTATTCCCATGATCCCAAAGGGTCCTGACTACATCACCTTATCATGCACCAATACCCCACCCCAACACTCTAGCATGTCCTGGGGAAAAGATCCAGCGAATGCTCTCTATAATCTCTATAAAGATTAAATCAATCCTGAAAGAAGAACAAAACGATAAACATAAATATCATATAGTTAGTTGCATATCCTTTACAGGACATTGCAGTCAACCCCAGCATTTTTGGGCTGTTTGTGATTTCCTGGCAAGGTTAAGTTCAGTAGTTTGCCATTGCTTTCTGAACGACTGGTGCTCATACCATTATATCAAATACCAATGCAAGGCAGTCTGCTGTTAAATCACCCACAGCTGTGTTTCGAACGCGGTATGCGGGACAATAAATTGCATCTGCACCTCTCGCCACAGATCTGGTAACAAGTAACAAATAAAAACATATTGTGTTGCTTAGCATAAGATTAGTTCGTTGATGATCTTTCTGTACTTACGTAACAACGCAGAATAAGTTGATATTGGCATTGTACACAGTGAAGCTAATAAACACCGCCCTGGCTCCCCGCTGTATCCACAAACTGTTTTTGAGGTAAGTGATGTAGTCTTGGGACCGGATTTTAGTCAAGTCCAAGTCTTTCACGTAGCCTCCACCACTATACGTGTTGATCTTTCCCCAGTAGGAGAAGCTCTCAAGTTCCTCTTGTGTTTGATACAGCCACCTGGGTTAACACAACGTCAACAACTGTTATACACTGTTATGAAATCATCATCAACATTCGTGTTCTTGCTGAATATTACTATTATCTCCCCAATACTTACATTCATGCAGGTATTTTTATATTCAATATTCAACTGATAAGTTTAACTTTACTTGAATATCAATTGAAGGAGGGATTGAAAGCGAGATGGATAAATGGATAGGTAAATTGGTGATGTGTAGGTAAGTTGGTTATGTGCATGAGAATGTGAGTATGATCATGTATGGGCATACATGCTTTATACACAAACACAAATGGAACAAAGCCAGCCAAATCATGGTGCAGATGTCACCAATACTACAGAACATATGACACTAGAAACACAATGGGCATTGTTCTATATAATCAATATGACAGAACAAACAAGAGAACTAGAAACATAATGAGCACTTTTCTACATAATCAATATGACAGAACAAACATGGGGATTTAGAAACGCACATTGTTTAACATAATTTGCTACCTCACCACATGTATCTGCATTAGCATTGGACATTAATGGGAAAGAAGAAAAGTAAAATTGCAACAAAAGAGAAGATTGCCTATAAAGAATGCTTGTTTTAAACCAAAAAAACACTAGAGCAGACAAATGACAGAAGTGAGGGTTTAAAGGGGACTTAAAGGCATGAAGACAGACTTCATTGCACTTGGTTCTACCCCATATGGCTAGTCTCTTTCTGCTGAGTGGCCTGCTGACAGTATTTGTTTCCAACCAGTACGACTCCAAGGTGGAAACAGTTTCACAAAATGGATGCCTGGAATTATCTGGGAAAGCAAGGGTAGTTAAAATAATTATGGCCGTTTTAAACTATCCTTTAGTGGCATTCAGACATGGACGTTGTCTGCCTAAGACCATATTCTTACACAATCTATATCAATGGGTTCTCAACCTTTTTGGCTCTTGCACCCCTTAAGCATATGTTCGGAATGTCATTTCCCCCCCCCCCCTCATCCTTTCGTATTTCCCTATAAATCCCCCCACACACACACACACACAGTATATGTAAAAATGGAAGCTAAATATAATAACAAATACTAGAACAAGTCTAGACATCTACATAAAATGTGATTTGCGAGTCTACTTACGTTATAAAACGAATTTCAGAAGGGCGAGAAGTACTTATCTGTAAAGTATGGAGGGAAAAACAATATCAAGTAATCGGTTCTCGTATTTATGGGATCTTGAAATAATCTTAATCCCCCCCCCCCCCCAACTCTACAATTCCCCCTGGGGGGAATTCCCCACCGGTTGAGAACCACTGGTCTATATGATATATCAAACATTACTCAACAGGAATGGCCTCAAGTAATCACAAAAGACCAGTAAATGGAACATTGTAACAGATAACACACATAATGAAAATTATCAGTTGAAAAAGTAAGAAAACAAAAACTGAAGTGAAATATTGCCAGCAAGGCCAGAATTTCAGTTTCTGCCTGGGTTTTTGCTGTCCACATCTGAATATTTGTCCAGTTCACGTTTGCTCCCTCTTGTTCTTTTCCTTGGGACTGCTCCAGTGAGTATTGGGCGACTCAACTGATCTGGCCCCATAACCACACCAGTATAGTGTGGGCGTTTTTACCATGCTAGCACAAGTCCAATCTGATGACACTCTCTGCATAACGACATCCGATTTATGATCTTTAACTGTTAATCCTTGATTAAATTTTGGAATAATTGCACACTTGCTTGATTTTGTCACACTAATGACAATCACAGAAGATTGAACCTTGGACTTTAATGGTATCACAAATACAGTCACAGGTATTTATCTACACTCACAGAAGTAATGGAAATAAGAAGAGCCTAGTGGCTACACTAGACATATACTGAAATCTATAGACAAGCCAGCAAACATTATTAAATTGTCTAGTGTGTCCTCTGATTTCTACTAAGTTCCTTTAGTTCTACGAGTGCCAACCAATGCTTATCAATTTATTTATCATGCTATTTCAGTTGCTTTAAGCACTCTCAGGGTAGTAGGTGAGTGTGATCATATGATCCCACGGAGCTGTCTAACCAGGTAAAATATACAGAAAATAAATGAAAGTTTGCAAGAGCAAATATACAGAACACAGGTTTTTGAAAAATGCTAAAAGACAATACTGAATACTAAATGCTTTGCAAATTAACAACAATTAAAACAAACTAAACATCATCCGCCATACGCTGTCTCATTTGGATCCTGCACATTTCGGCCAAAAGGATTCTTATCTTCATTTCGCTCACTGTACACTGCATAGCAATCAGAGATGAACGTTTCAAACTCTTCATTGACCTTGCAAGAGTTGGTGCTCACACGGAGCTGGCGCAGTCGGGGCACCCCTAGCAATCTGTTCTCATAGTAAATGTATCCGGCTGTGTTAGGAGGCAGTGGATCACCATTGTACCACTTGTCCCAGTACAGGCCATCCAGCAGGGGTTCCTCTGCAAACTGAAGCATGGTACAAAATATGATCCTATGCTGTGGAGCTACTATTCTGAAAATATAATTGTGTACAAGGAAATGTTTCTCTCAGGGCTTTCACATACCTAAAGACTTACAAGTGTCAAAGAGGCAGACACAATATATACTGTAATGATAGCAAAGAGGCAGACACAATATATACTGTAATGATAGCAAAGAGGCAGACACAATATATACTGTAATGGTAAAAAGAGGCAGACACAATACATACTGTAATGGTAGCAAAGAGGCAGACACAATACATACTGGACTGCTAGCAAAGAGGCAGACACAATACATACTGGACTGCTAGCAAAGAGGCAGACACAATACATACTGGACTGCTAGCAAAGAGGCAGACACAATGAATCCTAGCTTGAAATCAGTAAAAACAAAACAATATGGCACCACACATTTACGTGTACTGCTGAACATAGAAAGCAGTGGAAGAATTCTACCACACTTACTGTGACAACTCAATGACCTGCAAGTGAACTAAGGCTCTGAAAAAGAAGATTTCCAAACCTGCAAATCTATTTCCTGCAAGTATTTCACATAGACAGTTCCGATTTATATAGCTAGGATGTTCAGCAGAACGCCAAGTCAAAGCCTACATATTTGATTATAAAAGTGGAGACTGCTCCTTTATACATGTTTATACTAGGGAATGCGTGTGTGGGTGGGGAGAGGTGTGTGGTGTGTTGGTTAGGGATATTGTGTGGGTTAGGTATGTGTGTGTGGATGGGGGATTTTTGTGGTGTGTGGGTGGGGGTATGTGGGGTGGATGGGGGTATGTGGGGTGGATGGGTAAGGGTATATGTGTGGGTGTGGGTGGGAATATTGTGCGGTATGTGGGTGGGGGATATGTGTGTGGAGTGTAGGTGGGGATGTGTGGTGGTATGTGGGTGTGGGATGTGTTGGTGAGGGATATGTGTGTGTGCGGTGCGTGGGTTGGGAATATTGTATGTGATGTTGTATGTGGGGATGTATGTGATGTGCGGGTGGGGGATTGGGTTACGGCAATATTGGTGGGTGGAGGATGTATGTGTGGGTGGTGGGGTGTGTGTGTGAGTGGATCGGGGATGTATGGGTGGTTAGGGAGATGTGTGTGTGTGTGTGTGGGGGGGGGGTGGGGGGGGGGGGGTAGGGAGATGTCAGTTGGTGGGGATGTGTGTGTATGGTTTGGGGATGTGTGAGTGGATGTGCGATGTGTGGGTTGGTGGGGGATTGTGTGCATGGGTGGTGAATATGTGGTCAATGGAGATGTGGCTGGGGGATGAGTGGTTTGAGGTGTGGATGGGGAGAGGATGTGTGGGTTGGTGGGGGTATGTTTGTGGGTGGCGAGTGTGTTTTGGTTGGGGGAACAGGTGAGGGGAGAGTGTGTGGGTGGGGGATGCGCGGAAGGGGGATGGATCGGTTGGTGGGGTATGTATGTGTCCCTTGGTGCGCGTGTGTGTGGGTAGGTGGGGGTGTTGTGTGGGTGGGGTGATGTATGGGTAGGTGGGAGATGGGCCTCATAACATGGTAATTAGCCTTGTTTATGTTTACAACATTCATTTCACAATGTTTATTTTTCTTCCTATGTAAATGTATAATGCTCTTGATGAATGAAAGACGAGTGATTGGAAAGGCCGAATGTAAGACGGGCCTGCGCGCCCAATTTGTGACCCTAATAAAGTTGATTTGATTTGATTTGATTTGATTATGTTGGTATAAACAATTTGAACTAATCTGTCACATTGTAATAAACCAATGTTAATTTACCAGGTAAAAGTAGACCCAAGGCGGATACAGCCATTCAGGCATGAAGTGTTAGGCCTTCATATATTCAAGGTCATGATATCATTAGGCTGTTCCTTTCACCTCTGTCTTTTCCTCTTGGTCAAATTCTGAAAACTGTCTTGTACCCAATTTTATGAAGCTGGGTCGACCCCGGAGCCATACTGATGAAAATAAATCATCTGGCCATTGCTGGGGAATTTTCTTCTTCCTCCTCAGTTGTACCCAGACCTGTATGTTCAATCAATCAATCAATCAGGTGCCGTCTCCACAGTGAAGGTTGGCTGCAATGGATCTCAACCACTGTCTGTCTCTCGCCCTGACTGTACATTCTGTCAGATTGATGTTCGTCCATCTCTTGATGTTATCTTCCCACTTATATCGTTGTCTACCTCTTGCTCACTTGCCTTCAACCTTACCCTCCAGTAAGACTTTTCTAAAAGTGTTGTCTTTTAAAATGTCCGAAATATTTCACTTGCCTCTGTTTTATTTCTTTCATTGACTCTCTTTTCATTCCCAGGTTTTATAGAACCTCTGTATTTAAATGTTTTTGTTTCCATGAAATACAAGATATTCGTCAGTATATCCACATCTCTAGAGCCTCTATTCGACTTCCTAATTGCTTGTTTAATGTCCAGGCTTCCACGCCATACAGTATTGTTGAATATACATAACATTTAACAATTCTCATTTTTAATGTCTTGTTAATATCTCTAGATGTTAATAATTATTTCATACTGCTGAAAGCATTTTTGGCCATTCCTATTATCTTTTTGATTTCTGTTTCACTTCTGCCATCCTTTGTTATTACATATCCAAGATAGGAGAAACTTGTTACTTGTTCTAATATCTGCATGTTAATGCCTCTAATAAATGCAGCAGCTGGCGTCAGGCTCGTGACATTCCTGTCAGGTTTTTGGTGGAATGAAGTTGATTAAAGCTGTTTTTGTTTATATTCATTACTGTAACTGGGCAGGACTCTAGAAGGTGTCAGACAATAAAGGGCTATTGCCACACAAATAAAGATTGAATGAACCTATCTTGAACTTGTGATATAGATGGTGTTTATGTCAGTCATGTGGTCGCAATGTAAAATTTATTATCTCCTCTTGTCCTGAAAATTGACGATAAGCAGTGCTTTCATGTGTTCAAGATGGTCTGTTGTGCATTTTGTCCTGAAGATGATATAGTTGTTTCATCAGTTGTACATAAATACATTTGTTGTAGAGATCCACTCAGTATGGCTGGTCAGTCTGCTTCCTCATTGTCTGCTTCCTCATTGTCTGGGGTGGTACAATAGGCTAGAACCAGTGAATAGTGCATTTGTTAACATTTTTTATCAAGTTCCCAACCATATAATTTAGTCTTCTAGATATACATTTTTTTGCTGGACGGTTATTATTGAGAGTGAATCTATAAATACACTATTTGCCACTTAGAATTCATTTTGTTCTGAGCAAATGTATCTCATTCTCGTTTCAAAGCCTCTGCATCTGTGCTTATAAATTTGCTTGTGAGATTGCTGCAGAACGTATGCTATTATTTAGATTTAAATGAATACCAACCCTGTCATTGTCATTTGCATCAACGGACAAGCCATCAATGTATGCACATGTCCATTTTTTTAAGAAAATGCTTGATGGATAGGTTTAGTTGGCATGCACTTTCTCTGTTTATCTGGCTGGGTGCCTTTGTTGTTAATGCTGGTATAAAGGATTTATACTCATGTAAACATCTCTTCCATACCAGGATAATTTTGTTGTTTGGTATTTTTTTTAGAACCTATGACTGATGTGCCCCATGAACCGGTTGGGAATTTACATTTTATTTCATTAACAGAGGATTCAGACCCACTGTAGTCTTGATAGGAATGTGCATGAACCACAAGGCAACAGCCTTGTAAATTTGTTAGGTACAAACTACAAAACACAATTGGTAGATTGACAATGTTTATGCACTCAGACAAGCAAGAGAATTGTGCAAAATCAGTTGATTGAAACCCTTGTCTTTACTGGCAACACTGGTTATATACTTTAAAAAAACAAGATTAATACAAAATGAGTTAAACCATCTCCAGACAGAAAGAAGAAATATAACTAACATTGCCTATTATGCCCCAGTTTATGCAACAAGATTTGTGAAAACAGAGGACTGTGTACAAAGAGAAGCACGCGTAAGTAAAAGATCTGAGAATCATTACAAATGGACAGATTAGGTCAGTTCACTGTCAGCTCATGCCTGTACATTACTGGGGCAAAGAATAGTAGCACTGTAACCAGCCAGGCTTGTTGTTAGATGTGACTATGGAGGCTTGGCAGGAGGCTGGCTATATCAAGCCACAGAAAACTTTAGCTGCAAAATCCAACCAATCATGGACAACTCTACACAGGGCTTGGCATGAGTTGGTTGAGGGATATGCTCCATTAGGGGATGAAAGGCAGAAGAAGATAGCACAGTACATCACTAAGTACAGTAATCATATAGCACAGTACATGATATAGCACATAGTATAGCACCTCATATATTACAGTATATCACATAGTACATAGCCCAGTACATCATATAGCCCAGCACATCATATAGCACATAGTATTGCACATCATGTAATTCAGTACATCACATAGCACATAGTATAATACACCATTCAGCACATAGCATAATACACCATACAGCACATAGTACATATAGTACATCATATAGCACAGTACATCATATAGCACATAGTATAATACACCATTCAGCACATAGCATAATACACCATACAGCACATAGTACATATAGTACATCATATAGCACAGTACATCATATAGCACATAGTATTGTACATCGTGTAATTCAGTACATCACATAGCACATAGTATAGAACACCATACAGCACATAGTATATACAGTACATCATATAGCACAGTACATTATATAGCACATAGTATTGTACATCGTGTAATTCAGTAAGTACATCACACAGCACATAGTATAATACACCATACAGCATATATATATATCTATAAAAAGAGTGTATGTTTGTTTGTTTGTGGGTATTGGATGCGTTCGATAACGGTACATCCGATTGAGATGAAATTTTCTACACGTCTTCCTTTCATTCATTTGCAACCGACTATAATAATTTCTTAATGTAAAATCTTCGACTTATTTAATAACATTTACTTTTCCATTTTCATTATATAATGTCTATATAGCAGGGGCACTTCACTCTAGAAAAGTTATTTCAAGGGGCATAACTTTTAATAACATTTCTATATACTTTATAGTCATATTGTTGGACTTACTTGCACTATTGTTAAACTTTTTGTCTATAGTTATTTTTAGGCATATGAGTTATAATAAATAATGATATAATCTTTAAGGCATTTTCAAAGTTTTCATAAAAATAATGCATAATGCATAACATTGTAACCCATCTTTTTCTACAGTTTTCATTGAATGGTGTGTGGAAGGACATTCTTTTAAGTTACTGTGCGCCAAGAGCTGGGCGAAACCACGCCGGTCAGACAGATAGACAGACAGACAGTCGGGAACGGAAGAGCTTATATGACTACTTATATGAATTAAATTAGATGCTCCCCACCAGGGACTAGGTGAAGCCGGGCCGGGACAGACAGACAGACAGACAGACAGTCGGGAACGGGAGATCTTATATGACTACGTATATGAATTAAATTAGATGCTCCCCACCAGGGACTGGGTGAAGCCGGGCCCGGTCAGATAGACAGACAGACAGATAGTCGGGAACGGGAGAGCTTATATGACTACTTATATGAATTAAATGAGATGCTCCCCACCAGGGACTGGGTGAAGCCGGGCCGGGTCAGCCAGCCAGACAGACAAACAAGCAGACAGACAGACTGATAGATAGATAGATCCCCTCCAGGGCCTGGGCAAAGCCGGGCCGGGTCAGCTAGTATATATATATATATATATATATATATATATATATATATATATATATATATATATATATATATATATATATATATATATATATATATACCACACTGCAACAACTATAGGGGTATCTCACTTCTGTGTATTGTTGGAAAAGTATTTGCCAGAATTGTTCTGCGCAGACTTCAAGTCCTAGGAGATCAAGTCTACCCCGAATCACAGTGTGGCTTTCGACAGAACCGGTCTACCACTGATATGATATTCTCATTGCAACAAATGCAAGAAAAATGCCGTGAACAGAATCAACCACTGTTTATTGCCTTCATCGACCTCACAAAGGCATTTGATTTGGTCAGTCGTGAGGGTCTGTTCAAGGCACTAAAGAAGATTGGCTGCCCACCAACTCTTCTGTCTATTGTGGAATCGTTCCACACAGGCATGAAGGGTATAATCAAGTTTGATGGTGCAACTTCTGAAGAATTTGAAATCAAGAGTGGAGTTAAGCAAGGTTGTGTACTAGCTCCCACCCTCTTTGGAATATACTTTTCACTTCTACTGAAATATGCATTTTGTGATCAGGATGGTGGTATATACATTCACTCACGCTCAGATGGCGGCCTCTACAATGCTCAGAGATTGAAGGCTAAGACCAAAATTAGGAGGGTACTGATCAGAGAGTTGCTTTTTGCAGATGATGCTGCAGTTACGACCCACTCTGAGGAAGAATTGCAATGTCTACTATCTGCATTCTCCAATGCTTGTTCTGAATTTGGTTTAACAATTAGCAAAAAGAAGACACAGATTATGTCACAAGGTGCACATGGGGTACCATCAATCTTTATTGACGACGCCGAACTAGAGATAGTAGACCATTTTACATATCTAGGATCGGTGGTAAATAGCAAATTATCCCTAGATCAGGAAATCAACATCCGGATTGGTAAGGCAGCAACAACAATGAACAGGTTAAGAAAAAGAGTCTGGGAGAACAGGAAGCTTACTGCCAAAACAAAAGTCCTTGTCTACCAAGCCTGTGTCCTTAGTACTCTTCTCTATGGCAGTGAAACCTGGACAACTTACTCACACCAAGAGAACAATTTAAACAGCTTTCATATGCGGTGTCTGCGAAGAATTCTTGGTATTAAGTGGCAAGACAAAATCACAAATACTGAAGTATTGGAAAGATCAGGTTGTGTGACAGTTTATTCCATGCTCAGTCTTCGTAGACTTAGATGGATAGGACATCTTAGGCGGATGGATGATGGTAGAATACCAAAGGATATCTTTTTTGGTGAATTACAGATGGGTAAGAGATCTCAGGGTCGGCCTCTACTACGATACAAAGATGTGTGTAAGAGGGACATGATTGATACAGGCATTGATAATGCACATTGGGAGCAAGTCGCCGCTGAACGTGTTGCATGGAGGGCAAATATCAGAAATGGAATAAAGTCAAAGGAGAAAATTATTGCAGAAAAGTCACACACCAAGCGTTTGAGACGTAAGATGGTGCATGATGGTGGAAATGACCACGTGTTCACATGCACCCACTGTGAACGGACATTTACAGCGCAAATTGGCCTTATCAGTCACACTCGCTACCGCCATAGTTAAGAGTTATTATGCCTTTTTAAAGCACAAACTATCGTCTGTCAAGACGGCAAGGTGCCAATGTATGTATATACCACAGTATGTCATATAGCACATAGTATAGTACATCACATAATGCAGTACATCATATAGCACATAGTACAGTACATCATATAGCACAGTACATCACACAGCACATAGTATAGTACATCACACAGTGCAGTACATCATATAGCACAGTACATCACACAGCACATAGTATATTACATCACACAGTGCAGTACATCATATAGCACAATATATGATATAGCACAGTGCATCACACAGCACATATATAATACATCATATAGCACAGTACATCACACAGCACATAGTATAGTACATCACACAGTGCAGTACATTATATAGCACAGCATATGATATAGTACAGTACATCACACAGCACATTTATAGTACATCATAGACTGCATAGCATATCTACAACTCAGTAAGCTGAAGCAGTAAAACAATAAGGTTGTTCAACTAGTCACATTTTATATATCATATTTTTCATTTACATGTACAACTGGTAGTGAAATGACACACAAGTTTTAATTTTGAAAGCTTAGTAGATATGCTAAATCTTTCTGCGATTCTCTACTGACCTTCCAAAAATCCTCTGCACTGGCAACTGTACGAAATGTGACTTTATCTGCAGATTCAGAATCTAAGAACAGGTCCATCATCACCTTTGTGTAGTAGTACATATTTGTTGATGCCATTCCAAATGCAACTGGTATAAACAGTGAACAAGAATTGAGAAATGGGTCTTGTGACAGATAATTATAGGCAAACATTATTTTGACTAGTAATACCAAAGATCTCTCTCAAGCTGCTCTAGTGTGGGCACATACGTTTGGCTCAACACACAATCAGACCGTCATCATCATCATCATGTTGCAAGTCCTGTCTCAACACACAATCAGACCGTCATCATCATCATCATCATGTTGCAAGTCCTGTCTCAACACACAATCAGACCGTCATCATCATCATCATGTTGCAAGTCCTGTCTCAATACAAGCTGCTGGATAGATCCTTGATCCCGTGCAAGTTTCCCTGCAACATGCATTGCCATGCCCAGGGTGGCTTGAATGTCCTGTGTCCAGGGCTGCATTGATCAATCATTGCCTCTTCTTTCAGGAACCCTGCCCTCCATCAATGTTCTGTCTAAACCACTGTAATGTTTAATATGGCTAAAGTATTTCAGTTATTGAGACATGACGCTGTTCATGAACCAGTTTTCTTTGATTTTCAGATCTGATAAAATGTCAGCATTTCCTTCTTCATCCACAGAATTATAATAATGTTTCTATACCATATATATTCAAATGCCTCTATTTTATTTTACTTAGTAACTGGGAAATAGTCAATAATTCACATCGATAACTCAAATTATGACAGCAGTAAATAAGATGATATTATGACACCATGTCCATCATGCAAAAGAAGGCTTGCTGACAACATTAATACTAATAGTTCACATTTCCCAGCTTACAAAGAACACTCCCCAGCTTAGTCACAGAATGTTGACAATGACATTGGCACGGCCAAACAATGATTTGATGCCTGCAATATATATTTGCTATGGGAGGAAAAGACTGGCAACATATTACTTCATTTGCCACAATGAGTGTGATCTAATTCTTCATTGCTTTCTATGTTCAGAAATACATGTAAGTGTGTAATGCCATATTTCTTATTTCAAGTTAGAATTTGTTGTGTCTGCCTCTCTGTTGTCAGTACAGGATATTTTTGTGTCTCCCTCTTTGTTATCAGTCCAGAATTTATTGTGCGAGCCTCTTTATTATCTATAATTTACTGAGTCTGCCTGTCTGTTATTAGTCCACAATTATTTGTGTTAACCTCTCTGTTATCAGCTCAGGATTTACTGTGTCTGCCTTTTCATTATCTAGGATTTATTATTTCTGCTCGTCTGTACTCATCTAGATCGTCCATGATTATTTGTCTCTGCCTCTTTATTACCTAGGATTTATTGTGTTTGTCTCTTTTTATTAGTTCAGGAATTATCTTGCATTTGAAGGCAGGATCCTGTTTATACAGATATGTTTGTACTTGTTGCTTGACACTGTAATCTGACTGTAATTTATTGTCATACAGGTGTTTTTTCAACTTTGTAAAGAGCTGAAAATCTGAAATGCTAGATAAGGGCTGTAGGCCGGGTGGTCAAGAATTTTTCTGACCCCAGCTAAACAAAAGAAATTCATTGTGTAGCTGACCAGTGTCATGTAAACATCTGAGATTTGAGGCATTTTGTGTTTAACAGCTCTTCAGTTTCTTGAAAGAGGTTCAATAAGCACAAGCATTAACTGTTGCATTATGATGCGTGAAGTCAATCGGAAGCATGTCACAAAACACAGACACTTTGATTTCCCCAGGCCTGCTCAATGTCTTGAATTGTTTACGATAGGTGACATGGATGTTTCCACACTATGGATTGGTCTGTTGTCTCAGAACTTGTGTGGAATGTTCACTCAGAACATGCGAGGAATGTTCACTCAGAACGTGTGGAATGTTCACTCAGAACTTGTGTGGAATGTTCATGTTCCATTCCTAATATTGATTTGCTTTAACTGATTAAGTGCCATGGGATGATTAATCACCTTAAGCGACTTCCCATATCTGCCAAGGGTTTATATATTGCTGAAATGTTGTCACTGTGTTATAATACATGTCTGCTACCATATTAACAACTTTTAAGTCACAACCGTGACACACCCCTACTTCCCATTTTCCGCCATCCATTTTTGTTTGCTCCAAACCAACTTTTTGTTTGGCACAGAATCTGTGAAGATCGACTTACCATGTTCATCAAAGTGAAGTCTAGGAGTAACCTTGGCGAATTGGTCAAACAGTCTGCTTCACACTCCGAAGGTTGTGGGTTCGATTCCGGGCTACATCTTTAGTTCACGAGTGAATTTTTCTCAGACTCCTGGGGGTCATCACTGGAGCTATGGAGTTAGTGCTTTGTGCGACGCTTTCGGCAGACTGCCCGGCAGAAAGACACCGATCCATATGGGATAAAACCCGGTGTAGTGAAATAAATCCTCTAGACTTTCGAAAAGATCAAAGTGAAGGCAATGTGAGGGATGCACTGGTATGGTTTTTCTTGTTTCATCTGTCAGTTGCCAAAGATCCCACCTGCTGCATATTTATTTGTTAGTCATGAACAATATCCCAGATTGTGTCATGTGACAAATTAAATTGTTCTCAAAACTCCTCCAGTCACATGTGGTGATCTGCATACAAATTTGTTTTAATTGCAGGCTGAGATGCTGACTTGAAAGCACACTGCCCCTGTGCTTGTCTGCCCTACTAACTCAACTACTACTAATTTCATGACACCAGTTTCTCACATGCTGCACCTCACAGGTCAGTGTGCTTATTTCCGGTGTCCATCTGTGTCAGGTCAACTTCCTCTGGGCAGATTCCATCCAAAGTAGCAGGCTCCACTTACCCATGGGTAGCATTTTCTTAACAATGTTGGCAGGGCAGTGTCTTGAGGCTTACTCCTGGCAATTTCTAACTGCTGTGGAATGTTTAATGTGCAACTTGCATAGGGGACATCTTGCTGTTCACCCTTATTTGAAAAGACTAGGTGTCAGATGTCACTACCCAAAAGATTTGGGCCTGAACTTTGCCAGTGAAATGCCATATCACTGAGTGCAGTAGGTCAGTGGTAATTACATTTAGTACCTTAGTGTCTTATTTCTCCTCATAAATACTACTGGCAACTTGCCGCTTGACTAACTCTAGTTTGTTACACTGTGCTTCAACAAGGCATAATAAGCTCTCCACAGCACAAAACCTGGACTGACTTCTGACTGACATTGTTAAACTTCCAGTTCTGAAGCAGGATCCTGCAATGGGAATGTGATGTGCCAGGACCACCACACTTCGTAGAACTGAATGGGAATAGGTGGCCACTCTTCTCTCACTTAACAGGTGACAGACACAGGAATCGAACTCATGTCTGACCTCGTTTATGACATTATCCATTTATATGCAGACCTCAGATAAAAACAACATAATATGCAAAAGTCATAACCTGATCATGAATAATGATGAACTCTATAATACTTACTTATGCAAACAAAAATAAGAAACACAAGATAGATCACCAGCTCACGAAAGGTTTTTTTCATCAAAGTCTCCTGGTCGGACGCCTCTGAAGTGTACTGAGTATTCCAAAAATCTAATCAAAACACATGACAATTATGAGTATATGTCACCATTAAGATAGTTAACTCTTTCTGTCCCATATAATTGCATTTTGAAAATACTAAAACCATGGCTAAGAAATATTTTTTAAAAGTTAAAGTTTTTTTAAGGACATGCATCTTTCCTGTGGCAACATATGCCTGTGAGTCATGGACAATTTCACAATCACTAAAGAAGAAAATTGGGGCTCTTGTTCTTAAATATAACTGACAAGTTATAGGAATATTTTGGACCAAGAAGACGAAAAATACTTAAATTCTTCATGATCTGAATATCCAAGAAAACTTGCTCATAAACAATATCATGTCTCAGGAACTGAAACAATTTGGCCATATTAACCATCACAGTGGTTTGGAAAGAACAGTGATGGAAGGCAGGGTTACTGGTAGAAGAGGCTGTGGTTGATCAGCACACGGACGGATACAAGACATTGCAGACACCTCTGGCAGGAGAGTGCATGAGGCAGGAGAACTGGCCAGAGATCAAGAGGCTTTTTGACGCGCCGTGATGAGCGTGACGTTCTGTAAAGGACCTGCTGCATGAAAGAGGAGAAAATTGTAAACAGACTGTTTATTATCCTAGAAAAATAAGTCACACACTTGTTACTCAACCTAACTATGAAAGATGTCCATAAAGATCATCATCAAGTGCCCTGCCATCTGGCGTAGGCATTCATGACTCTCCACAGATCTCGGTATTTGGTGTTCTGGATCAATTCTGCTGATGATATTCCTCTATGCCACCGTCTCAATCCGTCCAGCATCATTTCTCTTGGTCTGCCTCTGCCTCTCTTCCCCTTGATCTTTCCAGTTGTCATGATGTTCTCCATTGCCTCTCTTCTCATCACATGACCAAAGAAAGCTGTTTGCCAATTTGATGATACATTTCAAGGCTACACAAAAAGGTCATCATCATCAAAAGAAAGGAAGCAAGAGAAGGGGAAAGGAAGACAGCAAGAGGGGGAAACAAGAAAAGCAGAAAGAAGGACAAGGAAAGCAGTAAGATTGGCAAAAAGATTGGCAGCAATAAAGGCATCAAGAAGACACAAAAAAGGCAGCTACAAGGACAAGAAATACATCAAGGAGGCCAACAACAAAGATAACAAGAGGGGCAGAAAAAAAGAAAACAAGTCAGGCAACAAAAAAGGCAGCAGGAAGGAAAAGGAAGACAACAAGTACAACAACAAAGAAAGAAAAAAAATAAAGACATCAAGAAAGACAAAAATAAAGATATCAAGAAAGACAAAAATAAAGATATCAAGTAAGACAACAAGAAAGGCAAGAGATGCAACAAGAAATAAAAAAATAAAGGCAGCAAGGACAATAAAAAAGTTGCATAGCCTTTACAGGACGTCACAATCGACCTCAGCATATTTTGGCTGTTTGTGATCTCTTGGCAATTTTACGTTCAGAAGTTTGTTATTGCTTTCTGAGCGATCGACACTCATACTATTTTATAAAAACCAATGCAAGGCAGTCTGCTGCCAAATCGCCTGCAGCTGTCTTTCAGTATGCAGGATTATGAACTGTGTCCATAACACCTTCACCACAGAGCCAGTAAGGACAATAAGAAAGACAATAATAAAGGCAGCAAGAAAGACAACAAGACATGCAACAGGAAAGTCATCAAGAAAGGCATTAAGAAAGACAACAATAAAGGAAACAAGAAAGACAACAAGTGGGGCAGCAAGTAGGACAAAAAATAAATTCAACAAAAGAGGCAATAAGAGGCATGAGACAGGCAGCTAGAGGGACAACAAGAAAAACATAAGGGGGTCAGCAAGAAAGGCAGCAATAAAATGCAACAGGAAAGGCAACTAGTAACCTTGCTTGTGATCTAGTAAGTGTCAAGTACTATCACGTCACATCTCTATAGCAGTATCAGGCATGTGATCTACAGTATGCCAGTATTAGGCACGCAATTTACTGGCTGCAACCCATGAGCCTTCAGAGGTTCAGTAAAACACTGAAACATTCATTTCTGTACTTTTATTTTCTTTATTAAAATATTGCTGGAGAACTCAGTTTCTGAAATCTGCTAGAGATCTCACAGTTTCTGTTACCGGCTGGACATTTCAGTTTTTGTAACCTGCTAGAGATCTTACAGTTTCTATAACCTGCTAGAGACCTTACAGTTTCTGTAATGAATGATGTGTGAATGCTATAATGTATGAAAAAGAGTGATAGAAGGGCAGAATGTAAGACGGGCCTGCATGCCCAATTCTTAACTCTTTGAAAATAAAGTTTGTTGTTGTTGTTGTAACCTGCTAGAGATCTCACAGTTTCTGTAACCTGCTAGAGACCTTTCAGTTTCTGTAACCTACTGGAGACCTCATAGTTTCTGTAACCTGCTGGAGACCTCATAGTTTCTGTAACCTGCTAGAGACCTCATAGTTTCTGTAACCTGCTGGAGACCTCATAGTTTCTGTAACCTGCTAGAGACCTTTCAGTTTCTGTAACCTGCTGGAGACCTCACAGTTTCTGTAACCTACTAGAGACCTCAGTTTCTGTAACCTGCTGGAGACCTCACAGTTTCTGTAACCTACTAGAGACCTTTCAGTTTCTGTAACCTGCTAGAGACCTCATAGTTTCTGTAACCTACTAGAGACCTCATAGTTTCTGTAACCTGCTAGAGACCTTTCAGTTTCTGTAACCTGCTAGAGTCCTTTCAGTTTCTGTAACCTGCTGGAGACCTCATAGTTTCTGTAACCTGCTGGAGACCTCATAGTTTCTGTAACCTGCTAGAGACCTCATAGTTTCTGTAACCTACTAGAGACCTCATAGTTTCTGTAACCTGCTAGAGACCTTTCAGTTTCTGTAACCTGCTGGAGACCTCACAGTTTCTGTAACCTACTAGAGACCTCAGTTTCTGTAACCTGCTGGAGACCTCACAGTTTCTGTAACCTACTAGAGACCTTTCAGTTTCTGTAACCTGCTGGAGACCTCATAGTTTCTGTAACCTACTAGAGACCTCACAGTTTCTGTAACCTACTAGAGACCTTTCAGTTTCTGTAACCTACTAGAGACCTCATAGTTTCTGTAACCTGCTAGAGACCTCATAGTTTCTGTAACCTACTAGAGACCTCATAGTTTCTGTAACCTGCTGGAGACCTCATAGTTTCTGTAACCTGCTGGAGACCTCAGTTTCTGTAACCTACTAGAGACCTCACAGTTTCTGTAACCTACTAGAGACCTCAGTTTCTGTAACCTGCTGGAGACCTCATAGTTTCTGTAACCTGCTGGAGACCTCACAGTTTCTGTAACCTGCTGGAGACCTCATAGTTTCTGTAACCTGCTGGAGACCTCACAGTTTCTGTAACCTGCTGGAGACCTCACAGTTTCTGTAACCTGCTGGAGACCTCACAGCTTCTGTAACCTAAAGACCTTTATAATTTTTATATGGTGCAGGATAAACATTTTATATCAATACCTGGTTGCGGTTGCAAATTCAGAAATATTCACTGCTGATTTGAAAAATAAAATAATAACAGGAATCCAACAAAAACAAATAAATATGTCATGCATGTACTTACATCCCAGTATACTAACAATGGCTCCTTTTTTTCTCCCTGACTCTCCACCCTCAAATTTTAAATCGTCATCGCTCGGAGAGTCACCCATTTTGATGTTGGTTGATGCTATTTGGTGGTATTTAAGACCTTGTTATCTAAGAATATCAAAATAAAGTCTTTCAATTTAAACAAAGAAGTCATAAGCAACAGGTTGTACAATGCGTTTCCTGGCATATTTCGCTGCAGTTTCTCTAGTACATTTTTAGACTTAATTGTTGTGTCTTCCCAACCAATATGTTTAGTTTATCTGGCATCTGATTTTGTTTGCAGTTTGTCTGGTACTTTTTTAGACCTAATTGTTGTGACCTCCCAACCAATATGTTTAGTTTATCTGGCATCTGATTTTGTTTGCAGTGTGTCTGGTACTTTTTTAGACCTAATTGTTGTGACCTCCCAGCCAATATGTTTAGTTTATCTGGCATCTGATTTTGTTTGCAGTTTGTCTGGTACTTTTTTAGACCTAATTGTTGTGACCTCCCAACCAATATGTTTAGTTTATCTGGCATCTGATTTTGTTTGCAGTTTGTCTGGTACTTTTTTAGACCTAATTGTTGTGACCTCCCAGCCAATATGTTTAGTTTATCTGGCATCTGATTTTGTTTGCAGTTTGTCTGGTACTTTTTTAGACCTAATTGTTGTGACCTCCCAACCAATATGTTTAGTTTATCTGGCATCTGATTTTGTTTGCAGTGTGTCTGGTACTTTTTTAGACCTAATTGTTGTGACCTCCCAGCCAATATGTTTAGTTTATCTGGCATCTGATTTTGTTTGCAGTTTGTCTGGTACTTTTTTAGACCTAATTGTTGTGACCTCCCAACCAATATGTTTAGTTTATCTGGCATCTGATTTTGTTTGCAGTTTGTCTGGTACTTTTTTAGACCTAATTGTTGTGACCTCCCAACCAATATGTTTAGTTTATCTGGCATCTGATTTTGTTTGCAGTTTGTCTGGTACTTTTTTAGACCTAATTGTTGTGACCTCCCAACCAATATGTTTAGTTTATCTGGCATCTGATTTTGTTTGCAGTTTGTCTGGTACTTTTTTAGACCTAATTGTTGTGACCTCTCAACCAATATGTTTAGTTTATCTGACATCTGATTTTGTTTGAGACGAGGGCAATTTCATCAATGAAGTCTAGATCATGTAGCTACTTTGTTGGAGGAGTCCATTTAATTCCACTTGTAGTGGTAGTTATTGTTATCTTCATAATCCATTCTATTCTTAGTAAAAACAACGATGGTAACATAAGGCATACCTATAGAAATCCTGGTTTTATTTCAAATGTGTTAGTTTTCCCTCATATTTTCTTATGTTGTCCTAATTAAGTTAATGATTTTCTGTAGAATCCCATTGTATGGTATAAACTTACAAAGGGACTCCCTATCAATGCTGCCAAGAGGTAGGATCTGTTTTTTCAAGCCTAGTTTTTCAATGGCATTTCTTAATCTCTCCAGAATGATCCTGCAGAATACTTTTACAGAAATTGACAATAACATTACTCCCTGTATAATTCCCATACTCCTGCTAGTACATTTTCTTAGGTAACTTTACAAGATATCCTTCTCTCCAGTCTGCTAATTTTTTGTCTTTGCAGACTGCTAATTTGTGTAATAGTCCAGCGGAGGTGTCTATGTTGGCTTTAATAGCTTCTGCTGGGATACCATCTGGATCAGCAGTTTTCCAATCCTTCAGCAGATAGCCTTTCTGATTTCTTCTTTAGATGGTTTCTTAGTTCATATCCAGTTACATGAAGTTTTGTCAATCATACAGTTGTGAAAGTCCACACGACAATCATTCTCCATGAACAGTACAAATTTGATCTTCGACTACTAGCCCTCAAAGTTTCATATTGCATTTCCTATTGATAGCTCCTATATAGGTGTTTTAGTTCTACCAATGTGAAATTTGAGCTTGAAAGGAATACATGCATTCAAATTGATTAATATTCCAACAAGAATATGTCAACTAACAAATGAAGGTAAAATTCCTTGCAGTACAAATGACTGACGCTACAACTTGGAGTAGAATATTTTGCTATAAAAGAACATGGCTGTACTGAATTTCAAAAGCAGAGCTATATAATATAGAACATTATTTACTAGAGTGCAAGAAATATAACTCCAAAGGATACCACTAACTTAATATATTATATGTCTTGCGTGTAATTGCTTCATTGAATGAATTGGCCGAGAAAAGTTGCCATGATCTGTACTTCTTGTTTCCACCCATTGTGTGGATTCTTTTGACTCCCAGCAGGGTATGTCACTATGTGCTGGTGGGTGAGCAAGCTCGTGCTTAAAACTGTCTATTCTTCCTCAACACTGCCATTAGGCCACCGATATTTTTTTTTTCGCATATCCTATGTTATTCTATTATCTTATTTTATTAATTACAGGACATCGCTGTCGACACCTGCATTTTATAATTTTTTATTATTAAACATTATTATTTATAATATTATATTAATTTATAATCAAGACTACAAATAAAAATAAAATAACTTAATAAGCAGGGTTGAATTTTTACTGAATACTTACTTTTTCTTGAACGATTTTCCAGCAAATCAAAAACGCTTTAATCCCAATACCGTAATAACAAGTTCGCTCAATAGAAGCTAAAAGTAAAAGTGTTCACAAACTGTCTGGCAACCGCTTGTCGTCAAGTACCGTCCTTGTAACTCTGAGAGTGTTCAAGTTGTGACAGTTGCGCACCTTCCCTTGCCCAACAAGCTGCAGACGATTCGCTCATGCCAGGTTGGATACATGCAGGGTGTCTTACAACATTGTGTTTCGGATTACTTATTGTGATATGCAACTGCTGTCATCCCCCGAATATGAAAAGAAAATTATTGAATATATTTTTTAACATTAAACGGACAAAATTAGGACGATGCTGTACATTATATTTACAAGTATCACGAAATATTGTGAATAGAATGAAAGATTGGGCATCAACCTGGTACATAAAATGTGCGTGTTGTATATGAATGTTGAGAATAATACGCATACATAGGCCTATCATTTGTTGTGGAACCCTTGATTCCGTTTAAGTCAGTGGTTCTCAACCGGTGGGGAATTTTAGGGTTTCCATGGGGAGGGGGAGGGATTAAGATTATTTCAAGATCGCATTAATACAAGAACCAGTTACTTGATATTGTTTTTCCCTCTAAATTTTACGGTTCTGTACTTCTCACCCTAATGAAATTCGTTTTATAACGTAAGTAGACCTGCAAATCACGTTTTATGTAGGTGTCTAGACTTGTTCTAGCTTCCATTTTTATGTATACTGTGTAAGGGTGGGGGGGGGGGGGGATTATAGGGAGGAAATTCGAAAAAAGGGGGGGGGGTGGATGAAGTTCTGATCATATGGTAAAGGAAGGCATGGGCCAAAAAAGGTTGAGAACCACTGGTTTAAGTAGTATGAATAATAAATTCATCGGTATTGACTGCCACTCACAGAATTAGAGCAGGTCCGCATGGCCAAATGGATAAGAACGCACGTTCTTAAACATCAGGTGTGCTGATGCCGAGGTAAGCGGTTCAACCCCTACACCGGACAGCTGGACTAAAATGTTGACCTGTCGTCCTTGACTTTGGGACATAAATTACAAGTACCTCTGAAGTCGGAGTGGGTTCGCCTGATGTCGATGGAAAGCTAATCCACACGCAAAATTCAGCCATCACTACTATAAATAGTGTGTATGGACTACGTTTGAGTTCAAAGCGAGCGAGGGAAAAAAATAGAATTAGAGATCAGAAGACACACTTGTCACCCTTATGTGTCATATGCGGTCATGGTTCTTCACACGATCACCGATGTCCAGGATCAGCTGTGTTTTTGACTTACCGTTTGTCAAACTGTCATTTTTACTCTTCGCTGGTTGTTGAGCGAGGGGACGGAGCACGTATGGGAATGTCCTGAGTGCAGTGATGTCGGTTCTTAACTCAACTCAACTCAAACTGTCATTTAATGCCAACATGGTACCTTGCGGTGTATGGCTGGGATGTCTTGAGCCTGAGGAATTACGGCCGCCCGACTAGTGCAGTCGCCGTGAACTGTGCAGGTTAGAGTTGTCTTTTTGCCCCCGACAGAAAAAAATATACTCCACACCATTCGAACCCGGGTCTCCCGAAGGAGAATCCGGCATTCTAGTCACTCGGCCAGCCGCTCCTCTCTTGACTAACTTAATTATGCAAAATATGTATCACTCTGCCTTTATCTTGCTCTTTTTCCATCGGTCTTGCCAGTTGTAATTAAGTTTCGCAATTTATTTCCACTCATAATGTGTGTCCCGGGGGGGGGGGAAGAGAAAGAGAGAGAGAGAGACAGAAACAGAGACAGAGAGATACAGAGAGAGTCTTGACTAGCAACGTCTAATTTCTCGAATCTACAATTTTCATTGAACATATTAGGCAGTATACAAATTGAAAACCGGGGTGCTACCTGCCAATGATGTTTTAACTGCGGCGTAGTGGGTTCGTTCCATACGCCGGTCGTCATCATCAAGTGCCCTGCCAGCTGGCGAAGGCGTTCATGGCTCTCCACAGATCTCGGTCTTTGGTTTTCTTGATCAACTCTGCTGCTGATATTCCTCCATGCCACCGTCTCAATCCATCCAGCATCATTTCTCTTGATCTGCCTCTGCCTCTCTTCCCCTCGATCTTTTCAGTTGTCACGATGTTCTACAATGCCTCTCTTCTCATCACATGACCGAAGAAAGATGTTTGTCTCTTTCTTATTGTTGTATATAATGTTCTAGTTTCATTAGCCCGTTTCAGGCAGTCGTTGTTACTTACTCTGGCAGTCCAAGGAATTCGCAACATTCGTCTCAGGAACCACATCTCTGTTGCTTCTAATTTCTTCTTAATTTGTTCATTTACATTCCAAAATTCACTGCCATACAGCAAAACGGTTCTACACAGCATTTCAGCACTCTCTTTCTTACATTCAGTGATAGTGGCTTGTTGCATAAGAGCCTCTTCATTTTATGAAATGCGGCTTTTGCTTGCCCTATTCTGCTCTTAATTTCTGTTGTACATCTTCCATCTGATGTTATAAATGCCCCTAGGTATCTAAACTTATCCACTTGTATCTTCTTCAGCTTTCCGAGCCATTGAGGTTCTTTGCTGCAAATACAATCCGTCTCCATTCGTCTATCTGGTGGACCTTATCTTGCTAGTCGTTGATTCCAAGTGCTTGTAGGTCTGTACATGTATTATCTCTCCACCGTCTTCTTGGCCTACCTCGGGGTCTACGGTCATTTATTTCCTGAGTGTAAGCGAGTTTTGTTTCCCTATTATCTTCCATTCCTTCTATATGCCCCAGCCATTGTAGTCTATTAGCCTTCATGATAACAGTGATTAGCGGGGACTTAAACAGATCATAAATGTCTTTGTTACTTCTTCTTTTCCACTCTCCACTTTGTGTATCCCTAATGGGTCCAAAGATGCGTCTTAAAATTTTGTTCTCAAAGGTTTGTAACAAGGCTTCGTCTCCTTTCGTTGTACTCCAGGTTTCAGGGCCATACAGCACAACTGGTCTGATCAGTGTTTTGTATATTGTGATTTTGGTGTTACGAGATAGCGCCTTTGATTTTAGTAGATGTTGTAGTGCATAGTATATCTTATTTCCAGAGTTGATTCTAGTTTGTATTTCTTCCCTTATGATGTTGGAGCAGTTGAAGATTGTACCCAGGTATTTGTATGTTTCCGTTCTTGTAATGGTCATATTATCTATTTGTATGTGGCCAGAGTTTTTAGCCATTCCGTCTCTTGAAATTACCATATATTCTGTCTTATCTTGGTTGATAACCAGCCCCATCTGTTGGGCTTTTTCCTTTAAGTGAGTCAATATTTGCAATGTCTTTTGTTCACTTTGCCCTATAATATCTATATCATCTGCATAACCAAGCAGCTTGGATGTTCCTCCAATATCACATTCCTTCTTTATCTTCCTTACAACTTTCTCTAGAGCCAGATTGAAGAGTAGCGGCGATATCCACTTGTATGCCCTTAATAAATGCCCCTAGGTATCTAAAATTATCCACTTGTATGCCCTTAATAAATGCCTCTAGATATCTAAAATTATCCACGCCGGTCAGTTAGACTTATATGTTGACTTTCCGTTCAGGACAAACTACTGAACGTAAAAAAAAGCTCTCCGGATGAAAGCAGAAGTAGAGAAAGAAATTATGGAACTTCATGAGTGACATAGGGGTTTCCAGTAGTACTTTTGACCAACGTAATTGAATTACTATATCAAGAACAACTAGCAACTATAAGTGCAGTCGATGAAACGTCAATCTGGTTTGAATTGAAAAGAAAGACAGGGCTGTATTCTCTTCTCGTGTCTATTCAACATGTATGTAGATAACGTAATATTAGTAATAAGAACCGCAAAATATAATGAGACCGGAGATAATTTTATTCATTTGTAATTGTTGAAATCCAATTTCAGAATTTACGTGTCTACGGAACGTGGTGTAACATCTAAGTACTAACAACGATGTACTTGTAATTTATGTCCCAAGTCAAGAGCCATAAGTCAACGTGCTAGTCCAACTGACGAAATTGTGTTCTCTCTTCACATTTATTTTTCATTTGGTAATATTGAAGCACTATGAGCTTTCCGAACTTGTGAGTTTTATACCGTCTGTGAATTCCGAGGGGCACCAAGTCTATGTTTGTCTACTTCTTTTATAGGTGTCCTTTTCTTTACCCCCAGCGCTATCCTCAATCCCATGTTTTGGACTGTGATAGTCTTTTCCAAGTTTAAAATTTTTTTTATTCTTAGTTAGTTAGTTAGTTAGTTAGTTAGTCGACAGATCATCCTCGTTGCACATCGAACCATTCAGTCCATATAAGTGCTCGGATCCCCTCCTCAGCAAATCCCGCAGCGTGTAGCGGCTAACGACGTCAGTTCTGTGTTGGCTTATCAATCTTCTTTGGCTTCCTGCGTAGTGTTCTTGTTTGGCCACTCCTCTTTTAATTTGCTGCTCCCGCAGTCTGGCCATTGTTGTAGATTCACAGTCATCACTTGGTTCTCGCAAAAGTCTTACTTCTCGTAGAGCATTCAGAATGTAGGCCTGGTCCATGGCGCGTCCGCCCTCCACAGTAACCTCACCTGCGAGCTTGTCAGCCCGCTAATTTCCTTGTACTCCCGCATGCCCTGGCACGAAGATGAAACTAATCTTTGCCAGCCGAGACCGCTTCAGAGGCAGCAACCATTCTCTTCGGATCGACCCCTTCTCTATCCTCTTGATCATGTTCATTGAGTCGCTAAGGAAACAAGCCCTAGTGAATGTCTGTGTCTCGAGCCATGTTATTGCTTTACTTACTGCCATGAATTCCATGGTCAGGCTACTTGTGGTTTCAGTGAAAGCACCAGAGTCCTCCTTCACAATTTTTTATTCTTATGTAACCCAGCTTAAGTAACCCAGCAACCAACTCTGCTGTAAACAGACACAACGCAATCACGTCCGCAAAAACTCTCCGGAATAACGCAGCAGCAGCAGCAGAAGAAGAAGAAGAAGAAGAAGAAGAAGAAGAAGAAGAAGAAGAAGAAGAAGAAGAAGAAGAAGAAGAAGAAGAAGGCCCAGCAGATAGAGGCGTATTCCATGATGGGTCTGACTGCTCCAGTATATTTTATATTAGCTTTAGTTTAATATTTGTGTGCTAAAAAAAATGTCCCAGTCAGTTTTATTTGTCTTTTAAGTCTCTACAAGGCTCGCATTTTTTATCCACCCCCCCCCCCCCTCCACCACAGCGTTGGCTTCCAAGTTAAAGTTTATTATAACCCTTTGAAACACGGAATCCATCTGTCTGAGGTGTTGCTTGACTTTCCAGCTTTATATTCTTTCTGTATGTGGGGAGAGAGAAAAGATTGTTTTTCACGTGGTTTAGTTTTCGGTCCCAATTGAACCAATTCTTTGTCCAGTTCCCCACCTTCTCCAACGTCTGTTGGATGCGATATGCAGCCATTGAAATGTTTTCTGCGGATGTCCAGACAATAAAATCATCTGCATGTAGGCTGTTAGATATGTCTGCGGATGTGCGGTTCCGGTGGCAGCGTTTAGTTCTGTCATTAATCTTGACCAATTATTAACTCTCTGGAATGAATCTCGACCTTGCATCATAAGATATTTCCCCTGTGTATTTTAATGCCTAGGTGTCTTTAATGCCTTGTGCCAATTGTCGTGTTGTTCTGTCCAACGCCTTCCATGACTGTTATTTCTCCAACAGGAAAGTACTGCCATAACTATGATGCAGAAATCTAGGCAATAAAGATAGCATCAGAGAAATTACTAAATACCAGCCATGGTCCACAACATGTGATGCTATTTAATGACGCAAAATCAATAATACTCGGGGTGCTCCTGTCTGGGAAATTGCCAGTACTACAAACACTTTCTGAACTTGGCAGTCAGTGTAAGGTTACCATACAGTGGATGATACCATCTCATTGTGGAGTACCCGGAACAAGAGAGCTGATCGATTAGCTAAGGGAGGAGCAATAGAAGAACAATCTGATGCACCTGTTACATACCAATAAAAGAAAAGAATGATCATATCAGTTCGAAAGCTACCAAAACCTGCTCAAGACGACTACCACATTATGGACAGACCAGAACAAATCATTATTCTGCGCCTCAGAAGGGGATACAATAGATTATACAACCACATGTATACAAAATTTGAGATTGGCGAATCAGCCATGTGCACATGTGGATTGGCGCCGCAGACAGCAGATCACATACTCTATAACTAGGTAAACCCTCTGGCCCTGAGAAACAACAGTGGAAGATAAACTCTATAGACCACTGAGTGAACTAAAAAAGACAGTTCACATACATACGTATGTTGTCCTTGAAAAGATGTGTGTTCTCAGAATATTTACTTAAATTTGATTGTGGGTGTGTTATTCCACAATATATTATCGTTTAATTGCACAATATGTTATGGTTTAACTAAACAATCCAGGAAGGTTAACCCGGTCAACAAATGCCCGAATAAGTCGGGTGTGTTGGCCTAACGGAGCAAGAACATAGCTCTGCTGTAAACAGGCACAACGCAATCACGTCCGAAAAAGAAAAAAAAAAACTCCGGATGAACACAGAAGAAGAAGAACTAAACAATGTGTTGTTTAAGTATGCAATTTGTTCTGATATAAAGACACAATATCTTCTTCTTTCGCCTGTTATCGTATGCTGGGATACTTCTAGTGTACTGGTCTAGTTTTTGCGTGTGGATTAGCTTTTACCAGTGTCCCTCGCCATTAGGCGAACCCACGCTGACTTATGTACTTGTAATTTATGTCCCCAAGTCAAGGACGAGAAATCAACTGGCTGATGTAGAGATTGTGCCAGCTATCTTGGCATCAGCACACAGGATGTTTAAGAACGGGATTTCTTATCCATTCAGCCATGCTGACCTCAACCAGGTCGTATGTTTCTTTAGACCTCAGTATTGAGACATAAAAAACCAGAATGAATAAATGTCTTCCTCCATGTCTTCGGCGATTTTCTCATTTTATCAAGGTTTATTATGAAACATCTATAATACTTACACTTAAAAAGACATGAGGTTTCACCATGTTTTGTGGAGGAGTTTTTTGCTGCAATGAGATTCATAACTAGACATAGTTGAAACTTGTTCTTTCCATGCTTTTTTGTTATGTTAAACATAAAGACAACATTTAACAAGTATAACCAGGGAGTAAACGAATCATAAAAGTTTATGTCAGTTGCTGGTCATGATTACTGGCATCTTCTTCATCATCATCATCATGTACCGTGTTGATAAGCTTCAACGTATGGTTCACAACCTCATACAATCACCAGAGTCTTGGAAGACATGGCTGTGGAACAATGTAAACATTTTGAATTGACAGCGATACTCAGGGATTTCAATGCCAAAGTAGGCAATGGAAAGATGAGTGGCGTGACTAGTATCTATGACCTAGGTGATAGGAATGAGGTGGCAGATTAACAGCATGAACAGAATATCATGAAATGATAATAGATAACATCTGGTTCAAACACAATCCTCAACAACTGCAAACATGGAACAGACCTGATGATAATTTCGCAATCAAATTTTCTACATACTTGTTACAAAGAGATTCAGAAGCAGTTTAGTAGGAGCAAAAACTAGACCAGGAGCAGATGGATCTATTCATCCTTTGTTTTTTGTTTTTGTTTTTTTAAATTCAAGTTATGTTTCATTTAGCTGGGAGTTCTATTATAGGTCAGTCTTTTCTCTAGAATTTTGCAAAATATTTTCCCAGAATGACTCAAAAGGG
Organism: Cepaea hortensis; assembly: GCA_963921405.1. NCBI lineage: Eukaryota > Metazoa > Mollusca > Gastropoda > Stylommatophora > Helicidae > Cepaea > Cepaea hortensis. The sequence continues at coordinate 17,484,278 of OY992880.1, read as the reverse complement.
AAATGCCTCAGTATTGTGTGCCATCTTTTGCTTCCTTTGTTTTTCAAATCTGGGATAATTATGGCGCTTCCCCAGTCTCATATGTCTGTTGTTCTACCCAAACATGGTTAAAAAGTCCATGTAACCATGCTGTTCCTACTTCTCTTGCTGCATTAATTAGTTCATTTGGTATTTCATCTTGTCCTGGTGATTTATTCAATGGAACTAATCTGATGGCTTCTCTAATTTCTTCTTTCAGTATGTCTGGTTCTAGTTCTTCAATGGCATTGGTGTTAGTTTCTTGGATTCCTGTGGCATTATATGGGATGTTGAGAGGCTGCCTCCATATTTTTTGGGGATTTGTTTTTGTTCACTTATTGGTTCTTCTTTTTTGCTGTTAAATTTTTTCATTTGGGTCAAAGGATTCTGTTCTGGTTCTCATAACACTAATCTTTTTGTAGAAGTTTCTAGTTGCCTCCTAGAGGACAAACAAAGGATGCACAGATGCCATCTTTGCTCTTAGACAACTGATAGAAAAATTAATTGAATTGAATAAAACACACTACTTAGCCTTTTTCTGCCAAGAACAGGTATTTTATAGAGTAGATAGAAACATACTGTGGGAAATCGTTAAAAAAGATATGGAGCGAGTGCACATCTAACAGATGTATGCAGAAGCTTAAATAACAGAGAATGCACGGTAAGAACAAACAGAGGACACTTCACTATCAGATCCAGAGTATGACAAGGTTGTGTCCTATCCCATCTCTTGTTCGTAACCTATACAGACAGCATATGTAAAGAAACCAGCCAAACAGAGACCACAACACCTCAAGAAGAACAGAACACAGAAGAAGAACCAACGGCAAATTACGCCATTAAAGGACTCCTATTTGTTTACGATCAAGCATTAATTGCAAAATCAGAAGCAGAACTACAAGTCCACATTAAATAGTTTAAACGAAGTAAGAAACTGTCTGTCTGTCATTTACTGCCTATATGATACCTTGCAGTGAATGGCAGGGGGTCTTTAGCCTAAGGAATTAAGGCCGCCTGGCTAGTGCAGTCGCTGCAAACTGCGAAGGTTAGGGTTTTCTTTTTTCCCCCAACAGAAAAAAAATCCACACCTTACCGATGATTTGAACCCGGGTATCCTGAAGGATAATCCAGCGTTCTAGCCACTCAGCCAGTCGCTCCTCAAAGTAAGGAACATAACATGAAAATTAGCTTTAGTAAGCTACCTCCTCGAGTACTGATTGGTGTACACAAAATATGAGGTTATCACCATGTTGCCAATACACCACAAGGCATTAAAGTGAGTTCTTAAAAAAAAAAATAATACAGTATAAGATTTGACATTATTTATTATTACAGTAAACAGTTTTTAATAATACACATACAAGAATTTGACATTATTTGCCAATACAGTAAACAGTTTTAAAATATACACACACAAGAATTTGACATTATGTGTCAATATGGTAAAATGATATACAAATATAAAATTGTAACATTGGACAGATAGTTAAATGATCATCAAAGGAAGAAATAGTATCTCTGTAATGTCGGCATACACCAGCCGTATTTATGTGTATATAAATATGAGGCACAACACCAAGTAAGAAATAATTAGCTAAAACATGAAGCACACAGTTAAAAAAGAGCACAAAACATTATATGAAAAGTATGCAAGTATCATTTGTTGCTGGTATAAGTACTGTATATGTTTAAATTCTCATAATCATCTGATATGTTCTCATATGCAAGACTGCAAGCAGATAAAGAAAGTCAGAGTCACCATAAACATTCCTTATTGGTAAGTAAAAGAAGTACAAAACAGCCAACACATTGCCACAAGCTGAGAAACACCAGATTTAAGGCCACAAATAAATGCTGTGCCACATTGCTTTCATCAAAACCCACATCCCTGACTAGCTACAACTGGCAGCACAGAACAGATGATTGAGGACAGCATAAAATATAAAAAGATATAATGAAGAACATGCAGCTGTTCTGAGAGGAGACCCAGCAATCCCATTTGACAAAATATGACTGAAACAATTCTGGTCTTTGCTGATCATTCTGCCTCTTTTCAATGAACCTCTGGGACATCTTGATTGTTTCTTTGGTATGTCATCATCATCATCATCATCATCATGTGCCTTGTCGATAAGCATGGGTGGCCATGTTTCACCATCTCATAGGTTCACCCAAGTTGTGGATCAGGTCTGTGTTCTTGTCTTACACCGTGGCCAAACCATCCATGCTATAAAAGCAAAAGAAACCAATGAAGTCAAACTAACAACTCATTTCCCTAGTGAGATATACTGTTCATGTAACATTAAATAAAGTGTAGGAACGATCTTCTTTTTATAGTCAAACCACGTGGCACTGGTGATCATGTGTGTCCACAGTTTTCTGTCTCATTTAATGCCAGTCATTTCTGGCACTGATGTTCCTCCGTGCCATGATGTCAAATTGTCCAGCACCTCTTCCCCTCCATCTTTCCTATTGTGACAGTATACTCCAGCTTTTCCATTCTCATAACAAGCTCAAAGAACTGTCTTCTTATGATGTCAGTAACCAGTTCTCTTTGTGAATAAACTTCTTTCAAAATGTCTTCATTACTCTTTCTATTCATCCATGATGTTCTCTCATCTCCTGATTTGATTAAAGTTATTGTCACATCTAACTTGATATTTCTTTGAAACTTTTTTTTTAAAAATTCATCAGTTTTATTCTTAGTTTTCCTATTATTGGTACATGGTCACTAATGCATTGTAAAAATGATAAGTTATTAATGCAGATGGATATCCTAGCATCAACTACATACGGGAGGCTGTATAATTGTTATGATCCTAAGAAAGAAATGAAAACAAAAACACGAGCATGGTTATATGGGTAAAATAGATAGTCCTATACAACAATAGTAGAACACAACTCTACACCTTGCATAAACAAAAATTGTTAAATAAATCTATCATATCTCACTCCACACAGTGAAAGACATTATCCATGGAAACAGTTACCCAGGATCAGCAACCCAGGCTTAGATAACTCAGTATTCGAGTACCTGAATAGAGCCTTGTTTTCAAATCTGTGATTCTGTAGAGAAAACTGTTCAAACCTCGAAGAAGAGGCTATTGCTACATGCACTGCTATATAATTGTTACATCAGCAATTCGACCACACAGAGATAAAGCCATGTGACATAGTGATTTTTAGAGATGCTTTGTTTGTCCTGAAAACATTCTGTGTAAAATAATCAATCCATCAGGTGGCATCTCCATAATGAATGTTCTATTATATGCAAAAACGCTTCTGTTTATGATGTACTCTCTGCACATAAATTAGCAAATAGCTCTCCATTTTCATGTATTACCCCATGTCCACATTTCCCCTTGATCTCCTCAAAGCCTGTGTTATCCTGTCCTATCTTGGCATTTAGGTCACCCATCAGAATTGTAATATTTTTATTCTTGCCAAATCTAGCACATATTCATTATTGTTATTTATGGGTGTTTAACACTGGATTACATCCATGCTAACTTTCTTTTTTCTTTTTAAAGTTCTAAATGTTGCTATTATTCTTGAAATCGCTGCTTCCAAGCAATTTGGAAGCAGACCGCCTTGCACTGGTTTTCACTCAATGGTTTGAGTGCCGGCCTTTCAGAAAGCAATGGCAAACTACTGAATGTAAACTTGCCAAGAAATCACAAACAGCCAAAAAAAATGCTGTGGTTGACAGTGACATCCTGTAAAGAATATTCAGCTAACTTTTTTAAAGTTAACATTAGGGTCATTCCTTCGCTGTGGGGAAATTTTCCTCTGTATGGCCTGGGAATACCACTGTTTCACCTGTGCTCAGAATCTGTGTGCCTGTTTAATTCCACCTTGTTTCATCTCATATCTCATCTCATTTTGTTCCTCTTGTACCTTGTGTTGTCGAGGTGAAGTATAAACAGCAGGAGAGTGCTCATTTATGGGCTTCATGTAACGAGATTCTCATGGACTCTGCTATTCCTTTTGTTCATTGTTTACGTGGTCGGCCTATTCTTCTGCGTCCATTTTATCTGCACATCATTGCTTGTTGTGGGATACTGTTAGTTGGTAACCTAATTACATGGCCAAACCATTTGACTTGCTGCCTTCTAATAAAATTTGATGCTGCTATAACCTGCACTTTAGTGCTGATTTCTTCATTTCTGATCTGATCTCTTCTTGATACATTGAATATTCTTCTCAGGAATCTCATTTCTATTGTTGTGATTTTTCTTTTCTCTTTTTCTGTCATTGTCCAGGTTTGGCATTGGTAGCATAGAGTTGGTAGGAAGATTGTGCTGCAGAATGCTTTCTTAGTAACTATTGATATGTGTTTGTTCTTTAGTATTGGTGCCATTTTTTCAATAAGTTGGTTTGTCTTAGTTCTTATATTTTTGATCATGTCTTCTGATTTGCCATTTGATGATATTATACTTCCTAAGTATTTGAAGCTCTATACATGTTTCAGTGAGTGTTATTTTAGATGAATCTTTGTTGTTTTTTCTTCTTTGGTTATAGTCCCAAAATGTCAGTCTTATAGTGTTTTATCTCCTCCGCCACCTATAATGTCTTTCTTGATCCATACAGTTCTAGCATTCCAGATGTTAAATAGAAAAATCTAGAAATTTCCCATGACTGGTTGCATTTTGCAACTAACGTTTTTTTACAGAATGGGAAAGCCAACCCCAATCCCAACCCTCCTTCATGGCCTTTTAGACCTGTATGGTAGGTTAGTGTGATACTATTCTTTGTTTCCTTTAAGGGTTCCAATAACACACAGACATAAACCTCCTTTGTTGATTCTTACAGCACGGATGGTAGGTTGCAGTGTGATACTGCTCTCTGCTTCCTTTAAATGTTCCAATAACACACAGATGTAAACCTCCTTGGTTGATTCTTACAACACAGATGGTAGGTTACATTGTTAACATTTTTTGTTTACCCTTCATCATCATGTGCCATGATGATAAGCGTGGGCGGTCATATTTTGCCATTTTACACGATCACCAGAGTTGTGGATCAGCTCCGTGTTCTTGTATCAACCATGCCACATGACCAAACCATCCAGATATTTACTTCTCTGCCTTGCCCTTGTTCTTTTCCCCTCAATCTTGCCAGTTGTCACCAAACTCTCCAATTTGTTTCTTATTATAATGTGTCCAATAAATTTTGACTAGGTCTAATTTCTCTTATCAATTTACAGTTCTCATTTGCTTCTTATAGGACTTTTTCACTGGTTTTTCTGTCTGTCCATGGCATTCTTTGCACTTTCCTCAGAAACCACATCTTCACTGCCGTTAATTGTTTTTCAGCTTGTCTACTCATTGTCCACGCTTCACGTCTATACAAAAGTACAGGTTCTATGTAGCACTTCAACATTTTCTCCTTGCAATTGATATCTTTTTATTGGTCAGTATGTTTTCCATCTTGCAAGAGGCCACCTTCACATAGTAAAGAATACCTATAGGGTCCCTTTAAAATACAGGCAGAAAATTATATACAGGTGAATAAATGTTTACTCTTTCAAAAATTGCTGCAACAAATGTTCTCAGCTCACTGTACCCTGACCCACATTGAGAGACAAAAACGACATGATATCTTTCATGACAGAAAGGTTGAGACAAGTATGCAGAGACGATATAATATTACCTACCTCTCTCATTCTTTCTATGATCCTGCCTAACACATCCTCTTTCATTCTGGCTCTCTCCAAGGCTTCTATCTTGACGAGAAGGGCATCAGTTAAAGACATTATGCTTCTCATGAAATGTTTCACTTTGTTAACATGTTTTGCTAAGAAAATAAATTCTTCATATGAAGGACCACTGTTGTCATCATTACTGCTGATGCGACTATGTGAGTGTTGAACAGTACCAGGATGACAACTTTTAACATCTACGTTCTCATCAAGATTTGTGAGGGCAGCCTGGAAAAAAAGAATTTACTATTGAGGCACATGTCTTTTTGTCACTCTTTAAAGCATCTAAAACTGAACAGTGAAAATGTCTGTATCCTGCTAATTATTTGAAATTTTAAGACAATGCCCAATTCTAATGCTTAAATGTTTGTCATAATTTCTTTTAATGGTCTGTTTTAGAACTATGTGGGTATCAGTTTGGAGGATTCTGTTCCTACAATGTGCTATTCAATTGTTTCTGTGTTAATACTTTCTGCCTCCTAGTTTTGTAAATATGAATACTAGACAGTTTTCTGGCAAGGAAAGATGACAAGAAAGGTAACTGGCTACCCCATGTCATTATGTTATGGCCTAGAATATGTGAAAGTCTAACACTTCATACCCCAAAGGCAGTATTTGCTATTGGTTCATATTTTAATGAAACCTTGGACACTGCTCAACATCCATGCTCAACATTCTATGCTCAAAATCCTGTGCTCAAGTGGGAATGCTGACTGTAGAATGTTCCCTTACAGTGGCAGTGCTCGCAGCAATGGTGTTTGCTTATATCAGAACAGAACATATGCTACTGGTGTCTGTTTGCAGGATGTCTATTATTGGAGGTGAAAACAGGTCTTGATTAGTACAGTAACTGACTCATCAGTGTTCTTGTATTTAACATGACATGATACAAGTGTCCTAGCAACAAACATGGGATGATGAAAATGTCCTAGCAACCAACATGAGATTATGTAATTGTCCCAGCAACCAAGAAGGGATGATGAAAGTGTCCTAGCAAACAATATGGGATGATGAAAGTGTCCTAGCAACCAACATGGGATGATGAAAGTGTCCTAGCAACTAACATGGGATGATGAAAGTGTCCTAGCAACCAAGAAGGGATGATGAAAGTGTCCTAGCAACCAATATGGGATGATGAAAGTGTCCTAGCAACCAATATGGGATGATGAAAGTGTCCTAGCAACCAATATGGGATGATGAAAGTGTCCTAGCAACCAATATGGGATGATGAAAGTGTCCTAGCAACCAATATGGGATGATGAAAGTGTCCTAGCAACCAACATGAGATTATGTAATTGTCCCAGCAACCAAGAAGGGATGATGAAAGTGTCCCAGCAACCAATATGGGATGATGAAAGTGTCCCAGCAACCAACATGGGATGATGAAAGTGTCCTAGCAACTAACATGGGATGATGAAAATGTCTTAGCAACCAACATGAGATTATGTAATTGTCCCAGCAACCAAGAAGGGATGATGAAAGTGTCTTAGCAACCAACATGGGATGATGAAAGTGTCCCAGCAACCAACATGGGATGATGAAAGTGTCCTAACAACCAACGTGAGATGTTGTAAGTGTCCTAGCAACCAAGAAGGGATGGTGAAAGTGTCCCAGCAACCAACATGGGATGATGAAAGTGTCCAAGCAACTAACATGGGATGATGAAAGTGTCCCAGAAACCAACATGGGATGATGAAAGTGTCCCAGAAACCTAGAAGTGATGGTAAAAGTGTCTTAGCAACCAACATGAGATGATGAAAGTGTCCCAGCAACCAACATGAGATGATGAAAGTGTCCCAGAAACCAAGAAGTGATGGTAAAAGTGTCTTAGCAACCAAGAGGGATGATGAAAGTGTCCCAGCAACCAACATGGGATGATGAAAGTGTCCTAGCAACCAACATGGGATGATGAAAGTGTCCCAGAAACCAACATGGGATGATGAAAGTGTCCCAGAAACCAAGAAGTGATGGTAAAAGTGTCTTAGCAACCAACATGAGATGATGAAAGTGTCCCAGCAACCAACATGAGATGATGAAAGTGTCCCAGAAACCAAGAAGTGATGGTAAAAGTGTCTTAGCAACCAAGAGGGATGATGAAAGTGTCCCAGCAACCAACATAGGATGATGAAAGTGTCCCAGCAACCAACATGGGATGATGAAAGTGTCCTAGCAACCAACATGGGATGATGAAAGTGTCCTAGTAATCAACATGAGATGATGAAAGTGTCCCAGCAACCAACATGGGATGATGAAAGTGTCCTAGTAATCAACATGAGATGATGAAAGTGTCCTAGTAATCACCATGAGATGATGAAAGTGTCCTAGTAATCAACATGAGATGATGAAAGTGTCCTAGTAATCAACATGAGATGATGAAAGTGTCCCAGCAACCAACATGAGATGATGAAAGTGTCCTAGTAATCAACATGGGATGATGAAAGTGTCCTAGTAATCAACATGAGATGATGAAAGTGTCCTAGTAATCAACATGAGATGATGAAAGTGTCCCAGCAACCAACATGGGATGATGAAAGTGTCCCAGCAACCAACATGAGATGATGAAAGTGTCCTAGTAATCAACATGAGATGATGAAAGTGTCCTAGTAATCAACATGAGATGATGAAAGTGTCCTAGCAACCAACATGGGATGATAGAAGTGTCCCAGCAACCAACATGGGATGATAGAAGTGTCCCAGCAACCAACATGGGATGATAGAAGTGTCCCAGCAACCAACATGGGATGATAGAAGTGTCCCAGCAACCAACATGAGATGATGAAAGTGTCCCAGCAACCAACATGGGATGATAGAAGTGTCCCAGCAACCAACATGGGATGATAGAAGTGTCCCAGCAACCAACATGGGATGATAGAAGTGTCCCAGCAACCAACATGGGATGATAGAAGTGTCCCAGCAACCAACATGAGATGATGAAAGTGTCCCAGCAACCAACATGGGATGATAGAAGTGTCCCAGCAACCAACATGGGATGATAGAAGTGTCCCAGCAACCACCATGGGATGATGAAAGTGTCCCAGCAACCAACATGGGATGATAGAAGTGTCCCAGCAACCAACATGGGATGATAGAAGTGTCCCAGCAACCAACATGGGATGATAGAAGTGTCCCAGCAACCAACATGAGATGATGAAAGTGTCCCAGCAACCAACATGGGATGATAGAAGTGTCCCAGCAACCAACATGGGATGATAGAAGTGTCCCAGCAACCAACATGGGATGATAGAAGTGTCCCAGCAACCAATATGGGATGATGAAAGTGTCCCAGCAACCAATATGGGATGATGAAAGTGTCCCAGCCAATATGGGATGATGAAAGTGTCCCAGCAACCAATATGGGATGATGAAAGTGTCCCAGCAACCAATATGGGATGATAGAAGTGTCCCAGCAACCAACATGGGATGATAGAAGTGTCCCAGCAACCAACATGGGATGATAGAAGTGTCCCAGCAACCAATATGGGATGATAGAAGTGTCCCAGCAACCAACATGGGATGATAGAAGTGTCCCAGCAACCAACATGGGATGATAGAAGTGTCCCAGCAACCAACATGGGATGATAGAAGTGTCCCAGCAACCAACATGAGATGATGAAAGTGTCCCAGCAACCAACATGGGATGATAGAAGTGTCCCAGCAACCAACATGGGATGATAGAAGTGTCCCAGCAACCAACATGGGATGATAGAAGTGTCCCAGCAACCAATATGGGATGATGAAAGTGTCCCAGCAACCAATATGGGATGATGAAAGTGTCCCAGCCAATATGGGATGATGAAAGTGTCCCAGCAACCAATATGGGATGATGAATGGGATGATAGAAGTGTCCCAGCAACCAACATGGGATGATAGAAGTGTCCCAGCAACCAATATGGGATGATAGAAGTGTCCCAGCAACCAACATGGGATGATAGAAGTGTCCCAGCAACCAACATGGGATGATAGAAGTGTCCCAGCAACCAACATGGGATGATAGAAGTGTCCCAGCAACCAACATGGGATGATAGAAGTGTCCCAGCAACCAACATGGGATGATAAAAGTGTCCCAGCAACCAACATGAGATGATGAAAGTGTCCCAGCAACCAACATGAGATGATGAAAGTGTCCTAGTAATCAACATGAGATGATGAAAGTGTCCTAGTAATCAACATGAGATGATGAAAGTGTCCTAGTAATCAACATGAGATGATGAAAGTGTCCCAGCAACCAACATGGGATGATGAAAGTGTCCCAGCAACCAACATGAGATGATGAAAGTGTCCTAGTAATCAACATGAGATGATGAAAGTGTCCTAGTAATCAACATGAGATGATGAAAGTGTCCTAGTAATCAACATGGGATGATGAAAGTGTCCTAGTAATCAACATGAGATGATGAAAGTGTCCTAGTAATCAACATGAGATGATGAAAGTGTCCTAGCAACCAACATGGGATGATGAAAGTGTCCCAGCAACCAACATGGGATGATGAAAGTGTCCCAGCAACCAACATGAGATGATGAAAGTGTCCTAGTAATCAACATGAGATGATGAAAGTGTCTCAGCAACCAACATGGGATGATAGAAGTGTCCCAGCAACCAACATGGGATGATCAAAGTGTCCCAGCAACCAACATGGGATGATGAAAGTGTCCCAGCAACCAACATAGGATGATGAAAGTGTCCCAGCAACCAACATGGGATGATAGAAGTGTCCCAGCAACCAACATGAGATGATGAAAGTGTCCCAGCAACCAACATGGGATGATAGAAGTGTCCCATCAACCAACATGGGATGATAGAAGTGTCCCATCAACCAACATGGGATGATAGAAGTGTCCCAGCAACCAACATGGGATGATAGAAGTGTCCCAGCAACCAACATGGGATGATAGAAGTGTCCCAGCAACCAACATGGGATGATAGAAGTGTCCCAGCAACCAACATGGGATGATAAAAGTGTCCCAGCAACCAACATGAGATGATGAAAGTGTCCCAGCAACCAACATGAGATGATGAAAGTGTCCTAGTAATCAACATGAGATGATGAAAGTGTCCTAGTAATCAACATGAGATGATGAAAGTGTCCTAGTAATCAACATGAGATGATGAAAGTGTCCCAGCAACCAACATGGGATGATGAAAGTGTCCCAGCAACCAACATGAGATGATGAAAGTGTCCTAGTAATCAACATGAGATGATGAAAGTGTCCTAGTAATCAACATGAGATGATGAAAGTGTCCTAGTAATCAACATGGGATGATGAAAGTGTCCTAGTAATCAACATGAGATGATGAAAGTGTCCTAGCAACCAACATGGGATGATAGAAGTGTCCCAGCAACCAACATGGGATGATAGAAGTGTCCCAGCAACCAACATGGGATGATAGAAGTGTCCCAGCAACCAACATGAGATGATGAAAGTGTCCCAGCAACCAACATGGGATGATAGAAGTGTCCCAGCAACCAACATGGGATGATAGAAGTGTCCCAGCAACCAACATGGGATGATAGAAGTGTCCCAGCAACCAACATGAGATGATGAAAGTGTCCCAGCAACCAACATGGGATGATAGAAGTGTCCCAGCAACCAACATGGGATGATGAAAGTGTCCCAGCAACCAACATGGGATGATAGAAGTGTCCCAGCAACCAACATGGGATGATAGAAGTGTCCCAGCAACCAACATGGGATGATAGAAGTGTCCCAGCAACCAACATGAGATGATGAAAGTGTCCCAGCAACCAACATGGGATGATAGAAGTGTCCCAGCAACCAACATGGGATGATAGAAGTGTCCCAGCAACCAACATGAGATGATGAAAGTGTCCCAGCAACCACCATGGGATGATAGAAGTGTCCCAGCAAACCACAGAATCTACCAATAAGATATTTATACATTGTCACCTACCACATCAGCCATCAAGCAGTCCAGTTCATCTTCACTCAGAACTCGGTTGTGGTCAAAATCATGCTTAGCAAACACAGCTTCAATTTCATAAATAGAATCCCATCTGTCAACACAATATTTCACAGATAATCAGTCTGCATTTTCATGTTCAAACTGAAAAGGGCGTAATGTAGTGACATGATATAACAAATCACTATACATTTCACTTATTCAATGTTCATGTTCAGGATATATGGTTAAAAACAATTGAATCAACCCATAATCCAGTCATAAATAGTGGAGGAACATATCAGAAGAATCACTCAGTGTAGTGTTTTACTAAACAAGAAATGTATTTAGTGGTAGTCATCTCCTCTTCTAGTCATAGACAAACATAATGAACTTCTAAATAGTGTTTAAAATGCTAGATGAGAATTAGAATTGCTATAAATCAGCTGTGGCTGGTAGCATGCTTGCCTGCGCCCCAGTGGTCATATGGCTCATACAGTGGCCATTTTTTCAATATTTACCTGGGCTGTCCCCCTAACCCAGCCTGAAATGAGTACCAGGAAATGTTTATGGAAGTAAAAGTGGATGGTGCGATATTGACCCATCACTCATCAAGTGGTGATTGGTCTGTAAAACAGTAGACCTAGCACCATATATATAGCCAGTATTCCTTTAGGCAAGGACAAAGATCCTGCAGCTGTAAGCATACATCATTACTAACATGATATCATCGTCAAATGTCTTGCTGAATTGTGCAGGCTATCATTTGGTGACAACTGGCAAGATCGAGGGGAAGAGAACAAGGGGAAGGCAGAGAAGTAAACAACTGGATGGCTTGGCCATGTGGTGTGGTCGAGACAAGAATACTGAGCTGATTCACGACTCTGGTGATTGAGTGAAAAGGTGAAACATGACCGCCCAAGCTTATCAGCATGGCATATGATGGATGAATCATGTCTCTTCAGATGCTACATGCTGGCAGCTATGCGTGTGAAATATTTCTAAAACTTACCATAGCTGTTGACATCTTAGACATCTGAAGTCCCTCCCTATAGTCATGTGTGTTTGACTTGTTTGAAAGTTATCATCATCATTATCATCATCATCATCAAGTGGCTTGCCAGCTGGTGTAGGCATTCATGTCTCTCCACATATCTTTGGTGTTCTGGATCAACTATGCTGATGATATTCCTCCATTCCCCCATCTTAGTCCCTCCAGCATCATTTCTCGTGGTCTGCCACTGCCGCTCTTCCCCTTGATATTTCCAGTCATCACGGTGTTCTCCAATGCCTTTCTTCTCATCACATGACCAAAGAAAGCCGGTTGTCTCATTCTTATTGTTGAATATAATGTTCTAATTTGATTATCCTCTTTCAGGCAGTCGTTGTTAGTTACTCTGACAGTCCAAGAAATTCGCAACATTCATCTCAGGAATCACATCTCTGATGCATCCAAGCTCTTCCTAATTTGTTCACTTAGATTCCAAGATTCACTGCCATACACTAAAACATGTTCTACACAGCATTTCAGCACTCTCTTTCTTACAGTCAATGATAGTGACTTATTGCAAAAGATACCTTTCATTTTCTGAAATGCAGCTTTTGCTTGCCCCATTCTGTTCTTAATCTCTGTTGTGCATCTTCCATCTGATGTTATAATTGCCCTAGTTTTTTCAGTTAAACATACAGTCAAACCTCGGGTTTCGTCAATAATCCATCCAAAGACAATCAGCGAAATCCGAAACCGACAAAAAACTGAGGCAATTGTTCCCATATGAATCAATGTAAATCCAATTAATTCATTCTAGACACTCCAAAATACATACCAAACAGACATTTTTATAGAGAAAAAAAATAATAGTGTTTAATGCTATACTTCACCTCGACACCGAAAGGTACAAGAGGAACATGATGAGATGAGATGAGAATGCTATGTTTTGGCCCCAAACTTGTCCGAACTCGCTCCTTCACCGTGCCTAGTAACACTGTGTATGCCAGTGCACCTCTGCTGGCATTAAAATCACTAAGTACACTAGCACACGTCCCAAGCAATTTCTTAATGAGATCGGCATACAACATTCTGGCCTTTTCACATATGATTGCCTCCAAAACAGAATTACCATCTAACTGGTTTTGATTTATCCAAAATAATAATAACTGTTTGACATTTTAAATTGTTTGCGATCTCTGTTTCATTAGCACATTCATGCCTTTTGCTACCTTAGCATCCTTTATTGCTTCCTTTGTCACCACAATGAAACTTATCGTGGATGGTGGCTTCCCGTACATGCAGCCAATTTCAGCAATCTTAATACCACTCTCGTATTTTATTATTAGCAAGTTATGCTCACACAATGAAAAACAACACCAACACCTTTGTTTTTGTAAAATTAGCAAGGAGGTCATGTGGGCACACCAACAAAATCTGAGGCAACCAACGAAAACCGAGACAAATTTTTCAAAGATAAAATCGACGAAAACTGAAACCAACGAAAACCGAGGTTTGACTGTATTTGTTTAAAGTACCAAAGCAGGAATATGCTATGGGTCTGTAATGTATTAGAACCATCACATTTTGTAGGCTTCAATGCTCTGAGAAACAGACTGATGGCCTTTCCATCTCCTAGTGGATGATAAACACAGTGCCAAAACCTCATTCAGCTGTTCTCAAGACATTATCAGCATAACCACACATATCTAGTACTATCCATGTCTTATAAAAACAGAAAGGTGTGCATAAGATAATGAAACCACATATTCCAAAAACATACATAACAGCAGGAATAACATAAAATACAAGGCAAGCATTAGAAGAATATAAATTTAAATGTAGAAAAGAAGAAGCATGATTAAAATTGAATAACTACCAGAAAGGGACAACAAACATGACATATCTGCGTTGTAATGTTGAAGGGTTTAATATATGTATGTATGTTGCGAGTGTTAAACATTCACTGGCAGTTAGAAATTCACACACATAAAAAATATTTAAAGTTTTCATTTGATGCCCCTTGGTATATATATTGTCTTCCATCAAGTTTGCTAGGTTACTCCTCATAACATGCCCAAAAAATGTTGACTATCATTGTATAATTTAACTAATCAATTTACAGTTTTCATCTATTTCTAACAAGACTGCCTCATTCCCTTTTCTGTCTGCTCATAGTTTTCTTTGCATTTTCCCCAGAAATCACAATTTCTTTGCCATTAGATGTTTCTCATGTTTTCTGCTCATTGTACAAGCCACACATGCCTACAATTGAACAGGTTTTAATTGCACTATAAACATTTTATCATTGTAATTGACAGCACTTTATTCATGTGTATGTTTAAGCTTTGATTTTAATATATTTCATTTACTTCAGTGGAGGTCAGCATGGCTGAATGGATAAGAGCTGGACTATACGTCAGGTGTGTGATCTAAAGACCATCAATTGTGAAAAAGAGTGGGTTGAAGTACCAGAAGACATGATGGACTGGCACAATGTAATAGTGACACTGGGTCATGGGTGCAGAGAGTGGGCAGCAGGCCACACAGAGTTTGAGGTGCAACAACTGATCCAAAGTAATACACATCAAGGTGACATAGTGATCAATACGGATGGGTCAGTGGTGAGAAACACTCAGTGGCTGGTGCTTCATTGTGAAGGCTACTGGACAATTCTTGAAAAGGGAGAGTATGACATATGAGGCTATGACCTCCAGCATGAGAATGGAGGTGGAAGCAGTCACAACGGCATTCTGTTGATTAGAGGACACCACTGCAACACACATTGTCTTCATCACAGACTCAAGGAGTATGCTTAGTAAGGTGGAGAAAGGAATGTTTCGTGTGGAATGGCTCACCTTGCTTCAGAGGTCACAGATTGTGAGAATTGTATGGATTTTTTGCCCTGGCCATGCGGGAATGAACAGGCTGATAGGCTGGCAGGGAATGCACCTCTTGGTAGTAGATTACCTAAGGACAAGGGAGAGGTGGTTGTGCACTTGTGGGACCAGGTGGAGAAGGTAGGGGAACAGACTGAGAACCCGTATGTGGAAAGGATGAGATTGCAGGGGATTGGCAGGGGTTCTGGTAGAATCTTAAAATTGAGAGAGAAGACCAGGAGAACTTTCAGTCAGATAGCGGTGGGAACGACTAGTAGTGTAACTCTTTGCTGGCTGTTGAATGAGGGGACGAAGCATGAATGGGAATGTCCTGAGTGCAGTGATGTCGGTTCTTAGTTCAACTCAACACACAGCTCAACTAAACTAAAATGTTTCTTCTCATCCTGACTTGGGGACGTACATTACAAGTACCTCAGAAGCCAAAGTGGGTTCGCCTCATGGCGAGGGACAATGGTAATAGGGAAAGCTAATCCACATACAAAAATCAATCCAGTGCTACTAGAAGTAGTACCACATGTATGGACTACACATGAGTTCAAAACAAGTGAACATGGAAAAAAAAAAACAACCCAAAATTACTTTGTTATGCCAACATTCTTATTTGTACTATATCTATCTTCCTTTGTAGAATATTTGTACTATATCTATCTTGCTTTGTAGAATATTTGTACTATATCTATCTTCCTTTTTAGAATATTTGTACTATATCTTTCTTTGTAGAATATTTGTACTATATCTATCTTCCTTTGTAGAATATTTGTACTATATCTTTCTTTGTAGAATATTTGTACTATATCTATCTTCCTTTGTAGAATATTTGTACTATATCTATCTTCCTTTGTAGAATATTTGTACTATATATATCTTCCTTTGTAGAATATTTGTACTATATTTACCTTCCTTTGTAGAATATTTGTACTATATCTATTTTCCTTTGTAGAATATTTGTACTATATCTGTCTTCCTTTGTAGAATATTTGTACTATATCTATCTTCCTTTGTAGACTATTTGTACTATATCTATCTTCCTTTGTAGAATATTTGTACAATATCTATCTTCCTTTGTAGAATATGTGTACTATATCTATCTTCCTTTGTAGAATATTTGTACTATATCTATCTTCCTTTGTAGAATATTTGTACTATATCTATCTTCCTTTGTAGAATATTTGAACTATATCTATCTTCCTTTGTAGAATATTTGTACTATATCTATCTTCCTTTGTAGAATATTTGTACTATATCTATCTTCCTTTGTAGAATATTTGTACTATATCTATCTTCCTTTGTAGAATATTTGTACTATATCTTCCTTTGTTGAAGTCCATACAGATTACATCACCACACACACAAAACAACTTACGACTCGAGATCCAGAAGGCACTTATGAAAGTCATCTTGTTTGTTCTGGTTGATGTCTGCAGTCTGCTCAGATTTCTGCCTGTCCACAATCTTTGGCCTCTTACTATTCAGCTTGTGAAGCAAATTCAAATATACTTGCAGTAGTGATAGCCATACAATGCTTTGCACTGGTTTCAAATCATATACTGACCATCAGTGTCACTCACTTCTAAATATGTGCTTCAAGCCATTGTGTCTGCGTGCTGACTAGCTACACTGTATGTGTGCATAGTTACTAGGTATGTGTTAGTTTTAGGTATGTGTGTTTAGTAAACTTTGTACATGTGTTTAGTTATTGTGTAAGTGTTCTTGGTTACTGGGTATGTGTGCTTAGTTACTGGACATGTGTGCTTAGTTACTGGACATGTGTGCTTAGTTACTGGACATGTGAGCTTAGTTACTGGACATGTGTACTTAGTTACTCTTTATGTGCTTGGTTACTGGACATGTGTGCTTAGTTACTGGACATGTGTGCTTAGTTACTGGACATATTGGACATGTGTGCTTAGTTACTGGACATATTGGACATGTGTGCTTAGTTACTGGACATGTGTGCTTAGTTATTGGACATGTGTGCTTAGTTACTGGACATGTGTGCTTAGTTACTGGACATGTGTGCTTAGTTACTGGACATGTGTGCTTAGTTACTGGGTATGTGTGCTTAGTTACTGAATATGTGTGCTTAGTTACTGGACATGTGTGCTTAGTTACTGAATATGTGTGCTTAGTTACTGGACATGTGTGCTTAGTTACTGGGTATGTGTGCTTAGTTACTGGATATGTGTACTTAGTTACTGGGTATGTGTGCTTAGTTACTGGGTATGTGTGCTTAGTTACTGGGTATGTATGCTTAGTTACTGTATATGTGCTTAGTTACTGTATATGTGCCTAGTTACTGTATATGTGCTTAGTCACTGTATATGTGCTTAGTTACTGGATATGTGTGCTTAGTTACTGGACATGCGTGCTTAGTTACTGTATATGTGCTTAGTTACTGGATATGTGTGCTTAGTTAATGGATATGTGTACTTAGTTACTGAGTATGTGTGCTTAGTTACTGGACATGTGTGCTTAGTTACTTGACATGTGTACTTAGTTACTGGGTATGTATGCTTAGTTACTAAGTATAGCTAGCTACTAGGTTTGTTAGCTGGGTATGCAGGTTGATTGGCTTCTAGCTATATGGGCTGACTGATTATTAGGTATGTTCATGCTACAGAACTATATTATTGTGTTGTTCTGTCTATGATGTCCAGATAGTGTCTTCTTTGGCATATTCTTTCAATATGATAGTATCACGTTGCCTTGCTGTGTCTATTCTGTCAACATCACCATATCACATTGTCTTGTTCTGTTTAAACTCTGCATACAACAGTACCATGCAGTCATGTCTGTCTGTGCTGACCATGCAGGATTCTGCTGTCTTGTTCTGGCTATGTTGTCGATATCACTGTCTTCTTGTGTCAATACAACAGTATCACATGGTTGCATTCTGGCTATCTTGTCCATGCTGCATGATTGTGCTGTCATGTTCTGTCTATCTTGTAAATATAAATTTGAGTTGTAATCTGACTCCTAATATATTGTGGACTGTTTTGTTTCTCCCGTGGGAATCTGTGGCAGAGAGACAGCAAAACTGCCTACTTCACAGATGTTAACAGTTCATTCACATTAGTCACGATATAATCCATTAAATGACAATAAATACTTCAAAGCTATATAATCATAACTGAAGATTTCAAAGAAGCCCAAGGCGGACAACAGTCCAATGAGAAAAACATGTGTGTATTACTTTCAAAGACAAAATATACTATGTTGCATGCTAAAAATATCTAGCCAGACTGTATTAATATGTTTAGACCAAATATAAAGGATAAGAACACAGTATGCCTTGCTTGATACTCAGATAACAGCTGATCACACATGACAAAAAAATAATTGAAGTTGATGCTGCATATATTACTGTTTGTTGCCCAGTTGTTTCACCTTTCCACATACATCTCTGTTTTCCTCTGCCTCTCACACATATCCCATAAATTGTACTATCTGGTCTTTATGAGTCATTTAGTAACAGCCACATCTGTCAGATATGGACTATGATAAAATATATGTTGTCCAGTTTGTATGTTTTACATGTTAAAAATCCCTTGATGATGAAAATTGTAAATTGCAGATTGAAATGTCTGCCGTCCTTGCAACATTTTAAAATGTGAAAACCTGTCCAAAACATATTTTTAATTTATGTGTTGAAGAGGAAATTGGGATTCCTAGAAAAGCTTTTGAAAGACAGTTATTTAGAATTTGTCCATCAAAATATATCTACACCAATCAAGTGAAAACACAAAAACAACACATTAAGAGTAACACACCTTCTTGACCTTCACCTTCTTGGAATAATCAGCAGTCTCAAACTTGATTTTGTTGTTCACCATGTCTTCAGAGTAGATGCCACTGATGATGCCGATGAAGATGTTGATAAGGGTAAAACAGCCACATAATGCAAAGAGCATGATGAAGATCGGTCCTAGGATAGGGTTGGCCTTCACCAGCTGATTGAAATCAAAGTCTGCCAAGATGATTCGGTACAGAGTGAAGCTGGGCAGAGAAAATAACAGATCTAAATTATCAACACATTGTGTAATAGATATAACATATCACATAAGTTACAGTACAGTATTATGTATTCATCGTCTAAATATTCATAGTCTGCATGATTGATTAGTTCAATGTTATATATTCATTATTAAATATTCATAGTCTGCATGATTAAGTGGTCCAGTATTATGTATTAATTCATCTAAATATTCATAGCCTGCATGATTAATTGGCCCAGTATTATGTATTAATTCATCTCAATATTCATAGTCTGCATGAATGATTGGTACAGTGTTATGTATGTGTACAATCACACATGGCAATAGGTAAATATGAACAATATTCTATAACGCATGCAGCACTGTTTCGGACAGAAAAATTCCTTTAGTATTCTATTACTAAAAACTAAAATCATGCATGACAGTTAGTAAATGTAAAGTCCTGCACATGGCTGATTAGCCTCACTTTCGTATGTCGGGCCTACCGTTCACCGCAGACTGTTCCTCCGGAAACCAGAAGGATGCAGTCTGTAGATGACATCTACACAGTGAGCTTTCGATTCGGTTTTCCTTGGTCTTATTACCATTACTAGAATAATAAATAGAATCATTTTGTCATATAGTAATTGATTTATGCACATTTCCCATGTGTTTATAATGAATATATTATCGTTGTTGTTAACATTAACCTAATAAGACATGGAAGAATGAAATAATATATGAAAGGAGATGGATAAGAAGGACAGATTGTTAGATGGGCTTGCACGCCCAACTCTTAACACTGAAATTGAAACTTATTTATTCATTCATATTTGTCTACCTCTCAAAACAGCAACCTTATCTTCTTGGCTGCCATACATTAGTAATTATTGGTTGATAAATATGCATCTGCCAAAACTAAATCATGACTTGCGGTGCAAAATTTCGCAAAGTAAATGTTTTCAGCAGATGAAAATACTGACAATGGTCAGCAGATGTCAATAATAGTAAAGGTCACTAGAAATTAATATAAATAGAAAGGCAGCTAATATAATAAAAAGTAAATAATGGTCAAAATTCAGAATATGTGGGAATATATTATCAGTATTTGAAAAACTCAAAGGTAAAGATAATCCTTTAGCAGAAACTATTGTGTGTGCATCAACGTTCTGTAACAGTATGTGTAGTTTGGGGTTATAATTAGGATCTAGTGGGGAATTAGAGATACAGCACGATTGAGCATTATGAGTGAAAGCGGAGAGAGATGCTCAATCGTGACGTATTGTGGTTGTGAAGGGCAGTCAACATCCGATAGTCCAGCTGAGAAGACACGGCTTGTCATCTTGAGAATAAAGTATAAAGTTTTAGTACAGATCAAGTCTTGTTACTTCATTTGACACTACTACAGAAGTAATAAATGGTGCCGTGGACCGAGAATCTGAGGTTGATCTAGGCCGGCCAACAACAACTATCCACTGGCGGCATGCTGTAAGACAAATTATGAAGATAATGGCCTACCACGCGAAGTACTAAAGAATCCAGACAAAACTGCCAGGACAAGAAGGGTTTCCTGGAGCCGTGGCTGAACATTTGAATCGTATCATTTATAAGGGGCCTAACCTGGCCGTTGCCTGAACCTTGCCACTTTCAAGATTTTATCGGAAGTCAGAACTCGTTCAAGGTCAGCTCATCACTAGCCGTTGGCTGATTGATACTAATCCATTTTTGGGCCTTGTCATTCCTATGACCCAAACACACCTAATCCATTTTTGGGCCTTGTCATTCCTATGACCCAAACACACCTAATCCATTTTTGGGCCTTGTCATTCCTATGACCCAAACACACCTAATCCAATTTTGGGCCTCGTTATATTCCTATGACCCATTCCATACGACGATGAAGTACCCACTTGAGATCAAGGAAGGGACCCAACCAGGGGGTCGAAGATTGTCTGGCAGCCCATGAGATGTGACCCAACCAGGGGTTGAAAATTTTCTGGCAGCCCACGAGAAGGACGAAATTACCTGAGGGAAGAGAAGTGATATCTGAACTCCACCACCTGAATTCCGAGACTTTCACTTGATGCGGGCTCTGGTTGATTGAACTGAATCCGTAAGTTGGTAAAAGAAGATGACGGATTAATTAAGGAAATAGACTCGGAGTAAAAGTTGTGTATTTCGAGGTCTCCCGTGAGCTTCCGAATTTATTAATTAGAGTGGAGTACAGGACATTATTGTGGTTTAAGAAACAAATATCTACAAGGAACCTTCTGATTGCCACAAATTTGAGTTTTTTATTGAGGACAGGGTTCATTCTTCCTATGCTCAGACAGGATATTGTTGATGCTTCCTCTGATTAATGTAATATCTTACAATATTATAACCAACTGAATTGTGCTGTTTGGGATTTGGGAAATTGTAATTGTGTGATTGGTTGCTTGCTTTGTTTCAGTATTTTTCAGCATGGCGGAACCGGATAACTTGGCCCAGGTTTTGACAGGCGTGGGTACAGCAGTAGGCCGACTTAATATGGTGATTAAACAACAAGGCATGGCAACAGAAATTGTAAAGTTTAGTGGACAGGCCAGAGACTATAAGAAATGGGTCACCTCTATAGAAAAATATGCCTATTTGATCTCAGCAACAGATGAAGAAAAAATGAGACTGGCTTATCAGACGGCAACGGAACCGGTCTCGGATCATATAAGAAGAAAGCTAGAAGCTAGAGTAGATGAGACATGGGAACAATTCAAGGAAGACCTAGCAAGGAAATATGCAGAAATAACGGATCCACAACATGCATTTTCGGTGTTGAGGCAGGCTAAACAAAATAACGGAGAGACGGTACAATTGTTTAGCGATAGATTAATTAATCTGGCTGAAGAGGCATTCTTAGGACAGAATGTACGAGGAGAGGAGGTGGAAAGGATGTTGGTAGGGATCTTTGTGGATGGCATAAAGTCTGATGGTTTGAAACTTAAATTAATGAGGGAAAACCCTGAGAGGTTATCACAAGCGGTGGATATCGCGGTACAAGAAGAAAATTTGAGACGTAGGTTTAGATTAAGAACAGGACGAGAAGTGGGAAGTAATCGAGATGACAGAGTTGAGGAACCTATGGAAATAGGACAAACAAGATTCGGATGGAATAGGAGAGGAGGTATACAGACGTTACAAGGTGGAAATAGGTATGATAATGAGGAAAGAAGAAATATGAGATACCCTACAAGAGAAACAGTAGGTAACACAAATAGTACAAATATTGTCTGTTGGAATTGTGGTCAACGGGGACATGTTTTTCGGTTTTGTAATAACAGGCATGTCCAGTCGAATACACAGGGTAGACATGACAATAATAGGGTGAGTAGGAATGTTGTAGATGGACACAGGAATTTTACAGGTACAAGAACACAGGAAAATCGGCGCCCTACCTATTAGACAGGACCTATGATAGGAGGGTAAATAATAAGGTCCCAAGGGTTAGAGAATATGTTAATAACAGGTATAATAGGTCGAACAGAGAATATTTTCAACTAGATGAAGTCAAGAAATTTATAGAAGATAAAACAGATTATAGTTCTTGTATATTAGAAATAGGAAAGTATAGAGTTCGTACGTTAATTGATTCGGGAGCTCAGGTTAGTGTAGTAAAAGAAAGTTTTCTATACAAAATAGTAAGAAATTGTAGAGTATTTAAGAGTCATAATAATTTACACTCTGTTACGGGACAGAATTTACAAGTAGTTGGACAAACAATGATAAATTTTAAGTTAGGAGGGATCAACATAAGACACCTTTTTCATGTAGTGAAGGGTTTAAATAGAAACATGTTAATAGGAAGAGATTTTTTAATAAAAAATGGAGTAAGACTTTTCTATGATTTACACAAATTAAAATTCAGGGACGTCTATATAGATATGCAAGAAGACATGCATATATCAGCACTAGTTAGAGTTAAAATGACAACGACGTTAAAACCACAGTCGGTTAATTTGATACAAGTGAAGCTGAAGAAAAACCCATATTATGTAGAAGGAAACACAGTCAGAATCACTGAATTACAAGAGGAAATAATTGATGAGCCTGGTTTGGAAGTTCCGGATGGAATAATAGCGTTAGATAAACACTTAACCTTTCCAGTTATGGTGATTAACAACACAGGTAGAGAAATTAAATTATACAGAGGGTGTGTAGTAGCAAAAATTGAACAGAACGTTAGTGAAATATTGGCAACGGATAGAGTAGAAATGCCGGGAACTAATTATTCACAGTCTTCTAGTGAAAGAAGTAATAACAGACGCGGACGCGGAAGTAGAGGAAACACACGAATGAATGAATTGATCCATCCATTCAAAAGAAATACAGCACAAATACATTCACTAGATAAACAGACAAGAGAACAGGAATTGTTGGCACAGTTAAAGACTTCACCAGAAAATAAAGAAGTATTGGAACAGTTTATAAAGGAGAATCAGGATGTGTTTGCAATTAGTGATTTAGAGTTGGGTAAGACAAAAACGGTAACAATGGAGATAGATACGGGAGACCATCCGCCGATTAGCTTAAAACCATATAGAACTCCCTTAAGAAATAGGGAAATTGTAGAAAAGGCAATAGAAGAAATGTTGAAAGCAGGGATAATCAAAAGATCAAAATCAGAGTGGTCATCTCCGGTGGTAATTGTGGCCAAACCTGATGGTTCGAGTCGATTCTGTTGCGACTATCGGGCGTTGAACAAAATTACTAAAAATGTTGCATATCCATTACCAGTGATAGATGATATTTTGGGGTTGCTAAATGGCGCTACATTTTTTACGACGTTAGACGCAAGAGCAGGATTTTGGTGCATTCCGATGTCGGCAGACGCGCAGAGAAAAAGTGCTTTCTGTACTCATATGGGTTCTTATGAATTTTTACGTATGCCTTTTGGAGTCAAAACTGCGCCATCTCACTACATGCTCTTAATAAATGAAGTTTTAGAAGGTATGCAAAGGTTCGCTCTTGCTTATATTGATGATATTCTGATCTTTACTTCTGGAAATGTGGAGGATCATTTGAAACATATAAAGTTAGTGTTTGACAGGTTAAGAAAACATGATGTGAAGTTAAAGCTCAGTAAATGCCAATTTTTAAAGACAGAAACAAAATATTTGGGGTATATTATAAATAGAGAAGGTATAAAACCAGACCAGGACAAAATAAAGGTTATTAAAGAGTTACCTGCTCCAACTAACGTTAAGGAGGTACGCGCCTTTATAGGAACATGCGCGTATTATAGGCGGTTTGTCCCAGCGTTTTCAAAAATAGCTGAACCTATTACAAACTTAACAGGCAAGTACGCTAGGTTTAAGTGGGATGATGAGTGTCAAAAAGCGTTCGAGTATTTAAAAAACAGTTTAACACTGGTACCACTGTTGACGCATCCAGACTTAAACAAACAGTTGATACTGTACACAGATGCTTCAGACAATGCAGTAGGAGCGTGTTTGGTGCAACCATATGAAGGGAAAGAGTCTGGAATACCAGGGGTTAAAAATGAAAGGCCTATATACTTCTTGTCGCATAAACTTAGCAGATCACAAAGAAAGTGGACGACTATTGAGAAGGAGGCTTACGCAATACATTACGCTCTTCAAAAACTAAATTACTACTTACATAACGCAAATTTTGTTATTAGAACTGACCATATGCCTTTAAAGTCTTTTTTAGAAGCCCCAGTGCAGAACAGGAAAATACAAACCTGGGCATTGAACTTACAGGGATATAATACGAAAATTGAGTACATTCCAGGTAAGGTTAACACATGCGCTGATTTACTGTCTAGGATTCCCTATCCACAGTCGTCAGGTGACACAGAAGATGAAGGAGAACCAGAGATTGACGATCGAAATTGGCAAGTAAATATTTTAGATTCTGCTATAATAAATAGAGAAGAATTTGATAGTCTACCATCGGAACAAGAGTCTGAACATAGGGAAGATGATCTACACTTAGAAAAATTTAACATGAAAGAGGAGCAGGACCTAGACCCAAAAGTGATACAAATAAAAGAAAAATTAAGAGAAACAGAAGATAACAAATATAAAAGGAATTATTTGGTTTTACAAGAGGATGGACATTTATACTACATGTCTGAAAGGAACGAACAACTGAGGAAATACATTCCAAAACATTTAGAAAATGAACTTTTAAAGGCATATCATGATGAAAATGGACATTTAGGTAGAGACAAATTGGTGAAGGCGCTTACAAGTAAATATTACTGGCCAAATTTATTTAAATCTGCATATAAATATGTGGATACCTGTGAGAAGTGCAGATTGAGGAACATGAAAACAATAAAGTGTCCCTTGCAGGATACTGACATTCCTCAGTTCCCAATGCAAAAGATTAGTTTAGATATATCGGGTCCACACCCCAGAACATTGTCAGGAAACGTGTATTTGATTCATATAGTAGATGTTTACAGTCTTTGGCCGGAGGTTTATGCAATTCCGGATAAGAGTGCAGATACAGTAGTCAATATTTTTTTACAAGAGTTTGTCCCAAGATTTAGTTGTCCACAAAGTATACTTACAGACAATGGTAAAGAATTTATAAATAAGAAATTTGAAAAGTTGTTAAATGATTTAAATATAAAACATATAAAGACATCATATTATAGACCTACTTCCAATGCTAGAAACGAGCGTCAACATCAGACGTTATATAGCATTATATCAAAGATTGTAGATGAACATGAAAGGGATTGGGATTTGTTTTTAGGACCTGCCCTTAACGCCATTCGTACTAATCAAAATGAAAGCACGGGTTTTTCACCATATTATTTAATATACGGGAGAGAACCGATACTACCTATAGACAATCTATTAAAACCTAGACGGAAATATATGGGTGAAGACTTTCAAGAGGTTATAATACAGGAAATGCATAAAGCACACGTAGGACTAAGGAATAATATAATTAAAGCTAGGGAAAGGCAGAAAAAGTACAAGAATATAAATACAAACTTGCAGGAATTTAAGGTTGGTGATAGGGTCTATTACAAGAAGCATAGGAGAAACTCTAAGTTTGATAATCGTTGGATTCCAGGGTATTATATTTTGGAAAAACTAGGTAAAGTATCGTATAAAATTAAGAACCAGGTCACGGGACATGTAGCAAGGGCACACGTGGAACACTTAAGGAGAGATGAAGAAGAGATAGAATATAATAATAATAATAATTATTATTCAGACACAAGGTTTTTAGATGAACAACTCGTTAGAGGTGCTACAGTAACCCCAGGCGTTAGAAGAGATCCAGCACAAAATCGCTTATTAGCAACTCCAGGCTTTGATGATACTCAAGAACAGACGATACCGAAAACAATAGAAGAAGAAAAGTTGAATGAGACTCATTATGATAGTATGGAAGAGGAAATAAGTGCTCCGTTTAGGAACACTAGACAGGCAACGAAAAGGAGAATGGATAGACAAAGAGATAGAGAAGTGAAAAGACAGAGGAGAATTAGGGATTATTCAACGAGCGGGGAGGATATGCCGTTACTAGAAAGATCCTTGAGGAATAGTGATCGACAAATTAGATGGGATATTGAACAAAAGAGATTAGCGGCAGCTAAAGAGAGACATACAGACGAAGAAGAAGAAATGGATGAAAAGTCAGAGTCAAGTAGTAGTAGTATGGAGGAAACAAATGGATTGTACGAAGAAGAAGACATTGATGTAGAATTAGCATTGGTTCAAAGAAATTTGGAGTTATTGAAGAAGTGGAACCGTAGGAAGTAGATAAGTAGAGAATATTGCAGATAGCAATTTATAAGTGTTAGAATTCGAAAATGAAGAAGATGACTCTTGGTATTTTTATAATCAATATGGAGGTAGTTTTGAATGAAGTATATGTATATATTTGGTTATTTCTCTATGGGGTGGAATTGATGGTTGATTTTTTTAGTAGCTTGGACAAATTGAAGGGAAATAATTGGCAGGTAGGGCCACAAGTAAATAGATGAGTGGATGGTGAATACTACATTAGTATAGATAAGAGGACTTGTACTGTAGTTTACAGTGATTAATTAAGAGGATTTTCCGGGTAGTATGATGTGTTTGGAGTTAGGCTAGAAAAAGGAGGAATTAATGTTTGTACTGTTTGTTATCATTGATATCGGCAGATATGCTTATAAGATTTGGATATTGGTCTGTAAGTAACAGATACACATATGTAGCATTGAATTGATGGGTTTACTTGGAATGGTAAACTTGAAATTGACGAGAGGAATGAAAAAAAAAAAAAAAGAAAAGCTAGTAGTGTTGAATCAATATTTTTTTTGATAATAACAATTATTATTGACGGAAACTGAAGATAAATTTTGAAACTTTATTCATAAAGTATGTATGGAAAGAGAAGTGTGATTACTTCTTACTTTTTCCTTTCTTTTTCTTATTTTCCTAAGTGCGCACTAACTCAATCTAACATATCTTTTCTGTGAGAATGTGAAATAGGGGATAAGGGAAATATCTTCAGTTTTGTCAATCATAATTTTAATGAACAATTTAAATTTAAAAGCGGTTCGCTTACAGAGAGTTGTAGGAAGTTTTATAGAGAATTTGGTGGGGAGTTTTTGGTATTATTGATATACTGGGAAGTATGTCTCTGGTTAGCAATTGGCTATGATGAGGTAGGAAAATGAGAATGGAGTTAGGAAATATATAAATGGAATGGCCTGAATAAATAGAGATCTGGTACATTATTAGTATGGTTGTTGGGGCCACTATACGTAATAATTTTAAGAAAGTTTACTTGGAAAATCTTTGTTTATTCACTTGGAGTTTTATTTTCGTGTAACTGGGCAATGATGGTTGTTAATTGATTATTTTATTGAGACTATGTTTCAATGCTATATGTATATGTATTATGTTTTATTTCATGCTTGGTTTGGTTTTATAAAAAGTTAGTTTAAGTAAGTTAGGATCGTTGAGTTTATAGTGCTTTGAGTAAAACACTATTGGACCGTAAAAGTGTCTAATAATGATATAATATTTGCTTTTGGGTTGATAAAATGCATGCCATATTAATTTTGAAAATGTGTTTTAATTGGATAATTGTGACGCCTTGTTTTGATTTAGTTTTGCGTAAACAGTTGGATTGATAGATTAAGTGATGTGGTTAATGAATTGGTTTTAAGTTTGGTTAGAATATTAGATAACTTTTCAAATACAGGGGGCTTTATAAAAAAAAAAAAAAAAAAAAAAAAGCCCTTTCGTTCAGAAAAGAATTATAAAATTATTGAGGTAGGGTATGGAGACATAGGCTGTTGGGAAGGTTAGGTTGCTTGAAAAGCTTCGAATATATAAGTAGAGTATAACTAGATAGAAGTTTAAGGGAAAAACTGTGAATAGCATATAGAAGAAATACATAGGGGGATAAAGGGCAGATCATGGGACATGAAGGGGGCAAGAAATAGGTGCTGTGAAAAACCAGCTTTAATTATATTAAAGGTGTTCATAAAAATTGAACAGGATCTCATGCTAAAAGGTGAGATAACGCAATTTGGACAAGATTGTGGTTGGAAATTTTAAATGTTGAAGATATAAGGCTTGAAACTTACGTAAAAAGTTCTATTTCATATAGGGTTGTATATATAAAGCTTGTAAAACATTATATCAACTTGGTTTATAGAAAACAAAGATCTATTTTTGTATGACGTATTTATAAGAAAAAATTTGATTGTACAAATTTTTTTATTGGCAAAGGAGGTAAATGTGGTTGTGTGGAATATGCGTTTCTTTGTGCTTATCTTGACTATTTATTCCTTTTACTGGGTGCACCCCTTCTTTACTTCTTCTAAATACGTTGTTCTCGTTGTTCGGGTTGTCTTGTATTGAGAAATGCGAGTGATTTCCTAATGCCAGTTGTACAAATACGATTTTACGAGCCATTTTGTTTATAATATGCATATTTTATATAGGAACTTGAGGAGCCAAGGAATATATAGTGGATTGCTATATAGTTTGGGGAAATGAAAGAAGAGTAGAAATGGTAAGTTAAAAAAGGGTTACAGTACATGGTACGAGGTATAGAGGTAAAATGGAAGAAGAAGTGGGTTGATTATATAGCTGGGGAAAGAGTTAAAGAAATAGAATGTTTAATTAAATTGGAGTTGGTTTGGGGAGGATTAGAAGAACTATGGAAGATTAGAGGAAAAAGAGGGAATAGAGTAAGGGGATTAGGAGTAAAGATTTTTCCTTTATAAGGAAAATTCTTTAATAAACATGGGGAGGTGTAACAGTATGTGTAGTTTGGGGTTATAATTAGGATCTAGTGGGGAATTAGAGATACAGCACGATTGAGCATTATGAGTGAAAGCGGAGAGAGATGCTCAATCGTGACGTATTGTGGTTGTGAAGGGCAGTCAACATCCGATAGTCCAGCTGAGAAGACACGGCTTGTCATCTTGAGAATAAAGTATAAAGTTTTAGTACAGATCAAGTCTTGTTACTTCATTTGACACTACTACAGTTCCTTCACATTTTCTGGCAGAGTTCATCAACCCCATACACTCGTTATTTACAGATACATGGTGAATATGGTGTGTACGTTGAATTAATTACCACACATATTTTTTATCATGAATTACGTGTGTTTTATGAAAGTGACGAAATGTTTCAAGCAAGTTCATTTTTTTCTAGCTAAAAAGTAAAAGAATACATCTCCATGATGTTGTGATGCATTGGGATTTATATAGTGCTACACCCTGATGTCTTACTTCCCAAAAACATTTCTAGTTTCCAGTTTTTCAGGGCCATGCAGTCACGAAAAAATCCCAATGCAAAGAGGATATAAACCCATGCCAGGCAAGAACCCTTTCCAGTTTGCTATTGCTGCTCCTATTATTTCTAGATACCAAGTATATATCAGCAAATGTGGAAACACAAAGAATGTTCTTGGTTAAGACAATTTTATCTAATGAGCATTTAATGAGTACTTACAAAGAGTTTTGAAGGCTGCTGAAATCCTTAACATGGGAATGAAACAGCCCACAACCTAGCAGGGTGAATGCCAGGAAGAAGATGGTACACATCACAAAGAAGACAGCCAAACCCATGGCACAACACCACAGAATAGAGATTAGGTGGATCATTGTTTTGTTATAGCTGATGTGCTTGACGACCTGCAGTGAGAAAGTCTTTTTTTAAACATTAATGTCACATGTATACTTTCTAACTTTGCAATGTTTCAGACAAGTTTTAACTGTTACAAGACAACAAGTTAGTATTTACAATTTACGTTCAACTAGAAATGTGGATATATGGATAATAGGTGAATATCAGTTCAGTTCAGTTCATTATCATTCCACTCCTGACATGGCCAGAGGCGCACTTCTGTAGTAAATCTATCATGGCACAATGACTAACTGTGCTCATCCAACATTGATTGATTACATAAATGGACACACATAGTATTATTTGGCACTCACAGAAGAAGAAGAAGGAAATAGAGATTAGAAGACACACTAGACAACATAAAATTTGAAAGCTATAATAGTTACCAACCGGGATCGAACCTGTCACCTCCAAATGACGACGGCGCCTCGCTGCAGGAACAAGTGTACTTCGACGCACGACCAACTAGACACTCCAAAAAAAGTGTCTTCATTGGTCGTGTCTATCATACACATGAACCAAACAACTATGGAATATGGACAGAATTCGTATCAAACCTTTGAGATACCTTCATAGGTCTCATAATTTATATTTAAACCAGCATAGGTCAAATAACAAATACACAAACACATCAGACCGTAATGCTGTTGTCGAGTATATATGAACAAACATTTATAGAAGAGAAATGATTGGTCGGTTCTAATCCCGGTTGGTAACTATTATAGCTTTCAAATTTTATGTTGTCTAGTGCATCTTCTAATCTCTATTTCCTTCTTCTTCTTCTGTGAGTGCCAAATAATACTATGTGTGTCCATTTATGTAATCGTCTTAGTGGCCTCAACGGTTCTCCCCATTTATTTCTTGTGTTTACGTGTACATTATTAGAACCGACCAATCATTTCTCTTCTATAAATGTTTGTTCATATATACTCGACAACAGCATTACGGTCTGATGTGTTTGTGTATTTGTTATTTGACCTATGCTGGTTTAAATATAAATTATGAGACCTATGAAGGTATCTCAAAGGTTTGATACGAATTCTGTCCATATTCCATAGTTGTTTGGTTCATGTGTATGATAGACACGACCAATGAAGACACTTTTTTTGGAGTGTCTAGTTGGTCGTGCGTTGAAGTACACTTGTTCCTGCAGCGAGGCGCCGTCGTCATTTGGAGGTGACAGGTTCGATTCCGGTTGGTAACTATTATAGCTTTCAAATTTTATGTTGTCTAGTGCGTCTTCTAATCTCTATTTCCTTCTTCTTCTTCTGTGAGTGCCAAATAATACTATGTGTGTCCATTTATGTAATCGTCTTAGTGGCCTCAACGGTTCTCCCCATTTATTTCTTGTGTTTACGTGTACATTATTAGAACCGACCAATCATTTCTCTTCTATAAATGTTTGTTCATATATACTCGACAACAGCATTACGGTCTGATGTGTTTGTGTATTTGTTATTTGACCTATGCTGGTTTAAATATAAATTATGAGACCTATGAAGGTATCTCAAAGGTTTGATACGAATTCTGTCCATATTCCATAGTTGTTTGGTTCATGTGTATGATAGACACGACCAATGAAGACACTTTTTTTGGAGTGTCTAGTTGGTCGTGCGTCGAAGTACACTTGTTCCTGCAGCGAGGCGCCGTCGTCATTGGAGGTGACAGGTTCGATCCTGGTTGGTAACTATTATAGCTTTCAAATTTTATGTTGTCTAGTGCGTCTTCTAATCTCTATTTCCTTCTTCTTCTTCTGTGAGTGCCAAATAATACTATGTGTGTCCATTTATGTAATCGTCTTAGTGGCCTCAACGGTTCTCCCCATTTATTTCTTGTGTTTACGTGTACATTATTAGAACCGACCAATCATTTCTCTTCTATAAATGTTTGTTCATATATACTCGACAACAGCATTACGGTCTGATGTGTTTGTGTATTTGTTATTTGACCTATGCTGGTTTAAATATAAATTATGAGACCTATGAAGGTATCTCAAAGGTTTGATACGAATTCTGTCCATATTCCATAGTTGTTTGGTTCATGTGTATGATAGACACGACCAATGAAGACACTTTTTTTGGAGTGTCTAGTTGGTCGTGCGTCGAAGTACACTTGTTCCTGCAGCGAGGCGCCGTCGTCATTTGGAGGTGACAGGTTCGATCCCGGTTGGTAACTATTATAGCTTTCAAATTTTATGTTGTCTAGTGCGTCTTCTAATCTCTATTTCCTTCTTCTTCTTCTGTGAGTGCCAACATTGATTGACAAGCCCCCAACACACTTGGTGTACTGTTCCTTCCTTGAAACACTAATTTTAAGTCACATCGCCTGCATTCTGACTGCTGATGCTGATTCATTCAGCTGAAGGTTGGTAAATATCACGGAAAGACAAAATGACAAATACATTCTTAAACAAAGTAAAAGTGATCAGAGAATTAGTAAATGAGATTAAGATTTGAAAAATGTTAGGCTCATAAAAATAAATAATACTCTGTTAAAAATATAACTTGAGGTAAATATGAAAGGCAAGCATGCAATAGGACAGATTAAATGGAAGAATATCAAAAAGTGGATGGGGAAGAGAATGTTAGACTGTCTTGTCATGGCAAGAAACAAGCTTCGAAAGATTCACTGCAGCTATTCATTGTTGTGAAGATGCCAACTTAGACCTATTATTAAATCAAGTTAGCTTTTAAGTGCCACAGGACTAAGGCTTTCACTACCTGCAACTGAGCAGTCTAGTTTAGCCGAGAGTATTGGAGAAACCTCCACTTGTCTCATTTTCAACTATTTTCAAATAGGATCACACAGATAAGTCTCTGCATGGTTCCTGAGTTCCCTCGGTTGTTATTTTGGTGATCAATAAAAATATAGGGTGTATTTTTAATGTCTGTGCAGAATTTGAAGATATTGCCGGTCCAAGTTTTGTGTTCACCCTCTGTAAAGTTCATGCAACATAATAGGTAAATGCAAAACTTCGACCGGCAATACATTGCAGTCATTAAAAATACACCCTGTACCTTCACTAACATAAAAGTGGAAAGTTAACTAACATAACAGAAAAAGATAAAGGACACTTTGTACAAATCTGGAGGATTTAGCATATGATGCTAGTTGATTATGTGGTTGTTTCGGGATTTGAAATTTAAATATTGAGCACAACCCACTAATGGCAACGCCGATCGCATTCTGGTATGAACCTAAGGCCTATCCACATATATATGATACTAGCCCCATAGTTTGACAGAACAATCAGCACTCGAGGAGTGATGTAGTCACTATCACGCCAGTTGCCTTTATTTCCCAATACATCTCACGGTACACATTTAAGGCTGTGTAAACCCAGAAGCCAAAGTCAATTTTTAAAATCCACCTCAATATGGATTCCAACTTATAACCAATGGGCCGGTAGGCTAGTGGCTAGTCACTGTGATATCATGGCTCCCCTTCACTAACATAACCTATAACCTATCTTAATACAGTTTTTCCATTACAATCAAATACTACATTTATGTAACTGAACATGCAAGTAATACAGCATGTAAACTGTACTATTTCCTTACATCTCTTCAAAAGTAGTATGGTAGTAAAAGGTACAGTAATCCTTTTAACATTCAGTTAACTCTTAATGTGCTCTGCACCACTTGAAGTGATTAAAAATACCACAAAATAAAATAAAAACTTCTTCAGCTCAATGATAATAATTACCTTGATCCACGCAATGAACATTGTAACTGCAAGCACATTGTTAAATATCGTCTCCCAGAAGATGATCTTCTCAAAGTCAGCAAACATACTTGGATTTTCTAGGAGTCCAGTCAGCTTCTTGTTCACCTAAACATGCACACACATAGACACACAATTAAGTATGTAAGTTCTCATACACTATTACAATTTCAGGTAAGCAGTTTGAGTTTTCAAAAGGCAAGAAAAACTTTCATAGCACTAGAACATTTGTGGAAGTCAAAGGAAATGAAACGTACCATTAAACTTAGAATATTTAGCTCCAATATCAAATTATTAATAGGGTTCCAAATGTTGCTGTATGTAGCCGAGGCGCGGTGTTGGGGTGAGCGCCCAACATTGCTCAAATACCTCAATGGCTCGTGAATACATAACCTATGCAGCAAAAGTCCAACTCCTGGCCTTCACGTGGCGGGCCTGTTTAAACTAACAGGAGAAGGGGCGACGGCGAGTCTCTGGCGCCGGAAAATAACCAGTATGCTCTAGATGTGTATGCACGGACATGCATGCGCAGACAGGCGTGTGCGCGCGTACACATCTACACTCGAGTGAGACCACAGTCTGCTCTAGCAAAGAAAGGTGCTGAAGACGGAGGCAACCAGCCAAGAGGCGCACCACAGAAATCAGGATGCCACGCAATCACGCAAAATGGAATATGTCGACTACTGCTAATCGTTATGGTGCTCGCCCTGCTTTGGACCCCCAGGCAGGTGCAGTGCCGGGCCCTATGTCTCGAAAGGGTCCAACCCCAACTACTGGAGGTCCTTCTCAGATGTCCTGTGGAGCCAGGGGACATGAGAATAGGACGACTGGCCATACTAAA
Organism: Cepaea hortensis; assembly: GCA_963921405.1. Taxonomy (NCBI): domain Eukaryota; kingdom Metazoa; phylum Mollusca; class Gastropoda; order Stylommatophora; family Helicidae; genus Cepaea; species Cepaea hortensis. The sequence continues at coordinate 17,449,072 of OY992880.1, read as the reverse complement.
CTAAGACTTAAAATAATGCACTGGAATGCGGAGGGAGTCAGCAACAAAAAAGTTGAATTAGAAAACATCCTGGACAAAGAGAAAGTAAGCATATGTTGCTTGCAAGAAACTCACCTCAATGAAAATATAGCCTTCAAAATCAGAGGCTACCAGTGTTACCGATCTGACCGAAAGAACAGGCGAAAAGGTGGGATACTGACCCTTGTAAGAAATAACATCATGGCTTCCCAAATCAAAGTCTACATGGAAGGGGCTGAGTATCAGACACTTAAACTTAAGACAGGTAATAGAGATCTACATCTGATCAATTACTACTGTCCAAGTGACCGCCCACAGGCACTGGACACTCTACCACTAAAAGAAAAAATGATTGTGTGTGGCGATTTCAACAGCCACTCGCAGAGCTGGGGCTATGATCACATGGACCAGAGAGGAGAGAGACTGGAAGACTGGCAAGATGAGAATAGATTCATGTTGATTAACAAGCCGTCCGACCCACATACTTTCTACTCGAGATCATGGCACTCTTCAACTACACCTGACCTGGCTTTTCATTCACCAGACCTGGAGTGGAACATTACACGAACTGTTGGGAAACAACTTGGTGGCAGTGACCATCGGCCAGTCTTTCTAACCGTAGAAAATGAGCTTGTAAGTGAAAGCAGCACCCTCTCGAGGTGGAACTACAAGAAAGCAGACTGGGCAATGTACAAGCATCGCACCAGCATACTGGTTAGAAACCTGAACACTGAGAAAGACATAAATAAAGCAGTTGAAGAGTTTGGGAAATGCATACTACAGGCAGCGCGAGAAACAGTACCAAGAGGAGCCCGTAAACAATATAAACCCTACTGGAGTAGTGAACTGGAACAGTTGCATAATGATGTTGAAGTGTGTAGAAAGCAAGCAGAGGCCACACCCAGCCAAGAGCACCACAATAAATTCCAGCATGCAAAAGCCAAATTTCAAAGGGCCAAGCTGCAGGCTAGACGGAAAAGCTGGCAGGAGAAAACGGAGTCTCTGAACTTTGAAAGAGACACAAGGAAATTGTGGAAGCTAATAAAACAGCTTAATGACGAGGGCACAGGGAGAAACTCAAAAATTGCACTACATAAAGATGGAAAAATCTTAACAAGAAAGCAAGCAGCTGACCATTTTGCGGACTCGTTCGCACAAGATAGCAATATCAAAATTAGTCCAGAGAATCAACAAGAGATTCGAGAGAAACGACAACATACAGGACAGAAGGAAATAGTACATGAGGTTCTGGAGGCACCCATCACAATCAGCGAACTGGAGCTAGCCATATCAAAACTGAAAATGAGAAAGTCACCAGGAGCTGATGGTATCTCCAATGAAATGATCAGGAACCTAGGAACAGAGGCCAAAACAAAGCTGTTGCAGATCTTCAATAACAGCTGGACCTTAGGCAGTGTTCCACAAGCCTGGAGAGAAGCAATCATGATACCCCTCCTAAAATCAGGGAAAGATGGTTCCATTGCCTCTAGCTACAGACCAATTAGCCTCACCAGCTGTCTCTGCAAAACACTGGAGCGCATCATCAATCACAGACTGCAGTGGTACATTGAAAGTAAAAACATCCTTGTGCCACAGCAGGCTGGCTTTAGGCAGTGCTACTCTACGGAAGATCAGACAACCTACCTCTCTCAAGAAATTGAGGATGCATTCCAAGAGAAGAAGCTGGTGCTTGCGGCATGGATAGATCTGAAGAAAGCCTTTGACAAAGTCTGGAAAGAAGGTCTGATGAAGAAACTGAGAAACTGCAAAGTCAATGGAAGAATGTACAAATGGGTGAAAGCATACTTGCACAACAGAAGAGCCCGAGTACAGATAGACAGACTCAAGAGCAAGAAAGTACTACTGCGTCACGGTGTCCCCCAGGGCGGAGTCTTGTCCCCCACACTTTTTCTAATCTTCATCAATGATCTTGTTGCTCACCTACCGCATGGAATTAAAGCGGCAATGTACGCCGATGACCTGGTTCTATGGAGCACAAATGAATATGCATCAGTGGCCACCAGATTGCTACAAAGAGCTGTAGATACATTTGCTGCATGGGCAAATAGATGGTGTGTCAGCATAAACACTGACAAGTGCAGCACCACCCTATTTACCCTCTCTCCAAAACAAAAGGCAGGGATCATCCAGATAAATGGAACACCCCTAAGAGAAGATAAAGAACCAACATACCTTGGAGTAACATTTGATGGCAAGCTGACATGGAGAAAGCACATCAACAAAGCAGTAGCAAAAGCCAGAAGGAAAATAGCCATCCTGAGAAAGCTAAGTGGAACCACATGGGGAGCCAGTACGAAAATACTTAGCAAAGTTTACCAACAGAGCATACGACCACACCTGGAATATGGGTCAACTGCGTGGTGTTCAGCATCAAATACCACACTACAAGAGCTGGACAAGGTGCAAAATCAAGCACTTAGAGTCACCACAGGAGGGATGAGATCAACCCCTATAGTGGAAATGGAGAAGATGGGGAGGACACAGGCACTGAGTGAGCGCAGAGATACGAAAACGCTAATACAAGCAGAAAAGTTCCTCAGCTTGCCAGGCCACCCTATGAAGAACAGATTTGAAAACCTAGCTATGGGGCGGTTGAAAAGAAGTAGTTTTATCCACCAGGCCAAACGACTCTGCAGAGAAACCACTGATCTGCCCACAGTTGGTATCCCCCTAACAACTATTCCAGAGCGAACTCCATGGAAAGATGAGCATAGACTATCATTACAAATCCAGACAAAAGTGAGAGGAATATTTGACAAGGAAGAACAGAACAGTGTGCAGCGCAGAACAGCCACTCTCAGCTTCCTTGATGAAGAATACCCACAGGACCTCTGGATCCGAGTCTACACAGATGGGTCAGCACAAAATGCTGTTCGAAATGGAGGAGCGGGAGTGTACATAGAATACCCAAATAATACTAGGGACACAGCCAGAGTACCGACAGGAAAGTACTGCCATAACTATGATGCCGAAATTGAGGCAATCAAGATAGCAACAGAGAAATTACTAAATAACAGCAATGGTACACAACCTGTGGTGCTACTAACAGATGCAAAATCAGTACTCGAGGCGCTCCTCTCTGGGAAATTGCCAGTACTAAGGACACTACTTTCTGAACTTAGCAGTCAGCATAAAGTCACCATACAGTGGATACCATCCCACTGTGGAGTACCCGGAAACGACAGAGCTGATCAATTGGCTAAGGAAGGAGCCAAAGAGGAACAGCCTGATGTGCCCGTTACATACCACCAAAAGAAAAGAATGATCAAATCAGTCAGAAAGCCACCAAAACCTGCTCAAGATGACTACCACATTATGGACAGACCAGAACAAGTCATTATTCTGCGCCTCAGAACAGGACACAATAGATTACGCAACCACATGTATACAAAATTCAAGATTGGTGAAACAGCCATGTGCACATGTGGATTGGCGTCGCAGACAGCAGAGCACATACTCCAAGACTGCCCAAAATATAACATATCTAGGCAAACCTTCTGGCCTAGAGAGACGACGGTGGAAGATAAACTCTATGGACCACTGTGTGAACTGAAAAAAACAGTTCAATTCATGCAAGAGACGACATTGCAGATATAGACATATTTCAAGCGAACGAAAGAAGAAGAAGAAAATTATTAATACAGTATAGAATAGAAACATGAACATGGAGAATAACTAAAAATAAATACTAAAAAAACTATCAACATTCATTAGTTGGTGCCTGCATATAACAGTGGGACCTAAATGGTATGATAGAATCACCAATGTAGAGTTCTTTTAGAGAAACAAATTCCAGTGAATCAAGAGGTGAGGAAAAGATGCTGGCATCCATTTGGTGCTGTAGACCTCGTATCACATGCAGCCAACCCATTTCACCAGGCCCAATCATGCTTTTGTAGTAATGTATTCTAGATATGTAAATGTTTCTTTTAAGTTTATTTCTTGCAGCATCAAACATCAATATTGACTTTCCTTATGACTGCTGTTTGCTGTCAGGAAATTCATCAGTTCCAACAGCCAACATGGATAATTTTGTTATCAGGTGATCTTTTTTCTTTCTTGTTCCTTTTCTGTCTCTTCTTTCTATTCTGCTAGTCTCTTTGCCCTTTGCTAATATTCATTTTTATTAGAAACCTCTGTTGAAGGTATCAGCGATCTCTACATATCTCAAGAAAAGGTTACCATGTTATTGCTTTTTACTCTTATGGTAGAAAATAAACTGCACATCTGGTAAAGTCAACTAACCAGATAAGAGGCAAATTTGTCCTTTATTGGAGTTCTGTCTGGTGAACAGAAAACTTATCCTTATCATGACAAATGATAAAAATTTAAATGACAATGATTACCTCAACAGTCCTATAAATATTAAAGCCCATGCACAAAAGGAAGATGTGAGTCATCACCAGGTCCAGAATGTTCCAGGAATTTCTGAAGTATGACAACTTTAAATTCTTGATCTGTGGAAGAAAAGGAGACATTAAAGACTCATGTATCCAAGAAAGAAAGGAGACATTTAAGCCAGTGTTTCTGACAAGAAAAGGAGGCATTTAAGCCATTAGTTTTCATGAAGGAAAGAATATATTTAAGTCATCACTTTCCAAGAAGAAGAGGAGATATTTAAGCCAAGTTTTCTATAAAGGAAAGGAGACATTTGAGTCTGAGTTTCCAAGAAGGAAAGGAGACACTTAAGCTGTGTATTTCTAAGAATTAAATAAAAAGCCACATATTTTCAAGAGGTAAAGGAGACATTTAAGCCATGTGTTTCCTAGAAGGAAAAGAGACACTTAAGCCATGTGTTTCCAAGAAGGAAAAGAGACATTTAAGCCATGCAATTCCAAGAAGGAACATTTATTATTGTCACTAATTCCAATATTCACCTTCTGTTTATCTTAGAATATTTATCAGCAATGGTGAAAGAAGGTTGCTGTTTAGACTATGTGCCAACAGTCAGTCTTGAGCTAGACTTTCATGATTGCACATATTAAACTATATTGTGCTGTGTGTGATAGTGGTGTTTGTGTGTATATAAATGTGTATGTGGTGCTGATAATGTCAACCGCACTTTAGGGAGAGAAATTTGAATTTGATTGATTGATTGATTGATTGATTGATTGATTGATTGATTGATTGATTTAGGAACCGACATAGAAATTTGAATTTGTGCCAGGCAACAAGCACAGATCTTGCCCAAATCTTGCATTGTGGAAATTACAAATGCTCTCAAAGATGACTATATAGGAAACTTCAACAACTGGAATATACCTGAAACAGTCTGAAACATGCACCTGTAAAGTACAAGATAGCTTATAATATTCAAATCTAATGTTAAATATGTACTACTTTATGGATCAGAAACTTGGAGAAGACTAACAAATAAACTACAAATATTTATTAATTGACGTCTGTACAACATAGAGGAATTACAGTGGTATGAAGAAACATCAATGCGGAGATCATGGAAAGAACTAGACAAATACCAGTGAAATAAGAGGGGAAGAAAAGATGCCAGCGCTGAATAGAACATACAGAAAACCTGATAATAGTATAACTAGAATGGCTTTTGTCTGGAATTCACAGGGCAAGAGAGATAGAGGAAGACCTAATAACATACAGAAAAGAGAAGTAGAATGGCTTTTGTCTGGAATTCACAGGGCAAGAGAGATAGAGGAAGACCTAATAACATACAGAAAAGAGAAGTAGAAACAAATTAATAATGTGGGAAGGATGTAGAACAGAGCTGCATGGGATAGGTAAGGACAGGAATGTTAGAAGTAAGTTGTGTAAGGGCCTCCCCTAATGGGGGATAAGGGTGAAAGAAGAAGAGAAGGTATAAAATGATAGGCGCAATTTGTTGTTAAAATGCTTGGAGGCCACAGTATCAGAGTAGGATGAGGAAGATAATAGCAAATCAGTTTAGATAAATGCTTGTTAGAGAAGATGTCACAAGTGAGAATGCAAACATGTTTCAAAAGTTAACTAACATATGGCAATGGGTTGACATCGTGTGGTGGCTATTGTCTCTATAAAAAGATCCTCTGCCTATTGTCACAAACTTGAGCCCATAACCAACAAACTACCTATCGGCTACCTTCAAGCTTAATCCACCACATACTTACATGATTTCCTGTTACTCTGATTAGGGTGGCTAAACAAGTACTCTTTTTTTTTTTTTTTTTCATATCCTTTACAGGACATCGCTGTCAACAGCAGCATCTTTCAGCTGTCTGTTGATTTCTTGGCAAGATTACGCTCAGTAGTTTGCCATTGCTTTCTGAGCGGCCGGCTCAGTATCCAGCAAGTCACCAGCGGGGGTCAAACCGCTCCCAGTTCTCTCCCGCTAGGAGACTGCGTGATAAACGGGATTACGGAGAAAGTGTTGTAACCCCTCAGCCAGAGAGACCGGCAAACAAGTACTCTACTCTGCCCAAATGTGCAAGTATGTTAGTGGAGAAAAGGAGGTTCTGACTTCTCCTTTGATAGAGGATACCCCTACCCCACCACCAATTGACAGGGCAGGGCTGGCTATAAGAATGGTCATTGGACTCTGCAAGACAAGAAAATCATGAAGGACAAAGTCAGTTGCATTTCCTTTACAAAACATTGCAATCAACCCCAGCATTTTTTACTGTGATTTACTAGGTAAATTTACATTCAGTAGCTTGCCACTGTTTTCTGAATGACAGACACTCATTCCACTGTTAAAAATCAATACAAAGTAGAGTGCTTTCAAATCTCCTGCAGTGAAGTTTGAGTGTGGTCAGAGGGAATGTGAATCGTGTTTGCTACCAATAAGGACAAGTAGCAAATATTTATTGGCAGAGGGAATGTGAATTGTGTTTGCTACCAATAAGGACAAGTAGCAAATATTTATTGGCAGAGGGAATATGAATCGTGTTTGCTACCAATAAGGACAAGTAGCAAATATTTATTGGCAGAGTAGGTCTGCAAACAATTGCAAATAAATGTTATGAACATATTTTTAGCACTGTCTGTGTCACTTTAATGAGCAATAGTAGCTTAGTGGTTAGAACTCTTGCTAGCTAAGACAGTAGCCTGGGTTCAATACCCAGTTTGTAATCCACTATTTCAGCATGTTATAAAGATCGATAATTTAGAAATTCAGTGATAACTGGCAAACTGGAATAAAGAGCAAAAGAATGACAAATATCTGGACAGATTGGTCATAAAGGAAGCCATGACAGATGACTAGATGTCTGCTGGCCAATAAGCATAAAGCATGTAAAAGGGTTGTTTACTTACTTCCTTGGTCGTATGGCATATTTGGGAAGAGAACACAAACCTGACCCAAGACCACTGATCATATGAGATGAGTCATGATTGCCATAAGTCAACTTCATGGCACATGATGATGATGTCAAGATAGAATCAATGCCCTGCTTACCTTCAGTATCTCTTCCACCATGTAATACAAAGTGAAGATGCAAAAAATGATTTCACAGGCCATAACAAAGGTGTCCCAGTCTGTAATATAGCGGATCAACCTCACTGTGCGAAAAGTCCAGGTTGGAATGGCACCACCTCTCTCTGGAAATTCCACCAGTAACCTGGTAAATAAACAGACATCAGTGTGTTCATTACTAATAGTTTTATAGATGCTAATTGGATTGATCAATTGGCTGACTGACTCCTAGCTTGCATATTGATCAATTGACTGATTGATTGCTAGCTTACATATTGATGAATTGACTGATTGACTGCTAGCTTGCATATTGATGAATTGACTGTTGGCTTGTGTATTGATCAAATAACTGACTGTTTGATAGCTTGCATATTGATCTAATGACTGATTGATTGCTAGCTGGCATATTGATGAACTGACTGACTGACTGATAGCTCGCATATTGATCAAATGATTGATTGATTGCTAGCTTGCATATTAATCAAATGACTGATTGATTGCTAGCTTGCATACTGATGAATTGACTGACTGGTTGCTAGCTTGCATATTGATGAATTGACTGATTGACTACTAGCTTGCATATTGATCAAATGACTGATTGACTGCTAGCTTGCTTGGTTATGAATCTTCTGGAAGATTGTTTTAACTCTTTAAGTCTAATACATTAACGCTAAGGTCATCAGAGCTCTAAATGTGCTAGCATCTATTGGAGAGGTTGGTGTAGGAATTTTTTTTGGGACCAAGTACCACAGTAATATCTCCACGGGGACTTATTGTAGGGTGTGCAAGTACAGTACTGAAACATATTCAGAGGTAGCCAGGTCATAATTCAACACAGCACATACAGACTGGCAGGGATCAGGCCTACATTGGCAATGTTTCCTGCACAAGTGTTAAATATTTCATTGCCAACAGACACCAACCCCATGCCCAGAGGTGGATAACTTTACAAGAATATTGTAGCAGTAGAGGTCGGGAGACCAGATAGATAAGGCATACACATACCGATGTCAAATTTGGTCTTTGGAAACATGGCAATAACACCACATTCCCAATATTAATCAATTATGAAAACATGGCAATAACACCACATTCCCAATATTAATCAATCATGTATTAAACATTAACTACCTTAGTAATTTACATTCACATTTGTCAACCATAGATGTATCTAAAATTTCACTTCCTAATATGAAACAATTTTTATGATTGACTACATCAGGAAACAAGTGGGCACCAAGTCCGCAATTGATTTTATCCAATAGCAGAAAGTGAGATGGTTCTTTCATGCAGTAAGGATATCTTCAAACAATACAATACACAGCACTGACGTTTAGATATAGGGTAAACTGCGGAAGGCAGGTGTTTCAAGAGGTGGGTTAGCGACATAATCAAGATAACAAACACCATCTTGTATGCAGTCTGCACAAGTGGAAAGAAATAAAATGCTACCCAATCACTTCATTAAAATAGTAAAGTAACAAGTAACAGACCTTTATCTTACCTGGAGTTGTATTGGGTATACGATTTTAGCCTCATATTGGTATATGCCAGTTGGCACTTGAGGGATGATGTGGTCAATATCAGGCCAGTTATCTTTATTTTCCAGAACATTTTTGGTACCCATTTTAGGCTGGATCAACCAAGGACAAAAGGTCAATTTTGAGAAAATTCCCGCCTCAAGATGGATTCAAACAGATGACAACTGGGTCAGCAGGCAAGTTTGCTAGCCACTGCACTACCATGACTTGTCATTAAAATAGTAGCTACATGAAATATCAGTAAAGGGTTCAATTTCATCACTTGAGATGGTTAAACTTCACAGGCTACAGTAGCTAGTTAAAAAACCAAGTCATGGCATTGTGTCAATGCACTGAACTCGTATAATGAAGGGAGCTGGTCAGTTCATGGTGTTATACAAATAGTTAAATTATTTGTTGGCCATGCAACACACTAACCTTCATCCATGTGTTACCGGGGACCATAATTAAAGCAAAGAATTGCAACACTGTAGCCTATCATGTGTGTCTTAAGAGGCAACTGAGGAATGATGGGGTGAGACTGGCTACGTCATTCTACTGAAATCATTAGCTTTAAAATCCAAACAATCATGATCAAGTCTACAAACTGCTTGGCGCAAGTTGCTTGAGAACCTCTGCTCCACTAGGAGATGACAAGTACAAGAAGCCCCACTAACCTTATAACACAAATAAGGTTTATGTTTGCGTTGTAAACTGTGAAGTCTATAAAAACTGCTCGAGTCCCACGTTGGAGCCAAAGATTGGTGAACAAGTTTTGTATAATGGCTTCTGAAGTTTCTCTGGTAGTATTCAGGTCAGCATAGTAGCCTCCGCCACTATAAGTGCTCAGATTTCCCCAATGAGGTCCACCATTGAGTTCACTTTGTGAGAAGTAGCGCCATCTGTAGTTAAAAGCATATGATTTAATTTTTAAAAGTTTAAAGCAATGTATTCCCGTTGTAAGTTTTAATAATAAAAACACAAACTATAGGTAGAATGATTTATTGGCTGACATATTTCAGTGTCACTTGTCAGAATGAGATACAGCAAAATATGCCAGGCATAAATAATGTAACCTATTGTTTATGTTTTCATTATTCTGATGTAGTTTGTGTTTATCTTTTAATTTCTTTTTCTAAATCTTTCCTAATTTAATGGATAAGATAATGGATAAAGTGCTTTGTTATGAATTTACTGCACTTTAGGTCATAAATATATTAATCATTTTGTGTGATAAATGATATTTTCTCTACTTGATAAATAAATTACCTTTTACCTCCTTGATTAATAAATTACCTTTTATCTCCTTGATTAATAAATTATTTTCTTCTATGAATAAGTTATCCTTACTATCCTTGATAAATCACCTTACTTTCTGTGACATAAATTACCCTGACATAAATTACCCTTACTACCTGTTACAGATAAAAATACCTTTACTTTCTGTGAAAGAAAAATTAACCTAATTCAAATTAACTTAATTGTCTGTATAGTTCTTCTTGTTAAATAAAGACATAAAAAATTGTCTAGTAATATATTAAACAAAATATGCTTACGCTGAATTATCTGGTTCTTTCTGGGACATATCAAATGGCTCCTTATCTTCAACGCTTTCAGAATATGAACCAAAGCATTCACGGATTTGGTTGGCAAAGCCACCATGAATCTGAGCAACAAACACAAAGAAATGTGAACAATACATAAACCAAGTAGGTACATACTATTTTTCTGAATTAAGATATGTTGATAGAATACCATTAAAAAGTCATGGATAAAGGATAAATCCTGCTGTTTATCCATGACAGCTTGCTGTATAATGACAACCATTGCTGAAGCAAAACAACACACTCTACTGCACTCCAGCATAGGGTTCAGAACCAGGTTTAGGGAGTACATTAAAAACAGTGTCGATGGACTCCAGCATCATCTGGGAAGGACTGAGCACTATATAGAATACCTTAGATGCATTGCACCATTTATGTCTAACAATCCAGGTGAACCTTCTGGCCTAGAGAGACAACAGTGGAATATAAACTCTATGGACCGCTGAGTGAACTAAAAAAAGACTGTTAGATTCATACAAGAGACAACATTGCAGTTATAAACATATTTCAGGCGAACGAAAGAAGAAGAAGAAGAAAAGAATGATCAAATCAGTCAGAAAGCCACCAAAACATGCTCAAGATGACTATCACGTTATGGACAGACCAGAACAAGTCATTATTCTGCGCCTCAGAACAGAACACAATAGATTACGCAACCACAAGTATACAAAATTCAAGATTGGTGAACCAACCATGTGCACAAGTGGATTGGCGTTGCAGACAGCAGAACACATACTCCAAGACTGCCCAAAATATAACATATCTAGGCAAACCTTCTGGCCTAGAGAGATGACAGTGGAAAATAAACTCTATGAACCGCTGTGTGAACTAAAAAAGACAGTTAAATTCATACAAGAGACAACATTGCAGTTATAGACATTTCAAGCGAACGAAAGAAGAAGAATGTCTAACAAGTCCATAAAAATTCACATGCAGTCATGAGATGTCAAACTAGTGGAAGTGTGGTAAAGCTGTGAAAATGTAAACAATATAAAATAACACAAAGTAATACAGCTTTACAGAACACAATTACAGAAAACATAGGACACTGCAGTGACTAGCCTTCATCAGCAAACAAATGCACAAAACACAACATATAGCTATGGGAAAGACACTACAGTGACTACATTGAGGCATAATAACGGGATAAGAAGAACGGAAAAGATTTGAACAAATTAGAACAATAAAAAGAGAATGAAAAAATGTACTTCTTATCTCAGAATCCCAGGCTGTGATCAGGCTTCACCGCAGTTCCAATAATTTAATTCATACTTTAACTATGATTTTTAAGAAGAAAGTGAGAATACAATGTACTACAACAAGCAATGATGTACAGAACAGATGGAAGCAGAGGAAGAGACCGACCACATAAATGATGAACACAGGGAATAACAGAGTCCATGGGAATATCGATACATGAGGCCATAAGGCGGGCACTCTCCCGCTGTTTATACTTCACCTCGACACCGCAAGGTACAAGAGGAGCATGATAAGATGAGTGAGAATCAACAAATAGAGAAATACTCCCTGTGGTAAAAAGAGCTTTATGTCATACAAGATCACTCTTTCAAACAATCAGGAAAAAATTAAACTTATGAAGCATATCAACAGAAGAGTTGGCAAAGAACAATTAGCAGGAAAATACTGAGCAAGGGAAGCAGAGGAATATAGATAGATTTATGCAGAAAAAGTTAGCTGCATATCCTTTACAGGACATTGCAGTCAACTCCAGAATTTTTGGCTGTTTGTGATTCCTGAACAAGTTTACATTCAGAAATTTGCCATTGCTTTCTTAACAATCGGCACGCATACCACTTTATAGAAACCAAAGCTAGGCGGTCTGCTTCCAAATCGCCTGCAGCTGTGTTTCAAACACTGTATGCAGGATTATAAACTGCATTCAAAACTCCTTCACCACAGAGTTGGCTCTCTATTCAGAAAGCAATACATTATAATATATGCAACAAAAACTTCATCAACATATCAGATGACAGAGGGTTAGAGAGTCATGATTGTCAATGTCTGCTCCAGACCACGCTCCTGAAGAAGAAGAACAATTCACTGAAAATTACTACTACTACTTTTTTCATTCCCTTGAAGTGTCTATATCTGCAATTTTGTCTCTTGTTTGAACTTCTCTTTATTTTTTTATTTGCTCAATGATCCATAGAGTTGAGCTTTGACCGTTGTTTCTCTACGACAGAAGGTTTGTGCAGATATGTCATAAAATTACTGCTGTTTATGAACATTTTCAGGAAAGTCTTCTCATATAAATACTTTGTTCAGTTTTCTGCACAAACTATATGGGAACTCATATGTAATTATATACAATAAAAGCCTCGACAAGATAAATCTTTAATGTATAATTTCAAATAAATAGCCTCACATTACGTTGCAGAAAGACAAAACACTTACTGATTTTACACAGCAAACAGGATGGCAAGAATCATTACGAACTTTAAGTTGGCGGATTCGGGGCACTCCTAGGAGTCTATGTTCATTGTGACGTATAGACATGTTGTTTTTGTAATAGCTCTCCAAATATAGTCCTGCCAAGAGAGGGCCTTTTGCATACTGCAAGAAATTGTAAAGTGTTAACCAAAAACAAGATAAGACAACAATTATAAGCAGGAATACAATGATCATTAAATACTGTTGCATTTTAAATTTCTCTGAAACGTTTTTAATAGATTAAAATGGCTAAAAAAATTTCTATTGATTTAAATGGCTACAAAAATTCCTCAAATTTACTTCACTTAGAGTGGCTCCAGTAGTTAAGACTCCACATCTCCAAGTGAAGTAAAATATATACAGCTTGTATTCTGCTCCAATATTTCTATTACTCACTAACGGTAATCTGTGTGCTGACATGTGACGGAATTTTCAATTATAAATAAATCTCAGGCAATAAGGTTCAAATTACTATTGCCAATCATGGTCTGAAAACTATTCCTGAAAATGAACTTGTAAAAAAGGTGGCTTGTGAATGTTTACATTCAGTTAATTTTTTTGAATAGTCAATATTATCCCTTAGCAAATACTACCATTCCACTGCTGTACCACCCCACGCTGCAGTACAATACACGCCTTAAATAACGAATTATTGATGACTACAGAATGGTCAGATTATAGTATATTTTGCACCATCATCATCCAGTGCCTAGGCAGATATGAGTATTAACCACTTTGCTATTGTGGCTCCTAAAGTATATATTAAAAGATGTTTGCATATCCTTTACAGGACATCGCTGTCAACATCAGCATCTTTCAGCTGATTGTTGATTTCTTGGCAAGATTATGCTCAGCAGTTTGCCATTGCTTTCTGAGCGGCCGGCTCACATACCCCGTAAGTTACCGACGCGATTCGAACCACTGCTGATTCTCACCGTCGTCACGATACTTACGAGAATATACGAGATTACGGAGAAAAGGCGCTAACCCCTAGGCCAGGAAGCCGGCTAAAGTATATATTACAGGCACAAATACAGTTTCTAAGTGATGCACACCAAATGATTTTGAAATCTAATTTAAATAGTAATGATTGTGTTGACTTCTAGGACAATAGTGACTTTCAACCAGATTGTAAGCCATGTGATCAAAATCATGGGTTGGAGGTTAAATTTATAAAATCTCTAGCACCCTTTTACAAGAATGGGCAAACCTGATCTTTTTTAAGCTGATTGATCAAACAATTTAAGAAAAAGTAAGACAACAGCATTTGTCTTGAGTTGGAGTTCATGCACACTGGCAACATTTCTTCTTAAAAATAGATACACTTAACTCTTTCATTCCTAGAAAGTTTCACAGTAGACGCCCAAAGGGGAAAATCATCATGAAAAATCATGACTGTATGACTTTCAACGTGAGCAATGATAGAGCAATAGTTAATAACTGTTGACCTATCATCATAATTTTTATTTCACAGCAAGACAAATATGTTTAATTTATCTGGACTCCAAAGCTGACCAGCCTAAAACAGGTACCAGGAAATGATTTGGGAAGTAAAGGTGGCTGCCATGATATCAGCCAAATCACTGATCGAGTGCCTATTGGTCTATACAAATATGGAACTGGCACCATATACTGATTCACCACTAGGCATGTAAAAAGGGTCCTTTGTATTTTTATTTCAGTATTTTCAATAAGCCTAAATATACAGTGAAAGTGCCCACTGGGGAAGACAGGTTTCTTTTTGTGTGCTTCTAAAGAAATGTAAACAGTACAAGAACACATGATACGATGATTGGTATTCATTGGAAAGAGCCAATCAGGTATTCATGGGAAAGAGCCAATCAGGTATTCATGGGAAAGAGCCAATCAGGTATTCATGGGGAAACAGCCAATCAGGTATTCATGGGAAACAGCCAATCAGGTATTCATGGGAAACAGCCAATCAGGAATTCATGGTAAAGAGCCAATCAGGTGTTCTGGGAAAGAGCCAATGAAACTTCAGACACTGCTTGGGACTGATGTTTGTTATCTTTATCTTCTGCCCTTTATCTGACATTGTAACATAGGCCCTCTACCAGCTGACTCAAGCCAACCTATTGTTTGCTAGATCCCGCAGCTCCATCCATGTCCTTCGTATATTATGCATCTATGCCGCTAATTCTCTTCTCCGAGTGTTTTTAGGTCTCCCTGTTTTGTTTGCCCTGTGGGTTCTAGACAAAAACTCTCTTGGTATATTATTCCCTGGCAAGATTGATGGGAAAAGAACAAGGGAAAGACAGAGAAGTAAATACATGGATGGCTTGGCCATGTGGTATGGTTGAGACAAGAACACAGAACTGATCCACGACTCTAGTGATCATGTGAGGTGGCAAAACATGACCGCCCACGCTTATCGACATGGCAGATGACGATGATTATATTGTTTTCAGGTTTTCACAATGTATGTCCTATCCATCGCCAGCATTAATTATATTAACATGTAACTAACCAGAAAAGACCCCCCCAAAATTTTTTACAGAACTAAAGGAAAGACAAGTACATACTAGACAACAGAAAAGTTGAAATCAGGCAAATCATAACCTGTTCTCCCATGGTGAAACCTTACTTCAAGACATGGCATTGAACACCCATTTAGGTAGTAATGTAGGCAAAGATGAGGGAGCAGATAAAGATATTAAAATAAGAATAAACAGTGGTAAGAGAAGCTTTCATCACACTAGGAAATATATATAAGTTAAAAGATATTAACACTAGTACTATGTCCGCACTTTGAACCACCACAACTATAATCAACGCCATTGAGACTGGTTGAATGAAGTTTTTTTTTTTCTACAAATCAGAATCAGAATCGGAAACTAGTAACAAACTGTGAATATTTAACTCTAACGTTAATCAACAATGTTGTATGGATGAGAACCATGGAGGCTGACAAAAACAATTACTAATAAACTACTACATTCATCAGCTGGTGCTTGTGCAGAATAGGGCTTATATGAAAAACCACTCATGCAGACTTATGGAAAGAACAGATTGATTTCACAAAAATCTAGAGTTGAGGAAAAGATGTGGGTGCTGGATAGGAAACACTCTGAGAAAACCTGAGAATAGTTTTACTGGAAAGTAATTTCGCTAGAACCATGATGCAAATGAAATAGAGGTAGACCTAAAACAAATGAAGAAGAGAATTAGAGTAACTATTTTGAGGAGGACATGGAGTGAGCTGCGGGAGATAGCACAAGATAGGATGACTTGGCCTTAGTTGGTTGAAGGCCTGTGATAGCAGAGGATAGAGGATAGAGGAAGAAGAAACATTCAAAGCTGTAGGCCCATCATTACTTGAACCTGCTGCCTCCAAATGAAATCTCCTCACTGTAGGTCAGCATGACTGAATGGATAGGAACATGTGTTCTTAAACATCCTGTGTGCTGATGCTGAGGTAAGCGGTTCAACCCCCACACCGGACAGCTGAACTAAAATGATGACCTACTGTCCTTGACTTGGGGATGTAAATTACAAGCGCCTCTGAAGTCGGAGTGAGTTCACCTGATAGCAAAAGATAATGTTAAAAAGTAAAAGTTAATCCACACGCAAAATTCAGTCCAGCACTACTAGAAGTAGTGTGTGTGGACTACGCTTGAGTTCAAAGCGAGCGAGGGAAAAAAAAAACATCTCCTCACTGAAGGAACAAGTGAACATTGACACATACCCAGATATCCTCACTGAAGGAACAAGTGAACATTGACACATACCCAGATATCCACCCTAAAGGAACAAGTGAACATTGACACATACCCAGATATCCACCCTAAAGGAACAAGTGAACATTGACACATACCCAGATATCCACCCTAAAGGAACAAGTGAACATTGACACATACCAGATATCCACCCTAAAGGAACAAGTGAACATTGACACATATCCAGATATCCACCCTAAAGGAACAAGTGAACATTGACACATACCCAGATATCCACCCTAAAGGAACAAGTGAACATTGACACATACCCAGATATCCACCCTAAAGGAACAAGTGAACATTGACACATACCCAGATATCCACCCTAAAGGAACAAGTGAACATTGACACATACCCAGATATCCACCCTAAAGGAACAAGTGAACATTGACACATACCCAGATATCCACCCTAAAGGAACAAGTGAACATTGACACATACCCAGATATCCACCCTAAAGGAACAAGTGAACATTGACACATACCCAGATATCCACCCTAAAGGAACAAGTGAACATTGACACATACCCAGATATCCACCCTAAAGGAACAAGTGAACATTGACACATACCCAGATATCCACCCTAAAACAGGCGCTATGATTAGCTGGATAAGTGAACATTGACACATATCCAGATATCCACCCTAAAACAGGCGCTATGATTAGCTGGATAAGTGAACATTGACACATATCCAGATATCCACCCTAAAACAGGCGCTATGATTAGCTGGATAAGTGAACATTGACACATACCAGATATCCACCCTAAAACAGGCGCTATGATTAGCTGGATAAGTGAACATTGACACATATCCAGATATCCACCCTAAAACAGGCGCTATGATTAGCTGGATAAGTGAACATTGACACATATCCAGATATCCACCCTAAAACAGGCGCTATGATTAGCTGGATAAGTGAACATTGACACATATCCAGATATCCACCCTAAAACAGGCGCTATGATTAGCTGGATAAGTGAACATTGACACATATCCAGATATCCACCCTAAAACAGGCGCTATGATTAGCTGGATAAGTGAACATTGTCACATATCCAGATATCCACCCTAAAACAGGCGCTATGATTAGCTGGATAAGTGAACATTGACACATACCAGATATCCACCCTAAAACAGGCGCTATGATTAGCTGGATAAGTGAACATTGACACATATCCAGATATCCACCCTAAAACAGGCGCTATGATTAGCTGGATAAGTGAACATTGACACATATCCAGATATCCACCCTAAAACAGGCGCTATGATTAGCTGGATAAGTGAACATTGACACATATCCAGATATCCACCCTAAAACAGGCGCTATGATTAGCTGGATAAGTGAACATTGACACATATCCAGATATCCACCCTAAAACAGGCGCTATGATTAGCTGGATAAGTGAACATTGACACATACCAGATATCTGCCCTAAAACAGGCGCTATGATTAGCTGGATAAGTGAACATTGACACATATCCAGATATCCACCCTAAAACAGGCGCTATGATTAGCTGGATAAGTGAACATTGACACATATCCAGATATCCACCCTAAAACAGGCGCTATGATTAGCTGGATAAGTGAACATTGACACATATCCAGATATCCACCCTAAAACAGGCGCTATGATTAGCTGGATAAGTGAACATTGACACATATCCAGATATGCACCCTAAAACAGGCGCTATGATTAGCTGGATAAGTGAACATTGACACATATCCAGATATCCACCCTAAAACAGGCGCTATGATTAGCTGGATAAGTGAACATTGACACATATCCAGATATCCACCCTAAAACAGGCGCTATGATTAGCTGGATAAGTGAACATTGACACATATCCAGATATCCACCCTAAAACAGGCGCTATGATTAGCTGGATAAGTGAACATTGACACATACCAGATATCCACCCTAAAACAGGCGCTATGATTAGCTGGATAAGTGAACATTGACACATATCCAGATATCCACCCTAAAACAGGCACTATGATTAGCTGCATAAGTGAACATTGACACATATCCAGATATCCACCCTAAAACAGGCGCTATGATTAGCTGGATAAGTGAACATTGACACATATCCAGATATCCACCCTAAAACAGGCGCTATGATTAGCTGGATAAGTGAACATTGACACATATCCAGATATCCACCCTAAAACAGGCGCTATGATTAGCTGGATAAGTGAACATTGACACATATCCAGATATCCACCCTAAAACAGGCGCTATGATTAGCTGGATAAGTGAACATTGACACATACCAGATATCCACCCTAAAACATGCGCTATGATTAGCTGGATAAGTGAACATTGACACATATCCAGATATCCACCCTAAAACAGGCGCTATGATTAGCTGGATAAGTGAACATTGACACATACCAGATATCCACCCTAAAACAGGCGCTATGATTAGCCGGATCTATCATCCACCTAAGCCGTCAACTATGGAACTTGGACTGGATGCATATTATAAAACAAGAAATAACAACTTACATTCCAGAAATCATCAATATTGTTTATTTCCTTGAAATTGATGCCAGAACCATCTTTAGACTCCAGAAACAGATCACTCATCCCCTTGGTGTAGTTGTACATAGTGTTAGAGGTCATTCCAAAGGCAACTGAAAGAAAAACAATTGCAATTTACGACAGAAATAAAACTATACAACAGCCTGGAAGACAAACATAGGGGGCTACTATTTTCATCAACAGCAGAAATTTTCACTTTTGAGTATGTAAACAGAAGGGAGAATGTTTTTTTCGCATATCCTTTACAGGACATCGCTGTCAACACCAGCATTTTACCACTGTTTTTGATTTCTTGGCAAGATTACGCTCAGTAGTTTGCCATCATTGCTTTCTGAGCGGCCGGCTCACTTATCCCGTAAGTCACCAATGCGGCAAGAATAGCTACCAATTCTCGCGTGCTGCATTACCCCATGTTGATAAACGGGATTACGGAGAAAGTCATTTAACTCCTAGGCCAGGGAGACCGAAAGAAGAATTGCCAGGGGAAAATTATATTAAAAATTGTTCAGTTTTAAATCACAACAAAATTTGTATTACAGAAAGCTGGAAAGATATATTTGTTATCTATCTGACACATCTAAGTTGACATTTGAGATAAGTTTTGTAATATATGCCATTCATTCAATACCACAGCTTGTTGTGTATCTCATTATATACCAAACATATTAAAATACATTGGTCTGTTATTTCCAGCTTGACTGAACACTCGCTTTTTCAGAAAAATTCTGGTGTATGAAAAAAGTACTGAGTGTATGATAAGTTGTCATGGCAACAATATGAGTCAATACAATTTCAAGTGTCTGGTTGTGGTCATTTGTTTGATACAATGTTAAGTATGAAATCATCATTATCACCGTTTCCTTCCTGCCATAGTCTATAATCTTATTTTGGTAACTGCCTTGGCAAGCTTTTATTTCTCTGACCTTAACAAAACCTCCATACAGACACAAGCAATGGTAGAAACAATGTAATGATCACATTTTTGTAAAGCTAAAAACAGTTGACCAGGCCTACTTACAAATAAACAGGACAACCAGATAGACTATGTAGATGACCAGTTCTCTGAGTGTGGTTTTCACTAACATTTCCCGGTTAGTTCCTATCTCCTCTGTCTGGCGAGCAACCCATAAAGCTGAAATTTGCCAAATAAATCTAATTAACGTTTTCATGGCAACACAAATATGAACTATATATTTACAAGTGTAATAAGTTAATGAGCCACAGAGAGGAAACAAAAACACAAACTTCATATTTACAAGTGTAATGAGTAAATGATCCACAATTAAGAAACAAAAACATGAAACTACATATTTACAAATGTAATGAGTAAATGATCCACAATTAAGAAACAAAAACATGAAACTACATATTTATAGTTGTAATGAGTAAATGATACACAATTAAGAAACAAAAACATGAAACTACATATTTATAGTTGTAATAAGTAAACGAGCCCGAGGCAAAAAATAAAATACATGAACTACACATTTACAGGTGTAATAAGTAAATCATCCACAGACAGAAACAAAAAACATGAACTACACATTTAAGTTGTAGGGACCAGACATTTAAAAACAACATGAATTGTAGTTGTAATTAGGGAAGGGCCCCCTGGAGCGGGAAAGAGTTGTTTGTTGTTGTTGTTGTTAGTGAGGAAGAGAAGCAGTAACCATCTCATAATGTTGTGGTGAAGTATATTTTAAGGTCTATCAGTTCATATTTTGTGCATAGATTTCACTTTGCCTTTAAATGGTGTTTTCAAGTAACATGTACAATTAGCACCTCCTTAAAACATCTACAAATACATGTCATCATGGAACATCAACAAGTGGCATCTTCATGGAACATCTACAAGTCAATGTTGATCTCTTGTAAAATCTTTAAGTGGTGTCTCCATGGAACATCTACAAGTGATATCTCTTGGAACATCTACAAGTCTTTCCATGGAACATACACAGATGAATGACTCCATGGAACATCTACAAGTCTTTCCATGGAACATATAATACAGGTGAATGACTCCATGGAACATCTACAAGTAGTGTCTCTTGGAACACCTGTGTATGTTCCATGGAAAGACTTGTAGATTTTCCAAGAGATATCACTTGTAGATGTTCCATGGAACATATACAGGTGAAAGACTCCATGGAACATCTACAAGTGATATCTCTTGGAAAATCTACAAGTCTTTCCATGGAACATACACAGGTGAATGACTCCATGGAACATATACAAGTGAATGACGCCATGGAACATCTAGAACCGGATATTAAACACTGAACCTTTATTAAGTCCTAACTTCATTTATTCAAGACTATGTACCGGTGTGTAATTATAAATTAATCCAAGACCAAAAGCTGCACTTGCATTTCAGTAAAGCAGAGAAAAGACAATGAATGAATGAATAACTCAAATGAACTTAAACTGCCACACCTGAACACAAACTTACATCTTAAGCCTCTCAAACATGAACTAGCGAATCCACTGCCAGCTTGGCTAGACTTGAGGTCAGTGGTGGAGCTAATCGTGTGGCTGGTAGAGGACTTCATCCTGCAGCTTAGCTCATTCATGTACACCTAAAATCAATCACACCATGACAGCAGCTTAGCTCATTCATGTACACCTGAAATCAATCACACCACAACAAGATGACTATGTTCTTCTTTCTGCCTTCCATTTCCCAGTGGAACAAAATCCTTCAGCCAACTCACAACAAAGCTCATTCTGCCTTCCATTTCCCTGGGGAACAAAAGCCTTCAGCTAACTCACAACAAAGCTCATTCTGCCTTCCATTTCCCTGGGGAACAAAAGCCTTCAGCCAACTCACAACAAAGCTCATTCTGCCTTCCATTTCCCAGTGGAACAAAATCCTTCAGCCAACTCACAACAAAGCTCATTCTGCCTTCCATTTCCCAGTGGAACAAAAGCCTTCAGCTAACTCACAACAAAGCTCATTCTGCCTTCCATTTCCCTGGGGAACAAAAGCCTTCAGCCAACTCACAACAAAGCTCATTCTGCCTTCCATTTCCCAGTGGAACAAAATCCTTCAGCCAACTCACAACAAAGCTCATTCTGCCTTCCATTTCCCAGTGGAACAAAAGCCTTCAGCTAACTCACAACAAAGCTCATTCTGCCTTCCATTTCCCAGTGGAACAAAATCCTTCAGCCAACTCACAACAAAGCTCATTCTGCCTTCCATTTCCCAGTGGAACAAAATCCTTCAGCCAACTCACAACAAAGCTCATTCTGCCTTCCATTTCCCTGGGGAACAAAAGCCTTCAGCCAACTCACAACAAAGCTCATTCTGCCTTCCATTTCCCAGTGGAACAAAATCCTTCAGCCAACTCACAACAAAGCTCATTCTGCCTTCCATTTTCCTGGGGAACAAAAGCCTTCAGCTAACTCACAACAAAGCTCATTCTGCCTTCCATTTCCCAGTGGAACAAAAGCCTTCAGCCAACTCACAACAAAGCTCATTCTGCCTTCCATTTCCCAGTGGAACAAAAGCCTTCAGCCAACTCACAACAAAGCTCATTCTAGGCTTGTTCATAATTAGTTGGGTTTTACAGCAAAAGTTTTCTACATAGTGAGACAGCAAGTCTCACACCGTGGTCACCTCTCAACCTTGGTCACCTCTCTCACACCTTGGTCACCTCTCATACATTGGTCACCTCTCTCTCACCTTGGTCACCTCTCATACCTTGGTCACCTCTCTCACACCTTGGTCACCTCTCATACCTTGGTCACCTCTCATACCTTGGTCACCTCTCTCACACCTTGGTCACCTCTCTCACACCTTGGTCACCTCTCTCACACTTTGGTCACCTCTCTCACACCTTGGTCACCTCTCTCATACCTTGGTCACCTCTCTCACGCCTTGGTCACCTCTCACACCTTGGTCACCTCTCTCACACCTTGGTCATCTCTCACACCTTGGTCACCTCTCACACCTTGGTCACCTCTCTCATACCTTGGTCACCTCTCTCATACCTTGGTCACCTCTCTCACACCTTGGTCACCTCTCACACCTTGGTCACCTCTCACACCTTGGTCACCTCTCTCAAACCTTGGTCACCTCTCTCACACCTTGGTCACCTCTCTCACACCTTGGTCACCTCTCACACTTTGGTCACCTCTCACACCTTGGTCACCTCTCATACCTTGGTCACCTCTCTCACACCTTGGTCACCTCTCACACCTTGGTCACCTCTCACACCTTGGTCACATCTCTCATACCTTGGTCACCTCTCTCACACCTTGGTCACCTCTCACACCTTGATCACCTCTCACACCTTGGTCACCTCTCATACCTTGGTCACCTCTCTCACACCTTGGTCACCTCCCATGCCTTGGTCACCTCTCATACCTTGGTCACCTCTCACACCTTGGTCAACTCTCACACCTTGGTCACCTCTCACACCTTGGTCACCTCCCATGCCTTGGTCACTTCTCATACCTTGGTCACCTCTCACATCTTGGTCACCTCTCACACCTTGGTCACCTCCCACGCCTTGGTCAACTCTCACATCTTGGTCACCTCTCATACTTTGTTCACCTCTCATACCTTGGTCACCTCTCACACCTTGTTCACCTCTCATACTTTGGTCACCTCTCATGCCTTGGTCACCTCTCACACCTTGGTCACCTCTCTCTCATGTTGGTTACCTCTAATACCTTGGTCACCTCTCTCTCACATTGGTTACCTCTCATACCTTGATCACCTCTCATACTTTGGTCAATTCTCATACCTTGGTCACCTCTCACACCTTGGTCACCTCCCATGCCTTGGTCAACTCTCACATCTTGGTCACCTCTCATACTTTGGTCACCTCTCACACCTTGATCACCTCTCACCTTGGTCACCTCTCATGCCTTGGTCACTTCTCTCTCACATTGGTCACCTCTCACACCTTGGTCACCTCTCACACCTTGGTAACCTCTCATGCCTTGGTCACCTCTCTCTCACATTGGTCACCTCTCTCACACCTTGGTCACCTCTCTCTCACGTTGGTCACCTTTCATACTTTAGTCACCTCTCACACCTTGGTCACCTCTCATGCCTTGATCACCTCTCACACCTTGGTCACCTCTCACACCTTGGTCACCTCTCTCACACCTTGGTCATCTCTCTCTCACACTGGTCACCTCTCTCTCACATTGGTCACCTCTCATACCTTGGTCACCTCTCACACCTTGGTCACCTCTCACACCTTGGTCACCTCTCTCACACCTTGGTCACCTCTCTCACACCTTGGTCATCTCTCTCTCACACTGGTCACCTCTCTCTCACATTGGTCACCTCTCATACCTTGGTCACCTCTCACACCTTGGTCACCTCTCTCTCACGTTGGTCACCTCTCATGCCTTGATCACCTCTCACACCTTGGTCACCTCTCACACCTTGGTCACCTCTCTCACACCTTGGTCACCTCTCTCTCACATTGGTCACCTCTCTCTCACGTTGGTCACTTCTCATGCCTTGATCACCTCTCACACCTTGGTCACCTCTCACACCTTGGTCACCTCTCATACCTTGGTCACCTCTCTCTCACATTGGTCACCTCTCATGCCTTGATCACCTCTCACACCTTGGTCACCTCTCATGCCTTGGTCACCTCTCTCTCACGTTGGTCACCTCTCATACCTTGGTCACCTCTCTCTCACATTGGTTACCTCTCATACTTTGGTCACCTCTCACAGGGAGTCTCCATGACATAGTGGCTACGCTGTCTGCCTCCTGCTCTGAAGGTTGTCGGTTTAATTCCATGCTATGCCATTCGGTTGACGAGTGCAATTTTCTCTGAGACTCCTGGGGATCATCTTTGGAGCTATGGAATTTGTGCTTTGTGCGATGCTTTTGGTGTAGCCACAGCCATAATCTACAGCTCTGGTGTAGGCAAAGAACAGCTTTAGTGCAGACACAACCAAACAGTACTATTCTGGTATAGACATGGCCAAACAGAACAGCTCTGGTGTAGGCACGGCCAAAGAGAACAACTTTAGTGTAGGCACAGCCAAACAGTATAGCTCTGATATAGGCACAACCAAACAGTACAGCCCTAGTGTAGGCACAGCCAAACAGTACAGCTCTGATATAGGCACAACTAAACAGTACAGCCCTAGTGTAGGCACAGCCAAACAGTACAGCTCTGATATAGGCACAACCAAACAGTACAGCCCTAGTGTAGGCCCAGCCAAACAGTGCAGCTCTGATATAGGCACAATCAAACAGTACAGCCCTAGTGTAGGCACAGCCAAACAGTGCAGCTCTGATATAGACACAACCAAACAGTACAGCCCTAGTGTAGGCACAGCCAAACAGTGCAGCTCTGATATAGGATAAACCAAACAGTACAGCCCTAGTGTAGGCACAGCCAAACAGTGCAGCTCTGATATAGGCACAATCAAACAGTACAGCTCTGATATAGGCACAGCCAAACAGTACAGCTCTGATATAGGCACAACCAAACAGTACAGCTCTGATATAGGCACAACCAAACAGTACAGCTCTGATATAGGCACAACCAAACAGTACAGCTCTCATATAGGCACAACCAAACAGTACAGCTCTGATATAGGCACAATCAAACAGTACAGCTCTGATATAGGCACAACCAAACAGTACAGCTCTGATATAGGCACAATCAAACAGTACAGCTCTGATATAGGCACAATCAAACAGTA
This sequence comes from Cepaea hortensis, assembly GCA_963921405.1. NCBI lineage: Eukaryota > Metazoa > Mollusca > Gastropoda > Stylommatophora > Helicidae > Cepaea > Cepaea hortensis. Next base: position 17,423,072 of record OY992880.1, on the reverse strand, counting down.
CAGCTCTGATATAGGCACAATCAAACAGTACAGCTCTGATATAGGCACAATCAAACAGTACAGCTCTGATATAGGCACAATCAAACAGTACAGCTCTGATATAGGCACAATCAAACAGTACAGCTCTGATATAGGCACAATCAAACAGTACAGCTCTGATATAGGCACAACCAAACAGTACAGCTCTGATATACACACACACACACACACACATTGGCACCTTGCCGTCTTGACAGACGATAGTTTGTGCTCTAAAAAGGCATAATAACTTTTAACTATGGCGGTAGCGAGTGTGACTGATAAGGCCAATTTGCGCTGTAAATGTCCGTTCACAGTGGGTGCATCTGAACACGTGGTCATTTCCACCATCATGCACCATCTTACATCTCAAACGCTTGGTGTGTGACTTTTCTGCAATAATTTTCTCCTTTGACTTTATTCCATTTCTGATATTTGCCCTCCATGCAACACGTTCAGCGGCGACTTGCTCCAAATGTGCATTATCAATGCCTGTATCAATCATGTCCCGCTTACACACATCTTTGTATCGTAGTAGAGGCCGACCCTGAGATTTCTTACCCATCTGTAATTCACCAAAAAAGATATCCTTTGGTATTCTACCATCATCCATCCTCCTAAGATGTCCTATCCATCTAAGTCTACGAAGACTGAGCATGGAATAAACTGTCACACAACCTGATCTTTCCAATACTTCAGTATTTGTGATTTTGTCTTGCCACTTAATACCAAGAATTCTTCGCAGACACCGCATATGACAGCTGTTTAAATTGTTCTCTTGGTGTGAGTAAGTTGTCCAGGTTTCACTGCCATAGAGAAGAGTACTAAGGACACAGGCTTGATAGACAAGGACTTTTGTTTTGGCAGTAAGCTTCCTGTTCTCCCAGACTCTTTTTCTTAACCTGTTCATTGTTGTTGCTGCCTTACCAATCCGGATGTTGATTTCCTGATCTAGGGATAATTTGCTATTTACCACTGATCCTAGATATGTAAAATGGTCTACTATCTCTAGTTCGGCGTCGTCAATAAAGATTGATGGTACCCCATGTGCACCTTGTGACATAATCTGTGTCTTCTTTTTGCTAATTGTTAAACCAAATTCAGAACAAGCATTGGAGAATGCAGATAGTAGACATTGCAATTCTTCCTCAGAGTGGGTCGTAACTGCAGCATCATCTGCAAAAAGCAACTCTCTGATCAGTACCCTCCTAATTTTGGTCTTAGCCTTCAATCTCTGAGCATTGTAGAGGCCGCCATCTGAGCGTGAGTGAATGTATATACCACCATCCTGATCACGAAATGCATATTTCAGTAGAAGTGAAAAGTATATTCCAAAGAGGGTGGGAGCTAGTACACAACCTTGCTTAACTCCACTCTTGATTTCAAATTCTTCAGAAGTTGCACCATCAAACTTGATTATACCCTTCATGCCTGTGTGGAACGATTCCACAATGGACAGAAGAGTTGGTGGGCAGCCAATCTTCTTTAGTGCCTTGAACAGACCCTCACGACTGACCAAATCAAATGCCTTTGTGAGGTCGATGAAGGCAATAAACAGTGGTTGATTCTGTTCCCGGCATTTTTCTTGCATTTGTCGCAATGAGAATATCATATCAGTGGTAGATCGGTTCTGTCGAAAGCCACACTGTGATTCGGGGTAGACTTGATCTCCTAGGACTTGAAGTCTGCGCAGAAAAATTCTGGCAAATACTTTTCCAACAATACACAGAAGTGAGATACCTCTATAGTTGTTGCAGTCGCTCCGATCGCCCTTGTTCTTGTACAGTGTTATGATGCTTGAATCTTTGAAATCCTGTGGGACTTGTCCTTCACGCCAGCATAGCTCTATTAGCTGGTGGATCTGTATAGTGAGTGTGTCTTGCCCACTCCTGATAACCTCTATTGGAATCCCATCCTTACCTGGAGCCTTGCAAGATGCAAGTTCATTTATAGCACACTTAACTTCTGTTATGGTGGGAAGTGTGTCCAGGTGGTCAAGAGTTGGTAGAGCCTCTATGGCGTTGAGGGCATCATCCGCTAGTTTGGTCTCACTTGAGTAAAGCTCCAAATAGTGCTCTACCCATCTGTCCATCTGCCGTTTCTTGTCAGTGATGATTTCTCCAGTCAAGGTTTTCAATGGTGCACTTCTTTTGATCACTGGACCACAGGCTTTCTTTATTCCTTCATACATGCTTCTTATGTCTCCCTTATCACTTGCGATTTGAATGGACTCACATAACTTGATCCAATAATCATTTGCACACTGCCTGGCAGCCTTTTGCACATCCTTCCTAGCTTGCCTTAGCTCACTCAGAGTGTTACGCGTTGGTCTTTCCTTGTTTCTTAAGAGAGCTTTCTTCTTCTTATCAATCAAGGGCTGCAGAGTCTCGCTGTTGGCCGCAAACCAGTCCTGCCTCTTATGATCCACAGTGCCGTAAACCCCTACGGCAGTTTTATAAAGAGTTTCCTTAATTTGACCCCACTTTTCATTTACTGTACAATTTTCTGGTATACCAGTGAAAGCGTCTTCAAGTTGCTGTTGAAACTGAAAGCACTTTTCAGGATCATGAGTGTTAATAATATTAATCCTGGGGCTAGATTTGTATTTAGCTGTGTAGATTCTCTTTGGTCTCAGTCTAACCCTTGCAACAACCAAAGAATGATCCATATCACAGTCAGCACTGTGGTAACTACGAGTCAATGATATATGGTTCAGATGTTGTCTCCGTGTGATGATGAAGTCCAGCTGGTGCCAATGGCCGGATCTTGGATGTTTCCATGTGACCTTATGCATCTCTTTTGTTTTAAAAAAAGAGTTTGTAATACATAGGTCATTACTGGTGCAATGCTCCAGCAGCCTTTGCCCATTTTCATTCATGCGACCGATGTTGTATTTTCCAAGGCACACTGGCCATGAACTCGAGTCCTTGCCCACACGAGCATTGAAATCACCGAGCATATAAATGTAGTCAGATTTTGGAACTGCCTTGATCACAGAGTCTAACTCCTCATAGAACAAATCCTTCACATCATCAGAGGAATCGAGTGTCGGTGCATATGCAGTAATAATGGTGGCAAACCCACAAGAGGTTGCCAAGCGCAGGGACAATAGTCTTTCATTTCCTCCTGCTGGAATTTCAATCATTCCCAGTAGCGAATTCTTCACTGCAAAGCCCACACCGTGTTGCCTTTTTTCTGCCTGCCCTCTACCCTTCCAGAAAAAGGTGTAGTTGTTTTCCCTGAGTGACCCTTCCTCAGCGAGGCGAGTCTCCTGCAGGCCAGCAATATCAATGTTAAGACGATTGAGTTCGGCATCAATCACAGCCGTTTTTCTCACATCGTCAATATTGGTCAAGTCAGTGGAAAATCCTGGACACATGGTTCTCACGTTCCAGGTTGCAAGCCGTAGCTTGAGGTTTCTATTTTTATTTTTGTTTGTACCTGGTGCATTGGTTTTACAGCCTGCGATTCAGATTTTGTCCTAGCCCCAAGCACCCATTGAAGCAGGCAGGCTGTGGCGGATCAGCACCCAATTGGCTGGGGGCTGCCCAGCTTGAGGCGGGCGGTAGCTAATCAGTGACACCTATAGGTGTCTCCCACCGTCAGAGGCAACGCGTGGCGCCCCATGTCTACGCCAACTGACAAGGACTTATAACCCGTAACAGTTGCCTCTCGCTTTGATTCCGAGACCAGTTAAGACCAGGGATGGAGTTATTGCCTCTCCATAGCACAAAGCCTGGGCTAAAATATAGAGATCATGTGTTGCCCATGCAGCATGATCCCTCTCTCGGCATGCCTAGTTCACTCCAGAGGAAAAGTAACACCCCTACATCTGGAACAAGACAAGCTGCAGAAGCTGCCGGATCAGCAAAGCAATGCTCTAACTGTCCGCCTGTCGGAGCTTCGATCCTAGACCAGTCGCCAACCAAGGCTTAGGGCCTGGTCTGCCCTGCCATGACAATTTTGTCTTTAGCTTGCATTTCCTCGCACCAGGGTAAGGCTTGTACCCTCCCAATTGCGCTCTTCCGCCCGAAGCCGTTGGCACAATGTGGGGTGTCGGGTTTGGTAAGCGCCGCCCAACGTTCGGCGCTAACAGAAACCAGGTAGTACCGTCTACTGTTATACGGTAGCTCAGTCATATCTGACTAAGACCTGACTGATATATATATATATATATAAAATAGAGGAATAAACATTAAATATGGTAAAAAGAAGAACTGGAATGGAGAAAAGGATGTCGAGTATTGGGAATATCAGAGCGAATGTAGGGCAAGAGGAGATCAGGCATGAAGAAAAGGAAATCCGTTATGGAGGAAAGGAGATTGGATACAGAGAATTAGATATGGGGTATAGAGAAAGGACATCATATATCAAAACGATGAGATATGGGGATAGGGAATTAATTATGGAGAAAGGAACGAACAAACAAACATTGTTTTCAAAAGGGTCAAGAAAAAGAGATTAAAAGTAAAGGAGACCACGTATAGAGAAATGGAGATTGGGTATGAAGACTGGAGATCTGCAATAGAGAAAATAAGATTAGTTGTGGAGAAAAGGAGATCCGTTATGGAGTTAATGAGGTCAGGTATGATAAATATAAGATCAGATTAGTGATAGCGTTAAAAACAAAGGGGGGGGGGGGGGGGGTGTGTGTTCCATTTGTTGAAAACAGGAGATTAGATATGGGAAAGGGGAGCTCAGGTATGTATGAAGTCTCAAGATAAGATAAAGACATGCATAATTTCTTGATTGGCATTCACAGAAAGTAAAGAGACAACAAAAAACACTCTCTGGGGCCTAAAGTGTTATAACAATGGCTCGAACTGAGTTTTGTCCAACTCCTAAATGGTTAGTTCAGGTAGAGCAATGACTATCCTTGCTGACTTCTGGGATCGAGTCTACACCGGGTGCTGTTTACTCCGTTAGGTTTCTTTGATATAATTAAGAGCTTTTTTCTCTTTGAATTTCTTGTGTTATGTTCTCTAATTTTCCGTCGTTGTTTAACGTCCTAACGTTCCATGTTCCTAATTTTAATGTCTCTGTCCTTGTCTTGCGATGATCAGTCTTTAAGCGAATCATAATAAACTAGGCAATTTCAAAGAGGTAGTTTGCCGTTGCTTTCCTCTATGGCTCTGATATAGGCACAACCAAACAGTACAGCTCTGATATAGGCACAACCAAACAGTACAGCTCTGATATAGGCACAATCAAACAGTACAGCTCTGATATAGGCACAATCAAACAGTACAGCTCTGATATAGGCACAATCAAACAGTACAGCTCTGATATAGGCACAATCAAACAGTACAGCTCTGATATAGGCACAATCAAACAGTACAGCTCTGATATAGGCACAATCAAACAGTACAGCTCTGATATAGGCACAATCAAAAGTCCAAGATGGCGACGCGATGACTCGTTGTTCTTGGGGGAGACGCTGTTCAGTGTTTTTCTGTGGATTCCCTATGGAAATTCCCGTGAAATTCGTGTGGATAGTGTTTTTCCTTTGGATTATGTGATGTTATTTCGTGTTCGTTAATTGGAAGTGTTCAAAAGAAGCCACGGAAGGCAGGTGGTGGATGAAATTATGAGGGCAGCCGACAGATATTTGTTGGTTATGGTCTCGAGTTTCGCGACGGCAAGCTTTCTCTCTTTCGAGAGACAATGATTGCGGTCATCCGGCCAGTATGATCACTGCCATAGAGGAAAGCAACGGCAAACTACCTCTTTGAAATTGCCTAGTTTATTATGATTCGCTTAAAGACTGATCATCGCAAGACAAGGACAGAGACATTAAAATTAGGAACATGGAACGTTAGGACGTTAAACAACGACGGAAAATTAGAGAACATAACACAAGAAATTCAAAGAGAAAAAATTAATATATTAGGTATGTGCGAAACGAGATGGACAGGAGCAGGCATCAAGATACATAAAGATTTTAAGATTATTTATTCTGGAGGTGAGGATCGACATAGGGGAGTGGCAATAATTTTGGACCGGAAAACATCAACGTCTGTTAAGGGATATTGGGCCGTGTCGGACAGAGTTCTACTAGTTAAATTGAGTGGCAGACCTTTTAACATAAATGTTATTCAAGTATATGCCCCAACAGGAGAGTCCAGTGAAGATAGTGTAGAGGAATTTTATAATGACATAGAGTCTGCCTTAAAGAAATGTAAAAATTCAGAAATAAACATCATAATAGGGGACTTCAATGCAAAAGTAGGAAATCAAGGGGATAGATACACAGTAGGAAACTATGGTTTAGGAGAGAGAAATGAAAGAGGATACAGACTAGTAGAGTGGGCAAAAGAACAGGAAATGATTGTAGGAAACACCTGGTTCAAGCAACACCCTAGAAGATTATGGACCTGGAGGAGTCCTGATAGCAGGATTAGAAACCAGATTGACTACATTCTCATTAGCAGAAGATTTAGAAACGCGCTAACAGTAGCAAAAACAGTTCCCAGTGCTGATTGTTATAGTGACCACAGACTACTCACAGGAACATTGAGGATAAAGTTGAAGAAAGTCAAGTATACAACAGGGAACAGTAAATATGATTTGTGTACATTGAGTAATTACAAGGAAATACAAAACAAATTCAACATAGAAGTACAGAACAGATTTGAAATATTGTCTGATCTAGAGATCCTATTCCAGGATGTGGATGATCAATGGGAAATGTTAAAGAATTCAATCAATGTGGCTGCAGAAACAAACTATTCCAAAATTAAAGAAGGTGGGTCGTAAGAAATGGATGACTGAGGAAATTTTACACTTAATGGAAACAAGAAGACTCAACAAAAATAATCCTGCCAAATATGAAGAAATTCACAGACAAGTCAGAATATTATGTAGGAAGGCAAAAGAATCATGGCTTGAGGAAAAGTGCTTAGAAATTGAAAAACAACACAACAGTCAAAATACCAAATTAGTGCACAAAAGAATTCAGGAACTTACTAATAAAAGAACAAGTACATCAACAGGCTGTCTAAAAACTAAAGATGGCAAAGTCATAATAGAAAAAGATCAGATTCTACATGTATGGACAGATTATGTGAAAGACCTGTATAATGATAACAGAGAGGAACAGTATGCTATTAGATTTAACAATGAAGGACCAGCAATTTCAAAGATGGAGGTTCAAAATGTTCTTAAGCATATGAAAGCTGGCAAGGCCCCCGGTGCAGATAACATCACAACAGAAATGATTAAAGCTCTAGAAGAATTTGGACTAGAGCAAGTCACTAGACTGCTGAACACACTATATGATACTGGAGATATACCTTCTGAATTATGTATTCTGTATTTATTGCAATCCCAAAGAAATCAGGAGCCTTAGAATGTGATCAACATAGAACAATTAGTATAATGAGTCACATCACAAAGATTTTGTTACGAATTATCATGCAAAGAGTGAGGAAGAAAATACAACCTGAAATAGGGGAAGAACAATGTGGTTTTGTAGAAGGAAAGGGTACAGTAAATGCTGTGTATATGCTGCGAACAGTTATTGAACGTGCTTTAGAAGTAAACAAGGATATACATCTTTGCTTTATTGACTACACAAAGGCTTTTGATAGAGTTAGACATGTCAACATTGTGGATATGCTTGCAGATCTACAAATTGATGGGAAAGACATTAGACTTATAAAAAACATATATTGGAAACAACAAGCTGCCATAAGAATTGATAATGAAGTAGGACAATACCAACCTATTAAGAGAGGTGTTAGGCAGGGATGTGTAATGTCTCCAGATCTTTTTTCCCTATACAGTGAAAATATTTTCAGAAATGTAGAAGACCTAAATGGAATCAGCATTGGAGGACGAAACATAAATAACATTAGATATGCAGATGATACAGTATTGATTGCAGACAATGCACAGGATCTGCAACAATTAGTAGACGCTGTGGTTGTACACAGTGAGCAGCTGGGGTTGGAATTAAATTGTAGGAAGACACAGGTTATGGTCGTCACTAGGAAGAACGAAGTACCACAATGTAATATACAAGTAAATGGGAATAATCTTCAACAAGTGAATCGGTTCAATTATCTCGGAACAGTCATAACATCTGATGGCAGATGCCTTGAAGAGATTAGAACAAGAATCGCCATTGCGAAAGTAGCCTTTAGCAAGATGAAAAACATTCTGACCAATAAAATGATGTCAATTGAAACGAGAAAAAGAGTGCTGAGGGGATACATAGAGCCTGTTCTTTTGTATGGATGTGAAACTTGGACAATGTGCAGTCAAGCTGAAAAACATCTGATGGCTGCAGAAATGTGGTTTCTGAGGAAAATGCAAAGAATACCATGGACAGATAGAAAAACCAATGACCAAGTACTACAAGAGACAAATGAAAATCGTAGATTGATTAGAGAAATTAGACGTAGACAGTCAAAATTTTTTGGACATGTTATGAGAAGAAATGGACTGGAGAACTTAGTGACAGCTGGCAAGATCGAAGGGAACAGACCAAGAGGAAGACCGAGAGGAAAATACCTGGATGGCTTGGCCACATGGCATGGACGAGACAAGAACACTGAGCTGATCCACGACTCTGGTGATCGAGTGAAATGGCGAATCATGACCGCCCACGCTTTCCGGCATGGCACATGATTGATTGATTGAAACAGTACAGCTCTGATATAGGCACAATCAAACAGTACAGCTCTGATATAGGCACAATCAAACAGTACAGCTCTGATATAGGCACAATCAAACAGTACAGCTCTGATATAGGCACAATCAAACAGTACAGCTCTGATATAGGCACAATCAAACAGTACAGCTCTGATATAGGCACAATCAAACAGTACAGCTCTGATATAGGCACAACCAAACAGTACAGCTCTGATATAGGCACAACCAAACAGTACAGCTCTGATATAGGCACAACCAAACAGTACAGCTCTGATATAGGCACAACCAAACAGTACAGCTCTGATATAGGCACAACCAAACAGTACAGCTCTGATATAGGCACAACCAAACAGTACAGCTCTGATATAGGCACAACCAAACAGTACAGCTCTGATATAGGCACAATCAAACAGTACAGCTCTGATATAGGCACAATCAAACAGTACAGCTCTGATATAGGCACAACCAAACAGTACAGCTCTGATATAGGCACAATCAAACAGTACAGCTCTGATATAGGCACAATCAAACAGTACAGCTCTGATATAGGCACAATCAAACAGTACAGCTCTGATATAGGCACAATCAAACAGTACAGCTCTGATATAGGCACAACCAAACAGTACAGCTCTGATATAGGCACAATCAAACAGTACAGCTCTGATATAGGCACAACCAAACAGTACAGCTCTGATATAGGCACAACCAAACATTACAGCTCTGATATAGGCACAACCAAACAGTACAGCTCTGATATAGGCACAATCAAACAGTACAGCTCTGATATAGGCACAATCAAACAGTACAGCTCTGATATAGGCACAATCAAACAGTACAGCTCTGATATAGGCACAATCAAACAGTACAGCTCTGATATAGGCACAACCAAACAATACAACTCTGGCATAGTCTTCAGCCAAAAGTGCATACTAGTAGTCAATAGTAGTAGTACTACTAGTATTACTACTTACTAGTAAAGATGTTCACAGCATCTTGTAATTTCGAAATACGAATTATAAGCGGCCTTAAAAACGTATAATCACGTTAAATGAAATCCTGAAAATGCATTCTTTGCGCGTTACATCATTACCCATCACAGCATGACTATTCATGATCATATTTGTGTGATATTCATTGGCACAGGAACGGAGCATAATGGGGACCACCCGTTGCTGTGAAGTTGGAACTGCGACTAACTAACTAACTAACTAGCATGACTATTCTTGTCATGTCAGTAACATGATCTATCTATCAACCCAGACTGTGCTCGACAGCCGGCTTCCTAGTCGGGCCGACATCATGACTAACAGTAGTGTTAGTTACTGTTAGTGAAAGCAACAAAATAAAGTTCAGCTTTTCGAAGCTAATAACGGAGCAGTTAAGACTTAAGTCTTGACGATCAGTATCAGCAACAGATTATACTATTTTATACTATATACTAAAGGCAAAAGATAACAAATATGAAGTAAAATAACAATAATAACATACCCTTAGAAGTCTGCTGAATCAAATTACATCGCTTCTCACTACAAAGAAACGTAGTATCCTAAATAAATTGCTTGGCTTTCTCAGTTCCTGAACTCGACGAGAGGAATTCCAATCCAGAGGTCAGCACACAACAGCAGCAGACAATAGTCAAGTCCCTGGACTCGATGAGTAGTTAGGCAGCATTGCTCACAAGTCTCTGAACTAGCAAAGTTTTCCAGATAGTCCTTCTCTCTCATTGGCCACCGAATAGCCAAAGAGTTCCCCCAACAATTAATATTAACAAATGAAAACTGTGAACTATGAGACGGGGCAGAGAGCAGCGCTCGCCTGCCTGTCCGACTCCGATGGTCATGGTTTTGGATTCGCAACGAGGCGGGTTTTTAAATTTCACTTGTGCTCCCAAGTGGACCTAGCCTAATAGATGAAATATGAATAAAAGGTGTCGAACATCGGTAAAGCTGTGGAAATGTAAACTGTATAGCATAACATAAAGTAATGCATAAGAGAATTACAAAACATACAGGACGTTGCGGCGACTAGCCTTCATCAGCAAACAAATACATACACAGAACACATCGTACAAACTCCGACGCGGAGCAAACACGGCAGGGGGCGGCCGTCCGGGTCATGACTCCGGGCGTCTTACCCCTACATGGGGACGTTCGGTCACATTATTTTCCCTGATGTTACGCTTGTCCCTTCGCTGTTAGTGTTACCTTGTCCGCTCTCAAGCCCTCCCTCCCTCGGTGGGTGAATCCGTGCAGCCTGTGCTTGCCCCTTAGCACGCGTGGTCATGAGGAGTCAGCTTCACCCCCCACCACGGCCTCTGTCCCCTCCATTTGTCACCGTTGCCGTGTTCCTTCCCCGTGCTCCGTTCACGGCGCCGCACTCTGCTAGGAAGCCGGTTCTTCCTTTACGTTTTGGCCCACCTATTGGTCTTTGCAGCTGACTGAGTGCGACTTACGGACGATTATCGCTAGGTTCTGGAGGTAGGACTTCGGCCGACATTCTCATGGTTTGACTGCACACAAATTCACCACCCACGCTCGGAGGAGAAGCTAAAGATCTGACAAGAGACGTTGACAGTTCGTGGTCTTGGTTGAGAGATTGTTGGTACTGCAGTTGCCAGCTTCTAACCACGCTAGTTTCGAGACTCATTCCACTTTAGGTTCCGCAGTTCCATAGCCAGCACGATGCCTTTTCGGCCGCCTCACATAGTCGTTTCTGGGCCCGAGTTCTTGCTTGCCCTTTAATGCTCTTTCGCTTCAGCACATCAAACACAGAGTGGGAGACCGTACCTCTGGCGCCACCCTCGACGGCGAACAGCCTGACTATGTATTCCTCCCGCCCGAGACTTGCGACCATATGTCATCGTACTTCGCCATCTTGTGCGCGTGTTGCTGCTCCTCAATATTGGACTCGTAAGGGACGGTCAGCTCAAACAGCGTTAGCTGCATGGCTGACGAGGAGCTAAGTACGATGTCAGGTCGCAAGCCAAACTTTCGGATCACCTCAGGTATTGTCCACTGCCCTTTAGGTCTACTGTCAGATCCCAGTCCCTCGCCCCGTCGAAAACGGTAGGAAGCGGCAAGTCGTCAGCTTTACGATTTTTGCGCCCTTCTCGGACGAAGGAAATTTCCATCGGTCATGGCCTGTACCCCTCTATGTTTGCCTTCATTCTAGCTACATCCACTATGGCGGCCTTCTCTGTTATGCCGCCAAATGAATTGGCCTTCGGTCAGAGCTACCTTACATCCATACAGCACGTGCTCCGCTGTCTGGACTATCTGTGTTTTCGTACAGAGGGGACTGAACGGGTCTTCAGTTTGCTCCCATTTGACCAGGTTCGCAGCTGATGGCAGGACATCGTAGAGGGGTCGGATGATGAAACTTAATCGCAGCGGTGCCATGCGCCAGATCTCATTCCAGGTAAGAGACTCTGCACTACCGCTTCCCATGACATCCAATGCGCCTACTGCGCCTGTTGGGCAGCGTTTTTGACTCTTTCATCATCTTACCTTTTTCGGATCTCCTTGACCACCAGGTCTCTGCGTTCCTTGGTCGTCGCCTTTGACCACATCGGATCATTGCTCTGGAAGCCGAACCCTTTCTTGTCAAACTGGGTGTGGCCCATGACCTCCCTCAGCTGGAGTGTCTTCAATTGCGCTGACCACTTTCCACTTCCTTCCCGTTTTCAAGGCGGGAACTGAGGCACTGACCGTTATATCTGGAGATTCGCGCAGCAGCATCGCGAGTCTGGTTTTTTTGGCTTTGAACTCTTCCATGAGGGACAAGAACGGGAGGACGGGCTTACTTTGCAACAGTTGTGGGGCATGTTGGTACTCCCAGCCACTTTCGTATATGACTGCTTAATTTCGCCTCCATGGTGCTCACTATGATCAAGCCAATATCATATATTAGCAGCGGCCTCAGGGGTTTCGGGATAAGCATGAACTGCGGACACTAAATTTTGAATTTGCCTATCAGCCTGGTTTTGTTGATGGTATCCAGGCGTTCGTCAGCGTTGCTTATTTCTCTACCACCGCGTTCCTGTCCGTCAGAGTTAAGTAGTCCGAGACTCTTCAAAGGTTCCGCCATCACCGTGGGAATCGCTTGTCCGGCCGTCACCCTTATCAGAAGTCGGGGTGCGCCACCGCCTAGATGAAAGTATTATTCACTGGCGAGCGACCCCAAATAGTCAGAAATTGACTAGGGACAAAATCTATATGGCTGAACTACAGATTAAGCCCATGAATATCCAACGTACAGCTTCAAGTGGCTCGTAACAAAATGAAATGAACTGTGCTGAATATTCGCCAAGGAGTGGGAAGGAGAAGTTAAGCTGAGGTAGATTTTAAAGTCTAGATTTAAGAGTAATCGACAACTATCCCAGTGCAGATTATCTCCCCTGACTGTTCCCTTCCTTGGTGTCTAAGTAATCCCCCAACAAAATGTACACACACAACACGTATGCACAATTGGAATTAAAAAGTATAACGACTGAACTATTGCCATACTATATGTCCGGCGTGTTCATAACTGTTAAACGCAACTGAGCGAATAGTATGTCAATTCAAATGTCTGGCTCGACACAACAATCGTCAAAGCAAAATGAACAAATGTTCAACGCTGGAACCGCAAGGTAAATGACTTTGAAGATAATGGCCATGTTGAAGATTTGATACGTAATAACATTTAATAAGATCTGACAGTCAGTTTGAGATTTTTCTATCAATTCTATCCGTACCTGGGTGCTTGTTGTTGCCAAGCGGGACCTAGTTCTATTTACAGGAACTCATTGATACTCAACACTAACCTGCTTACATAGGTAGTGTACCTTCGTATCTTCCATTGCCCTTCTGTCATTCTGCCTGAAGTTCTCCTTTGCCGCTCTGCACGATATAAGTCTATGTACTCCCGTACGTTCTGTAGCGACACGTTGTAGCAAACCCTGTATATCTTCTTTAACTGCTATATCTCAGTCGCAGCCACTGTTTCATGTGCCAACACTATTCTATTGCCAACATTTGCATTGGCATGCCCATACCATTCCATTACCAATCGATGTCCTCCCTGTTGATATCTGACGGCACTGTCCTTTGTGTTCTTTACCAACAGTTTCCTTAGCTTCTTGTGGGGTTTTCCCTACATGATTTTCTACCGCCTTTTCCGATGACGTCATTCTGTCTACACGCCATGTGGCAACTATGAGTTAAAATAAACTACAACATTTATTGTCTATCATTACTATTAGACAACTGATGTTTTTCAAGATGATGATGATGAAATCATATAACATATTGATAGTGATGACAAACATTACATAACTCCAATGTTGCTTGTCAACTATTTGGATCTGTGGTCCCGATCAGCTAAGCAGCTATGGTCAGATCTCCACTCTCCAGTAGAAACAAAACAGCTTGCTGGTATTCTGACGCCTGCCAGTCCTGGCACTACCTAGTAGTCTCTAGTTCTTGGGATATAAACATAGGCGCTCTTTGTGAGAGCTTGAAAGAAAGTCAAGACTGTGTTATATCTAGTTCTACATCAGTACAATCCTAAGCAATGCATATATCCTAACACACATATATTCAATGACCAGTCTGACCAAGTTTATCTTCAAGCTCTACTGCGTTCACTATCCTCCTTCTCCCTACTATCTTAGTCGGCGAAGGACTTTTCAATTGTCTCACACGCCTGTAATTATTACATTTCTGCCATCCTATGTCCATGTCGCTAATACCGACATGCTGGGTCGTACATCCGCTCCATCCAAAACACACTGAAAGGGTTAAGAACTGTATACCCTATACCAGTTGTGGGTAATGTCTGTACCATTCCACCTCTGCTACAAATGCGACCAATAAGTAAGGTGCCAATGCGCGCACAATAGCATAACACTTCATATTGGTAGGTTTGCATATGACAAATCAATATACCAAGCATTAAATACCCATAAAATATATTAATTAAACTATACATATTATGATACTTTAACATAATAGCATTATGCAAAGTTAGTTTGTATGCATACAAAATGAGATATATACACATGAAAAGAATATTACGAAGCATAGTCCTAGCATCGTATATTCATTTGAAGTTACAAATACATACATCTCACACATGCTTAAACATTAGGCATATGAAGGTATTCCTAATACACAGTATGAAATGCAAACAAGTTGTAGTAACATGATTATCTACAACTACTGAGAAACTAATAGTTTCCATAGAGTTAGAGACATCTAACCTGATGAATGAAAGTTAAAAGTCTGCCTCACAAAAGGTAGCTACTTGTAAAGAATAACCCTTATAGCAATATGATATTGTACACAGAACTTAGAAATAATAGTGCACACTCAAGTAACCTACGACAATGATAGTTGCAATAACCTAGCTCAGATATAGACTGGAAATCAGTACATACATCTAAAAGACTTAAATAGTTACTAAGAAATCTACATTTCTAGTGAAGTCTAGCAGACATATGACTAAATAAATTTGTTGTGTATCCCTTACGGGACGTTGCAGTCAACATCAGCATATTCAGCTGCTGTTGATTTATTAGGCAAATGTTACGTTCAGTAGTTTGCCATTGCTTTCTGAACGACCGGCACCTATACTTTGTTTCGAAAAAACCAGCACCTCTGTGTTTCGAACCCGGGTATATGGGCTCACAAACCGCGTTCGCAAGCCCTTAGCCACAGAGAATGACTACAGACATTGAAATGGTTGCCTACCTGTTTCGACTGATTTTTGCATCTAACATGAAACAGGCCTAGAGAGCCTTATTTAAGCTGAGTCCAGCAGACAGTGTCTGAGGCACTATTATTTCCTTGGCACCTTTCTGTCTATCCCAAGCCACCATTCACATTCCTCCAGTCCTGCTCTAATTGCCTTATCAGATCTGTTTCACACATCCCTACAGTACAGACACATTATCTCCCAGAATGTCCAGTCATAATTCTTTTTGAACCACTAACCATCACCATAGCCTCACGCCTGGGCGATTTTGAGTTGCCAGCCTCAGATCAGTTTCACAGTCTGCCCACCAGTGGGGGTATAATTATCATTTTGACATGTAACACCTTTAAGCTGGACTGGCTTGTTTACAACCCTAGTCTGACTGTATGTGTGATTTTATTCTGGGTTTATTGCAATTCCCACAGTCCTGTTTTAGTAGCTAACAGCAATCTGTTCTGACACTTCACAGTTGAATGGGTTCCTTTTGCTACTGAATGGTTCGATGTGCAACGAGGATGATCTGTCGACTAACTAACTAACTAACTAACAACATTTTATGCCTCTATGTGTGCAGGCCTGATTGTTTGTTCTGTCTTCCATTTCTCTACATGGTTCATCAAAAGTGAACCGAAAATTGTTCTGGTTGTAAAAGGTTGCATTTCACGACAACCCTTTCTACGGCCTTACCCTTCATGATCGACAGGCTTCTCGATTTCTTGGGCTTGAAGCTCATTCTACACCAGTGAATCAGATCGTCCAGTCTGAGAAGAATGCTGCGAGAATCACTCTCCTTCAGTGTCAGGATTGTCGTATCGTCCACGAAGGCCTTCAGCGGCGGAGAAGGAGTGTTCGTCCCTTCATTGAGTTTCGGACCGTGTGCGTAACCGGATGCCGCATTCAGAATGACCTGCATGGCCATGACAAATAGTATCCGCGAAATCATACATCCCAATGCAATGCCCACTTGCAGGTCGATCCATTTGGTCTGAACGTGTTGGTCGAGAACCGAAGAGACAAGCCTGAGAAGTTCTGCACAAGCATTTCTGTGATGTTCTCGGGCACGTGATAAGCCTTGAGTGTATGCCACGACAATTGGTGGGGCACTGACCCATAGGCGTTAGCCAGATCCAACCATATCACGTGGAGTTCCTCCTTCTTCGTCTTCGCTCTCTGGATAGCATCCCAGATCATGGTACTGTGCTCGAAACAACTGGGGACCCCAGGTAGCCCCCTTTTCTGAACCGCTGTCTCGATGTTCTTGTTCCCCATCAAGTACTTTGTGATTCGACTAGCCATGATCGAGAAGAATATTTTCCCCTCAACGTTCAGCTTAGAGATCGGCCCGAACTGGGCAATACCAGTAGAGTTCTGCTCTTTGGGAATGTATATTCCGTTGGCGGTCTTCCACTCCGTGCTGACGTGCTTCTGTTTCCACGCGGATTTCAGCATCCTGTATAATTTCATGAGGACTTTCGGGCATCTTTTATAGACTGTATAAGACACACCGTTGGGCCCCGGTACCGACTTGCCTTTCGCTTTATTCACTACAGCAAACACCTCGCTCCACATCGGAGGTCTGGCATTGAACTCAACCGTTGGTTCTGTCGGGCTGTTGAGCCCTTCGATCTCTCCGAGAATAGTCTAAACGAAATGTGTAGGGAACATAACATGAAAATTAGCACAAGCAAAACAGAGGTAATGACTACAACTAAAGAAGACCAAACAACAACAATTCACCTAAACGAACATCCCTTGAAACAAGTACAGAGTTTCAAGTACCTAGGAAGTATAATATCATCAAAGGGCAGATCAGAAGACGAGATCGAAAATAGGTGCAATAAGGCAAACCAACAAATGGACACATGGCACCAATACTAAAGAACATACATGTATCAATAACTACTAAGAAAGCACTTTACAACACAATCTTCCTAACATCTCTATGCTACCAATGCCAAACCTGGACAATGACAGAAAAAGAGAAAAGAAAAATCACAACAACAGAAATGAGATTCCTAAGAAGAATACTCAACGTCAGTTATCAGTTATCAGTTATCAGTTGGGTTATCTTCATTTCACTAAGGAAATAGTCATAGGTGCTCAGATCCTCTCTCTCTCCCCCCCCCCCCCCCCAGCATATGCATCAG
This sequence comes from Cepaea hortensis, assembly GCA_963921405.1. Lineage (NCBI taxonomy): Eukaryota > Metazoa > Mollusca > Gastropoda > Stylommatophora > Helicidae > Cepaea > Cepaea hortensis. Next base: position 17,405,517 of record OY992880.1, on the reverse strand, counting down.
CGTCCGGTGGCTAATAGTGCCAGTTCTGTGTTGGTTGACGAGGCGTTTTGTTTTCCCGATGTACCTCTCGCGTCTGGCTGTGCCGATTCTTACTCCCAAGTCTTTCATCCTGGACAGCGATGTGGAATCACTGACGTCAAAGTCCTCTGTTCTCGCCATATCTTTGAGGACGTTAATAACATCGGCACGATCCATGGGCTGGCCATCTACAGGGGGTGCAGATCCAGCCAGATTATCAGCTCGTTCTTTTCCCTCGACTCCCGCATGTCCCGTGACGAAGATGAAGGTGACTTTACGGACAACAGACTTCCGCATCGACTCAGTCAACTGTCTACGTACAGATCCAGCTTCGACCTTCTGAATCATGCTCATTGAATCACTTAGTACACACAAGTTGGTATAATGCTGTGATTCCAGCCATATGAAAGCCTGTGTAACTGTCATCACCTCCATCGTCATGCTGCTCGTGGTCATAGAGTGGGCACCACTGGATTCTTGAACGGTTCGGCCCGCTGAACGGGCTGTAAATGCCCACGCACTTCTCTGCTGCTTTACAACAGATCCATCTGTATGGATGAACACTTCGGGGCTATCTGAGTGTTCATAGATGAGCGCGTTAACCTCTGCATTGACAGCGGCAGGGTTCTGCTCTCTGCACCGTCTGTCGAGTGTGATAATGCAGGAGAAAATGCACTTAAAAGCTGGAGGAACCTGCACCCATTCCTTGCCGGGGTTGATACTGGTAAGACTGCAGACCTGTCTGACGACATCTTCCGCCCGACCCATCAATGATTTGCCTCTCTTTAGCCTGTCACCCTTTTCTCTGAATATAGCGTCATGCAGAGGGTGCTGCTATACTCAACGTATCAAGAAGATATATGATCAGAAATGAAGAAATCAGGACTAAAGTGGGGGTTAAAGCAGCACTAGATTTTATTAGAAAGCAGCAAGTCAAATGGTTTGGTCAAGCAAATAGGTTACCAGTCAACAGCATACCACAACAAGCAATGATGTGCAGACCAGAAGAAAACAGAGGAACAGGCCGACCACGTAAACGTTGGACGGAGGGAATAGCAGAGTCCATGGGAATATCGATATTTGACGCCCATAATCGGGCATTCTCACGATGTTTATACTTCACCTCGACACCGCAAGGTACAAGAGGAATATGATGAGATGAGATGAGATGAGATGAGATGAGATGAGATGAGGTGAGACGAGACAAGACGAGATGAGATGAGATCTCTCCGAGTGGGACATTCCGTTGGGCTACGTCGTCACGAAATGGTTCTCCAACTCTTCTTTGCTGACATTGAGGATGCCGGATCGCGGCTGCTCGAACAAATCCCGTGCAAACTTGTATGGTTCCAGGAAGAACCTCTCACGTTCCTTCAGGGTTTTCCCCCGGGTTCTGCAGAACCTTTCGGCTCGGGATAGGGCATTGTGCCTGGCTTTCAGATGTTGCCACACCTGGCGCAAGCCCTCTTTCTCATGCTTTTCTGCCTTTACCCACCGTTTTCTAGCCGTACTCTTCTGTTGTCTTACCTCTTCCAGCAGTTTCTGTCGCCGGGTCTTCTGTGGCATAGCTGCTTCTCTCCTCTCGCTGCAACCAAACTGAATCAGCGAGTGGAGGTAGACGACCTCTCCGAAATTTGTCAATTTCTCTTCAAGGGATTTGTGCCTTAGCTCTTCATCTAAGGCACGGGATAAAGTATCGTCTAATAGCGCCCACTCTTCCTTTCTTGTGGCATTAGGGAACTTGATCTTCACTCTGGGACTTTCGAAAGGTTGCTCGGGTGTGTCACAGTCGAGTTGAGTCTTCTCAGCGCTGTGGGGTTCTCCCTGACCAAAGTCCTCTTGCGTCTTATCGTCCCTTTCAGGACAGCGCTGTCGTGTCTCCTGTGACGTACTTTCGCACTTCTTACGTCCAGCGTGAATTCTCATTCCCCGAAAGGAATCGAAGCTTCCACAAACACATGCAGGGATGGGTAAACTTTTTGTGCTTAGGGCCACATTGACAAATGCAAAGCTATTGGGGCGGGGGAGCCGCATATATATTATTTCCACTTTGTTTACAAAAACTTATCATAATAAATAATTATGAATTTTTTATAGGTTACTAAACAGTATAAATAACTAATTATTGCAATTTTATTTTACGTATACACTTATACATTATATTTTACAATATGGACAAACTGTTACTAATTTGTTAACAAGATTTTACAATTTTTTAGTATAATAATTTTTTTTTTTTAAATTATCTATCAATGGCTTTAATTCAGACACAAACTGATTACATTGTCATTACAATTGGTGATTTCTAATGAGATGTATGTAACTGCTTGCAAATTTTGCAATACTGAAATTCGCATGACAGCATGCAGCATGCAAGTTGCAGTCCGACAATAAAGACATATTCTTAGATTTGTTGATTTTCAATCAAGAAAATGCTTGTTCGCAAATGTATGTTGATTCAAACAATGATAAAAGTTTAGCTGCATAGTTCTTCCAGTTGGGGAATGATTCTTCTGATAAAGATCCACAGAAATCCAACAAACCATCTGACTTGAATTTCGTGTTCAGGTCATGATCTGCTTGTAAGTCAAGCAGCTCCAACTGTATGTCCTCTGCGGCTGTATCAGCTTCTGCGCTAAAAGGGGAACTGAGAATATTGAACTGTGGCTCTAAGTTCTTGAAAGCTTGGAATCTCCATCCAAATTCTGCAGTCAATGCATCTAAATGGGCTTTGTAATTTTCAGTCATTTCACCAGAAATGGTGTCTTGTTTCAGCAAAGTGAAGCGACAAAACCTTTTTTTCACTTGCTTGTCTGGAGAACAGTGAAAGTTTTGCCTGAAATGATTTTAAATGTGCAATTTCATACATTTACCATTGGCACCTTGCCGTCTTGACAGACGATAGTTTGTGCTTTAAAAAGGCATAATAACTTTTACCTATGAATTTCATACAATTCATGTGCAAACGCACCAATGCCCGGAAGTTTGACATTCAGTTTATTTGACTTTTCCATAATTTCAGTAGTAAACATAAAGTCTAATTTTCACTCTTTATTAACAATGTTAGTATTAAAGTCACATTCAATGCCATTCATTTCTAGGAACATTGCTATTTCTTCTCTGAGGTCCCACACTCGCCTCAACACCCTGCCGAGACACAGCCATCGAACTCTAGTGTGGTACAGGACATCGGAATGTTCAGTTTCCAAATCCTTTCCAACCAGGGCCTTGAGCTGTCTGTGATTAAGTCTACTTGATCTGATGAGGTTGATGACACTGACAACTGGGTCAATAATATACTTGATATTCAAAACAGTTTTATACAGACTTTCTTGATGGATCACACAATGAAGTGGTAATAATGTGTGGTCAGGATATTTTGCTTTAATCTTATAATTTATAAACTTTACCAGACCTACATTTTTTTTCCTAATCAAAGCACAAGCTCCGTCGGTTGTAACACTTGTCATCTTGTTCCAAACCAACTCAGATCTTTCAATACAGTTAGTAACAACACTGAATATATCATGGCCTGTGGTTGTGTCTTTGGGTGACTCAACACTCAGTAACTCTTCAGTGAGTTTGACAGAAGTGTTTATTCCACGTATAAATATCAATAATTGGGCAGTATCATGTACATCGGTACTCTCATCCAATGCTAGAGAGTACCACATAAATTGTTTACTTGCAACTTGAACTTTATGCATCAAATTGTCCTTATCTTGTCAACACGTCTGATCATAGTCCTCCTTGATAAAGTAATGTTGTCAAATGTGTTTTTTATTTGGTTTTGTTCTGGACACATAATGTTTGCTGCATCAAGCAAACATTCCTTGATGAACTAGCCATCAGAAAATGGCTTGTTCTGTTTTACAATTCTGAGTGACAGCACAAGACTAGCTTCTGTTGCAGCATCTTGACTGTTTAGTGAAAACAGTTTGTTGTTTCTCCAAATGTTTCACCAACTCCAGGCATTTCCTTTCCCTCTCTTCGGTTGTTAAATTGTATCTGAAATCGGAATGTTTTGTTTGATAATGTCTTTATAAATTGTACTCCTTGAAGACAGCCACTAACTCACGACGCAACAAGCAAACTGATTTGATACCAACTTTTATAAAACAGTGCTTAGTTGTCCATTCATCATTAAAAACACGGCAAGCATCTTCAATCTTACGTTTTTTTTAGTAACACTCATTGTTTTAATAAAATCCTAACAGTTAGAATTTTAAAGATTGAGCACAACCCACAACTAGCAACGCTGGTCGCATTCCGGTAAGAACCAAAGGCCTTGCTCACGTCAATTTGGAAGCCCTAGACTGGAGTTTCGCTCTCGTTTGAGCTCATCGGTAGTGCATATGCTTGACCGGACCCGGAAATAAACCCCGGATCATTTGCGTGTGACGCGGGTGCGTAACCACTAGACCACGCGGTACACGATAGACGCAACCAAATTCTCACACAAGAATATCACAACGTCACCCATCCTAGGTTATAGTTCAAAATGTGCCCGACCTCCGCGATCGACATCTGTCAATCGATGTGGCCCCGAATGATCAGGTCTTCTCAGCTAGCAAGGCTTCAAAATTGACATGGACAAGGCCTTAGGTTCGTACCGGAATACGATCATCGTAGCCGGTTGTGGGTTGTGTTCAATCTTTAAATCTCAAATCCCGAAAATACCATATAAATCAGTTTGATTATTGCTCGATGGACTTTATCCGGACTGGTGTGCCTTGCCAGCCGAGAAGACCTGATCATTCGGTCGATTGACGGATGTCAGTCGCGGCGATCGGGCAAATTTTGAGCTATAACCTACGATGGGTGACGTTGTGATATTCTGGTGTGAGAATTTGGTTGTGTCTAGCGTGTACCGCATGGTCTAGTGGTTACACACCCGCGTCACACGCCAGTGATCCGGGGTTGATTTCTGGGTCCGGTCAAGGATATGCACTACTGACGAGCTCAAACGAGAGTGAAACTCGAGCCTAGTGCTTCCAAATTGACGTGGACAAGGCCTTAGGTTCGCACCGGAATACGATCAGCGTTGCCAGTTGTGGGTTGTGCTTAATTTTTAAATCTCAAATCCCGAAACAACAATATAAATCAGTTAGAATTTTACAAATCTTTACAAATGAAATTAAACAAAACCCACTTCCGGCTGTGTGTGAAAATAAAATGTTCGGAAAACAAGGAGTAAACTCAGAATAAATTTCAGAAATATATATGTTGGACATTGTAGTAACAGAGAGTGCCCAGAAAGGACTATCCATGAATGTACGAGGGGGGGGGGGTACGGGGTGTCAGGCATTGGTAGAATCTTTGGTAAGGATGACTCTCATGTCCTTTCAGGACCCATCCCCCACTGGTCCAAGCCTGACACCCAGATCGTGCCTGTGGCTCCTAGTAGCTGTCAGCATGCGACAGCGGCCACCCCCGGGCAACAGCTGTGAGAGGCTGGCTAAACCAGGCATGTGTATCCGATTTGGTGTCAAACTAAGAGGTAAACTAGGGTATGCCTACCCAGCATGTGAAGACAGGATTCGGCAGACTGCGCGGAAGAAATCATTCCTGATTCAACGGGCAAGACGGCGTTTACCTGCAAAGCGTTGTGGAACGTAATGAGCACGGCAAGGCACGTAGAGCGCCCTGGTCATCCACTGCACCTATATTCGTCTCCAGTCGTCTCGACTTGTCTTGCCACTGGACACAGATGGACTCAGGCGAGAGAGTGAGGTCGACGAATTGCGCAACTCTTCCTCACTTTAATCCAAGTCATCGCGCAAGTCATTCTTCATCCAACGTCACATATCATGATGAAACCATCAACGGCCTTCCTCAAGTTCCCACCAATGAGACACTTGATGACCTGCCAACCATAGTGGAAGTAAACAAAGCCATCCAGCAACTCTCCAGCGGCAAGGCACCTGGTCCTGACTCCATCCCAGCAGAGATATACAAGGCAGGTGGGCCGGTCCTAACAGAGCAGCTTCACCAAGTCTTCACAAACATATGGATGAACGAGACCATGCCACAAGATTTTAAGGACGCGTCAATAGTCCACCTTTACAAACGAAAAGGAAACCGCCAATCCTGTGACAACCACCGAGGCATCTCCTTGCTTTCAATTGCAGGGAAGATACTCGCCAGAATTCTTCTCAATCGCCTCACAGCCCATCTCGATCAAGGTCTTCTTCCTGAAAGTCAATGTGGCTTCAGAAAAGAATGTGGAACTGTTGGCATGATTTTCGCTGCAAGGCAGCTGCAAGAGAAATGTCAGGAACAGAACTGCGAAATGTTCACTTTCATTGACATTACCAAGGCTTTTGATACAGTCAGCAGAGAAGGACTGTGGAAGATTATGGCAAAATATGGCTGTCCACGAAAGTTTGTCCAAATAATGCGGCTATTTCATGACGGCATGCAGGCAAGAGTACAGGAAAATGGTGAACTGTCTGAACCCTTTCCTGTCACCAATGGAGTGAAGCAAGGATGTGTCCTGGCACCAACACTGTTCAGCCTCATGTTTTCAGCCATGTTGATGAATGCCTTCGAGAACGACGACATTGGAATTGACATCAACTACCGTATGGATGGAAAGTTATTCAATCTCAGAAGGCTGAAAGCTAAAACCAAAATTAACAGCGGCACCGTCAGAGAGCTCCTGTTTGCTGATGATTGCGCTCTATACGCCAACTCAGAGGCGGACATGCAACATAATGTTTCAGCTTTCTCACATGCCTGTGCCAACTTTGGGCTCAATATCAACTTGGAGAAGACTGTAGTTATGTACCAGCCAGCTCCAGGGAATAATCACACTGTGCCGAATATCAAAGTGAATGATCATAGACTAAGTGTTGTGGACAAATTCACCTATCTTGGCAGCACCGTGTCACAAGCTGCCACAATCGATTACGAAGTGAATGCAAGAATCTCCAAGGCCAGTGCAGCCTTTGGCAGACTGTACAAGAATGTATGGGACAGAACTGGAATAAGCCTGCAAACAAAGCTAAAAGTCTACAAAGCAGTTGTATTATCCACACTGCTATATGCTTGTGAAACCTGGACTGTTTATCAGCGACACGCTAGGAAATTAAACCACTTCCACACAGTCTGCCTAAGGAAGCTACTGAAGATTAAATGGCAAGACAAGATTCCAGACACTGAAGTCCTAGAAAGAGCATCCATGCCCAGTATCCACACTCTACTGATGAAGAATCAGATTCGCTGGGCTGGTCACTTGACTCGCATGCCAGATCACAGGCTCCCTAAACGAATTTTTTACAGCGAACTGCGTTGTGGTAAACGCTCCCAAGGTGGCCAGAGGAAACGTTTTAAAGACACTCTGAAAATCTCACTGAATGCTTTTGGAATTCATCATGACACCTGGGAGGCTGCAGCCAAAGACCGAAATTCGTGGCGGGCATCATTGCGCAAAGGTGCAGTCATATGTGAGGCAACCAGGACTGCAAGAGCTGTGAAGAAAAGGCAGGACAGAAAAACCACTGCAGGAAATCCTCCTCCAGAGACGTCAAGCATTCTTTGCCCACATTGTCAAAGAACATTTCGAGCCAAAATAGGCCTTATCAGCCATCTTAGAACCCACGGCTCCACGCCTTCAACCCCACCGGATGAAATGAATGGTCATCATCATTCTTGATGGACAAACAACAACATCCTTGAATGTCAAGAAAACAGTAACAATGGTGATATCAAAGAAAGTGGTGACATCGAAATGTTACATAGAAATAGAAGGGGACATTTTTAACCAAGTAGATAATTTTAATTACCTAGGGCGCTTATAACATCAGATGGAAGATGTGTACAATAATTATAATTAAGTTGCATGTCCTTCACAGGACGTAGCAGTCAACCCCAGCATTTTCGCTGTTAGTGATTCCTGGGCAAATTTGTACGTTCAGTAGTTTGCCATTGCTTTCTGAACGACCGGCTCCTATACCTTTTTCGAAAAAAACCAGCACCGCTGTGTTTCAAACCTGGGTATACGGGCTCACAAACCGCGATGGAAGATGTACAACAGGGATTAAGAGCAGAATAGGCAGGCAAGAGCCGCATTTCAGAAAATGAAGAGTATCTTATGCAACAGGTCGCTGTCAATGGATGTAAGAAAGAGAGTGCTGAAATGAACCAGTTTTGCTGTATGGTAGTGAATCTTGGAATGTGAATGAACAAATTAGGAAGAACTTAGAAGTAATAGCGATGTGGTTTTTGAGAAGAATGTTGCGAATTCCTTGGACTGCCAGAGTAACTAACAACGATTGCCTAAAAGAGGCTAATGAAACTAAAACACTATATACAACAATAAACAGTGGCGTGCAGAGGTTCTTTTATGCCCGGGGCCAACCCCTTGATTGGATGCCCCTAAATTGTTCTTTCCCTAATTTATTCCTCCTCCCATCCCACTGCACTGTGCTGCCCCCTCTCTATAATTGGATGCCCCCCCCCCCCAGGCTGGATGCCTGAGGCCTTTGCACCCCCGCATTCCCCCCCCCCCCCCCCCTCTGCACGCCACTGACAATAAGAAAGAGACAAACAGCTTTTTTTGGTCATGTGATGAGAAGAGCGGCATTGAAGAACATCGTGACAACTGGAAAGATCGAGGAGAAGAGAGTCAGAGGCAGACCAAGAGAAATGATGCTGGACGGAGTGCGACGGTGGCATGTAGGAATATCATCAGCAGAGTTGATCCAGAACACCAAAGACCGAGATCTGTGGAGAGCCATGAACGCCTACGCCAGCTGGCAGGGCACTTGATGGTGATGATCATATCAAGACTACTACAACAACTAAATTAATTTGAACATTTATATTGTTTGTAAATTTCAATTATTTTGAACAAATAGTTCTCCCCCCCCCTCTCTCTCTCTCTCTCTCTCTCTCTCTCTCTCTCTCTCTCTCTCTCTCTTTCTCTCTCTCTATTTCTCTCTCTCTCTCTCTCTCTCTCTCTCTCTCTCTCTCTGCCAAATGGTGCATTGCTTTCAACCCCCCTCCCACCCATCCCCATTATTTCTTTAAAATAAATATCTCCTATAATAATAAATCATACAATTCAACTGCGCATGCGTTTCCCTAGTTGCTTGGAGCATATTTAAAACACCATAATAACATTACAGTACTGCCTTGATTGCTCACTACACTTATTAATAATTACATTCAAGCACTCTGCAGAATTACCAGATTTTTTTTGGTTTCATATCCTTTACAGGACATCGCTGTCAACACCAGCATCTTTCAGCTGTATGTTGATTTCTTGGCAAGATTACGCTCAGTAGTTTGCCATTGCTTTCTGAGCGGCCGGCTCACATACCCCGTAAGTTACAGATGCGATTCGAACCACTGCTGATTCTCACCGTCATCACGTTGCCTACGAGAGTATACGAGATTACGGAGAAAAGTCGCTAACCTCTAAGCCACGAAGCCGGCATGAATTACCAGATAGCTAAAAGAAAAATACATAGATGAGCAATTAGTAGGGGGCATAAACATCTGATATTGTTGTAAGGGAGATCACTAGAATATAAAAAAGGAAATAATAAATTTAGCTATAATATTATTAACAAACGTACAATTTTCTATTATCGTTTCCTAGAAATAAAGTAATTATTACTGAATTAATATATTATAATCTATATTACTTTTAGATTACTTATAAAATGTGTTCTTAATCTTTACCTACTTACATTTTATAACCAACTTTAGAATTCTACATTTATTTCCTAAATGCAAATAGTATACTAATAATGTAAGAAATAGTACAAGGACTTTCAGAAACTTCCCCTCTGTGGGGAAAAACATTTTATAACTGGTCACCTATGGCCACATAAACTTTAAAGGAAATTAACCACACACATTCCAGACACTATTAGAGACACAGAAAGGCATTTATTTGTGTTTTATAGATTAACTAGCTGACCCGGCCCGGCTTCGCCCAGTCCTTGGTGGGGAGCATCTCATTTAATTCATATAAGTAGTCATATAAGTTCTCGTTCCCGTTACCGACTGTCTGTCTGTCTGTCTGTCTGTCTGTCTGTCTGTCTGTCTGTCTGTCTGTCTGTCTGTCTGTCTGTCCCTCCCTCTCTGTCTGTCTGTCTGCCTGTCTGTCTAATCATTTATTGGTTGCAGTTAGAACAACCTTAGATAAACGAAGACCAACTTACAAAAAGCATTAGAAAGAGCACTTGAAAGATCTTTACATCTTCCCCCAACAATTAACTTGGGTAAATGGAGCGGCGGCAGCAGCATCAGCAGAAGAAGGAAAAGGAGGAGTAGACAACTGCAGCGAAAAGGTGGGTCTGTCTATCTATCTGACCCGGCGTGACTTCGCCCAGCTCCTGGCGGGTAGCGTCTCATTAAATTCATACAACAAAAAAAGTAACTTAAAAAAATGCCCTTCCACACACCATCCATTATTTTTAATGAAAACGCTTTCTAATCACCTGCATGACTACAGTAACTTCTTAAGCAAAAAAAGATGAGTTACAATGTTATGCATTGTGCATTATTTTTATGAAAACTTTGAAAATGCCTTACAGATTGTATCATTATTTATTATAACTCATATGCCGGTACATAACTATGGACAAAGAGTTTATAAATCTTTGAAAACGATGCCACAATATGACTATAAGTTATACAGAAAAGTTATGCCCCTTGAAATAACTTTTACAGAGTTAGGTCCCCTGAGATATATAAAATTATGATGAAAAATGAAATAATACTGAGTAAGCATGCGATTTCACACTAACAAAATATCACAGTTGGCAGCTCTGGAATGAAAGGAAGGCGTGTAGAAAATTTCATCTCAATCGGATGGGCCGTTCGCGAACGTATAAAGGACATACAGAGATACATACATTTGGACGGAGATCCTTTTTTATATATAAGACTAGCTGACCCGGCCCGGCTTCGCCCAGTCCTTGGTGGGGAGCATCTCATTTAATTCATATAATTAGTCATATAAGCTCCCGTTCCCGTTACCGACTATCTGTCTGTCTGTCTGTCTGTCTGTCTGTCTGTCTGTCTGTCTGACCCGGCATCGCCCAGTCCTTGGTGGGGAGCATCTCATTTAATTCATATAAGTAGTCATATAAGTTCCCGTTCCCGTTACCGACTATCTGTCTGTCTGTCTGTCTGTCTGTCTGTCTGTCTGTCTGTCTGTCTGTCCGTCCCTCCCTCTCTGTCTGTCTGTCTGCCTGTCTGTCTAATCATTTATTGGTTGCAGTTAGAACAACCTTAGATAAACGAAGACCAACTTACAAAAAGCATTTGAAAGAGCACTTGAAAGATCTTTACATCTTCCCCCAACAATTAACTTGGGTAAATGGAGCGGCGGCAGCAGCATCAGCAGAAGAAGGAAAAGGAGGAGTAGACAACTGCAGCGAAAAGGTGGGTCTGTCTATCTATCTGACCCGGCGTGACTTCGCCCAGCTCCTGGAGTGTAGCGTCTCATTAAATTCATACAACAAAAAAAGTAACTTAAAAAAATGCCCTTCTACACACCATCCATTATTTTTAATGAAAACGCTTTCTAATCACCTGCATGACTACAGTAACTTCTTAAGCAAAAAAAGATGAGTTACAATGTTATGCATTGTGCATTATTTTTATGAAAACTTTGAAAATGCCTTACAGATTGTATCATTATTTATTATAACTCATATGCCGGTACATAACTATGGACAAAGAGTTTATAAATCTTTGAAAACGATGCCACAATATGACTATAAGTTATACAGAAAAGTTATGCCCCTTGAAATAACTTTTATAGAGTTAGGTCCCCTGAGATATATTAAATTATGATGAAAAGTGAAAAATGAAGTAATACTGGGTAAGCATGCGATTTCACACTAAAAAAATATGACAGTGGGCTGCACTGGAATGAAAGAAAGGCGTGTAGAAAATTTCATCTCAATCGGATGGGCCGTTCGCGAGCGCACAAAGGACAGACGGACATACAGACATACATACAGACAGACAGACAGACAGACAGACGGAGATCCTAATTTATATATAAGATTAATTTGGTTATTTTGGGATTTGAATTTTAAATATTGAGCACAACCCACTACTGGCAACGCTGATCGTATTCTGGTATGAACCTAATGCCTATCCACGTCAATATGGAAGCACTATACTCGAGTTTCGCCCTCGTTTGAGCTCGTCAGTAGTGCATATCCCTGACCGGATCCGGAAACAAGCCCCGGATCACCGGCGTGTGAAGCGGGTGTGTAACCACGCGACACACGTTGGACACACAGCCAAATTATCATAACAGAATATCATATCGTCACCCATCGTAGGCTATGCTCAAGATTGCCCAATCCCCGCGACTGACGTCCGTCAATCGATGTGGACCCGAAACGATCAGGACTTCTCACTGGCAAGGAACACCAGGCCTCCTAAATCCAATGAGCAATAATCAAATTGATTAATTTTGTTATTTCGGGATTTGAATTTTAAATATTGAGCACAACCCACTACTGGCAACGCTGATCGTATTCTGGTATGAATCTAATGCCTATCCACGTCAATATGGAAGCACTATACTCGAGTTTCGCCCTCGTTTGAGCTCTTCAGTAGTGCATATCCCTGACTGGATACGGAAACAAGCCCCGGATCACCGGCGTGTGAAGCGGGTGTGTAACCACGCGACACACGTTGGACACTCAGACAAATTATCATAACAGAATATCACATCGTCACCCATCGTAGGCTATGCTCAAGATTGCCCAATCGCCGCGACTTACGTCCGTCAATCGATGTGGACCCGAAACGATCAGGACTTCTCACTGGCAAGGAACACCAGGCCTCCTAAATCCAATGAGCAATAATCAAATTGATTAATTTGGTTATTTCGGGATTTGAATTTTAAATATTGAGCACAACCCACTACTGGCAACGCTGATCGTATTCTGGTATGAACCTAAGGCCTATCCACGTCAATATGGAAGCAACTCGAGTTTCGCCATCGTTTGAGCTCGTCAGTAGTATATTTCACTTTATAGATTATTCTAAGGAATTTGATAAAGTAAAACATGATGAACTGATTAAAATGTTGGAAGATTGAATATTGATGTGGAAGATTTAAGAATAATAAAGAATATTTACTGGAACCAAGTCAATCAATCATGTGCCATGCCGAAAAGCGTGGGAGGTCAGGACTCGCCATTTCACTCGATCACCAGAGTCGTGGATCAGCTCAGTGTTCCTGTCTCTTCCATGCCATGTGGCCAAACCATCCAGGTATTTTCCTCTCGGTCTTCCTCTTGGTCTGTTCCCTTCGATCTTGCCAGTTGTCACTAAGTTCTCCAATCCATTTCTTCTCATAACATGTCCAAAAAATGTTGACTGTCTACGTCTAATTTCTCTAATCAGTTTACGATTTTCATTTGTCTCCTGTAGTACGTGGTCATTGGTTTTTCTGTCTGTCCATGGTATTCTTTGCAGCAATTAAAATTGGACATAAAGAGGGTAGTAACGAACAGATAAAGCTAGGAGTACGATAGGGGTGTGTCTTGTCACCCGATCTCTTCTCTCTCTATAGTGAAGTAATAATGAGAGAGATCAAAGAGACGCCAGGAATACTAGTTGGAGGTTATAATATAAATGATATACGCTATGCATATGACACAGTATTGGTGGCGGAAAATGCAACAGACCTACAACAATTGCTGGACATTGTAGTAACAGAGAACGCAAATAAATTACTATCCTTGAATGTCAAGAAAATTGTAACAATGATGATATCAAAGAAACTGGTGACACCAAAATGTGACATAGAAATAGAAGGGTGACTTCTTAACCAAGTGCATAATTTTAAATACATAGGGGTATTTATGCCGGACCCCCTGGCCGCGGGGTTAGCAGTTTTCTCCGTAACCTCGAATAATCTCATGGTTGACGTGAGCGCACGAGAATTGGAAGCGGTTCGAGTCGCGCCAGTGACTTATGAGAGTATGGAGCCAGTCGCTCAGAAAGCAATGGCAAACTACTGAGCGTAATAATGCCAAGAAATCAACAATCAGCTGAAAGATGCTGATGTTAACAACGATGTCCTGTAAAGGATATGCAAAACATTTTAGGGGTATTTATAACAGATGGAAGATGTACAACAGAGATTAAGAGCAGAATAAGGCAGGCAAAATCTTTATTTCAGAAAATGAAGAGTATCTTATGCAATAGGTCGCTGTCAATGAATGTAAGAAAGAGAGTGCTGAAATGCTAAAATGAACCAGTTTTGCTGTATGGCAGCGAATCTTGGAATGTAAGTGAACAAATAAGGAAGGACTTAGAAGCAACAGAGATGTGGTTTTTGAGACGAATGTTGCGAATTCCTTGGACTGACAGAGTAACTAACGACGACTGCCTAAAAGAGGCTAATGAAACTAGAACATTATATACAACAATAAGAAAGAGACAAACAGCTTTATTTTGTCATTGATGAGAAGAGCGGCATTGAAGAACATCGTGACAACTGGAAAGATCGAGGGGAAGAGAGTCAGAGGCCGACCAAGAGAAATGATGCTGGACGGAGTGCGCCGGTGGCATATAGGAATATCATCAGCAGAGTTGATCCAGAACACCAAAGACCGAGATCTGTGGAGAGCCATGAATGCCTACGCCAGCTGGCAGGGCATTTGATGATAATGATCATATCAAGACTACAACAACAAATTAATTAATTTGAACATTGTAAATGTGGAATTAATTTATAACAGCAAAAAACTTTTAAATTTAACGTTTTCTTGCAAAATAAATCATTTTATTCACCGGAGAAATATATGTTTTTCATAAAATCATCCTTATTACATTTTTACATGTCGATAAATATTTCTCTATGTTAAAATCGCGTAAATTCGCATTTTAGCATTACATTACGAAGGTCAAGAACTGTTTAAAAAAATATAAAATTAGACAGAAATTTTATCAAAAATGTTAAAACAATCATAACGGTACTTGAAATTCTGGAAAATTCAGAAAAATAACTTAAAAACGAAGAAACATTTTTTTTTAATTTCTAAATGCCCTCGAGGGCTGCATAATATCAGTTGACGGGTCGCATGCGGCCCGCGGGCCAAAGTTTGCCTACCCCTGAATGCATGGACAGTCCTGTTGTTGAGCTAAAATCATGGTCGATGGGACGGTCCGTGTCGTCACCGTGTGGTCGCCAATGGATCCTTCATCCTACCCCGCTTTCGCAGGATCCTGGGGGAATCTTTCATTATGTTGTACTTCCATTATTGTTTGAGGTTTAGACAGCGTCAGGGTTATCAGCCCTGTCCGCTGTCGACCCCACAGTTGGAGCCCACCGATGGAGCCAGTTTTACTGCTGTGCTGTGACAGCCGCAGCAGCATTCCGTCTCTCCGGAAATGTGTAGTGGACAAGTCACACGTTAATCGTGCAAACTCCGCGGAGCAAACACGGCAGAGGGCTTCTGATCGTCAGAAGCTACCTTCCCCGAGCATTTCGGAACTTTAATTTCTTAACACTCTCTTAGGGCGGTCCCGTCCGGGTCATGACTCCTGGCGTCTTACCCCTGCCGTGGAGACGTTCGGTCACTTTAGTTATTCCTGATGTTACGCTTGTCCCTTCGCTGTTACCTTGTCCGCTCTCAAGCCCTCCCTCCCTCGGTGGGGAGAATCCGTGCAGCCTGTGCTTGCCCCTTAGCACGTGTGGTCGTGAAGAGTCAGCTTCACCCCCGCCACGGCCTCTGTCTCCTCCATTTGTCTCCGTTTCCGTGTTCCTTCCCCGTGCCCCGTTCACGGCGCCGCACTCTGCTAGGAAGCCGGTTCTTCCGTTACGTTTGGACCCACCCCTTGGTCTTTGCAGCTGACTGAGTGCGACTTACGGACGATTATCGCTATGTTCTGGAGATAGGACTTCGGTCGACATTCTCATGGTTTGACTGCACAGAAATTCACCACCCATCCTCGGAGGAGAGGCTAAAGACCTGACAAGAGACGTTGACAGTTCGTGGTCTTGGTTGAGAGATTGTTGGTACTGCAGTTGCCAGCTTCTAACCACACTAGTCCCGAGACTCATTCCACTTTAGGTTCCGCAGTTCCATAGCCAGCACGATGCCTTTTCGGCCGCCTCACACAGTCGTTTCTGGGCCCGAGTTCTTGCTTGCCCTTTAATGCTCTTTCGCTTCAGCACATCAAACACAGAGTGGGAGACCGTACCTCTGGCGCCACCCTCGACGGCGAACAGCCTGACGGTGTATTCCTCCCGCCCGAGACTTGCGACCATATGTCATCGTACTTCGCCATCTTGTGCGCGTGTTGCTGCTCCTCAATATTGGACTCGTAAGGGACGGTCAGCTCAAACAGTGTTCGCTGCTTGGCTGACGAGGAGCTAAGTACGATGTCAGGTCGCAAGCCAAACTTTCGGATCACGGAATTTCCACGGCCCTTTAAGTCTACGGTCAGATCCCAGTCCCTCGCACCGTCGAAAACGGTAGCAAGCGGCCAGTCGTCAGCTTTACTATTTTTGCGTCCTTCTCGGACGAAGTAAATTTCCATCGGTCATGGCCTGTACCCCTCTCTGTTTGCCTTCATTCTAGCTGCATCCACTATGGCGGCCTTCTCTGTTATGCCGCCAAATGAATCGGCCTTCGGTTAGAGCTACCTTACATCCAGACAGCACGTGCTCCGCTGTCTGGACTATCTGTGCTTTCGTGCAGAGGGGACTGAACGGGTCAGTGGTTTTCCCCCACTTGACCAGGTTCGCAGCTGATGGCAGGACATCGTAGAGGGATCGGGTGATGAAACTTAAGCGCAGCGGTACCATGCGCCATATCTCATTCCAGGTAAGAGATCTCTGCACTACCGCTTCCCATGACATCCACTGCGCCTGCTGCGCATGTTGGGCAGCCTTTTTGACTCTTTCATAATCTTCCCCCTTTCGGATCTCCTTGACCACCAGTCTCTGCGTTACCTGGTTGTCGCCTTAGACCACATCTGATCATTGCTCTGGAAACTGAAACCTTTCTTGTCAAACTGGGTGTGGCCCATGACCTCCCTCAGCTGGAGTGTCTTCAATTGCGCTGACGAATTTCCACTTCCTTCCCGTTTTCAAGGCGGGAACTGAGGCACTGACCGTTATGTCTGGAGACTCGCGCTGCATCATCGCGAGTCTGGGTTTTCCGGCTTTGAACTCTTCCATGAGGGACAGGAACGGGAGGACGAGCTTACTCTGCTTGCATACAATGCGACAGTCGTGAGGCATGTTAGTACTCCCAGCCACTTTCGTATATGACTGCTTATTTTCGCCTCCATGGTGCTCACTGTGGTCAAGCCAATATCATATATTAGCAGCGGCTACAGGAGTGTCGGAATAAGTATGAACTGCAGGCACCAAATTTTGAATTTGCCTATCAGCCTGGTTTTGTTGATGGTAGCCAGGCCGTTCGTCAGCATTGCTTTTATCTCTACCACTGCGTTCCTTTCCCTCAGGGTTGAGTCGTACACATGTCCGAGACTCTTCACAGGTTCCTCCATCACCGTGGGAATCGCTTGTCCGGCCACCATGAACACCCTTTCCACCGCCTTACCCTTCATGATCGACAAGATTCTCGATTTCTTGGGCTTGAAGCTCATCCTGCACCAGCAAATCAGATCATCCAGTCTGAGAAGAATGCTGCGAGCATCACTCTCCTTCGGTGTGTGGATTGTCGTATCGTCCATGAAAGCCTTCAGCGGCGAAGAAGGAGTGTTCGTCCCTTCATTGAGTTTCGGACCGTGTGCGTAACCGGTTGCCGCATCCAGTATGACCTGCATGGCCATGACAAATAGTATCGGCGAAATCGTACAACTCATGACAATGCCCACTTGCAGGTCGATCCATCTGGTCGTGAACGTTTTGGACGAGAACCGAAGAGAGAAGCCCGAGAAGTACTGCACAAGCATTTCCGTGATGTCCTCGGGCACGTGATAAGCCTTGAGTGCATGTCACAACAATTGGTGGGGCACTGACCCATACGCGTTGGCCGGATCCAACCATATCACGTGGAGTTCCTCCTTCTTCGTCTTCGCTCTCTGGATAGCATCCCAGATCATGGTACTGTGCTCGAGACAACTGGGGATCCCAGGTAGCCCCCTTTTTTAAACCGCTGTCTCGATGTACTTGTTCCCCATCAAGTACTTTGTGATTCGACTAGCCATGATCGAGACGAATATTTTCCCCTCTACGTTCAGTAGAGAGATCGGCCTGAACTGGGCAATACTAGTAGAGTTCTGCTCTTTGGGAATGTATATTCCATTGGCGGTCTTCTACTCCGTGCTGACGTGCTTCTGTTTCCACGCGGATTTCAGCATCCGGTATAATTTCATGAGAACTCTCGGGCATCTTTTATAGACTGTCTAAGGCACACGGGCCCCGACTTACCTCTCGCTTTATTCACTGCAGCAAACACCTCGCTCCACATCGAAGGTCTGGCATTGAACTCCACCGTTGGTTCTGTCGGGCTTTTGAGCCCTTCGATCTCTCCGAGTTTGATGTTCCGTTGGGCATCGGAGTACGTCGTAACGAGGTGGTTCTCCAATCTCTTCTTTGCTGACATCGAGTAAGCCGGATCACGGCTGCTCGAACAAGTCCCGTGCAAACTTGTATGGTTCCCGAAAGAACCTCTCACGTTTCTTCCGGGTTTTCCGTCGGTTTCTGCAGAACCTTTCGGCTCCGGATAGGGCATTGTGCCTGGCTTTCAGATGTTGCCAAACTTGGCGCAAGCCCTCTTTCTCGTGCTCTTCTGCCTTTTCCCGCCGTTTCCTAGCCGTACTCTTCTGTTGTCTTACCTCTTCCAGCAGTTTCTGTCGCCGGGTCTTCTGTGGCATAGCTGCTTCCCTCCTCTCGCTGCAACCAAACTGAATCAGCAAGTGGAGGTAGACAACCTCTCTGCCAAGTAGCAGAGCAGACGAAATGACGTCAAATAGAGTTGGGGAGAAAATCGCGAACCAACTTTTAGGAGAAACCAACGATATGACGTGAAAAGGAGAAAACGTTACAGAAGTAATCAACAACAACAAACAGAGAGATCTTGGGGCTTGACAGAAAAGGCAGCACGGTTCGATTCGCAGAAATAAGATACACTATGAACTGGCACAACATCGCAAGGATGGATGATAAATATTGAATGGAAAGGCGAGATTATTCAGGTATGATTTGGATAAGCCCGAAAACGACGGACAGATGCAACCAGGACAAGGTGACGCAAAGGTCGATTGGTGAAGGACAGAAGTACCGGGACATTATATTTGCAAGTATTTAATATGTCCAGCTGTGCAGCATTCCTATGTAATATTTTCACTACCGTCCCGCCTGGCCATAACAGGCACGGTATCAACAAATTGTAATTTATCATTTAATATTATGAATGTGTGACAAGCTTGGACATAGGCAAATAAATAGAGCCTCAACATGATGAACACCGGCTTCGAGTCATTGATCACTGTTGGTATTATGCTTCTACTGATAGCGGTTCCTAAATCAATCAATTAATCAATGACCCCCTGCTATTCTAAGTTAAGTAGGAACAAGTCTCTCAATTATATAACACAAAATATATCAGATGAATATTGTTGACTTAGCAAATGCAGTTACATAAACAAATTTTTTTTTAAAATCGACTGACCATTATCTTCGGTTTTCCTAAATCTTGCGAAATCCCAAATATGGTCAACTTGTATAAACTTCCTGGTCACGGCATAACCATGTGGTAGGGCGACTTAATATAGCTCAATAGGGAGAGATTAGAGATTCCCCTGAAGTAGGTTACATGCGGTCCAGTCGATAGAATTCCGCTTCTCGGTTTTTTGTCTAAGATGATCACATGACACACAGGGACGTGGGGACTTAATGGGGCAGCTCTGGCCCCTCGTGGAATCGCGAGCTCTTATATAGTAAGGTTTTTTTTTTTTTTTAAATGATAGAAGACGGCGCTAAAGGTCGCCATGCATACGAAGTACTGGGTGAACCCAGCTACAAGCCACAAGTCAAGACCAACATGAAAGCACCGGCAAACAGACATCCGTCGAGAATCAGACTAGGTATCTGGAAAGACACAAGAGAAAACCCATTCTGCAGAGCATGCCTAGAAAACAATACCATTGAACACTATTTACTAGCATGCGACAAGTACAATAGTGAACGAAAGGAGCTGAGAGATCACTTCGTCAAAGCTGGGACTCCATTGACAATGACGGAGTGTCTACACACAAACAGCAACCCAGAAATACAGCGGCTGGTCAGACAGTTCATCTGCAGAACTGGGAAGGCCACATAACCTCCCTACATTGTATATATTTATATGTGTACATGTTTATTTTTTTTTATATGTTTGTGCGTATATATACACATATTTATATTTTTTTAAAAACTGAGTGAGTGGCAGGAATGACAGGGGCGACCTGATCGTCTTGTTGTCGCCACCAACCCATACACCGGTGACGAAAACAAGAAAGCGAACGTAGAGGAGGACGGGCAGCTGGCCGGGAGAACAACCTGAGACTGCACTTAAATTCTCTGCCTTTGCCAATATCGAGTCCTTATGAGAACTGAACGTGACCGGGACCAGTCCCGGTGAGAACAACACAGCGTACGATAAAAGAAAATAACCAGACAGCACACAAGAATTTTATCCGACAAACAGAGCGGAACCAATAAAACCAGTATGAATTAGGACTAACAATGAGGGACGCAGAGGTGTTTCCAAGGCACCAGGGCCGGGTTATATACTGGCCAAGACCGATTGACGCGTCCTCATCGAGCGTCCTGGGCAACAGGTCCCTTCGGGGTCCTGGCTAAAGTCAGTAGGATCGCCGATTCCTCCGAAGTCGGAGAGTGTCTGCTTGTACGGCGAGGAACCACCAGTCTGCACACAAATAAGCCAGACATGGGACAACGGATACTCACGCAAACCTCAGGTCCTGTATGACATCACACTGATGTTGGACAACAGGATGTCTTCATTCGACATACAGGACTTCGCGTTGGAGCCCAAGCCAACGAACACAAGCAAGCAAGCAAGCAGGACTAACAATCCACACAACCACGGATCTCAACAATAACCGACGCTGAGGAAGCAGGTTTGACGAGACCGAATTTGGAATTTTTTTTCTTTCGAAAATTGGAATTGGAATAAAGGATAGAATTAAGCACTCTCTCTCCCCATGCGGTAGTTTTTAGTTGGCTGAAATTTCTCTGTTGGTAGAGCGTTGTTAGATAGAAGACTGCATGAATTGCAAAACTAATCATCTAATGGTGCTTGCCGACGACTTTTGCTGTATCTGTTTAACCAAAGAGGTAAGAAAAAAGAAGTGTGTATGTATATAAAATATCCATCCATCATGTGCCATGCCGGTAAGCGTGGGCGGTCATGTTCTGCCATCTCACTCGACCACCAGAGTCGTGGATCAGTTCAGTGTACCTGTCTCGACCATGCCATGTGGCCAAACCATCCAAGTATTTACTTCTAGGTCTTCCCTTGGTCTCTTCCCTTCGATCTTGCCAGTTGTCACCAAGTTCTCTAATTCATTTCTTCTCATATAATATGCCCAAAACATCTTTACTGTCTACGTCTAATGACTCTAATAAATTTACGATCTTCATTTGTTTCTTGCAGGACTTGCTCATTGGTTTTTCTATCTGTCCATGGTATTCTTGCATTTTCCTCAGAAACCACATTTTCACAGCCATTAGCTGTTTTTCAGCTTGATTGCTTATTGTCCACGCTTCACATCCATACAAAAGTACAGGTTCTATGTAGCATCTCAACACTCTTTTTCTCGTTTCAATTGATATCATTTTATTGGTCAGTATGTTTTTCATCTTGCAAAAGGCTACCTTCGCAATGGCAATTCTTGTTCTAATCTCTTCAAGGCATCTCCCATCAGATGTTATGACTGTGTCGAGATAACAGTATCGATTCATTTATTTAAGAATATGTCCATCTACTCGTATTTGTGGTATTTCCACCTTCCCAGTGACGACCATAATCTGTGTCTTCTTAATATTCAGTTCTAAACCTAGTTGTTCACTGTGTATAACATATATAAAATATAACCATTATAAAATTTTACATAGTTTACATTTTCACAGCTTTACCGCAGTTCCTCCCAATTTTATTCATAAAATATAACCGGAATGCGTATATAAATATACATCATTCATCATACTCAGACAGTGTGTGTCAGTTAAGTACGTTTCCGTTTTAAAGACACATTGAAACAATTAAACAATATAGGCCTACTCATATATTAATTATTATTGGCTGTACAGTTAGCGTAACTTATAAGTATATTTTTTTAATATGATTAAATAGTGACTAAATAATAATAATATAACTAAGTTACACTAACTGACACAAAATATAAAAAAAAACAGTATTACTAATTAAATTACTGTTGATTTTACTATTAGTATTAATTACTCTTCTAAGTTACTTATAGGACAATTCAAGTTGCGCTAGTATGTTACTTCATTAATATTTTATGTGACTTCCCCATTTTCGTTCATTATCTAGATGTTTCACCATATTCTCTTCATATATTTGTGGTTTTTAAGCACTTTAATTAGTATTTATATATGTGCTTTAATTATTAGTATTTACCTTTGCAATATAGACCTCCCATGAATATAGTGTAGGAAAAACTCTCCGGATGAACGAAGAAGAAGAAGAAGAAGAAGAAGAAGAAGAAGAAGAAGAAGAAGAAGAAGAAGAAGAAGAAGAAGAAGAAGAAGAAGAAGAAGAAGAAGAAGAAGAAGAAGAAGAAGAAGAAGAAGAAGAAGAAGAAGAAGAAGAAGAAGAAGAAGAAGAAGAAGAAGAAGAAGAAGAAGAAGAAGAAGAAGAAGAAGAAGAAGAAGAAGAAGAAGAAGAAGAAGAAGAAGAAGAAGAAGAAGAAGAAGAAGAAGAAGAAGAAGAAATATGCTACTTATCTCTAGACGTATGTACTGATGTGTGGATGTTTGAATATAGAACTGTACTTCTTATCACTTGACTTCTGTATTGATATGAGATAGATACTTGAGTATAGAGCTGTATTACTTATGACCGCCTATCCTTCTCTTGTTGAACCAGGTTTCCTAGGATACGTCTGCCTTTCCATTAAAGTTGAATTGATTTCACCGTTCTGCGTGTCGTAGTTATTATATCGTCATCTTCTAACAGTTATACCCACATACACCTAGTCAACAAACTGTCTCGCCTTAAGATATCTTTGAATATGCAACCATTTTAAGTACATGACGAAATAAGAATAAGAAACAACAATAAACAAGAAACATATGAAGAGAGTACAAGCAAAACTAGAAAATGATGCAGAGGCAAAAAATGCACGGCTTGATGAAAATTGCTAAATAATCTACCTAGTTAATGCACAAAAGAATTAATGATCTAATTAATAAAAAAACACAAATGATTGCCTGAAAAACAAAGACAACAAAATTATAATGGAATGTCAGAAGCATTGAAATGTGATCAACATCGCAGCATTGGCATAATGAGCCACATAACAAAGATTGTGCTACGAATCATCATCTAAAGATCCCGGGTCCAGGCAAGGATATGCACTACTGACGAGCGCAAAGGCGAGCGAAACTCGAGTCTAGTGCTTCCAATGCCGTGTGTTGCCGGGGCCCATAAAGGAAGCAAAGAATAGCAACACTGTAGCCTACCACGCATGTCGTAAGAGGCGACTAAGGAGGTTTGATGGTTCCGTCGCCCTGCTACTGAGTGAGTGCGTGGCGCGACACTGTGAGCTGTGAGTTTCGTATGAAATTCTTTTGAATCTGCCCGAGGTTTTTGGGAATGTGACTGCATGTTAGGAGCGATGGCAGGTGGCTATGTCCCAGAGTTGACCGGTTTTTGCCTTATGCAGAAATGCGTGGCTGCTGGGCTTCTGGTTGACTGCCACTGCCATCGGCGATGAACTGTATTTTCGTGGACTGTGTGGGTGAACATCTAGGAAACATCCAGATAGGAAAATGACTGCTGATTCCATCAGAGATGAATTGGGTGTTTCGTGGGGGACTGGTGTGTTGACATTCTGGCGGCGGCATTATGCACAGTGTATCTGTGCGGGATGTTGTTTGTCGAGACTCCTGTCTTTTCCACTTTTCACATTGGGCAGTGGGGAGCGTTTTACGTGATGTTCACTGGCACAGGAACGGAGCATAATGGGGACGACCCGTTGCTGTGAGGTTGGAACTGCGACTAACTAACTAACTAACAATCCGACGTGGACAAGGCCCAAGGCTCGTGCCGGACGGAGTACGACCAGCGTTGCCAGTGGTGGGCTGTGCTCATATCTTCAAATTAAATTGCCCCGAAGCATACTATTGTTATGGGTCTATGCTGACAGCGCCGCCACATTTTAGGTGGACAATCTTTCCCCGAGTTGGTTGAGGTGTCTATGCTCCAACTGGGGATAAAGGGGACACGAAGAAGAAGAATCTTTCCCTCACTTACACTGGCGACGAGTCCAGGCGGCTTGCGTCAGACCGTGTTCATGACATTATCAGCGCAGTTCCTTGGCAACTTCGCTAATGAGCGCCTGTTATTACAGCTTAAATTTTTATATTGTTTAGCATGTCCTCTATTCTCCACTTCTTTCCTCTATTTCTATGTGTGCCTATCTATACTCTGATGTATCATGATAATTATTTGAATAGTGATCTGATAGCCAGGCTTCGATACTTCATCAATTGGGATGGAAATGACAGTCGACGGCACGGGAGCTGACAGGATTGGGTGAGATAGACGAGAAAGCTTCCTGTTGGCTTTAGAATAACTGGAACGTCTAAATATAGTCTACTTTTGTCTGCCCCAATATAAAATTCCATACCTCAGTAACCAAAAAAAACTAAAAAACTATGACAGAAAGTTGCACAGGTATGAAAGGAAAACGTGTAGAAAATTTCATCTCAATCGGATGGACCGTTCGCGAACGCATAAAGAACGGACGGAAATACATACATCGTGTTTTATATAAATAAATCTATATATATAAAACACGATGTATGTATTTCCGTCCGTTCTTTATGCGTTCGCGAACGGTCCATCCGATTGAGATGAAATTTTCTACACGTTTTCCTTTCATACCTGTGCAACTTTCTGTCATAGTTTTTTAGTTTTTTTTCGGCTACTTACTTAATAAAATTTAATATTTCATTTTTCATTATAATTTCTATATAGCAAGGGGACTTAACTCTAGAAAAGTTATTTCAAGGGGCATAACTTTTAATAACATTTCTGTATACTTTATAGTCATATTGTTGCATGGTTTTCAAAGATTTATAAACTCTTTGCCTATAGTTATTTACAGACATATGAGTTATAATAAATAATGATATAATATTTAAGACATTTTCAAAGTTTTCATAAAAATAATGCATAATGCATAACATTGTAACTCATCTTTTTATGCTTAAAGAAGTTATCTACAGTCACGTAGGTGATTAAAATCAGTTTTCATTAAAAATAATGGATGGTGTGTGGAAGGACATTCTTTTAAGTTACTGTGTGAATTTAATTAGACGCTCCCCGCCAGGAGCTGGGCGAAGCCAAGCCGGGTCAGATAGATAGGCAGACAGACAGACAGATAGTCGGGAACGGAAGCTTATATGACTACTTATATGAATTAAATGAGATGCTCCCCACCAGGGACTGGGTGAAGCCGGGCCGGGTCAGACAGACAGACAGACAGATAGACAGACAGTCGGGAACGGGAGCTTATATGACTACGTATATGAATTAAATGAGATGCTCCCCACCAGGGACTGGGTGAAGCCGGGCCGGGTCAGACAGACAGACAGATAGTCGGGAACTGGAGCTTATATGACTACGTATATGAATTAAATGAGATGCTCCCCACCAGGGACTGGGTGAAGCCGGGCTGGGTCAGACAGACAGACAGACAGATAGTCGGGAACGGGAGCTTATATGACTACTTATATGAATGAAATGAGATGTTCCCCACCAGGGACTGGGTGAAGCAGGGCCGGGTCAGCCAGACAGACAGACAGACAAACAAGCAGACAGACAGACAGACAGACTGATAGATAGATTGATCCCCTCCAGGGACTGGGCGAAGCCGGGCCGGGTCAGCTAGTATATAAATAAATCTTACCATTAATATATTGTTAATAGCTAATATTTGAATGTGTGAATATTGTTCAATGGGATTGAATGTGAAATTGTGTACACTTCAAAGCATCGCTATGAAGTTGTACACATATTTTTGTCAAGAAGCTGATCGCAGGAAACTGTTTAATACTGTTACAAATCCCGAAAAAAGAACCGTGCATGCATTGGGTTTGAGTTAACGGTCATTTCGTCGAAGGGTGCAAGAATCTGGAATGAAACCAACACGCGATAAGCAAATGGTAGGTAAAAATACAATTGTAGACATCTTTGACAAGGATGTCACAAGGCGAGCTATTATAACAATGCTGGATGCCAAAGAAACAGTGACTGTAAGAAAACTTAGGGTTTGGTTGAGAAAGAACAATAACATAGAGCTATCCAAAACAACTTTGTGGAAAATTATAAGGACATTAGACTTCACTTTTAGAAAGTACAAGGGAGGTAGAAATATCAGGGGCGCCACTAGGGGGGATCGGGGGGTGCGGGCCGCACCGGGTGACACCATCAAGGGGTGACAACAAAATAAAACAATTGCAAATTTGACAAAGCAGACATAGCTCTGTCGTGAAAGTGATATGGTGAAAGATATTGATTTTGATGATGTTATTAACAGGTTTGCAGCTTTGAAGACCAGGATGGGAAACTTTTAATTTTAAATAACAGAAATTTTAATGTTAAATAAAAAAAATTTAACTTTGTCCGAGTTTGTCGAAGTTCTTTATTTATGTTTTACCTGAAGTATTGAAGTTATATTGTTCAATTTGTTTTCTTTCTTATGTCCTTATTAACTTTTTGACTTATTTTACAAACATTACTATATGCGATTATATATGGTACAGGAACACTCGGAAGAAGACCATGGTGAAAGTCTAGAGGGGTAACACCAAGAGTTTACCGCACTGGGTGACACCAACCCCAGTGACGCCACTGAGAAATATCCATTGTGAGCAACCGCATTAAGGAGCCATGAGAAGCAGATACCTACGTGAAATAAGGGAAATGAGCAAAGAAAATTATGACAAAGTGTATTTGGATGAGACGTGGTGAAGAGGAATGGCAATCAGTGGATGGAAAGATAAAGCGATATGTGCCCAGTGGTAATGGATAGCGGTCGGTCATAGCCAATGCTGATAGTACTCATAATGGCTTACCACAGAATGCTGGACTCGTGTTCGTATCAAAGCACACAGGCAATAGGGATTATCATAATGACATGAATGGTAATGTATTTAGAGATTGGCTCGAGAATACAGTACTTCCATCCCTTGATAAACCGCCTTGTCTAATCATGGACATGCATCATATCACAATGTTGTTGCCTAAGAAGACTAAATACCTACGGCATCGAGCACAAAGGAAGCAATAAAGATATGGCTCCGAAGGGAAGATATACCATTTCCAGAAACATATTTCAAGCTACAGTTGTTGTCCCTTGTAAAACAGGCGCAAAAAAGCAAGAAATATCAAATCGATAAGCTGATAGAAGAGCATGGCCATAGGTGCTTGAGACTTCCGCCGTACCATTCTCATTTAAACCCTACAAAACTTGTGTGGGCTAAAATTAAAGGACATTGGCAGCTGACAATAGTACATTCAAATTTTCTGACGTCAAGATACTAACCCAGTCCGCGTTTTTAAATATTGATAAAATTTACTGGGGAAAAAAATGTGAGGACCATATGTTGAAAGAGGAAGAGGACTATTGGAGAAAGGATGGACTGAATTTTATGCAACCGAGAGCAGTAATCAACCTACTGGAATCGTCCGACACAGATTAAGGTCTGGGCAGATCGCAGACCTTAATCCACGCGCACACTTACTGGGATATTTTGTTCCAACTATACAGACGAATTGCAGGTCCTAAACATTACAGCATCAGCATAATGTCAATGGCAACAACTTGTATTCCATGGTGGTGAATTTAAATTCCGCAAGCCCTCAGCGGTGACAAACAACTGGTATTGAAAAAATAAAAACACTATACGCATTGAACACCAACAGAAAAGTAATATTGCGGTGGAAACTGACACATTGTGACATAACAAGAAACGTGAGAGCAAACACGTTGTCTAATTAGGAGACAACACGTGTATCTACGAATCAATCTATAAACTTCAATGAAAAGAGGACCAACATCTTCGTCGTTAAGAAGAAAACCCACTACAGAGACACTGACAACTATTTTCATAGTGCAAAACAGGTAATCATATTCCGTCTCTGAACGGTAAACAGCAGAGTAGACTCTTTCACAAAGACTCAAAGCAGAGGTCTGTCACTCATATGTACGTGTGAACAAACTACACAGACAGCTGAACAGATCCTTAAAAATTGACACATGATGACTAAATTGCGGTATCATTTCTGGTCACTCCATACGTACATTAACGCACAGCTATTTGGAAGCTTTCGCGAACTCATTATAAAAAGCTAAATGCATCCTAGTGACATGACTCCTTGTGTACACATTATTAATCAGCAGCTGAAGAAACAAGAAGGAAATGAAAAATAAGGTAAGAAATATATTCCTTCTACTTTCCTGTCAATTTACACATTATTTACCCCATGCCTCTGTAAATTCTGTCTTTACTAATATTACACATTGCACCCTTCTCGGAAGTCCCCGTGGTGAAGTGGTCAAGCCGTTTGACTCTGGCTCCGAAGGTTGTATGTTCGATTCCGGGCAGCTTCCTTCATTTCACGAGTGCATTTTTTCGGAGACTCCCGAGGGTCGTCACTGGAGCTACGGAGTTCGTGCTTTGTGCGACGCTTTCCACACTGCGGAAAGAGACTGAGCCATATGGGATAAAAACCGGTGCAATGCAGTCGACCCTGTCGACTTTTAAGCTACTTTTTTTTTTATTGCACCCACTCCAATACGAATGTGGCTACGCCTTGTACTTGTGTCCTTACCCGAAATGACGTGCTTTACTGTGAGACTAGTTTGTTAGCATGAATTCACTACATTTTGGCCAAAACATCAAAGAAATGTCGCCGCTTTCGGTGATTTAAGTTGCCTTTGGACCAATCAAAGACATATTCCTTGGGTGGGGGTAAATATAAGACGGCAGGAAAACTTTCATAATGATGCAAAAGACAGTTTTCGTAAAAATTGATCGTGAATAAAGGCATTCATTTCTGAACAGACTATAATAAGGCACGGGCTTTGCCTTCCTGGCGCACCCAAGTCGGGCTGACAGAACCCAACTTATAATAACTAAAACAAGCGTTACTATCTCGCGCCAGTCCAACTAGCCATCGTGTCAGGTAGGAACGTTGTACTCTGGCGGGAAGACGATGATGTGGAGAACATCTGAGACCTAGGGTACTATTTCAATCCTTAGATACGAATAGCTGTGGGTTTAGGTTGGTGATAGACCTGAATAATTAAGACATTGTCTTTTAGGGGTATCTAGTTGGTTATGCATCGAAATATATTGTTGCTTCAGCGAATCGCTATCATCATTTTAAGATGATAGGTTCGAATCCCGGTCGGGTAACTATAGCTTTAACATCTTATGTTGTCTAGTGTGCCCTCTGGTCTCTACTTCATTCTTCTATCTACTTCTGTATGTGATCATGCTACATGGACAACATATGGCCTCTAAAATTCAGCTCAGGCTTTGTGCTATGGGGAGATATAATTTCATCCTTGGTCCCCGCCACGAGTTGGAGTTATTATGCCTTTTCTTAAAAGCACCAAGTAACAAACTACGGTCTACCAAGATGATAAGGTGCCATTAAGTGATGAGTTTAGTTTAATTTAGTCGACGGATCAACATCACGGCATACGGGTGTGCTCCGTTCTACTCCTAACACAAGCCTGAGTCCGGAGAAGCTCGACTCAGTGCACGAACTCCGTAGCACCGGCGAGGATCCTGAAATACTTTGGGTAGATTTTTAACTCGAAATTTTGCCCGGGGCAGCGCCGTTAGGCTATTCTTTTTCGATTTCCAACTGCCAAGGGATTTTTTACGCGCGCAACAATATACTCGGGGGTCCGATCTCACTACGCAGAGACCAAGGGAAATTTTATTACCAGAAGTCCACGTGAGAAAATCCCGGCCCTCATCGGGGCTTGAACCCGGGACCTCCAGCATTCGAGGCGGACACCATACCTCGAGACCACTCAGCCCAGATGAACGACGAACAATACATGTGAATTTATTTATGAGCTGTCTAAGTGGTCTCTAAGGTTTCCCCAGTTGATATTTCTATGTATTACATGTAGTAATAAATAAAACCAGCCGCTGTGAAGTCGATCCTCTCGCTTACATACCATATTAGTTTGTAGGGTATTCTTCGACTTCTTGTGAAACTTTTTGTTGTTGCTTCTTATAACTTTTATCCTCGCTCCCATAACAACATTCCGGAAAACTTTTCTGTCATAAGCAAGATCTCCCGCGATCGATACACCATCTGGATTTCATCTGCCACATCCTGCACAAATCTTATATTTTGCCTTCCTCTTCCTCTCTCCCCGGGCATATACCCTTTCATGGTTGTTCTCTCCAAACTTTCATGGCGCTTCAAGTGACCAGCATATTTCAACTTTCTTTGGTTTACGGTCTTTAGTAGCCAACCTTCTTCAATATTCAGTTCTTGTCGTATGGATTCATTTGTTCTTTTCTTTATCCAAGATATTCTTTGAACCCGTCTATAACATTTATATTCAAAGGCATTTATGCGCTGTTCAGCTTGTTTAGCAAGTGTCCAAGTCTCACGGGCGTATGTTGCAATGGGAAAGATGCATGCTTGTGCAAATCTAACTTTTATGCATCTGGCATTTTTGTGAGATCAAAACTAAATGGCTTTGGTCCTCGGGGATGCTTTTTGAGTTTTACTTTCACACCTGTTCTTATAAGTTCATTCATTCATTCATTCATTCATTCATTCATTCAGTAGCATGTCATTTGCAGAACCTCGCTCACATAACAACCTTCCGGAAAACCTCTTGATCATAAGCAAGATGACCCGCGTCCGAAACACCCATCTGGAGTTATCCACCACAGCCTGCACCCATCTTCTCTTTGGGCTTCCTTTTCCTCTCTTCCCAGGTATATACCCCTCCATGATTGTTCTCTCCAAACTTTCGTGACGTTTCAAGTGATCAAAATATTTCAGTTTTCTTTGTTTTATCGTCTTTAATAGCCAACCTTAGTCAATATTCATCTCTTGAAGTATGGGTGCATTTCTTCTTCTTTGTTTGTTTTTTTTATTTTTTTTTTTTAAATTCAAGATATTCTTAGAACTCGTCTGTAACATTGTATGTTCCTCTAGGTAGACACTGGACATAAACAGTAAAGGTCCCTATGCGTCTTCGATATAGGTGCTAACCACATTGTAGACCAATTGGCATTCATTGTCTGATGAGGTCAGCAACACACAGACCGTCTTTACTTCTCAAGTCATTTCCTGGTACCCATTTTAATTTTAGACTGAATTTACCCGTTAGCCCGTGTCAATGTTAAAAGATAAAAATCTGCCTCAATGGGAATTCGAACACATGACCATGGGGCCTGATAGGTGGCACTGGATAGTGTCATTTCGTGTGACTGTTCAATGTATTTCACGTCGTCAATCCATGTTCATCTCGGGCGCCCTCTTGCTCTCGTGTTTATGACGATCTTATACGAGATCAAGAAGGCGCCAGAGATGAAAATGGATTGATGGCGTCAATGGCAATGTACAGTCACATGGAATTACAAAGAATGAACAGTCCTGGCGTACGTTAGGTATCATCATCATCATCATCATCATCATCATCATCATCATCATCTTGTGATTGCCAGCTGACGTAGACTATAGTGTTTTTTTTTTTTTTTTTTTTTTTGCCTCAATATAAAATTCAATATCTCAGTAACGAACTGAGGGAAAATGATGAGATTTAGTATATAACCTTATCATTATGTCCACCCAACAAAACAATTTTTGTTCTGGAGATTTTACAGCAGATTTCAAAGTTAGTTTATATGCGGTATATTAATTACGAGTTAGAGATTACGTCCATGATTTTAACAGTATTACTGCTTCACCAAGAGACGTCCCGGCAGATTTTGAAATTTTCGCGTGATTTCCGTTTTGAAACAAACAGCGCGAAGATTCAGAGGTGTCTCCAAATGGGGGTTCTTTCATGAAACGTGATTATATAAATAAACTAGCTGACAAGGCCCGGCACAGATCAGATCATTCGAGTGTGGTTCACGGTAGAAGGTAGTCGTGTTTATTCTACTTCACAATATTGGATTATCGCGTTTGTGACACGTGTGATTTACTTCCAAGTTAGAAACAAGAACCCTTGTGTATTGCTTCGCTGGAGTAGCACATTGTTTATCCATACTATTGGAATATCACGATTGTGACACGCGTTTATTCACAAAGTAAAAACAAGAAACTCGTGTGTTTTTCATCGCTGGAGTCGCACGTGTCTTCATTGTACTATTGGATTATCGTGATTGTGTGTGTTAATATTTCCAAGGGAAAGCAAGAAACGTGAGTACTAACATTACTTTATAAATATAAAATACTATCACCGAGATAATTTCAAGCAAACAGAAGAAAA
This sequence comes from Cepaea hortensis, assembly GCA_963921405.1. Taxonomy (NCBI): domain Eukaryota; kingdom Metazoa; phylum Mollusca; class Gastropoda; order Stylommatophora; family Helicidae; genus Cepaea; species Cepaea hortensis. Next base: position 17,372,784 of record OY992880.1, on the reverse strand, counting down.
ATGGCGTACAACACAAGAAGTAGCTCGCAAAACAAAGAGCTTTACTCGGAAAAGGCTGCTGCCGGCCCTAAATCAAGTACCAACCGGGGGAAGGCCGGGAGCGGACCTGCCAGAGACAACAAGAAGCCAGTAGCATCTGGTCCAGCACCGACTGCCAACTCAAAGAAAAGCTGTGAGCGACTTCACAACCGGAGAGAGGTGTCTAAAACCCGAGACAGCAGTCCAGTGGCCAAAATACAGAGCGAGAAGACACGACTAGTAGTAACACAAATCAATGACGGACAGGCGAAAATCACTTCGATGAATGACTCTGAGATAAGAACGATGATTGATAGTGCACTAGGAAAAAGAAACATCGAGAAAGCATACAAAACAAAGCAAGGGAAGGTATTCGGACTATTCCTACACCCCAACAATACAGAAGAAATGGAGGCCCTCATTAAAGAAATTAAAGATACACAGAAACCCCACAATGACAAACTGGGACATGAGATCGAGGTAGAAATCGATATCTGGAAACCAACCTGCGACATAGTGATCAAAGGCATCAGCCCTCAGTGGGACATGCCTAAGATCCTAAAGGACCTTAAGAAGGAAAACAAACACGCAAAGATACTAGACGGAGGGAGAATAATGAACGGGCAAGGAAAACCCACATCGGTGATAAAAATCAAATGTGAAGGACAAGACCCACCGAGACAGATATCACTAAACGGGGAACACAAGTACATCGAAGCATATGTTCCCCCATTAGCACAGTGCTCACTTTGCCAGAAATTTGGCCACTTCCGGCAAAGCTGCAGACAGAAAGTCCCAACCTGCAAGTTCTGTGGAGGACCGCACTGGAGGAGCGACTGCCAGCTCGCAAAAAACGAAACAAAGTACGCAGAACCCAATCCCAAAAGAACATGCACAACTGCAAGGGCAATCACAAAATACAAAAGGGAACTGGCTGCCTGGAGGGAATCAGTGCTAACCAAGACACCACTCAGGATAGTAAAATTGAAGCAGAACCTCCACAAACGCGGCCCTGAAACGCTACCCAATAGGCGGATAATGCAAACAGACATAACTAACCAGAGAGCACAAGTAGCCGACAAACCGCCAGAAAAAAGACAACAGGTACAAAAAGCAGCAGGACCAGACACAAGACCAGAGGACGACAACCTAAGACAGGCTCATAAAAGAGTGCGGGAAGCAGAAGGAAAACTAGCAAAGGCCACCAAACATATGGAAGAGACCACAGCAAAGATGGAAAAAACCGCCCAAAGCATTGAAGAACAACTGGAAAAAATCAAAAAGATGATAAATGACCAGGAAAGCAAACTAAAAAAAATGGAAAAAGAACACAATGAAATGTGGGAATTGCTCACCTCTGGCGCAAGAGGGAAACAACCTATGTGGATGGACAGCCAGCTGAAGGAAATGAACAACAAAATAGAAAGAATCAGAAAAGAAGTCACATCGAGATTCAATACTGTGAAAGCTCACCAACGTGGAATACTCAAGGAGAGCGCAGTGCCATACTGGCGGAGTGAACGATTACCTACAGTAGAGGAAGAAACCAGCTTCCATGACAACGAAAACAGCGCAGACTCCGACAGATAAATAATGGAGGACAACAAGAGACAGAGTCAGACAGCAATAACAGTAGAACCAAAAATGGAGAATAGAAACGTGAGAATAATACAATGGAACTAATTAATTGTGTTGCGTATCCCTTACGGGACGTTGCAGTCAACACCAGCATTTTCAGCTGCTGTTGATGTACTAGGCAAGTGTTACGTTCAGTAGTTTGCCATTACTTTCTGGGCAACTGCAGGAACTCGGCATTAAATGATCCGGGCATGATCCGGGCATTAAATCCCACCTCCCAGACATCATGAAACAACTGGGGAGCCAGAATTGCATTTATGCCCTGCAGGAAACCCACCTAAAACCGAATCAACAGTATAGGTGCCGTGGGTTCACGGTAATTAGACAGGACAGGACAGAAGCTAAAGGGGGCGGGGTTGCCCTGTTAGTGCACGAACAGTTCCAGATTGTGACACAGGAAACATTCCGCACCAAGAACTTGGAGTGTGTCAGCGCAACTATCACAGGGAACCCTAAAAACCTAACTATAATTAACGTATACTGTCCCAGAGGGGTAATTGAGGATGAAGACACCCAAGCCCTCCATACCAGACTCACAGCAGAAGCCCTAATAGTGGGAGACTTCAACTGTCATCACAACACATGGGGAGCTATACAGAACGACAGGGCTGGGACAAAACTCATGGAGTTTATCGAAGACAATCAGCTGGCAGTGCTCAACGATGGGACGATAACCAGGATAGACCCCAGACCAAACTGCCAAGACACAGCCATTGACCTGACAATAGCCACCATAGGTCTAGCAAGCAGCCAGTGGGAAGTGACAGAGGACACGAACACAGACCACCTACCAATAATAATCAACACCAGAACAAAGCCCCAGCTAAGCGCCAACAACAACAGGCCAACCTTTCACTTCAAGAAAGCAAAATGGGAGCAGTTCAGAGAAGACATGAACAACACAGACCTGGAACAGCAGGAACGGGAAGACATGGATAAATATACAGAGAGACTGACCAGAAACATACTGCGGATAGCCATCAAGCACATCCCTAACAAAAATATGCCAGAATATCTAAGACCGGGTAAGAAAGAGCCCCAGACAACCCAAAAACGATGGCGCAACCCAGTGGCCTGGTGGAACGACAAGTGCACAGCGGCACAACAAAATAGGAAAAGAGCGCTGCAGAAATACCAAAAGGCAAGGACAGAAGAGAATTTCGAAGAATTCAAGAAATTCAGAAACGAAGCAAACAGAGCAGTAAAACATGCAAAAGAAAAGGAGTGGAAAAGATTCTGTCAAACACTCAGTCCAGATACACCAACCACAAAGGTGTGGAAACAAATAAAAACTATTCAAGGAAATAAAAAGACCAGCAAAATCCCAACCATCAAAAGCACGAAACTAGCAGTGACAGACCAGGACAAAGCCAAAGTGTTCGGAGATTACTTCCACGAAGTCTGCTCTAACAATAGACTAGGAAGCAACGAAAGACAAAGAAGGGAAGAAATGACACAAGAGCTAAAAGACACAGCAGACGAGAATATCGAAGAACACTTTATGGATGCAGACATCACAACAGATGAGGTGAGGACAGCGCTAAACGAAAACTCCGAAACCGCGGCTGGGGCGGACATTCTAAATTATACCATCCTCAAAAAGCTCCCGATTAATACCATAAAAACGATTACTAAACTGTATAATGTAATATGGCAGACGGGAAAGATCCCCAGACAATGGAAAACAGCCACGGTGATCCCAGTCAAGAAACTAGGGAAAGAGCCAACAAGGGTAGAATCATACCGCCCCATCTCGCTGACATCGCACCTGGGCAAAGTTATGGAGACTGCGATAAATAAAAGAATAACATTCCACCTGGAGAAGAATGAACTGTACAGCCATACACAATCCGGGTTTAGAGCCAACAGGTGCACGATGGATCAGATAATCAAATTGGAAAACCATGTAAAGAAAGGATTCAAGAGAGGGGAAAAGACGTTGGCTGCATTCCTGGACCTAGCACAGGCGTACGATCAATGCTGGAGTGAAGCCGCACTAATAAAACTGAAGAAAGTAGGCATAACGGGTAGAACCTACAAATACATAGAAAACTTCCTCCAAGATAGAAGCTTCTCAGTGAGAGTAGGGAATGAGGTATCCAACACATATGTGCAAGAGAACGGCATTCCCCAGGGCTCGGTCATCTCACCAACAATCTTTTCAATACTGGTGAACGACCTGACAGAGGAGATTCAAGACCAGAAAACAGGACTATCTCAATTCGCGGACGACTGCGCCATATGGAGGAGTGGCAAGGCGGCAAAGACTGCAAGAGGACCCCTCCAAAAGCAAATAAACAAGCTAACAGCATGGATGGACAAATGGGGTTTCAAAATCAATACCAGTAAAACGGTCAGCATGGTATTTAGCAGCAAGAAGAAGTTATATCATAACAAGGACTGGAAAATAGAGATAAAAGGGGAAACCATTAAGAAAACAAAGAGCACTGTCTTCCTAGGAATGACCCTAGACGAACAGATGAACTGGTCAAAACACATAAGCCAGACGTTAGAAAAATGCAAGAAAGCAAGCAACCTACTGCGGGTGATAAAAGGTAACGGTTGGGGTGCCCACACCCAAACAATGCTGATGTTCTATAAAGCATTTATCAGGGGCAAGCTAGAATACGGCAGCATTGTGTACGACTCAGCATCAGAAGCCAACAAGAGGAAACTAGACACCATACAGACCCAAGCCCTAAACATCATCTTGGGTGCTGGAAAATGTACATCCAGAGAAGCCATGGAGGTAGCACTGGGTGTACTTCCACCGAGTCTGAGGCGTAAACAGCTGACGTATAACTACTGGCTTAAGGTAGCCCAAGACAAAAACCACCCTGGATACCAAACGTTTAGCGACAACAACAGTAAAAGGGGGGGGGGCATCCCAATAGTAAAACTGCAAAGACCGGCAGGATGGGAACCAGCAGAGAAGATGAAGGAAGTAACTGAGCTAGCAGAGACCCTGAAACAGACAAGACGGTTCAAGCCAACAATCCCACCATGGGAACTAACAGTCCCATTCACTGACTGTAATCTGGCAAAGTACATCACCAAGGACACGGAGGACACAGATGCAAGAGACACGGCCGAGGAATACATACAAGAATTCAGTAAGGACAACCTTATAATATACACAGACGGGTCCAAAAACGAACAGGGAGAGGTAGGAGCAGGGGTAGTGGTCCCATACTGGAAGCTGAAGAGACAGTTCAAGCTAAGAGACCAGACAGCAGTATGCACGGCCGAACTGGTTGCCATAATGAAAGGTCTAGAGATCGCAGCCGAAAATCCACCACTGAGACTGTGTATATTAACAGACTCCCTGTCATCAGTACAAACGCTCGGGAACTTCAATAGAGGCAACAGACCTGACATAAAAGAGGAGATACTAGCGACAGCCACTAACCTCAGGTACATGGGTTGCCAAGTCACCATCGGATGGATACCAGCACACAGGGGTATCCCGGGAAACGAACAGGCAGACAGAGCGGCGAAACGGGGAATAACCAGCACTAATCAAATCTGCACAGGCCTAGGTAAAGTAGAAGGGAAGAATATAGTCAAAAACTACATTCTCAAGGAATGGAGGCAACAGTGGCGAGACAGCGATAAAGGCCGTCATGCCTTCCGAGTGTTGGGTGAACCCAGATTCAAGCCACAAGTCAAGACCAACATGAAAGCACCGGCAAACAGACAGCTGTGGAGAATCAGATTAGGCAATTGGAAAGACACAAGAGAAAACCCAAACTGCAGAGTATGCCGAGAAAACAACACCATCGAACACTACTTACTAGTATGCGACAAGTACAATAGAGAGCGAAGGGACCTGAGAGATCACTTCGTCAAAACTGGGAACCCAATGACAATGACGGAGTGCCTGCACATAAACAGCAACCCGGAAACACAGCGACTGGTCAGACAGTTCCTATGCAGAACAGGGAAGACCGTATAACCTCCCTACACTGTATATATGTATATGTGTATTTGTTTGTATCTGTGCATGTTTATATATGTTGTTAAAAAAAAAAAAATGGCGGGGTGAAGGGCAGGAAGGTGGGTTGGCTCTTCCGGTAGAGCACCTGAATTAGGAAGACAGGGAGACCTGGTCTTCTTGTTGCCACACCACACCCACAAGCGATGAAGAAAACCGCCAAAACTCACAAGCGTAAAGGAGTTTGTAACGCTGAACGGGGGGACAACATGAGACTTGCAATTAAATGCTCCGCCCTTGCCTACATCAAGTCCTTATGAGGGCTGGACATGACCGGGACTAGCCCCGATGAGAATAACACAAGAAACTACAAGCAGTCAGTAGGGCTAACAGAGAAAAGAAGCCAAAAAACGAGAGAATGCGGGATCAGTAGGCCCAACCAAGGACCGGTCTTTACCAGGACCAGCACAAAACAAATCTATCCGACGAACAGAGCGGAACCAATAAAACTAATAGGAATTAGGACTAACAATCCACACAACTACGGCTCTCAACAATAACCACAGCTGATGAAGCAGGTTAGACGAGGCCGAATTTGGATTTTTTTTTTTGAAAATTGGAATTGGAATTGGAAGGTCCGGCTTCTGGCGGGGATCTATCTATCTATCTATCTATCTATCTATCTATCTATCTATCTATCTATCTATCTATCTATCTATCTATCTATCTATCTATCTATCTATCTATCTATCTATCTATCTATCTACCTACCTACCTACCTACCTATCTATCTATCTACCTACCTACCTACCTACCTACCTACCTATCTATCTATCTGCCTACCTGCCTGCCTGCCGGCCAGCCGACCGACCGACCGACCCACGCACCCAGTCAGCCAGCCAGCCAGCCATCCACCCACCCACCTACCTTTCTGCCTGCCTACCTACCTACCTACCTACCTACCTTTCTGTCTGTCTGTCTGTCTGTCTGTTTGTCCGCGCTATTAAATATTGATAAAAGTTACTGGAAAAAACGTCAGGACCATGTGTTGAAAGAGGAAGAGGACTATTGGAGAAAGGATGGATTGAAGGTTGTATGTTTGATTCCGGGCCGCGTCCTTCATTTCAAGAGTGCATTTTTTTTCGGACACTCCCGAGAGTCGTCGCTGGAGCTACGGAGTTCGTGCTTTGTGCAACGCTTTCCGCGCTGCGGAAAGAAACTGAGCCATATGGGATAAAAACCCGGTGCAATGCAGCCGACCCTGTCGATTGTAAGCTACTTCTTTCTTTGCATTTCTTTCTTTGCACCCACTCCCATACGAATCCGGATACGCCTTTGTTTGTCATCTGAATTTGCAGGTCCACATTACCGTAAACATAACTTTTTTAGCGAGAAATCACTAGTTGTTAAGCAAAACATCAAAGGAATGTCGCCGCTTTCAATGATTTAAGTTGTTTTTGGACCTATCAAAGACATATTCCTTGGGTGGGGGTAAATATAAGAAGGCTGGAAAAATTTCATAACGATGCAACAGACAGTTTTCAAAATAATTGATCGTGAATGAAGGCAAACAAATGTGGACATACTATAGACGTTCATGTCTTTACATACATCTCGGTCCGGTCCTTGATGCTCTGGATTACAAATATTATGTTGATGATAGTTCTCCATCCTACCGTCTCAGTCCATCCAGCATCATTTCTCTTGGCCAATCTCTGCGTCTTTTCCCACTGATATTTCCATTTTTCACAATATTATCCAATGCCTATCTATTCATCACATTTCCAAAATGCTATTTTTCTCTTTCTTATAATTGTATAAAATATTCTAGTTTCCAAAGGTCTAAACATCCAAAATAAACTTTGTGGCTAAATCCTTCGCCAGTACACAAACAAGAAACATTAAAAATAAACATAGATAATAGATACAACTACGAGCAGTGTCTTAACATTTTACAAATGCATTTGCAAATCTGTTATTAATAAGTATATAATCAATTTGGTTGAATGTTTTCTCATCGGTTCTCTTCTAATGTGTAAAGCTGTCAGCTATTTTTTTTTAAATGTTGCATATCCCTTGCAGGACGTTGCATTCAACACCAGCATTTTTCAGCTGCTGTTGATGTACTAGGCAAGTTTTACGTTCAGTAGTTTGCCATTGCTTTCTGAACGACCGGCTCCCATACCAACACATTATACTTTATAGCACAACGCGACTCGGTCTACACAACGCGACACGGTCAGCTATGCTATAGATTATAGAATCGACGTACAAATTGACCATTCTCACTTTTGGTATACGGCACAAAGACATCAACAATCGATGACGTATTTTACACATGTGCGACGGATACCCGGGTTTGTAGTAGACGGCAACATTTTAAAACCGACGGTTAGCTGTGAGGTTTGCAGGTAGGATCAGATCACTGTTTCTGAAAGAATTTATACCAACATCTTGCATAAACGATGTTTAATGGAAAACTGCTGAATTTTGTCGTTATTGGTGATATTATTGCAACAAAATCTGAGACGGAAAAATAAAAAACTTAATGATGGCTCACGCTCACTCTCACTAAGGAACAGCAGTCCCAACTGAAATCAGAAAATTCAGAAATTACTACACTTGTACTACTGTACGTAAAGTTTAACTGTCTAGTATATTTCTCTCTGTCTGTGTAAAGTTGGCTTGTATATAAAGCTTAACATATATATAAATATATTTAATTAAAGTGTTAAAATCATATTCACATTCATTCCTTCATTCATGACATCATTTGTTACCTTTTGGTTTCTTATTTTCCTGTATGTTGAATTCTTTTGTATTATGAATGGTCTGTATATCAATGTCTGTGTATGGAATTGCTCTTGAATCCATAAGTAGTCTTCTGTCTGATTTCCTAAGTAGGATAAAGTCAATTTGAGAAGCTTGATCTATGTTATTCGGATTCCATTGGAAGTGACTATTCATAGGGCACTATGTATAAACAAAGTGTTTATGCATAGGGCACTATGTATAAACAAAGTGTTTATGCATAGGGCACTACGTGATTTACCAAGTCACGTGACTTATCGTCAGTTTGTGGCTATATTACATATTTTCATTGATTGGAAAATGTGTCGTCAGTAGCATAGTTGATAGTGCGCCCGCCTGATGAGCGGGAGCTCGAGGTTCGTTTCATTGCCAGATAATTTTAAAAAAAAATTGTTCAGCAATTAATTGGATGAAAGTAAGATGTCAATCGTTCGTTTCCTTGCCGGACAATTTTTTTTTAATTGTTCAGCAATTAATTGGGTGAAAGTCAATCCTTTATCTCTTTGGGTATTTAGAATTGTGTTGTTTAAAGTGAGTGTAAGTTAGTTAGTCTTTCCTCTTGAGCCCTGACTTTACTGGATTTAGGTATCAGTACAGAGCAGGTTAGGTGGTCGCTTCTATAATCCCCAAGGACACTCCATGTTATGTCTGATGCCGCCTCTTTTGATACAAGTGTCAGGGTGCCCCGGTCTCATTGCCTACCTAGTTGGTGTCCCATCATTTAGACAGACAACATCCGTCTCAAGCGAGGCCTCAGCAAGAGCAGTGCCCTGCGTGTTCTCTCCCGACCTGTCCCACTCTTTGGAGCGTGCACTGGAGGTGGAGGCACTTCTCCACCTTGCTAAGCATACACTTTGAATCTGTAATGAATACAATGTGTGTTGCAGTAGTCTCCTCTAGCCACCGGAATGCCGCTGTTACTGCCTCCACCTCCATTCACCACCCAGGTGTAATAGTACAGGGGTAAGTAGTCCAGGAACCCATGCGCAGTGCAACCTTACGCTCACTAAGGACTGCCGCAACCCATCTAACAAGGCAAGGGCAGACCTCAATGTCCAACAGTGTGTTTATTAACCGATCATACCTAACCCTGTTGTACGCATCCTCCAGGTACCTGGGGTGTCCACTAAACCTCTCAACCAGTCCCAACTCTCTCTGCTTATGCAAGATTCCCCACTCACATATATATTTATCAGGTTCCAGCTGTATCGGCCGATTTGTATGCGCATTCCCTGCACCTCTTTACTCTCCTGACCCCAACCAGTACAGTAAGTGTACAGAAACGCAAGTTAACAATTCTTAAACTCGCCTGGGACACAATTATTTGTATTGGGGATACCAATCTGGAAAATTATTCTTGATATTTAAACAGCCATACTTCAACTAAGTATAAAGTATCGAATCATAGGGCCCTATGTATAAACAAAGTATCTATTCATAGGGCCCTATGTATAAACAAAGTGTCTATTCATAGGGCCCTATGTATAAACAAAGTGTCTATTCATAGGGCCCTATGTATAAACTCTCCCTATTCCATTTATACCACATTTTGATGTGGCTATGACGATGTTGAAAAAAACTATTTGCTATTACTAGTCCTTGTTCCGAGGATATGTTGAGTAGATGTTCACCATTGCTATTACTATTACATTCTGTCTATGCATCACTGAATGGCCCCATGCATTCATCCCACAGTGTTCTTCTTGTGCCTATACGTCAATTGAAATCACCCATCACAATAAGTTCATTTGTCTCACTGACATTGTTTAACATGTCTGCAAGGTTGTCAAAATATTTGTCTTTGTCATCATCGGTGTAAGTATCGGTACATGGGGCGTATGTCTGTATTATAGTTGTTGTTTTACTGCTTTCTTTGATCTGTATCAGTATTGTTCTTTCTGAAATAAATTTAGTGTTAATAATGGCTTTCGCTTTTTTGGAATGTAATTTTTTTAAAAACACTCCATGTTTAGCCTTTGCGCGCTGTTCGACACCACTCCATATTACAATGTAATTTTTGCCTGTTCATTTTGTGTTCTGTTCCTTTTTCCTTGTATCTCCATCCATCATGTGCCATGCCGGTAAGCGTGGGCGGTCATGTTCTGCCATCTCACTCGATCACCAGAGTCGTGGATCAGCTCTGTGTTCCTGTCTCGACCATGCCACGTGGCCAAGCCACCCAGGTATTTGCCTCTAGGTCTTCCCCTTGGTCTCTTCCCTTCGATCTTGCCAGTTGTCACCAAGTTTTCCAATTCATTTCTTCTCATAACATGCCCAAAAAATTTTGATTGCCTACGTCTGATGACTCTAATCAGTTTACGATCTTCATTTGTTTCTTGAAGGACTTGTTCGTTGGTTTTTTTATCTGTATCTATCTTGTATCTACGAGTCCTAATATTAGAATATTTTATTTTTTCATAAACTTTACTATAGCTGGTACTTTATCACCTAGTGCACTAATATTCCAAGTCCCGAATATATCCTGCCTGTTTCATACTTCAGCTGTTGTTATTCACTTGTTCGGTGTGTTTCCAGTGTGAGTGCTGATTGATGCACGCTTTTCTTTCAATTTCCTCCATAATTCTCGAGCAGTAGAACGTGAACAAACAAATGCCCTACTGGTGTGCTGGATCTGTCGTAGAGCTTCATCCTTATTTGAACACACTGATCTTAAGAAACACACAAAACACATAATTATATCTTCAAATTACAGCAAACGTTGTTTACTCCGCCATCTTGATCATAACACTGCAATAAACATGTGTAGGTGATGGTACGGTCCATATTTAATCACACTGCAATAAACATATGTAGGTAATGGTACAGTCTGTGTTTCATAACTGCAATAAACATGTGTAGGTGATGGTACAGTCCATATTTTATCACACTCCATGAACCATATATAGATATATGTGATGGTACAGTTCATGTTTCATTACACTGCAAGGATCATATATATGTAGGTAATGGTACAGTCCATGTTTCATCACACTACAAGAAACATATATAGGTAATGGTACAGTCCATGTTTCATTACACTTCAAGAAACATATGTAGGTAATGGTACAGTCCATGTTTCATCACACTGCAAGGAACATATGTATGTAGGTAATGGTACAGTCCATGTTTCATTACACTGCAAGGAACATATATATGTAGGTAATGGTACAGTCCATGTTTCATCACACTACAAGAAACATGTAGGTAATGGTACAGTCCATGTTTCATTATACTTCAAGAAACATATGTAGGTAATGGTACAGTCCATGTTTCATCACACTGCAAGGAACATATGTAGGTAATGGTACAGTCCATGTTTCATCACACTGCAAGGAACATATGTATGTAGGTAATGGTACAGTCCATGTTTCATTATACTTCAAGAAACATATGTAGGTAATGGTACAGTTCATGTTTCATCACACTGCAAGGAACATATGTAGGTAATGGTACAGTCCATGTTTCATCACACTGCAAGGAACATATGTATGTAGTAATGGTACAGTCCATGTTTCATTACACTACAAGAAACATATGTAGGTAATGGTACAGTTTGTTTTTCTTCACACTTCAAGAAACATATCTAGATCATGGTACAGTCCAAGCCTCTGGTTTTCATAGCTTCTAAAACAGATGGTCCCTCAGAATGGCCAACCTTGCTAGAGATAATGTTGGTGCATCTAAAGTGGCAGTTCTCATGTTTAAGGTGTCTGTTTTCAAGGTCCTTTGTCTATCTTCATGCTGGTCGAATCGGCCTCTTCTACCAGGAAACATGCTTTCTAACACTGTTTCCTTGAAGGTACTTTAGTCATGTTTTACAGAATGGGTATTTACTAATGTAAGTTGTATAGGTCTTGAAAAACTGAATTCTAAGGTACCCCAATGAAACCTGTATATCCTGCAGAAGTCGGATGTGTCGGCCTAACAGCGCAAGAACGCATCTCTGCTGTAAACAGGCACAACGCAATCACGTCCGGAAAAAAACTCTGGATGAACGCAGAAGAAGAAACCTGTATATCAATGTTAGATGAAGATATTCATATTTTAGTGTTGTGACCTTTAACAAAGAAATATTCAGGAATCCACTTACTGAGCAAGTTTTCTTGCAGCCAAGTAAAAGTATTTTCTCCCACCCTGTTTGGAATATACTTTTCACTTCTATTGATATATGCCATTCGTGATGAGTGTGGTGGTATATACATTCACTCATGCTCAGATTGCGGCCAAGACCAAAATAGGAGAATACTAATCAGAGTTGCTTTTTGCAGATTATGCTACTATTACAGCCTACTCTAAGGAAGAATTACAGCGCCCACTTTCTGCATTTCCCACTGCCTGTTATGAATTTGGTTTAACAATTAGCAAAAAGAAGGGACAGATTATGATGCGAGTCGCAAATGGAGAACCATGCCAGTGTGCAATATAAAGCCTTAATTCATTGAAAAATGTATATTAGCAAAAGTTTCATATAAACATGGATCATGAAACATTACATTTGAATAGTTTTGGAGGTGATCATTGCAACCAATACTTCTTTATCTTCTTCTTTTGTTCGCTTGAAATTTGTCTATAACTGCAATGTTGTCCCTTGTATGGATCCATGTCTTTTTTAGTTTACTCAGTGAACCATAGAGTTTATTTTCCACTGTCATTGCTCTAGGCCAGAAGGTTTGCCTAGATATGTTGTGTTTTTGGTTGGTCTTGGAGTATGTGATCTGCTGTCTGCGACGCCAATCCACATGTGCACATGGCCTATTCGCCAATCTTGAGTTTTGTATACATTTTGCAATCAACACTATTTCCTCGATCATATAATAAAATTTTTAACTCCAGCTTGTGAAATAAGCATCATAAATGTAGTAAAGTTAGTTGCATATCCTGTACAGGTTGTAGTAGTCAATCCCAGCATTTCTCTGCTCTATGTGATTTCTTGGCAAGTTTACGCTCAGTAGTTTTCCATTGCTTTCTGAACGGCCTGTGCTCATACCATTTTATTAAAATCAATGCAAGGTGGTTTGCTGCCAAATGGTAACCCCTTAACCATACAGCTGGCGAAATGTAAGCATGTAATAAATATGTCATTTCAAATTTAAGTATATAAAGTAAACACAAATTCCATGCATTCAGCAACATATAAAAGCAAAGAATGTTATTTTAAGTCAACTGCGTCCACATAATGTGTGTTGTTTGGTTGGTTGCACAGTCTCTAGAAGACAGGTGACCATAAAGTCAACCTAACACTATCTTCAAAATCTATCAGCCATCTGACAATGAATATCTTATAGGTGCACAACTAACACAGTATAATCATGAGCAATAATGTATGCACAAAATAATGTGGCTATCTCTGGTAATCTAACACAAATCATCTGTCAACAGTAGACTATGTACTTATAACCCAAACTAAACTGTCATCTACTCGTAAGCTACCAAAAAAAAAAAACAAGTGACAAATTTACAGTGCTTGATTTGCTTGACAACTTTGAGCTTTTGTGAACATGCTAGTCAAATGATCATTTGCATGTTAATAAATTACTTTACATTAACAACATCATCATGTGCCATGCTGATGAGTGTGGGTGCTCATGGTTCACCATATCCCATGACCACCTGGATTAAGTCTGTGTGTTCTTGTCCCACTTATGACACATGGCCAGTCCATCAAAGTATTTATCTCTGTCTTCCCCTCGCTCTCTTTCCATTAATTTTGCCAGTTAATTGCTTAACTTTAACAATTAAGTGAAAGTATTGAAGGTGTGTATTTCATTGCCAGTTTTAACAGAAGAGTGATGAGCCATGGCTTCAGGGAGTGGAACAGGAGGTTTCGGACGAGGTGGCAGAGGTGCAGCTTTGTTACAAGCTTTGGCTGAAAGTGCCCGTAAACCAGGTCAGCTGGAGAAAGAATGGGTATGTACATTGTTTTGTTGATACTTTATTCACATTTGATATTGTCCATTGAGATACTTTAAGTGCATTGTTCAGTATTAAAGTTGCTAGTCATATGCAGCCAGTGAGTAAAAATCCTAGAAATCTGCTGGAAGGTGTGACAGAAGATAAAGACAAGAATCACCATATCCAGCGATTCTTTTACCAGAATGAGCAATGTCATGAAAAACAGAAATATTACGATAAGCACAAGAACCGATTTACTGACAAGTTGTGTATTGCCTATTTTGTATGGATGCTGATGCTGGATAATGAGCAGTGAATTTATGAAAACAGTGGAGATGTGGTTTTTTAGAAGAATGTTGAGAATATAAACAGAGGAGAAAACATTGAGAATATCATAGACAGAAGAGAAAACATTGAGAATATCATAGAGGAGAAAATATTGAGAAGAAGAAGAAACAGAGGAGAAAACAAACACTGTGGCATTGGGAGCTGCAGGTTTTACAAGATGATCTTCAGAACCACAAGGAAAATACAAATGAAATGTATGGGGAATATCGAAAGAAGTGAAATAGAGAAATTAGCCCTTTGTGAGAAAATGCTAGGCAAGAGAGACAGTGGAAGACAGAAGAGTATATGGAGACTTTAATAGCTGGGTAGCAAATAATATAAGCAACAACAACTTTATGAAAATATGATGACAGAGAGGACTGAAGGGTCATGGTCACCAATGTCTGTTCCAGGCTAGGCACACGAAGAAGACACCTAACAAATTACCACAAGTTCATCCTTTACCAACACCATAATCAAAACACTTGTTGCAGACTGAGTAATATGAATCTGAAAGTGTTTGGTTGTTGGCACTGTTTATCTTGTGAGTTACTTGCCATACAGAAACATTCCTTGTCCTTTACAGGGTGTTGCATCAAACCCCAGATTTATTTTCTAGTCAATTGTTAATATGTACTAATCTTAGTGTGGTGAGTTGGGCAAGGGAGAAAGTTAAGGCATTGTGTTGCATATCAAGGAATACCATGTACCTTACCTCAGGCACCAGCAGGCTGTGTGTTGGTAGTACAGAATCCCATGCAAGACTTCTGCTATACATCCTCATTGTACACAAAGGATGAATGGCCATCTTATGCTTGAACTGAACTGGCATGTGATCTTGGAGTTGGTGGCCCTTAAAGATGATGTAAGCACAGTAGCTTCTGGCACTCATCAGCCCACTCACAAATCATGGGAAATGAGTTGAGCTTTGAAATTACAACACTGCACTCAGGACATTCCCACACGCACTCCGTCCCCTCGTTCAACAGTCAGCAAAGAGTCATACTGCTAATGGTAAAAAATCAAAAGCACTTGTGCAGGCAACCTTCATTTCCTCTACCCTTATCAAAACCCTTTGGACATACATAAAAAATGGTGCCAGAATGGTGGGCTTTTTAATTCTGTGATCCAGAATAAGCATAAGCTGAGTTGTATATAAATGATTTACTTGATTTGTGTACCCCGAAACTGAAATACAGTTGTGATTGTAAACAGGTTTTGTTTGACAACTGTAGAAACATTTTTGTTTTGTTTTGCGCTCGCTTTGAACTCAAGCGTATTCCATACACTCTATTTATAGCAGTGATAGACTGAATTTTGCGCGTGGATTAGCTTTCCCTATTAACAGTGTTCCTCGTCATCAGGTGAACCCACTCCGACTTCAGAGGTACTTGTAATTTACGTCCCCAAGTCAAGGATGACAGGTCAACATTTTAGTCCAACTGTCCGGTGTAGGGGTTGAACCGCTTACCTCGGCATCAGCACACCGGCTGTTTAAGAACATGCGTTCTTACCCATTCGACCATGCTGACCATGCACTGTAGAAAATTAAAGCTATACACATTGGATTGGACCCATTCTCCTAAATTGTCATCACCTCACTGAAGTTCAAAGGTTTCCAGCTGATAAAGCATTGGAGTGTATTCGTCATTCAAGCATCATTATAACCATAGATTTTTGCTATTGTGTTTGCTCGCTTTATACTCAAGGGTAGTCTATACAGGTGCTATTACTTCTAGTGCGCTGGACTGAATTTTGCATGTGGATTAGCTTTCCCTATTACCATGGTCCCTCGCCATCAGGCGAACCCACTCCGACTTCTGAGGTACTT
This sequence comes from Cepaea hortensis, assembly GCA_963921405.1. Taxonomy (NCBI): domain Eukaryota; kingdom Metazoa; phylum Mollusca; class Gastropoda; order Stylommatophora; family Helicidae; genus Cepaea; species Cepaea hortensis. The sequence goes on along the minus strand of OY992880.1, from coordinate 17,356,333 downwards.
GTAATTTACATCCCCAAGTTAAGGACTAGAAGTTAATGTAGGGTCAGCATATTTTTGTGTGTCTAGCATGCCATCATATGGCATCTTTTTCTATGTCTTCTGTGAATGCTAATTAATATCTTTGCATTTAATGCCATATTGCTTTGATGACATTTGTATTTTCATATTTATTTATTTGTGACTGTTAGGGTCAAAGCACGACTTCACAGACAGAACCTCCATTAGGCAGTAGAATTATGAAGTCTGCTATTGCAGCAGCAGAACCGCTGGTTCCAATGGGGCGAGGTGCACTTTTGGCAAGTCTCAGGCAGTCCATGTTGGAAGCAACAACACAGGAAGTAAAGCCAATGCAGCAACAGGAAGCTGAGGTGATGATGGAGCCAACGCTGAAGACATATCCTCACCTGTCCAGTAGTTTGGGTTCAGAAGGTAATGTCAACAATCGGAAATGTTTCTTCTTCTTCTTCTTCTTGATGAGTATTGATACATGACAAGGCAGATGTGGTTGCGGCCTTTTGAGAGCACGTGCACACCTCGGAGGAGCAAATGGATTACCATGGTCTGGCAAGAACGAGACAGCGAGGAGTGATGAGGGGATCTGGCCGACGCTCAGAGGAAAGACGAGACGGACTTATAATCAGATTGCTACTGGTACTATTAGTGTTGGAACTCTTCGCTGGCTACTGAAGATGGGGACAGAGCACTTATGGGAATGCCCCGAATGCTGTGATGTCGATTCCTCAATCAATCAATCAATCTTCTTCTTCTTATTCTTCTTCTTCATCTTCTTCCTCCTCCTCCTCCTCCTCCTCTTCCTCTTCTTCCCTGTACACCACTTTGGGGCTTAGATGAGGTGTTGAATGGTATTATAATTGCTCACTGAATGTAATCATCATGTGCCAGGCCAAACAGTGCAGGTGATCACGTTCCTCCACAACCATCTGTGTTATTGATCATTCAAACGCTTGTTCTTTCTGCCAACCCATCAAGCAATTTATTCATTTGTCCATCTCTTTCTGTAACACCCTCAATTTTCCGAGTGATCACAATTGTCTGTGGGCCCTCTCTTTTCATAATGTTACCAGTGGTGATTTCACAAATGTGAAGCTTAAGGAGGGAACTGAACAAGAGTTGAGGAAAAGACATTGGTACTAGATGGGACGCATATTGAGAAAACCTGAGAATAGTATACCTAGAAAAGCCTTTGTCTGGAATCTGCAGGGCAGATGTAAAAGAGGAAGATCTAAAAACACATAAAGAAGAGAATAGGATGCATAAATGAATAATAATGGGAGGATATGGGTGGAGCTGCATGAGATAGCAAAGGATAGGAGCATGGCTTAGGCCTATACCCCAATGATGGATAAAAAGCAAAACAAGAAAGAGACTAATTGTGACTTTATTGTCCCCGTGTGGGTAACCCTCTGTTTTGTCGATGTGCATCGTTTTTTAAAGGAAGTGGAACTTCCCACATTTATTCTCACAAATACATAAATGAGCAGTTACAAAGCTTATTTGTGGTGGAGTGAAATATTCAGAGAAGGTCATACCACTCTTCAAACTAACTCGATGAACTGAGTGCAGGTAGCTGATACAGTGGGTGTGACTTTTGGGATTTTTGTGACCTGTTATTAACCATGTAACAGTGTTGTTCATGCAGGAAACAATTGTAGATATTCACTCATTCCCAAGTAGATGAAAAAAAAAATAAATTAGGAAACCAGGTTTATGCATTGCTTAAATTCTGAGTCATAAAATAGGTACATGACTTTACTTAAGGTTCATCATCATCATCATGTGCCCTGCCAACTAGCATAGGTGTTCATACATCTCCACAGATCTCACTCATTGGTGTTCTGGATCAGTTCTGTTGATCCCTTCATGCTACTGTCTCAGTCCAACCTGCATTTCTGTTCTTGTGGTCTGCCCTGCTTCTACTGCCACTAATCTTTCCAGTCATCATGATGCTCTCTGAAGCCTCTCTTCTCATTATACAACCAAATAACACTGTTCATCTCTTTATGTTTGTATACAAGGTTCTACTTTCATTAACCTTTTTAAGCACTTATTATTGACTCTAGCACAGTGGTTCTCAACCTTTTTTGGTCCGTGCCCCCCTTCACAATATTTTCAGAACGTCATCCCACCATCCCTTTTGTATTTCCTCCCTAAAAATCCCCCCCCCCCTACACAGTATACATAATAATGGAAGCTAAATTTAATAGCACATACTAAAATGAGTCTAGAGGTCTACATAAAACGTGATTTGCGGGTCTAGTTACGTTATAAAATGAATTTCAAAAGGGTGAGACGTACAGAATCGTAAAGAATGAAGGGAAAACAATATCAAGTAATCTGTTCTTGTATTAACGCGATCTTTAAATAATCTCTCTCTCTCTCTCTCTCTCTCTATCTCCCCCCCCCCCCCCCCCTCTCCTGGAAACCCTAAAATTCTCCCCTGGGAGGAATTCCCCACCAGTTGAGAACCACTGCTCTAGCAGTTCGAGGTATTCACAGCTTGCATCTCAGAAACCACATCTCTGTTGCCTCCAAGCTCTTCCCAAACATTAATTTATCTTCCATGACTCACTGTTTATGGTTAAAGAGGTTAAATGATAAACATTAGAATGAGTCATCTCACATTATAAAACAGCAATCAATTATATGCAAATCTTTTATGCTGTGCATCTCTGCAACACTTTCTGATATTGATTACAAACTCTTAGTGATTTCACCATTTGTATACTAAGTACAATGCTATCTTAGGCTATCAGAATGAAACAAGTCAATTTAGCAAATTTCTAGGTTTCCTCCAATGTTTTCAGTTTCTCACAAACATAAATCCTTAAAATACACAATTCAACATAGCCATACATTGATGTCTCATTGAGAATACCTAGGCTAACATCATACCATACCATTTGCTGTTGTCTTGCCTTGTCTCATTGAGAATACCTAGGCTAACATCATACCATACTATTTGCTGTTGTCTTGTCTTTTTAATTATTAAGTAACATATGCCAGTGGTCTTTTTCATATGTGTGCAATCCTCACATAGGTATGTTTGTTCTTGTTATAAATTGTTTCTTATTGTTATAATGTTGACTATTTTACAGACACTCTTAAAAACATATCACTCTGACACATATTGTTTTTATTGGTGCAGTTTACATTGTTAACAGTCATAAACAGACAACAAAATTCTTTCATTTTTAAAAAATTAAAAATAAACTGCATTATAACTTATTTTCTAAATGCTAGTTCCAGAGCCTGTGCTGAAACCAATGGGTCGTGGCTTAGCGGCAATGAAAGCTCTTCTGTGAGTGAGATTGTTTGTCTTCTGTTTGTTATAACTCAGTTTTTATCTTGGCGACTTATTAAAGTTGAAGAACTTGTTCTATTCTAACGTGCATGTTTGTGGGTTAAAAAAAAAAAAATTTACATTGAGATTGTATCTATAAATTATGCAGCAGATGGTGAGGTTTAATGAGATATTTATAACAATTGTCTTTAATGTGAAAATGTTTAGCCAGATTTTTATAGGTGTTTTTATGTTTAGTGAGACACCCCACCCCCACCCCTTTAATATTGCTGCTTTTAATGTAGTGATTTAAATTGTTTTGTATTTTTTTTGAAGTTTTGTTTTCCTTATTGTAAAAGTTTGTTCATGTTTTTAGTAAAATTCTTTATTCTAACATATGTATTAGTTTCATTCATCATCAAGTGCCGTGCCGGCTGGCGTAGGCGTTCATGGCTCTCCACAGATCTCGGTCTTTGGTGTTCTGGATCAACTCTGCTGATGGTATTCCTCCATGCCACTGTCTCAATCCATCCAGCATAATTTCTCTTGGTCTGCCTCTGCCTCTCTTCTCCTCGACCTTTCCAGTTGTCACAATGTTCTCCAATGCCTCTCTTCTCATCACGTGACCGAAGAAAGCTGTTTGACTCTTTCTTATTGTTGTATATAATGTTCTAGTTTCATTAGCCTGTCTCAGGCAGTCGTTGTTTGTTACTCTGGCAGTCCAAGGAATTCCCAACATTCGTCTTGGAACAACATCTCTGTTGCTTCTAATTTCTTCTTTATTTGTTCATTTATATTCCACGATTCACTGCCATACAGCAAAACTGGTTATATATAGCATTTCAGCGCTCTCTTTCTTACATTCAGTGACAATGACTTATTGCATAAGATACTCTTCATTTTCTGAAATGTGGCTTTTGCTTGCCCTATTCTGCTCTTAATCTCTGTTGTACATCTTTCATCTGATGTTATAAATGCCCCTAGGTATTTAAAATTATCGGCTTGGTTAAGAATTTTCCCTTCTATTTCTATGTCACATTTTGGTGTCACCATTTCTTTGAAATCACCATTGTTACTGTTTTCTTGATATTCAAGGAGAGTCCTTTCCTTGCACTCTCTGTTACTACAATGTCCAGCAATTGTTGTAGGTCTGTTGAATTATCTGCCACTAATACTGTATCATCTGCATAGCGTATATTATTTATATTATAACCTCTAACTAGTATTCCTGGCGTCTCTTTGATCTCTCTCATTATTACTTCGCTATATAGGGAGAAGAGATCTGGTGACAAGACACACCCCTGTCATACTCCTAGCGTTATCTGTTTGTAACTACCCTCTTTATTTCCAAATGTAATTGCTGCTACTTGGTTCCAGTAAATATTATTTATTATTCTTAAATCTTTTCCATCAATGTTGATATCTTCCAACATTTTAATTAGTTCATCATGTTTTACTTTATCAAATGCCTTAGTATAATCTATGAAACACAAATATATGTCTTTCTGTTTCCCTATTGATCTTTCTATTAGTGTCCGCAATGTATATATTGCATTGTTTGTACCCTTTCCCTCTACAAATCCATACTGTTCTTCACTAATTTCCATTTTTATTTTCTTTTTGGTTCTGCTCATTATGATTCTTAGTAGAAGCTTAGTGATATGGTTTACGAGGTTAATTGTAAGAAAATCTTCACAATCAATTGCCCCTGGTCTTTTTGGTATAGCTATAAATACAGATTTCAGCATATCACTGGGTAAATATCCACTGCTGTAAATATCATTCAACATTTTGGTTAGTATATCTACTTCAAATTCTCCTAATACTTCTAATTCTTCTATTGTGATTTCATCTGGCCCAGCTGTTTTTCCTTTCTTCATATGTTTGACAGCATCAGCGACTTCTTCTTTTAGAGTAGGTGGACCTAAGTTACTTTCTTCTGTTAATTCTTCCCTTTCTCCATCATATAATTCTCTTATATACTCATTCCACTTCTTCATTATAGCACCTTCCTCCAATAATATCTTTCCTGTTTTTGATTTCAAACACCCTGTATTTATTCTTATTTTACTTCCCGAGAGCTCACTGATTTGTCTGTGCATATTTTTTGTATCTTTAATGGAATTTAATTCAATTTTTTTGCACTGCTCGTTTAACCAACTTTCTTTTGCCTTCACACATTTATCTTTTATTTCTTTATTTATCTTAGCATATTCTTGTTTGTCAATTTTACTCTTGTTTTCTTTTGTCCATCAGCATCAAGATTTCTTCATTCATCCATTTTTTCTTAGCTATTTGGCTTCTTTTCAGTAATATTTCTTTGCTAGTTTGATGAATGGAGTCCCTTAACATTTCCCATTGTTCATTTATACTCTGTATTTTAGCTATTGCATTGTACCTATTTTTCACTTGAATTTCACTTGAATTTCTTTATATACTTTCAGAACCTCTTTATTAAGTCTCACGTTCTTAATCATTTTTCCCCCTCTCTTTAATCATACTTTTATTTGTCCACATAGTAGTACATGATCACTATTACAGTCAGCGCCAGGCATTGTCTTTACATTAATTAAAGCATTTCTAAATCTTTTATTAATTAGTATGTAGTCAGTTTGGTTGCATATTTTCTTATCGTGGCTTTTCCATGTGTATAATTGTCTCTTAGGGTGATTAAACCATGTGTTTCCAATTATCATGTCATTGATATTTGCCCATTCTATTAGTTTTTCTCCTCTTTCATTCCCTGTACCTAAACCATAATTCCCCACTACATCCTCCATTTTCCCCTTTCCTACTTTTGCATTAAAATCTCCAAGTATTAATTTTATTTCTTGTGATCCAATTTGAGCCATCACCATTTCTATTTTGTCGTAAAAGTGTTGTATTTCTTCATCACTACTGCTTGTTGGTGCATATACCTGTATATTATTTATATCTATTGGTTTACCTTTGCTTTTGACCATAATAATTCTATCTGAAATACACCTGTATCCATTAAGTGACTTTTCTGTTTCTTCGTCATATATTATTCCTACACCTTTTTCATGTGTGTTGTTTGTCCATCAAGAATGATGATGACCATTCATTTCATCCAGTGGGGTTGAAAGTATGAAGCTGTGAGTTCTAAGATGGCTGATAAGGCCTATTTTGGCTCGAAATGTTCTTTGACAATGTGGACAAAGAATGCTTGGCGTTTCTGGAGGAGAATTTTCTGCAGTGGTTTTTCTGTTCTGTCTTTTCTTCACGGCTCTTGCAGTCCTGGTTGCCTCACAAGTGACTGAACCTTTATGTAATGATGCACGCCACAAATTTCGGTCTCTGGCTGCAGTCTCCCAGGTGTCATGATGAATTCCAAAAGCATTCAGTGAGATTTTCAGAGTGTCTTTAAAGCGTTTCCTCTGGCCGCCTTGGGAGTGTTTACCACAACGCAACTCGCCGTAAAAAATTTGTTTAGGGAGCCTGTGATCTGGCATGCGAGTCAAGTGACCAGCCCAGCGAATCTGATTCTTTTTCATGTGTATCCCCCTTCCAGAATAGATTATTGTGTGGTTGTCAGCTATAATTTTGCCCGATCCCTTCCATCTCATCTCACTTATGCCTAGTATATTAATTTTCATGTTATCCATCTCTCTTAGAACATTGTTCAACTTTCCTAGCTCATTGAATGTCCTAACATTCAATGTTCTTACTCTAAATTTATTTATTTTAGTTATGATTTTGCCATCAGTAGCTGGATGACGGTCTGGTGTCACATGTGGCTCATGACTGTCCCTACCGGACGAGGCTGTCCTAAGACAGCCATTAACGTTGTTCACTAACTCTGTAATATGGTTTGCCATGAAGTCTTGGGAAGATAATGTGATGGTTTCCCCTTGCCTTCCACATTCACATGGTGGTCTTTTATCTCTGCCATTTCCGACTGTAAGGACAAGTGAGTGCCCTGCTCTGCTCAGCTGCAGAGTTGTCCACTTATTCTCTACCCACTTCATTAGGTTCATTACATTCGTTTAATGTCTGTTTTGAGATTATAATACAGATTTACAGTCCGTTTAGTTTAATCATATGTGCACATTGTAAAGTATTTGTACAATTTCATTCATAGAGCTCAACAGAAACAGTTAACCCCACCTTTGGGTAGAGGATTTGGCATACCAGGTCAGCAACTGCCAGCTGCACAGCAGACACAGATGCCTCAGACAGACCAAGCAGATCTCCCAACTCAAGAAATGGCTCAGCTGAAAGTGGCGGAAAAGCCTGTGATACGAGAAAGAGTTCGTCTGCCCACAGTGACAAAGATTGGTACAGAAGGAACACCGTACGTTTTGTTATTCTGTCCTGTTTTGACTTTTAGAATAATTTTAGAAAATGATATTTTATGAATCAGTTTCCTAATGAGAGAGGGAAGGAGGGAGGTAGATAGGTAGGTGAGACTCATATTGTGTAATGTAAGTTTTAACAATGTCTTGGTTAGTAAATGTTAGTTTCATATTGTCTTATGTACATTTTAACAGTATCTTGTTTAGTAAATATTAGCATCATATTGTCATATGTAAATTTTAAGTGTTTTGCTTAGTAAATGTTAGTATCATATTGTCTCGTAAATTTTAAGAGTCTTATCTAGTATTCACATTATATAGTCTTCATAGATTTGATTAAAAATCTTATATGTTTTAGTAATGAATTTTCTAGAAACAGCAGAATGGTCACCTCCAATATATTTGCTTCACAGAGTCGACCTGTCAGCGAACTATGTTCAAGTTTTATGCAAGCATGAAGGTGTCTTCCAATATCATGTTGCTTTCTCACCAGCCATTGACAACAGGAAGCTTAAAATGAAACTGCTCGCTGAACACAAAGAAAGGTTCAAAACAGTCAACAGTTTTGATGGCAATATTTTGTACTTGCCATTTAAGCTTCCAGAAACAGTGAGTGTTATTGCAGTTACATCTTGTAGCTTACCATTTAATCTTCCAGACATAGTGAGTGTTATTTTATTTATATCTTATAACTACCATTTAAGTTCCCAGGCATAGTGAATGTTATTTCGGTTATATTTTATAACTACCATTTAACCCTTTACAGGGCAGAACGGCCATGAGAATCTTTACTCCGGAATGGGCAAAACGTCTCAAAGCATCATTGATTACTAAGTGTTGTAAAAAAGCAATCTCGCGGCTTTCCGAGACTTCCGATTATTTACGTCTGGTGTTATCGCTAAGTAGATAATTTGTGCGCCATTTGCAAGCGATTTGATCAGATTTTTGCATAATTTTCAGGGTTTTTACGCTTTGTTTTTCAAAATGGATTTCGACGATTCTTCAAGTGAGAACGGAGATTTTGCTGGGTTGATGGGTTGAATTTAAGTGACAGTGAATTGCACGAATATGACTATGAATTGCAGCTAGATATCAGTGTTACCAGCGTGGGTAGTGTACACACTTCGGATCTCTCGGACTTTAAAGAAAGTGATTCTGATTCTGAGTGTTTGTAAATAGTGTATAAGACTGACAATCACAATCAATATGTTGTGTTTTGTAAATATTTGTATTCATGTGTGGATTACTGGCAACATTGGATTCTTTATTACACATGTGAGTAAATTTTAAATCTGCATTCATTTTCCTTCTTTCTTTTCTTTATTTCATAAAATTCTGATCACTTGCACCTTAGATATGATGTTTTTACTAACTTAACCATAAATCTTAGTAAACACCTGAAAAATCTTGCCCGTTCAGAACTAGAAAAAGGAAAAATGCTTGCCCTGTAAAGGGTTAATCATCCAGACATAGTGAGTGTTATTTCATTTATATCTTATAACTACCATTTAATCTTCCAGACATAGTGAATGTTATTCCAGTTAATCATAATGAGTTTTTTTGGCAGACTGAGATGAACTATGGTATCTATTAACGGCATTATTGTTATTTGAGAATGTTTTTCTTCTTTGTACCTCTTTGAGGGAAGTACATGACACCTAATTGTAATTTTGTATGTGTGCATTCGCTCACTTTCAACTCAAGGATAGTCCCTACATGTGCTACTATTTTTAGTATACTGGACTGATTTTTGCGTGTGGATTAGCTTTCCCTATTACCAGTGTCCCTCGCCATTAGGCGATCCCACACCTAACTTCTGAGGTACTTGTAATTTACATCCCTAAGTCAAGGATTAGAAGTCAACATTTTAGTCCAGCTGACTAAACACACTATCTCGGCATCAGCACACTGGAAGTTTAAAAATCAGCACACTTATCAATTCTGCCATATTGATCTCTAACCCCTCCAACAATCTTGCCTCATCAGGAGTTTTTTGGTCTGCTCTTTGTGTTTTCCAACTGCTATAGAATTTTGTAAAGTGTACATCTTACTTGTTTTTCACCCTTATCCAAGAAAGCTAGAGATACATCCTCACTACCCAAATGGTCAGGTGGAAGCGAGAGATCACTAGAATCAGCCCTGTGTTGGGACAACACTTTTATTCCAGGAATTTAACTGGTAGTAATATTTTTCTAAACTATTGCTTTTTAGTGATCTCATGTGGACCCCCCTGATATATTGGGTTGAGAGTTTGGATGCTTAGTCTTCTTGGATGAGGGGGGAGAATGGGGTTTCTTGTGCCCATATTATTTATTAAAACCCCTCAGAAATGAGAATATGTGAAAATAGAAGAAATTAAAATTGTGTGCACTGTAGTAAGCTTCCAGTTTTACGAACCATGAAGGATGGACGGATTATGTCAATATACTCACATCTTTTATTGTGAAACGAAACAGTTATTATATATTACATGAAAACATTCATTCATAGTCGTATCTTTTATTGTAAAGGAAACTGTTGTTACATCCACACGGATAACAGACGGGACTCCAGTAACCATCACTGTGACATTCATTAAAGTGGTCCCGCCGCAGCAATGTTGTCATCTTTTCAATGTTGTCCTCAGGAGGTGAGTCACAGTGTTCAGTTTCTGCCGAGTGTACTGTCAGCCAAGCTTAGGCATACGCTGTTTCTAGAGATTATGATAAATTAAAATCTACTGTGGTTAAAAGAATATTATTTGAATCAAGTGTATAAACGCTTGAAGGCTGGAGAGCCAGTGTCTGGGAGCACTACAGGAAAGCAGAATAAGCAAAAGTTTCATTTCAGAAAATTAAAAACTATCTTATGTATTAAGTCACTATCAATAAGTGACAGAAAAAGATTGCTGAAATGTCACATTGTGCTGTATAGCAGTGAGTCTTAGAATGTAAACGAACAAATTGGGAAGATCAAATAAACAGAGTTAGGTTGCAAATACCTTGAACTGATAGAGTAAATGAGTACCTGAAAAGGGCTCATGAAGGTAAGACATTATATTCAAGTATCCTGGGAAGGTTAACCCGGTCAATAAATGCCCGCAGAAGTCAGATATATCGACCTAAAAGTGCAAATATCACAGCTCTGCTGTAAAACAGGCACAATGCAACTACGTCCACACAAAAAACACTGGATGAAAACAGAAGAAGAAGAAGATATTCAAGTATAAGCAGGAGACAGATTTCTTTGGTCGTGTAATACGAAGAGAGACTTGAAAACATTGTGATGACTGGAAAGATCAACGGTGGCAGAGGTAGGGAGAAATGATGCTGCTGGACTGGGACGGTGGCATGCAAGATATCATCAGTATAATTGATCCAGAACGCCAAGGACTGAGATGTGTAGAGATGTATGAAAACACATCATCTTCTTCTTCCACTTTTGCCATCAAGCGTCATGGTGAAGAATAATTGGCCCTCCAGCACCCATTGGGTGGCACTGGATAGTGTCATTCCATGTCTTTGTACAATGTCTTTGATGTCGTCAATCCATTTTCTTCTTGGGAGTCCTTTTGCTCTCGCAGCAGATGTTCTTTGATGTAGGGCTAGTGCTGGTAGTTGCTGGTGTTGCATTCTAAGGAGATGGCCAAACCATTTGATCTTCTGTCTTTCAATATATGTGGCACAAGGTTGATCCCATTGTCTGTCTGATAACTTCCAAGTGCAGTTGAAAATCACGAAGAATGGACTGTAAGGCCTCATCTTCTTTTGCACCCTCTGCCCCAATGGGGCATAGGGCCTCAACCAACACTCACTGTCTTTGGGGGGAGGCTATTCCGATGAAGACTGTCTATGTCTTTCTCATATTCATTCATTTCTGTTTTTACTTTTTTTTAGATCTTCCTTAATTTGTTTTGCCTTTGTGTTCCAGACTAAGGTTTTTCTACTTTTCTCAGTGTATGTTCTATCTAGCAACATCATCTTTTCTTCACTTCTTGGTTCATTGGTATTTGTCTAGTTCTGTCCATGAGCTCCATGTTGGTGATTTTATCATATATTTCTTTTTAATATTTTGCACAGGCACCAATGAGTGACTTTGTATTTTATTTGTAATGGTTTTTGTTGGTCCCCCATGTTTCTCAGACATACAGTAATACTAATTTAACGTTCAAATTGAATATTCTAAGTTTTGTGCTCAGTTTAACTTCCTTTGTAAGGCAACTGACCTGGCAAAGTCATTGGGCAAGCAAACCTATCGACGAAAGCCCGTGACCTTGGATGCATTCTGTCTAGTGGAAGCAGACCATACACAATTCCATGCCAAAGTCAGAAACTACCTTTGAGGTGCTTAACTAGGTTTGATGCAGTCCCCACAAAAGAAGAATGCAGAAGAAGATTTCCTGAAATGCAGATTTTTCTTGTCATCTTCCGCTCTTAATTTCTGTTATTTGCTCAGTGGTGCTCCTTTGCAAAGCAAACAAATAACATTTTGTTTATTAATATTTTATTATGTTGTGATAAAGTAGACCAGATTTCTCCTTGACATTATGTGGCATATCATTGGTTGTTGATATTTGCAGAATAATGTACATCCTTGAGATGTGCCAGGTGGGACGCTACTACTATAACCGTCACATAGCAGCCACAGTCCCCCAGCATAAGTGAGTTACTTTTTTTATTTTGAGGACATGTCTGTTTGTTAATATGCTTGTCTCTCAAGATTGAAGATGCACTTTTGAACCCCATTGAGAGTTTTGTGTGGAGAATAAAATAACCTGTCCATTCACAGCTAGGCTCGACAGCCTTTAACCTTTGCCCTCTATCTCACAGTTTAATGTCAGAGTGGTGATTGATGAATCGGTATACTGTTAGTATGTCTAACACTTATGCATCTGTTTTGGTGCATTAAACAACTGAACAACTTTATATATCTTCATGTTTTTTAGACTTCTATTGCAGCTATTAGAACCTGTAAGAATCTTTGCTGACATCATAATTACCTTATTTTATTTTATTCACTATGAGAACACATCATTTTGAATTGCTAAGCTACTATTTATTTTTATTTTCAGAAATGTATGTTAGTACAAAATGATATTTTTGTGTTATTGCTGAGATTGTCCTCTGAGTGCTCCATTTGTTGTTTTGTTTTGCGTAACTTATATTATTGTAGGAAAATACTAACCAGGAGAAGCAAGGAAGACAGAGAAGGGTGTATGTAAAACAAAAACTGAAACAACTGGCCAACAAACAATGTGATTGAACATCATCATATTCATTAAAATATCGAGTGACAGAGGGAATTGGAGAATCATGTTTGTCAATGCCTGCTTCTGTCCGGATAACTTAAGAAGATGCTATTGTGCTATTGCATTCTGAATATATATATATATATATATCTCTGAGTGATGTATACTTCGGTGTAGAGTTGCTTGGAAGTAGACATTTACTCTAACTCAAAAAATGCTGGGTCCAAATCCAGTTGTTGGTGTGGTTTTAGAATTGACATCCTAGTATTCCAGGCATACCCATGGATGTTCCATCTCCTTCAGCAAATGTCTTAAGGTGTAGATGGTGATCATTCAGGGAACAACTGGTTGTAAACACCTGGAATCTGCTGCCTTACACATCCATCTGTACTGGAACTTTGCTTAAATCCAAACCTAAACATCCCTTATCATTATCATCATCATCCTGTGCCTTGCTAGCTGGCATGGGAAATCATGCCTCTCAATAAATTGCAATCTCCGATGGCATGGATCACTTCATGTGTTGACTCCCTTTCGTGCCATGACACAAGACTCAAGAATCTTCTCACCCTGTCTTCCTATATCTCTATTTCCGGTTGTTACGACATGTTCTAGTGTTTTGTCTTCTCATAAGTGGCTAACAAATGATGACTGGCTCTTTCTGATGTTTATGATAAGTTGTCTTTGCGACTCAGCTTCCCTCAAATCATCCAGATTGCTTATTTTGGCTATCCAATTAATTTTCGGCATTCTTCTATAAAACCACATCCGAGGCTTCTAAGGATGTTTTTTCCGCCTGTTTACTAATTATCCAGGTTTCACAGCTGTATGTTAAAATTGGTTCTATGTAACATGCAAGTACTCTTTTTCAGACTTTCAAGGATAGTGACTTATTGCACAAAACATTCTTCATTTGATAGCTTACAATTTTTGCATGTCCTATTTTTTTTTAATCTCAGTGATGCATCTTCCGTCTGATGTTATCCCTAAATGTGTTATTTCACTTGTTATTGTGACTTCAACCTGCACTTGTTCATAGATAGTCCACAATATTTCCCTTGTCGTTTAAAAAAAAATGTTCTTGAAGTCTACAAGCTCGCTCGTTGCCATGCACTCCGATGTTACCCAAATAATATATCCATATGTCTTTATAAGAGAGAAGTGTCTATGCTTGGCACCCACTCATGAAACATATGTCCATTTTGAACTTTGTTGAACACAAACTGAGAATCAGACACTCTGATTGTTCTGGTGACCTAAGCCACTGAAAAAAAACCCACACTGCTCACAGACCTTCCCAGTGGCTCAAGCGAGAGTCCCCATGAACTTAACAATGGGTAGATAGAGCCGAATATTTTGGATGGAATCTATTGGTAGCAAACATTACATAAATGCAAGCAGAAGTCGAAGATAATGCAACTTGTGAGGTGCACAATTTGGTATAACACATTGGTGACCTAAGCCACTGAAAAAAAACCCACACTGCTCACAGACCTTCCCAATGGCTCAAGCGAGAGTCCCCATGAACTTAACAATGGGTAGATAGAGCCGAATATTTTGGATGGAATCTATTGGTAGCAAACATTACATAAATGCAAGCAGAAGTCGAAGATAATGCAACTTGTGAGGTGCACAATTTGGTATAACACATTCCCCTCGAAAGAAGAACAAAGAAGAAATAATAAATTCAAAACAATGTTTCCTATAGTGAATTTGAATAACGAAGACACAAACAATACATTGCACGATTTATTGCCTGGCATACTTCGTTGCATCTCATCAGGTACATACTGCAGAATTATTAATTAATTGATAATAAATCGTACAATCTATTGTTTGTGTCTTCGTTATTCAAAATAATAAATTGACAGTGTGTATGCACATTGTGATTTTGGCCAGTGTTTTATACATCAGAAAATTGTGACACATGTTTCAACTGGATATATGGTGATTCTATAGGTTGGAAGTTTGGCCTGGCTATGTGACCGCCATCAAGGAACATGAAGGAGGTCTGTTGTTGCTGTTGGATGCCTCACATAAAGTTCTTCGCACAGAGACCGTTCATGACATTATGTAAGTTGCTTAGTTCTGTCAGAACCCATGCCTCAGAGTATCTCACAAAACTTACAATAACTGACCACAGTATGCAATAACTTTCCACAGCATACAGTTGACATATCACAGCATACAATAAACCCATCACACCACACAATAAATCATCACAGCATACAGTAAACTCATCACAGTATGCAGTGTCTCACCACAACACAAACTCACCACACATCATACAGTAACTCAGCACAGCGCTGTAACTCACAAAACCATACAATAACTCACTAAAGCATACTTTAGTTCATGATATAAACTCACCACAGCATATAGTGATTCACCACAACAAACAGTACCTTACAAAATCATACAAAAGCTCTCTAATAAAACACCACAGCAACTCACTACAAAATGTCAATCAATCATGTACCATGCCGGAAAGCGTGGGCGATCATGACTCACCATTTCACTCGATCACCAGAGTCGTGTATCAGCTCAGTGTTCCTGTCTCGTCCATGCCATGTGGCCAAGCCATCCAGGTATTTTCCTCTCGGTCTTCCTCTTGGTCTGTTCCCCTGGATCTTGCCAGTTGTCAATAAGTTCTCCAATCCATTTCTTCTCATAACATGTCCAAAAAATTTTGACTGTCTTCATCTAATTTCTCTAATCAGACTACGATTTTCATTTGTCTCCTGTAGTACTTGGTCATTGGTTTTTCTATCTGTCCATGGTACTCTTTGCATTTTCCTCAGAAACCATATTTCTGTAGCCATCAAATGTTTTTCAGCTTGACTGCACATTGTCCAAGTTTCACATCCATACAAAAGAACAGGCTCTATGTACCCCCTCAACACTCTTTTTCTCGTTTCAATTGACATCTTTTTATTGGTCAGAATGTTTTTCATCTTGCTAAAGGCTACTTTCGCCATGGCGATTCTTGTTCTAATCTCTTCAAGGCATCTCCCATCAGATGTTATGACTGTTCCGAGATAATTGTATTGATTCACTTGTTGAAGAATATTCCCATTTACTTGTATATTACATTGTGGTACTTCGTTCTTCCTAGTGATGACCATAACCTGTGTCTTCTTACAATTTAATTCCAACCCCAGCTGCTCACTGTGTACAACAACCGCGTCTACTAATTGTTGCAGATCCCATGCATTGTCTGCAATCAATACTGTATCATCTGCATATCTAATGTTATTGATGTTTCTTCCTCCAATGCTGATTCCATTTATATCTTCTACATTCCTGAAAATATTTTCACTGTACAGGGAAAAAAGATCTGTAGACATTACACATCCCTGCCTAACACCTACAAAATGTAACCTGTGGTAATACATTACCCATTAAACACATGCTATTATTGTTATTGATTGCTTAATTATACTGTTCAAAAAAAAGACACGCAACATTTTGTGTTACTTTTATAAAGGATATTCACTGACTGGACATCAGTCAACCTATCGACTGTGTCCATCTGGTCATTAACTTCTCGTGGTTACCTGAATTGTACTCACCTCATGGTTCGTGAGGTCATGAAAAAGGTCAAGGTCAAAACATTTTTGACAATAACTTGTGACAGGTTCAAGATAATCCTGTGAAACTTACTGAACACAAAACTCTTTGACCATATTATCGAATGCCTATAAAAGATTGACACTCCTCGAATAAATTCAGTTGAAAATTCAATGCACAAGTATGGCTCATCTCACTACAGAATGACTCATCATCATTGGACATTTACAGGCTGGACAGTCACAAAGTGTGGTAGCCAGAGAATTTAATGTGGTTAGAAACACCATTAGTCGCCTTTGGAGGCGATTTCAAGAAACCGACTCAGTGGCAGACTGGCGATGCAATGGAAGACCTAGAATCACAACTGCTGCCAAAGGCCGCTTCATACGGCTGCGTCACCTTAGCATCTGCATCCTCCACAGTCCAGTCAATGCCAGGAGCTCATCGAATTTCAGATCAAACGGTCAGGAACTGGCTGCACGACTCAGGTCTTTGGGCTAGAAGACCCTACAGATGTCCTGTTCTTACGGACCGGCATCTCCAGAACCGACTGCAGTGTGCGAATCGGCATCGTCAATAAAATGTTGGTAAAAGTTTGCAATTGAAACTGCAATAATGTCGCGTTTCTTTTTTTCTTTTTTTTTTTTACAGTATAGGATGCTGTATACACCAGCATGTGCCCTGTCTCTCAACAGGTATCAAAGTGAAGGATGATGATTGTTCTCTCCATAACACAGACAGGGACAAAATGTTTAGTCTTTTATTACCACGGCCTTCTTGGATATGGGCGTAAAGTTGAACACATTAGCAGTTGGAGATTGCCAAGAGCTGGCCATAAGTCTCTGCCTGGCAAAATTGTTAGGCAAGAAAACCTATCTTTGGTCAATGGCACCTGTTGTCTTGGATAAAAATCTGCCTAGAGGAAATAACCTTACACAACTTAGCTGAAAAAGGCCAGGTGGACACATAATCAGGTTGCTGCTAGTATCATTAGTATTGGGACTCTTTGCTGGCTGTGGAAGATGACGGAGCATGTATGGGAATGTCCCAAACTCAACTTATGCTCAATTTGGACACACTGATTTATGCTAGAGCATGACTAGGTGTGATGCACTTGTGACTTATGATGGATTCATGATTGTGCTTTTTTGCTTATCACTTTCAGGGAGAAGGCTGCCATCACGAATCCGCATGGATTTCAGGATGAGATCATCCATAGGGTTGTTGGGTGTACAATCCTGACACGCTACAACAACAAAACATACAAAGTCGATGACATTGTGTGGAACAAAACACCCATGGATCGTTTTGAATGCAAAGCAACAGGAGAAAGTATGTCTTTTGAGGAATATTATAGGTGAGGTCCTAAAGATGTAAGTGTGAACCATGTAAAAAGTTAAGGATCCTTAATATGTAAGTGTGAACCATGTAAAAGTTAAGGGTCCAAAATATGTAAGTGTGAACCATGTAAAAAGTTAAGGGTCCAAAATATGTAAGTGTGAACCATGTAAAAAGTTAAGGGTCCAAAATATGTAAGTGTGAACCATGTAAAAAGTTAAGGGTCCAAAAATGTAAGTGTGAACCATGTAAAAAGTGCCACGACTTTCTGAGCGTTAAGGGTCCAAAAAATATTAAGTGCGAACCATGTAAAAAGTTAAGGGTCCAAAAAATGTAAGTGTGAACCATGTAAAAGGTAAAGCACCCTTTCACATGCCTTAAGGCAAATTGGGCATATGATGCCAGACTCAGAATTTTGTATGACTTACAAGATTTGTTAAACAACCATTCAATTTACCCAAGATATTTCGATATATGCATTTGAAAGATCTTGTATGGCAAAATTAACATGTGGTAATTAATATTAGATTTTCCACGTAGATGACTTGGCATATAGTTATTGTGTCAGAATTCCTACATACAAGAATTCTTCTTCACTCCTCTTTCGAGGAGAGTGTCACACCTAGTTATGCACCTCCAAGGTCAGTATGTTCGACTTCAGCATGTATGTGAGTCAGGTTTACTTCTTCTTGACAGATTCCATCCAAGCTAACTGGCTCTGTTATGTGCCCATCCAAGCTAACTGGCTCTATGTCCATCCAAGCTAACTGGTTGTATCATGTATCCATCCAAGTTAACTGACTGTATCATGTGTCCATCCAAGCTAACTGGCTGTATCTTGTGTCCATCCAAGCTAACTGGTTCTATCATGTGTCCATCCAAGCTAACTGGCTCTGTCATGCGTCCAACCAAGCTAACTGGCTCTTTCATGTGTCCATCCAAGCTAACTGGTTCTGTTATGTGTCCATCCAAGCTAACTGGCTCTATGTCCATCCAAGCTAACTGGCTATATCATGTATCCATCCAAGTTAACTGACTGTATCATGTGTCCATCCAAGCTAACTGGCTGTATCTTGTGTCCATCCAAGCTAACTGGTTCTATCATGTGTCCATCCAAGCTAACTGGCTCTGTCATGCGTCCAACCAAGCTAACTGGCTCTATCATGTGTCCATCCAAGCTAACTGGCTCTGTTATATGTCCATCCAAGCTAACTGGCTCTATCATGTGTCCATCCAAGCTAACTGGCTCTATCATGTGTCCATTCAAGCTAACTGGCTGTATCATGTGTCCATCCAAGCTAACTGGCTCTATCATGTGTCCATCCAAGCTAACTGGCTGTGTCATGTGTCCATCCAAGCTAACTGGCTCTGTCATGTGTCCATCCAAGCTAACTGGCTGTGTCATGTGTCCTATAACAGTGTATGATTGTAACAGAGGTTGGGTTTTAGGTGGGAAAAGGCTACAGCACGACTGAGCATCGGGATTCATATTATCTATTTGTATGTGGCCAGAGTTTTTAGCCATTCCGTCTCTTTATTAACACCGTCGTTTTCTTTTCTTGTCTACTAGTCACATTGGCAATCACCTTAGGAATAGTTGAATTTTCACTTACATTTCCTATTCTATTCTTTGACCCTGAACTCAAATACTGTCTCCGTCTTTGTTCGAACCAGTCGTCACGTTTTTTCCTAGCATTCTTGCTATAGGATGGCCATTTCCATAACTTCTTGGAAAAGTCTCTCTCAGGACCAATCTTGTATCTATTACAGCTATACCAGTCTGACCTTTCGCCATTACGTCTGTTCTCACCGTCTTTTACCCCACATACATCAGGTCTTGGTTCATAATAGCCATATTGTCTTCTGTCTTTATTAAGCAGTGGCTGTCTCTTGTTATTCTTTCCTACTCTATTGTGGTCTACCTTAAATCTATAAGGGTCTTGTCTAGTCGTTCTGTTCTTCAACGTTTCTACAAAATTCTCTACTTCACTAACTGCCTCTTTTAATTCTCCCAACCATGTACTGATACGTTGTAATTCTACATGTGGGTAATTCATATTAACTTCTTCTTCTGTATATTCCTTGGTACCTGAAACAAAAAAACTCGTCCTGATCTCAGCCGAAATAATTCTCAATTATGCCTGTTTCTCTACTGTGCTGTGATGGGTCTGCTATGCTGAAATATTATTGTACAAAACAAACAATCAATTTCACATTTGTAACCAGCTAATTTAAGCAATACAAATCACATTTACCTTATACACCAAGAACAGTTCGACCAGCTAATAGGTTTACTGATTACCCTACTCTCGGTTCCCGATTCAAGCAAGACGTACTCCTCTAGGTTCGCCGTCAGGTTGAACTTAAACGCCTGGAGTCTGTATAAGTTGAAACCAATCGCGCACTTCAGGTAGTTCCAAGGGATCTCGCACTCTTCAGGTAGTTTCTCTTCTTAGGATGCCTCAATACTTCAACCCCTGGTTGGGTCCCTACCAGACTTCTGGCTTCTGACTTCGCCCCGGTTGGGGTACATCAAATCGACGTCTTGAGAACGACTCACACGCAACAGAGCCCAAAAGGACTAGCTCTCATATGCAGCGGAGCCCAGAGATAGTCTGACTGCGTCAAAAAGATATGGGCCAATCAATGAAGGAATGAAGTATTTAGCTGCTGTCCTGATTTTCTTTTCCTATAACGATTCAGTTGCAAGAGAGCTCAAAAACTTTTTAACATTGTCCACAGATCTTAGATAATATTTGATTTGATGAAACGAGTTGTCCGAATTCATCACCATTCTGGAAAATTTTTGATTTTTAATTCTAGATGATTTGAGTCTTAAAGTTTTTGATTAACTTCCACAAATTTGATTTGAGGCAAGGGCTGAACTTGATTGAGGAATTGAAAAATTCTTGCTCACCTGAAACAATGATCAGACTGGATTGACCTTCAGCAAAATTCTTGTTCCTTCGAGACAACGATCAAACTGGATTGACCTTCAGCAAAATTCTTGTTCGCTCGAGACAACGATCAAACTGGACTGACCTTCAGCAAAATTCTTGTTCAAGTTGACAGTTGACCTTCAGTTGACAAGATGTTCTGTTAGCAAATTTAAGATTCTTGATAGCAGAATTCCGAAAATATTTACAGACAACCACCCCTAGCCGGGCTTTTGGTTGCTGTAAGTTTCACAGACGACGCAGTGGCCATTGTTTTATATTTTGAGAGCAGAAAAATTTCCTCAGTCCTCCAGCAAGCAAGTGACCTTCAGACAAGCTAGGTTAAAACAACGGCTGCAATGACGGCAGGTCAAAACTCACAGGATATTGACAACAGTTCGGTCACTCCAGAGCACGATAATAAACAGCCCCCGATTCCAACAATCCTACGATGGTAGGTGGTAGCTCCATCCAAAAACTGATTTCAATAGGTATTCCAATCGCCTGGTCGGGAAAAAAACGCTTGTTCTAAGTTGCAGGCCTCAAAAGGTAGTCTGGTCTGGATCTTTTGATTATTACTTCCAACAAGATTCTAGATTCCCTCCTTTTCTTATTGCCGCAAGCTGAGAAAGGTGTTCATTAAAAGTTCTCTGCTGTGCTCTGCTGTTTCTTAGTACTTCACATTGCGTCCACGACGGCAAAGTCCAGAATCCTGGTCAAACGGCTCCATTTAAGCCATATATAACAGTGTATGATGAAACGATGGCTTAACAAGTCTTGTAGTAATTATAAATCAGCTTTATTAAACGTTATGGCCGATACAAAGTCATGGTAGAATACAGACATGTTGACAGCCTGCCTTCTAGGGCTAGGTTCAGATGTAAACTTTTCTTGACAACAAACCACGTCACGACTTGAGCATCTCTCCTCCCATTCCATCCCGATGCTCAGTCGTGCTGTAGCCTTTTCCCACCTAAAACCCAACCTCTGTTACAGTCCATCCAAGCTAACTGGCTCTATTATGTGTCCATTCAAGCTAACTGGCTGTATCATGTGTCCATCCAAGTTAACTGGCTCTATCATGTGTCCATCCAAGCTAACTGGCTGTATCATGTGTCCATCCAAGTTAACTGGCTCTGTCCACACATAAGCAGGTTTACTTTTCCTAGCAATTGTGTCAGGGTAGTGGCCATATGGCCTGCTGTTTCCTATTTCCAACTGCCATGGGAGTTTTATTGTGCACAACTTGCACACAGGACCTTCTGTTATTTGCACTTATCTGAGAAAGCTAGGTACCCAATCTCACTGCTCAAGGTTGTGTAATATCATTAGATACCACTGGTGTTTGGAAAGATTCCCAGCCTATGCAGGTATTGAACCTGATACCTTCTAAACAAGAGGACAAGAGGTGGAAACTGCAAGCTCCCCTCCCCTCTCTCTTCTCTCCACCCCCCCCCCCCCACTCCCCCCAGACCCCAGCATAGAGTAATTGCATCAAACCTCTTACATAGAAGACTTAGCATAAGGTCATTTGTATCAAGCTTCTTACACACAAGACTTAACATAGAGTAATTGTATCAGACTACCTAGATTCCAGACTTATTTTTTTTAAAGTTGCGTATCCCTTACGGGACGTTGCAGTCAACACCAGCATTTTTCAGCTGTTGTTGATGTACTAGGCAAGTGTTACGTTAGGAGTTTGCCATTGCTTTCTGAACGACCGGCTCCCATACCAGCACGTTATAACACAACGCGACACGGTCTGCTGCACAAATCGGTCGCAGCTGAGCTTCGAACGCCTGGTACCCGGCTCACAAACCGCGTTCGCAAGCCTTTAGCCACGGAGCCGGTATTCCAGACTTAACATATAGTTATTAACCTCATGTGGCAAGCTAAACACAGAATATATCTAATATGCCCATTTTTTAAATCATTATTTTATTTCTTCATCATGTTGATAGGAAAGACCTTCTCTAACATTGCCATGGCGTGCTGATTAGTTTTGATATATGTGCTGTTAGCTACTTGTGGCATGACTTGCTTGCTGGTTATTCCCTGTCGTTGATATATATCCCGGCCTGAGTGATGGTTGAATATGGTTTATTGCTCATGTGCCACGTACTGATGTTTGGATGACTAGGGGTATAATTTATCGGCAATAATATAAAGCCGCCGTGGTTACTTCTCGGCTCATCTTTCTCTGCCGAACACAGACTCTGCAGTTGGCTATGCGGACTTCCCCGCTTTGCTGATTGTGTTCAGGACTTTATAATGATGATAGTTACTCTTCTTTTCTACACAGGCTATAACAAGTTACTGTTAAACACAACTCAGCACTCCTGTAAGAACATGACTCTGACTCGGGTTTAGTTTTGACATTCTATTCGTCTAACCTCTGTACAATGAACATTGTCAATGACACAACCATTTGTTCAACAATGTTTCACTAATATACACAACAATTTCTAAACATCTGCTTTTCTAATAGCGACATAATGTTAGCCATTGTTATCTTCCTGACATGGTGCATCCACACTCGACAACAACCACGAACCCGAATGCCCTTGTCACCGCAAATCGTCTTATTCGTTCCGGTGACAACCTCAGTGTGCATCGTGTGGCTCAAGATCCACGATTGTCACGTCCTTCAGCATGGCTATATTTC
This sequence comes from Cepaea hortensis, assembly GCA_963921405.1. Classification (NCBI taxonomy): domain Eukaryota; kingdom Metazoa; phylum Mollusca; class Gastropoda; order Stylommatophora; family Helicidae; genus Cepaea; species Cepaea hortensis. The sequence continues at coordinate 17,332,980 of OY992880.1, read as the reverse complement.
ATCATGCCATGAGTTATACTTGACTCATGGCAGACATACTCCAATGTTATTGTAAATTTACTCTTCAGCTTATATGTAGCAGATTTGTACATTGTTATTTTTGTCAAACACAGAAAGCAGTACAATATTGTCATACAGAACAAGACACAGCCACTGCTACTGAACAAACGCAAGCCCCCTAGAGGAGCACCCGTAAGTTATTCTTATTGTCATGTATTTGGCGTTGTGCCGTGCCTTTTTGTCAGCACAAGGGGAAGCAAGACAACCAGCAGTAACATCCTAATCTACAGTGCATATTATTAATAGAAATCGGGGAAAGATTTTCTTGCCCAACCAGCCTGGCTGTGGTGTTGATACATCGTGTGTCCAGGCAGTTTTCACAACTGATTGAGAAGAAAAGGCAGCCGGGATGTCAACTGGCCACCCCACCTCATAAGCTGTAATCTGAAGTTTGTGAAGGTGTGACACTTCACATGCCAATGGCGGCATCTGTCATATTGCTTGCTTTACTTTTTAAGGCTGCTATTTCATTTCTCTTGTGGGTCCAGACCAGAGAGTGTCTAGTTATGTTGTCCTCGGGTTTTCTCAGTGTGTGTCTTATCCAGTGCCAATGTCTTTACCTCAACTTTTGGTTCACTGAAAATTGTTTAGCCTTCTCCATGAACTATACATTGGTGTTTCTGGCATACCAATTTATTCCCATTACTTTGCGCAGGCACCATTTAGTTAGTGCATGTTTGTGGTGTATTAGTTATTTGAGTTCTCCAACTTTCAGACCCATACAGATTTAACATTTCTAAGTTTAGTGCTAATTCCTTTCACTTCCACAAATAGTGCTATGACAGCTCCTCTAGCCTGTTTGTTGTATTCTTATTTTAATATCTATATCTGTTCTCCCAATGTCTGTCTATATTGCTTACCAAATATGCGTGTGTGCCTCTTGAAGGGGTTGTTATTTGCTTACTTTAATCTCATGATCTTTGTTACTCCTCTATGAATGTTGCAACTTGTTGTGACCTCTCATTGAGTGTGATTAGTTTATCCTGCATCCGGTTATGTTTGTGTGACATGAGTGCCTGTCATTGACAAAGTCCAAATCATCACGTTGCTTTGTTAGAGTCCATTTAATTCCATTCCTGGTGGTTATTGTTGTCTTTATAATGCAGTCTATGTTAGTTAGTTAGTCGAGGTTCCAACTTCACGGCAACAGGTCGTCCCCATTATGCTCCGTTCCTGTGCCAGTGAATATCACACAAAATGCTCCCCACTGTCCAATGTGAAAAGTGGAATAGGGAGAAGTCTCGGCAATCCAACAGCCTGCACAGGTACACTGTGCATAATGCCGCCGCCAGAATGCCAACACAAAATTCATCCACGAAAACCACAGTTCATCATCGGTGGACTTGGCAGTCACCAGAAAGACCTTATTGACCCGGGTTTTCTCACATGGCTCGGTCTTTTACCGCACGGCGACCCGCCGAAAGTGTCGCATAAAGCACGAATAATGCAGTCTATAGTCAGTGCGAATCATAATGGTGACAAAAGGCATCCCTGTCAACTCCTGTTTTTATTTCAAATGTATCTGTCAGTTTTCCCTCATGAACAACTCAACATCTTTATATTTTGCCCAGTGCAGTGATTTTCTGTGGGATCCCATAGTGCCGCATCTACCTTCAAAGGGATTCCCTATCAATGCTATCGAGCACCTTTTCATAACCCACAAATCTAGTATACAGTAGCAAACACAGTTCAATACTTTTCTCTATTATTATACATAATCTGACAACCTGGTCAGAGTCGCATCTGTCTGGTAGGTTCATCCCATTGTTGTTTTCTCTATTATTATACATAATCTGACAACCTGGTCAGAGTCGCATCTGTCTGGTAGGTTCATCTCATTGTTGTTTGTCTCTGGCATTTCTTCATCTCTCCAGAATGATCCTGCTGAATAATTTCCCAGGCACTGACAGTAGCATTATTCCTCAATTTTCACTCCTGCAGGTCGCCTTTCTTTGGGAAATTCACCCGTGATCCTTCCACATGACCAATGTGAGACTACTCACATCATTCATCAATTCCGTTTGTCAGGAAAATGTGGGTCTGCTACCAAATCGTCAACATAGAATTGAGGTCTTTATCTTGTTTTCTATCGTTTTTCTGCCTTTCACCTGATGACAGTAAGAACACACTTAAACTTCTGTAAGTACGGTTCAGATATGTTCACGCCCAGGTCAGAGACTACATGCGAGTGACCAGTGATAAGAACCCCTGCATAGAAACAGTTGGAACTCAAGGTGATAGAACTAAGGAAGGATCTCTTGACTGTCATAGGCTTAAAAAAAATATAAAGCATTGTGTGGATGGGTATGTAGGAAGGAAGTCTTGAAATTTTGTGTATGTTGAATTTGCTTTTACACTTGCTGTACACTCTGAAATCTGCCAAGGATGACAGGGTACATATTGGTATGACATGGGTGCAGCCAGTCAATAAATAAGGCGTTGCGGACGAAGTTTGTAATCCCGCAAACCGTGTTAGAAACTTGTTAATGTTTACTGTGAAATAAATGGGGTCCTTGTTTTATGGGGAGCCAAAAGTCATCAGCAGATTTAAAGCATGTACATGATATGTTTGTTTCTTTGTCTTCCTTGCTGTTCATAGCCTGGAACAAAACCAGACCCAGAGTTTTTGTGCCTTATCCCAGAGTTATGCTACATGACGGGGTTGACAGAAGACATCCGCAGCCAGTTTACAGTAATGAAGGTCAGTTTTTCAGTCAGTTTGTTGGTGGTGAGGGTGTTACTGGGAGGTTACGGTAGCCACTGCAGACTCAGATGGTTCTAGGTTCTGTGCCAATCTAGGGCTGAACATTTTTCTAAGAACCATTGATATCTAATGATATCACGCTTCCCTTGGATTGCTTGGATAGTGAGATCAAACACCTAGCCTTCTCAAATAAGGTTGAAAAATAAAACAGATGTGTATGGAAGTTTTGCACTTGTAAAATCCCCTGGCAGTTGGAAATCTCAAAGAGTTGACCATAAGGCTACTGCCCTGGAGAAATTGTTAGGAAAAAAACTATCATGAACAGATAAAAGCCTGTTACCATGGAATCTGTCTAGAGGACAAACCTGGCACAAATGTATGCTGAAATTTATGGCGCATAACTGGGTGTGATTCTCTCCCCTGGAAAGTTTGTCATTGTGAAATCAAAGTTGATGGATGTTAACGTAATTGAAAACGATTACCGTATTTTACGGAGTATAAGACGCACTTTTTTCTTCAAAAAATTTCCTCCAAAATTCAGGTGCGTCTTACACTCGAAATTAATTAAATGTTATTTTTAAAAAGAATTGCTTAAAAATTCAGGTGCGTCTTATAGTCCTTAGCGTCTTATAGTCCGTAAAATACGGTAAATCCGATTGAATGAAATAACAATTACACTTGTAAGATATGCAGATATTGAAATAAATCCACTTAGACAATGGGCAATCCTGGGAAAAATATAATTCTGATCAAATGAGATCTGCAATGTTCAAGATAATGTCTGTTTTTCAAAGCATAATCTACACGGGTGTTTACAATATACATGTGCTTGACCAAAAAAAAACAGGTTCTTGGTGAATGGCTGTTTGATTATTTACAGCTTTATTTAAAAAATAAAGACAGTAATTAAAGTCATATTCTAGCGAGTCTAATTGTGAAAATATTCACAGTAACAATGGTCAGTGTTTCAACTAGCTAACAGTTGTGACAGCGTAGTTCACACTAACAAAGATGTGTGTTCTATTGTGACAGCCTTGTTGACACAAGCAAAAGTCTGTTTTCTAGTAGCTTACTATTGTGACAACACAGATCATACTAGCAAATGTTTGTGTTCTATTTAGTTTGTCATTGTGAAAACAATTGTGATATTGGTGTGCCTGGTTGGGTGATTAAGAACCATGTCAACTAGAGTTGCTCACCCTGACACAAACTGATGGATTCATGAACTGGTGATGATTGGATTCCATTCTGGTAAACCCGCAGCACTAATTATAAGCAAACTCTTGAACATTCCATGTGTGGTGTGCGGCATCATGGGAAGTTGTTGTGACTCTTGCAGTGCCTCAAGATTGTTAGACCTCAGCAGACTTCAGCTTGACAGAAATCATTGTCAGCCCTCTTTTCATTGCTTACATTAGTGTCTGTTTGAACAATGCCTCATGGGAAAGAGAAGAGAGGTGTTGGTCAGATGACTTCTCTATCTCTCTCATTACTATCTTTTTCTTACCTCTGCAATTATGTCTTCATCAGTCTCTCTATTATTTCTTCTCCAGCTCTATTGCTGACTTTTTCAGTTCTTTCCTTATTTTTCTGTCTTCTCTGTCCCACTTGTTTACTTTCTTCTTATTCTATATCAGTTTATCTCTCTTATGTTTACCTTCTCTGGGGGGATCTCTGTGGGATTGTGGTCAAACCATTTTCCTCACGTTCAGAAGGTCAGGTGGACTGCATTGTTCAGCCTATGAGTGCAGTATTGTCCAGACTCCAGGAGATTGTCACTAGGGCTATGTAGTCGGCACTTTGTGTGATGCTTTCAGCAGTTGATTTGCCATTCGGCAGAGAGAATAGAGTTTGATGAGGTAAAACTTGATGCAGTTAAATCAGTCCTCTCGCCATTAACCTTCTTCCTCCTCTTTGTCTTCTGTATGTATCTTCATTATTGCCTTTTCCTTCTCACCTAATAACTTTCTGCACTATCATTCTCTGTTACTATTTTCCACATTTCTCTCTACTTTTGCCGCCTCTCGCCTCAACATTAATGCCTTTTTCCTTATCTCCATTGCTTTGTTTTTCCATTACATTTCTTCGCAATTCTTTGTTACTGATTTCTCCATCTGTATCCATTACTGATTTCTCCTCTTTTGACAGCAACCTTTTCCATTACTTCCTGCTGCAGTTATTTCTGTCCCTGATTTGTTCATTAATGTGTCAGTACATTGGAAGTTTGTTGACTGTGCATGACAGGATTTAGCCATCCACACACGTGTGACCCCAGCTCAGAGGCAGCATGCCATGAAAAAGTTCATTAACAATGTCAACAGTAGCCCTGAAGCTCGAGCAGAACTGGCCACGTGGGGCTTACACCTAGACAGTTCAACCATCTCGGTAAGTCTTAATGTTTTATGTGGGGGACTATACCTTAGATAGCTCAACCATCTTGCTAAGTCAGCTGTCTTTATCTGGGGCTTCCATGTAGACAGTTCAACCATCTTGCTAAGTCTTAATGTCTTATGTAAGGCCTACACCTAGACAGCTCAGCCATCCTGCTAAGTCTTAACTGTCTTATCTGGGGCCTCCATGTAGACAGCTCAAGCATTTCAGCAAGTTTTAACTGTCTTAAGCTTCATTTAAAAGTAGAATGTCTGCAGCTGGTTACCCTATTATATCAAGGTTAGTTATAAGTTTCTATCAACTGGAGCCGGAATAACCAAGTGGTAAAGATATTTGTGGCACCACAGCATGATCTTCGTTACTGGAGACAAATTAAAAACTAGGGTTTTTAAAATTGAGTTGAAAATGATTAGCTGGCAGGTAGCTTAACATTTTAACATTGGTACGGTTCTGTCAGGAAGATTAGAGATTTAAGCAGGTCAGTCTAGCTGCTGGTGTTTGAACTTGGGCTGGCTTGTGCAATCATGGTTTATAATTATGTTTGATGGCTTTCCATAGCTGTAATCACATACTGGGTCTTCTTAATAACCTTAGAGATACCGCATGCATCTCAAAGTCAAGACTGACTACAAACCGCAATGTGGATATTTAACAAATAAGCAACTTGGGGATGTTATGAAACCCCTTGATCCTGGAGTATTGAATTAGACACCTATTCCTCTTGGATAAGGACAAAATACTAGGAGGACCTGTGTGCACGATGACTTGCTAAAAATCCCTCAGTAATTGAAAAGGGTAGGGTGAGTAGACCGTTGCTCAGGCTAAATTTGAACAGAAAATCTACAAAAGGATTATTGATAGCACGTGTGGCCCTGGTGTACACAAATCTGGGTTCTTGTTGGATTTTCTGCACTCTGTTGAGATTCTCCAATTGAATAAGACTGGATCATCTATGGTGTGCAAGTAAGAGGTTATCTTACAAACCATACCAGTTAGATTGTTAAGGAATAGTTTTTTGCTTATTTGTTAAATTGCAGATAAACAATTACCACCAGAAAAAAAGGGATGGTTTCTGTGATTGTATTTGTGTTTAGCTAGAATTTCAAGGTTTTCACGCACATTTCCTAGATTGCAGAGTTCCCTGGCAAATCTTAATGGGGTGGTATAGTTTTGTATATTTTGATGGTGTGTTGTATTTACTGCTCACAAACTTGAACTTTAAATTTTTCCTTGCACATTTCCTAGACTGCAGAGTTCCCTGGCAGATCTTAATGGGGTGGTACAGTTTTGTATATTTTGATGGTGTGTTGTATTTAATGCTTACAAACATAAACTTAAAATTTTTCCTTGCACATTTCCTAGATTGCAGGTCGGCAGTTGCCCGAGGAGAAGATCATAATGGGGAGGAAAGAGTTTCTATCAGGACCACAGGCAGATTGGTCTCGGGAAGCTACTCGTAACGAATTGATTTGTCCTGTCAACTTGGTGAACTGGGGGTTGTTCTACACCCGCAGAGATGCTCCTCGAGCAAATGACTTTACCAAAGTCATGCTGTCAGAGACTCGAAACTTAGGCATCAATTGTCAGGCACCTTTCAGGCGGGAGCTGGTGAATGACAAGATAGAAACTCTAGTGCAGGAGCTTAGAAATTCAATAAATGAACGGGTGAGAGACTTCTGTTTGTTGCCAGATAATCTGCTGTGGAATAGCCTGTTTTTCATCTGTGAATTCATTACTAAGTTGCTGTTACATGTTTTTGGTACAAATATTTCTTTGATGTTTTTCTCCAACAGAAGCTGTGATATCAACCATGATCTCCAGAGACATGATCCCCTGTGGTGAAGTCTCCAGAGACATGATCCCCTGTGGTGAAGTCTCCAGAGACATGATCCCCTGTGGTGAAGTCTCCAGAGGCATGATCCCCTGTGGTGAAGTCTCCAGAGACATGATCCCCTGTGGTGAAGCCTCCAGAGACATGATCCCCTGTGGTGAAGTCTCCAGAGACATGATCCCCTGTGGTGAAGTCTCCAGAGACATGATCCCCTGTGGTGAAGTCTCCAGAGACATGATCCCCTGTGGTGAAGTCTCCAGAGGCATGATCCCCTGTGGTGAAGTCTCCAGAGACATGATCCCCTGTGGTGAAGCCTCCAGAGACATGATCCCCTGTGGTGAAGTCTCCAGAGACATGATCCCCTGTGGTGAAGTCTCCAGAGACATGATCCCCTGTGGTGAAGTCTCCAGAGGCATGATCCCCTGTGGTGAAGCCTCCAGAGACATGATCCCCTGTGGTGAAACCTCCAGAGACATGATCCCCTGTGGTGAAGCCTCCAGAGACATGATCCCCTGTGGTGAAGTCTCCAGAGACATGATCCCCTGTGGTGAAGTCTCCAGAGACATGATCCCCTGTGGTGAAGTCTCCAGAGACATGATCCCCTGTGGTGAAGTCTCCAGAGACATGATCCCCTGTGATGAAGTCTCCAGAGACATGATCCCCTGTGGTGAAGTCTCCAGAGACATGATCCCCTGTGGTGAAGTCTCCAGAGACATGATCCCCTGTGGTGAAGTCTCCAGAGGCATGATCCCCTGTGGTGAAGTCTCCAGAGGCATGATCCCCTGTGGTGAAGTCTCCAGAGACATGATCCCCTGTGGTGAAGTCTCCAGAGACATGATCCCCTGTGGTGAAGTCTCCAGAGGCATGATCCCTTGTGGTGAAGTCTCCAGAGACATGATCCCCTGTGGTGAAGTCTCCAGAGACATGATCCCCTGTGGTGAAGTCTCCAGAGGCATGATCCCCTGTGGTGAAGTCTCCAGAGGCATGATCCCCTGTGGTGAAGTCTCCAGAGACATGATCCCCTGTGGTGAAGCCTCTAGAAGCACACCCCCTCCCCTCCCCCCTCCTGTGGTGAAGTCTGTAGAGGACACACTATTTTGATAGCTGCATGGTTGCAAGAAAGATGAATGTCCCATTATGGGTGGCAGATGACCACTAGTCCCTGCTGCCCTCTGTACAACCTTTTATTTTTTAAACTTGTCTTTCCTTTGTACTCTTGCTGGCATTCCAAGTTTCTGCCAGAAATGTGCTGTCCATTTCGAAATATGACCTTTCCAGCACAGATTTGATCAACAAGATTCTAATGTTGCATATGTTGCCAATCAGAATGATGTATTGAACTAACAGTGAGATTGGATACCTAGCCTTAATGGATTCTTCTTCTTCAGCATTCCGAGCCATTGAGGTTCTTTGCTGCAGATACAATCCGTCTCCATTCTTAATGGATAAGGTGAAAAACAGTAGGTGCCTTGTACTCGTGCACATTAAAAATCCCATGGCAGTTGAAATTACTAAAAGTAGGTTATATGGCTGCTGCCCCGGCAACATTGTTAGGACATCAAATGCCATGTGTAGACAGAGCCCTCTTCCCTTGAGTGAAACCTGCCCAATGTGGGAAATCTCACACAAATGTAAGTAGAAGTCTAACCTGCTGGTCTTTGAGGTGCATGACTAGGTATTGTGCGCTCTGCTCAACTTAGGAGAGAAGAAGAAGAATCTATGATGAGCAAATACAAGATAGTTCCATAAGGACATGTAGTGATATGTTTTCACATGTCAAAAGTCACAGAATTATAACTTTCTGAGATCAGCTACCTGCTCCAGTAATTCCATCCCAGGGACATTTCTGCTGCCCATGTCATGAGCCTGACTACCCCAGAGCTGAGTCTAGTCAGAAAAAAAGATTGCTGCTAAACAGCTATGCTGGTCTTTCCATGCACTTGTTTGATTGCTACTATTTTAATTCTCTGTATACTGTAAGTTACTTGTTATTGCGATTGACTTGCATTTGGAGCAGAGTGTACAGTTGGCTAGAATATTTCAAGACTATAAAGAATATGATGATTTATCATAAATGTCTCAAAGCTTTTCCGAGTCCGTGCATTTCTTACCAATCAGTGTATTCATCATCTAGTAGGTTCTGTGCAAACTGTCGCTCTTAATCATGGCACATTGAAAATTTCTCATTCTTTTGCCAGTTATACTGCCTCATGCACCATCGTGCCCAGGTGTCTGCAGTGTCCTGTGTCCAACTTCTGCCTGCTCTTCGATGAACCATGCCTTCCATCGCTATTCTTTTCACTGTGACATACAGGGCCAAATTATTTCAGTGTCCTAGACAGGATGCTTTTCTGAGTCTTGTTTCTTCATTGTTCAGATCTGGTAGAATGTCGGTGTGTGACTGCTTCTTGATCCACCATATTCTTAGGTATTCTGTCTGTCTGTCATTTACTGCCTATAGTACTTAGCGGGTAGGACAGGGGGGTCTTGAGCCTGAGAAATTAAAGCTGCCTGGCTAGTGCATTCACCGCGAACTGTGCAGGCTCGATTTTCTTTTTGCCCCGGACAGAAAAAACTCCACCCCTTACCAAGGATTTGAACCCGGGTCTCCCGAACGAGAGCCCAGCGTTCTTACCACTCGGCCAGCTGCTCCCCATTCTTAGGTATTAAATATATAAATATATATTGCATGTCCTTTTACAGGATAGCTTTCTGAGCAAGACATCATTTAAGTCCAATTGTCCAGTGTGTGAAATGAATCCACTAAGATTTATCTAGTTACTTTATTTTATGTTGTGTGATGTCTGCAGTATGTACCTGATGAGATGCAGCGAAATATGCCAGGCAATCAATCATGCAATCTATTGTTTGTGTCTTTGTTATTCAAATTCACTACGGGAAAACATTGTTTTGATTTTCAGGATAATTAACATTTGTGTCACCAAATATATTTTTATGGTGTCAAGTAGGAGTTAGCAAGTATTATTTTTTATAATATGTATAATATGTATTAGTATGATTTTTAGAAGTTATGTATATATTTATGAAACCCATTTTAACTTTGATTGTTCAGGTACAGTTAGTTGTGGTCATTAACCCCACTAACAGAGATGACCGCTACTCCGCCATCAAAAAAGTGTGTTGTGTGGATTCGCCAGTCCCTTCACAGGTAAGTCTGTTGGCTTTCTGTAGCAGTGCTGTTTTTTATATTTTAAAACAAGATACAAATTCCGATTAGACAAAGCCAACAGTTGACTTTGACAGAATCAGTCTTTAGAAATGAAGAAGCTGTCATACATGATCAAGTACTGCTTCATTTGTATTTGAACTGATTGTCAACTATTTAAACAGGTATGATACAAGAAGTGCTTATGTTCTGTGTCGATTGATTGTCATAAAGTGTTAATTTCTATTTTGACAGAATTAGTTAAGTGCTGCCTAATTTGTTTACATAGATTGTCAAATTTATAGTTTGTTAAATACTTCCTAATTTGTGGTTTTAAAAGTTATCAAATGCTGCACAATTATTTAGTTTGACAGGTTGTAAAATATTGCTTAATGTTAATTTTGGCATGTGTTGGGGTTTCCCTTGTCAAAGAAGAAGAAGTAAGGTACCTCCTTTCAGGCCCCCCCCCCCCCCCTTTCCCAACCAGGGTAACTTGTATTTTGACAGGTTGTAAAGTATTGCTTAATTTTAATTTTTTGGCAATGTGCAACCATGGAAGCAGACTGCAGAATGAGTTTGAGAGCAGCCTACAGATAATTGTTGGTAATCATCTCAGGTTTCACAATAGTAGGCAGATCATTACTTTGTCAAGACAATGGCTGTGGTCACTGGCCAGTTTGGTTACTGCCCAGAAGGAAAGCAATGGCTTTCTTTACAGAAGACCTTCTTTACAGATCATATGTCTATAAAACAATAGCGTAAAAGAAATAAAGGAGACGCATGAAAGCAGCAGAGGCAGGATGTCTGACTTATGGAAGAGAGAAATTTTGAAAGATTAACAGCAACTCTTGTAAACAGGGAAAACCCGGGAACAGCAGTTTAGAGTCTCAAGATTGTGAAAAACTCAGGGGAAATGTGCACATCAGGGAAAATGAAATTTGCTCGCCATCGTCGGGAAACCTGGAAGAGAATCAGTGCTTCTGCTGCTTGTTTTAGAGCTTCTGTACTGCGTAATTAGAAAATGTGCCTGCGGCAATTGATGTAGAATGGATACAATCTTGTATTTGATGAGAATACCAGCTCCACAATTTTCATTTATTAATGGCGGATCCATCTGTGCCATTTGTTTCACAAATTCCTGATTAATATATTTAGATGAAGTGTGCCTTTTCTATATGTTTAGCTGAATTTAAAGTATTAGTTAAATCCTGCTTATACAAGTGGTCAAATATTGTTATTTTTGGTTTAAACATATTGCTAAGTCTGTATTTATGTTTGGCATATTGTCAAGTGCTGTATATTTTCTGTTTGGCCCAGGTGATTATTTCTAAGACCATATCAAGACAAGACAAAATTAGAAGTGTGGTTCAGAAGATTGCTCTTCAGATTAACTGCAAGCTTGGAGGTGAACTATGGTCTGTGAAAATTCCATTGGTGAGTGGGGAATAAGTTTGGAGAACTTTTTTTTCTTTCCTGAAGGTTTGTGGCATTCAGGAATTATTAAGGATGTAACGTAATTTAACATTTGAGAATGTTGTTCATTTGATTTATCATGAGAGACATATGATTTCCATCACATTTGATTCACTTACAAGAACAACAGACAGCTGTCACAGTAGCTGGTGAAACATCAAACTGGGTTAAGTCGCAACAGGGAGTTAGACAGGATTGCATTTTCTTCCCATATTCGTTCAACATTTGCACAATATAATCAAGGATGTCAGTAGTAGATCATCATGACCTGGAGAGAATTGTGCTGCAGGGAGTGACCAGAGGATCTGTCCGGCACTCAGGACTCTGAGGAGGAAAGACCAGGTGGACACATAATCAGACTGTTACTTGTACCATTAGTACTGGGACCCTTCACTGGCTGTTGCAGATGAGGACAGAGCATGTATGGGAATGTCACAAGTGCTGTGACCTGGTCATAACACTGGTCAACACACATTTTGGTGCCTTAAATTTTATAGCTGTTCTTGGGTAATTTTGTGTTGCTGATTCCAAAAATGTAATCAGATTTGTTCTATCGGCTCTAGTTTTTTAGATAACTAAGAATGACCTTCTTAGTAGGGCAGTTGTTATGTAAAAGTCTAGAGTTATGTGCCATCAATGGTATTTTGACTGTAATCTGCATTCATGTTATAAGTAATTACTGTGCGTTTATTGCCTTCATTTAAAACACCAAAAATGTATTAAAACCTTATCACTAGCATTTTTTTAAATCTATAGTCAACACACAAATAGCTTCTTTCCTAGGACTTCCCGGAATGTGATATACCCGTACAGTCATGCTTAAGGATCCAACAGTAATCCTGCCATCATGTGGGCATCCCAAAGTACCTGGTATCTCTCTTCCGTTGTTTTTATATCTTGGTGATATCTTTCACCTTGCTCCTCACTAAAGTTGCCATGATTCTCTGGAAAGAAATATAAATGGTTATAGAGGTAGTGCAATTGTATGCTCATATTGTATCCAAGCTTACAAAAACTCGACAGCATGTTTTCATCTAATTCAGAATAATTGTCTGCTTTACAGTTACCCAGACAGTTTTGTACAACTAAGACAAATGATGACCAGGCTGTAGACCCTGTTATGTTCATCCATTCAATAAAATTTGGATTGTTTATTAATTTTCTAATTTGAGGTCCATCAAAACTTCCAGCTTTAAGTTTATCTATGCTCAATTCCGAAAATTTTCTGCATTAATAATTAAAACAGGTACCATCTTTGTTCAGTGCCTTAACAGATTGCTTCATCAAGCCAAGCTTTATATGTAATGGTAGCAGTTGAACTCTTTTTTTCTATCAGTGAGAGATTTGTTGACAATATTTTTTTCTCCAACTTTAAATTCATCCCTCAACGGCCACTATTTCTTTGTCCAGTGCGTATCTTTTGTCCTGCTATCCCACAAAAATATAGTGTGTGGATATTTGGTGAATACCCTTTGCTTTCCAAGCTAGAAGTTCATTGTTTTAAGATCTACGCAAATCATCCAGTTATGTTCTAAATACTTAAATTTTTTCTGAACTGTGCTTATTGTAGCATACTTCTCCTCCATTGTAGTAGAATTGGCAATTGGCATTGAGCCATATTTGTTACCATTGTGCAAGAGAACACCTTTCAAACTTCTTTTAGTCGCCACTCATCTGATGTATAACTTGTGTATTTGATGTATATTGTTTAATTTATGGAATTCTGATTCCTGAACTCAGATATGTAGAGTATACTGCTCTCCTCTCAAACAGTGTTTAGGAATTATAACAGTTAATTCTGTCTGTTAAAAGACAAAGTGAAGATCGAAACCTTTTTCTGAATATAAAAAAGAAAAGAAAACATTACAATCAACTATGAAGAAAATGAAAATGTCACAACGTTGAATGTCTTTGTTCCATAAATAACTGGGACTGCTCAACAGAAGGTCAGAGGGAGACTGGCCCTAGCAACGCAGAGAGTAAACAGCATTACTAGCCTACCACACATCAGAAGACAAACAACAAAAATAGCATTTTGTGAATGTACATCTTTCCTGTGGGAATAAATTGTTGATCATGGTCCATTTCACAATCACTAAAAAAAGAAAATTGAGGCTTTTGAATTTCAGTGTTAGAGAAGAATTCAATGAGTACCATGTAAAAAGACAAATACTGGCATTTACAAGATTGACCATGGAATAAAAGTGACTCATAAACAGTATTGTGTCTCAGAACTTTGGCCACTTGAAACATCACAGTGGTTTAGACAGAACAGTAGTGGAAGGCATGGTTCCTGGAAGAAGAGGCTGGGTTCACCCAACATCACACTAAAGGTAACCTGGACATGAAAATACATGAGGCGGAGGAACTAGCCATGGATTGAGGATCTTTCAGGTTGGTTGTGGTGAGATTGAGGTTCTGCCGAGGAATCACTATATGATGATACCAAACACTGTCCCCACATTTGATGCTTTATTCTGTCAACTAAGAGCATAATTTATACAACCTTCCATTTATGCTAACATAATTTATAATAGATCTTTCTGTCTTCTCCTGTTTCAAACAGCAAAAACTGATGGTGGTTGGCATCGACACATACCACGACAATACCAGAAGCAAACAATCCATCGGTGGGTTTGTGGCCAGCACGAACCAGAACTGCACTCGGTGGTACTCTAATGTGTGCTTCCAACGCCCAGGCCAGGAACTAGCACATGGCCTGCACATATGCCTGACTAATGCCCTTAAAAAATACCATTCTGTGAGTACTGTGTCAGATGTTTTACGGTATTGGACATAATAATTGTGGCATCAGCTAACTTCTTTTCACTTAAAACTAATGGAGTGCTGTGAACTTGAACCTAACTACTGCTTTTATTGCATTCATTAATGTGGAGGTTCATGTGTACATAAGGACAAAGAAGTATCATTTATAAGGTATATAGGTATTATATTTATAAAATATATAGTGTTTAATTTAATCCATTGTTTTGTTTCCCTTAGGTAAACCATTTCCTTCCGGACAAAATTGTCATCTACCGTGATGGAGTTGGAGATGGGCAGCTGGATGTCCTGGCAGACCATGAGGTCAAGCAGTTGCACAAGTGCTTTGGCAGTTTTGGTCAGTATACTCCTCAGTGCACCACCGTGTGTGTGCAGAAGAGGATCAACACAAGGATATATAAGAAGGTTTGTAGTTTTAACTAACACCTACAGGGGAATTAGTAACAGGCAAACTACATTTAATATTGGGTGAGATGTCGTTTTATACCCAGATCAATTGATGTGATCTGACGATATTGTGTGAGCTGTTTAATCGTAATGTACTTTTTCTTAACGTCCATGCCATGTGGCATTGGTCATCATGTCTGTCTACAGCCTCTGTCTCGTGTACTGTGGGTTATTTCTGATACAGATAGTCCTTCATGCCATCATCCAAACTGTCTAGCATCTTCTCTCTTGGTCTCCTGCTGCCTCTCTGCCCCTCCAATATTCATGTTGTCACGATGCACCCCAGTTTTCTCCTACCCATGACATGCTCAAAGAATGTGGACTCTTCTTCAGATGCGAGTAGCCAGTTATCTTTGAGAGTTCACTTATTTCAATATATCTTCATTACATTTTTTGTTTGTTTTCCATAGTATTCTCATTATTCTTCTTCTATAAAACCATCTCTCTGCAGCTTCCACATATTTCTCAACAGCAGCACATTTTTTTAGCTTTGGGAATTATTGGGTAGTGCCTGATTTATAAAGTGTGCACAGCTTCAGAGACTGTTAGATAGTACCAGACAACTAAAGTGTGCGTAGCTTTAGAGACTATTAGATAGCACCTGACTTATAAAGTGTACGTAGCTTTAGAGACTATTAGATAGCACCTGACTTATAAAGTGTACGTAGCTTTAGAGACTATTAGATAGCACCTGACTTATAAAGTGTGCGTAGCTTTAGAGACTATTAGATAGCACCTGACTTATAAAGTGTACGTAGCTTTAGAGACTATTAGATAGCACCTGACTTATAAAGTGTGCGTAGCTTTAGAGACTATTAGATAGCACCTGACTTATAAAGTGTGCATAGCTTTAGAGACTATTAGATAGCACCTGACTTATAAAGTGTGCATAGCTTTAGAGACTATTAGACAGCACCTGACTTATAAAGTGTAAGTATATTTAGACACTGTTAGGTAGTGACTTATAAAGTGTACATAGCTTTAGAAATTGTTACGCTATAACTGAATTTAAAAGTGTTCATAACTTTAGAAACTTAGATAGTGCCTGCATTCTAAAGAGTACATATATTTAGAGACTCTTACACAGTTAAAGTTAGTGTCCTTTACAGGACGTAGCAGTCAACCCCAGCATTGTTTCACTGTTCGTGATTCCTGGGCAAGTTTATGTTAAGTAGTTTGCCATTGCTTTCTGAATGACGCACCCATACCATTTCATAAAAAACCAGCACAGCTGTGTTTCGAACGCGGGTATGCAGGATTACGAACTGCGTCCGCAACACCTTTGCCACAGAGCCGGTATCTTACACAGTACCTGACTTATAAAGTGTACATTTATTTAGAGATTCTTACACAGTACCTGACTTATAAAGTGTGCATTTATTTAGAGATTCTTACACAGTACCTGACTTATAAAGTGTACATATATTTAGAGATTCTTACACAGTACCTGACTTATAAAGTGTGCATATATTTAGAGATTCTTACACAGTACCTGACTTATAAAGTGTACATATATTTAGAGACTCTTACACAGTACCTGACTTATAAAGTGTACATATATTTAGAGACTCTTACACAGTACCTGACTTATAAAGTGTACATATATTTAGAGATTCTTACACAGTACCTGACTTATGAAGAGTTCATAGCTTTATAGACTGTTAGGTAGCACTTGACTTCTTAAGTTTACATAGATTTACAGACTGTTCGATAGTGCCAGATTTGTAAAGTGTACATAGCTGTGAAGACTGTTACTAAGTACCTGACTTATAAAGTGTACATAGATTTATAGATGTTTAGATAGCATGTGATTTATAATAATGTAAAGTGTACATAGCTTTAGAGATTATTACACAGTACCTGGCTTAAAAAGTGTACACAGCTGTAGAGACTGTTAGCAGTACATGACTTGTGTCATAATGACTTCTAAAATGTAAATACCCGCAGAGACTGTTAGTAACACCTGACTTTTATGTTGTTATTAGCGTTAATGACAGCTGGGCAGCATTTCATGTTTTTGATATACTTAGGTTTTGTGCTAATGTGACCATTGTTGCTAAGTAATAAATGCTTCTTTGATTCAGGAAAGAAATGGTGAAATGGTTAATCCAATGCCTGGTACGGTTGTGGATCACACGGTGACACGGCGAGACAGGTACATATTTGTTTATTGGAAGATTGCGCTTTCTTGGTTCTCTTTGTGCTTCATATTGCTTATATGTCTCATGGAATTTAGCTAGTATTACCATAAAGCATTCTATAAGGTGTGTATACATGTGTTATAAATTTACTGTATATATAGATGTGCCCCTATCTGTGTGTTGTCTGTGTCTGCATGTGTGTCTACGTGTCTAATTGTGTATGGATATGTTCATGTCTATGTGTGTGTATCTGGGTGTGTATGTGTGTCTTGTCTGTATTTGCTTCTGTGTGTGTTTGTATGTATGCATCCCTGCCTGTCTGCCTGATAGCATATTTAGCCCATACTTTCCATAAGCTTGGCATTTATATTGCTATGTTTACTGCTACATGCGGTGAGCATACATAATACAGAACATATAATTACTCAGTGAAAGATGAGTGATTGGAGAGACACAGACAAACTCATACCTATGCTAACCACATTGTCCATTGAGTGCTGTTGGGGCAAGAGAACATTAGCTTAGCAACAAATCCACCCCCATAATACTTGTATTGCTTGATTTGTCTGTCCACAGGTATGACTTCTTCATTGTCTCACAGCACGTTCGTCAGGGCACGGTCAGCCCAACTCATTACATCGTGGTGGACGATGGCCTAGGTCTGCAGCCAGGCTTGATGCAGAGGCTTACATATAAGATGACACACTTGTACTATAACTGGCCAGGCACAGTCAGGGTACCAGCTCCTTGTCAGGTCAGTTCCGGCTATTAAATGTTTGATTTATTTGGTTGTTGGGGATTTGAGTTTTAAATATTGAGCACAACCCACTACTGGCAACGCTGATCGTATTTCCGGGACGACCTTGGTCCTTGTCCACGTCAGACTGGAAGCACTAGACTCGAGTTTCGCTCTCGTTTGAGCTCGTCAGTAGTGTATATCCTTGACTGGACCCAGGATCAAACCCGGGTCACTGGCGTGTGTGTAACCACTTGACGGCTTGCACTAGGTGCGACCCAATTATGACACTAGAATATCACGTCACCCATCATTGGCTATAGCTCAAAATATTAAATTTTTATAATTAAGACATTCCATCTTTATGGCAGGCCAGCTCTGGCTGTTCAATGTTTATAATTAAGACATTCCATCTTTATGGACAGACCAAAACAAATCAGTATTCTGTACATCAGAACAGGACACATTAGATTATGCACTCACATGTGTACAAAATTAAGATTGGTAAATCAGCCAGATGCTCATGTAGAATGGTATCTCAAACAGCAGATCATGTACTCCAAGACAGCTCAGAATACAACATATCTAGGCATGCTTTCTGGCCTAGAGAAACAACAGTGGAAGATAAACTTTATGCACCACTGAGTGAACTAAACAAGACAGTGAAGTTCATACAAGAGACAACATTGCAGTTATTGACAAATTTCAAGTGAATAAAAGAAGAAGGTATTCCATAGCAAACAACCAATCATACAGGTTACAACCAAACACCGTTTCTTGTCTTCGATCACTGAAAAGTGTCAAGTCAGGATCCAACTGGGCGGTCTAGCTTTCTCAGATAATAATAGCAAAATAATACAGTTTTTGCTTGTCAGATTGTGTGCCAGTCAAAACAGTCCAGGTTCAATCCCCAGTTGAGAGGAAATTATGGTTTTCAGACCAGTGAGGCTCTGATGTCTCACCCCCCCCCCCCCCACACACACACACATACACACACACACACACTCTCTCTCTCTCTCTCATTCTCTCTCTCTCTCTCTCTCTCTCTCTCTCTCCCCCCCCCCCCCCCCCCCCCCCCCCCCCCAAAAAAAAATATCAATAATGAAAACAAAATAAGGGTAACATATTATGATCAATGAGTAACTGAGTGCTGAATGATAGCACAACAAGAAATGAAACTTGCCCCAGGATGCTGTAAGTTGGAATCAGATGGAGCGGTGGCAGAAAGAGGAATCATAACTACTGCCAAACACAAAATATGTATGCTACTAGGGGGAGTAGCTCAGCATGCAAACAACGCAAGAGTTGCCAGGGAAAGCTTTGATATTAAGTGGCGCCAAATTTGTAATTTATGTGCAGTCTTTTAATACATAATTTATTTTGAAGTGCTATACTAAGCTTTAGTTTTTTAATTATACACTACTTGAAATGAAGTCGTGGTAGCCTAGTTAGTGTCTGACCATTCGTTGACCCAGTTGACCTGGGTTCATATCCCCTTGAGGTGGCATGTTTTCATTACCATGTGATTTCAGGTTCCAGCCAGCCTCATAAATTTGGTACCAGAAAATGTTTCTAGAAAGTAAGGCAGCCCAACGTGTGATGTTTGGTCTAAAGCATGAATATAAGATGTTCAGGATAGTTTATAAACTTATTACTTTTTCTAGAATCTCTCCGTTTACTATGATTTTTATTGTTCTCTCTCGTTTTAATGATTTTTCAGTGATTTATTTTTCTCACTTTTCAGTATGCACACAAGCTAGCTTACTTGGTGGGGGAGAGTATTCATAAGGAACCAGCCGAGTGTCTATCTGACCGCCTTTTCTTCTTGTGAAAGACACACACAAACCACAGGTACAGAAATAATGACATTACATCAGAATCACATATTTCTCTGGCATGTTTCTATATGAATTAGATGTATTATAATAATTGTCTTCATCTGTTAGTACAAAGGTAAATCAGAAAGTCGTGTGGTCAAAAGGTTCAAAGTGCTTGCTCTTAAACTTCAGTGCACTGATTGGTGATGGGGTAGTGATTTGACGATATGAAAGGAATCATTGGGGGGCATAACATTAATAACATTAGATATTCAGACGATACAGTATTGATTGCAGACAATGGGCAGGATCTGCACCATTTAGTAGATGCGTTTATTGCACACAGTGAACAACTTGGGTTAGAATTAAATTGTAAGAAGACACAGGCTATTGTCGTCACTAAGAAGAAGGAAATACAACAATGTAATATACAAGTAAATGGGAATATTCTTAACCAAGTATATCGGTACAATTATCTTGGAACAATCATAACATCTGATGGGAGATGCCTTGAAGAGTTTAGAACAAGAATCGCCATGGCAAAGACAAGCCTTTTGCAAGATGAAAACATACTGACCAATAAAAAGATGTCATTTGCAACAAGAAAAAGAGTGTTGAGGTGTTACATAGTACCTGTGCTTTTGTATGAATGTGAAGCGTGGACAATGAGCAGACAAGCTGAAAAACATCTGATGGCTGTGGAAATGTGGTTTCTGAGGAGAATGCAAAGAATACCATTGACAGACAGAAAAACCAATGACTAAGTCCTACAAGAAACAAATTAAAACCATAAACTGATTAGAGACATTAGACGTAGGCAGTCAGTTTTTTGGTCACGTTATGAGAAGAAATAAATTGGAGAACTTGGTGACAACTGGCAAGATTGAGGGAAAGAGAACAAGGGGAGGTCAGAGAAGTAAATACCTGGATGGCTTGGCCACGTTGTATGGTCGAGACAACACTGAGCTGATCACGATTCTGGTGATCGAGTGAGATGGCAAAACATGACCGCCCACGCTTACCGACATGGCACATAATGATGATGAGTGGGTTTTCATCTTACAACGCTCATTGGACTTTAAACACAGACTTCTTGTCGGTGATTTGGGGGTGTAAATTACAAGTACATCAGAAGTCAGAGTGGGTTCACCTGATGGCAGGGGACACTGGTAATAGGGAAAGCTAACCCACATGGAAAAATCTGTCCAGTGTGAACTACACCCAAGTTGAAAGCAAGAAAACAAAGTAAGTCACAAAATGTTACAAGGCAATTGAGAAATGGTTGTATGTAGATTATACAAGTGTCGTTATGTGGCATATCTACCTAGCTTGATGT
Organism: Cepaea hortensis; assembly: GCA_963921405.1. Lineage (NCBI taxonomy): Eukaryota > Metazoa > Mollusca > Gastropoda > Stylommatophora > Helicidae > Cepaea > Cepaea hortensis. The sequence continues at coordinate 17,312,094 of OY992880.1, read as the reverse complement.
CTATGTGCGGCAGACATTAATTGCTGCATGTGTTTGTGTGTACTAAGTTTCACTTGCATGCGGTGTAGAAAATGTCCACCATACTTGAAGATTGTACCATTAAAAAAAAAAGTGTGTGCTGTGATGAGAATTTTTGGTAGGCACAGAAAACTTACTGCCAAAGATATTTACACAAAGAATGTTGCCTGTCTAAGGTGGTATGTTTTTGTGGTGAAAAGTGGTGCACAACAGGGTGGAAAGTTCTCTCAAGGTTGTTCACAAACTCTTGGTGACTGGTTGCCCTGTACAGATTGCACAGAATCAGTCAATTGGCAAGTCAAGGTGATCATTTGAGCTGACAGGCAGATAGCAAAAGACAGTGTTGTAACTGCAATGTTGTGCCAGTGTTTAACTTAACTCTGTCTCATTGTTTCACTTTGGTTAATCAATCAATCAGATGCCGTCTCTACAATGAAAGTTGGCTGCAATTGATCTCCAACACTGTCTGTCTCTCACCCTGATTGTACATTCAGTCAAATTGATGTTCGTCCATCTCTTGATGTTATTTATCTTCCCAGTTGTATCATTGTCTACCTCTTGCTCCCTTGTCTTCAACCTTGCCCTCCAGTATGGTTTTTATAAGAGTGTTATGTCTTTTAACTTGGCCGAAATATTTCACTTGCCTCTTTTTCTATTTCTTTAATCAACATGTAAATACACTAAAATAAAATTACTTAGGATGTTTCTCTTTATTTGTCCTTTATCACCTGCTGGGGTATAGTCCTTAAACCAATTAATGCCAAGCCATCTTATATTCTGCAGTTTGTTCCATATCCTCTCCTTATTCTTCTGTTTCAAGTTCTCCACTCAGTGTTTTTAGATCCCCCTCTATTTCATTTGCCCTGTGGGTGAAAAGGACCTTCATTTGCGTTCATCCGGAGAGTTTTTCCAGACATGATCACGTTGTGCCTGTTTACAGCAGAGTTGTGTTCTTTCGCCATTAGGCCAACACATCCAACTTCTGCGGGCATTTGTTGACCGGGTTAACCTTCCCGGGATAGGTACTATAGGCATAAATGACAGAGTCAATGCCTTATAATGTGATGTACCTCGAATTGTACTGTCCATATGTTTTAACTCAATGTTTTTTTTTTTTAGTCTTTCACTCACTCACTTTGAACTCAAGATTAGTCCATACACACTACTCCTAGTAGTGCGGGACTGAATTTTGCATGTGGATTAGCTTTCACTGTTAACAGTGTCCCTCACCATTAGGCGAACCCACTCCAACTTCAGAGGCAATTGTAATTTACGTTCCCAAGTCAAGGATGGGAGGTCAACATTTTAGTTCAACTGTCCCGTGCAGGGGTTGAACCCCTTACCTTGGCATCGACACACTGGATGATTAAAAACATGCTTTCTTATCCATTCGCCCATGCTAACCACCACTCAGTGGTGTGAGCGTTGAGAAATGTAAATACTGTGTAACGTGTGATTTGCTTAAAACTGTACCATTCCTGTATAATTGTAGGAATACATTACCCACGGATAGTTTCTTTTTGTATCTCATTTATTTTTGGGTATGATTTTGTGTTCACAGATCTGTAAATAAAATCAAAGAAATGTGATGTCTCTATGGCAGCAAACCTGTTTAAAACAGTGGATGTCCAGATTTTGATGCTTCATGCAGTGCCTTACTCCGAACTTATGTGTCCATCGTGAGCTGAAGTTCTCATTGTTTTAATGAATCAAAAATAGATTGAATGTCACCAGTGGAAATTTATTTCTCGTGTAATTTGAACATGGATGTGTTGAAGAACAGTATTCAATAATGATGCGGTTAGTGGCCTGGGAGTCTGGATTGTATGGTTCAATTTTCTGGCAGCAAGAGCAGCAGCATACAAGTTGTGTATAAATAATTGTTCCTTGTAGTGAAACTGGTTCTGCTTTTTTAAATGACTGTTTTGAGTGTGAGATATTGCTGGATTCACAGTAATTGTGCTCATTTTATGCCTGTTTTTATAGAGCGAGTTATTTGGTTGGTACATTCTGTTTAGTGCTTGGAAAATCTTGAGTTAGTTTGATGTGAGTTATAATAATGTCTAGTTTTAGATTAACAAAAATGTTCTATCCTTGGTATCTACAGAGTTGAGCAAGTTCTGTAAATAAGTTGTGATGTATAGTTTAGATTAACAAAAACTTTCTATCCTTGGTATCTATTATGCCTGTGTTTGTAGAGCGAGTTATGTGGTTGGTACGTTCTGTTTAGTGCTTGGGAAATTTTGAGTTTGGTGTGAGTTATAATAATGTATAGTTTTATATTAACAAAAACTGTCTATTCTTGGTATCTACAGAGTTTAGCAAGTGCTGTAAATATGTTGTGATGTGTAGTTTAGATTAACAAAAACTTTCTATCCTTGGTATCTATAGAGTTGAGCAAGTGCTGTAAATATGTTGTGATGTGTAGTTTAGATTAGCAAAAACTTTCTATCCTTGGTATCTATAGAGTTGAGCAAGTGCTGTAAATATGTTGTGATGTATAGTTTAGATTAACAAAAACTTTCTATTCTTGGTATCTATAGAGTTGAGCAAGTGCTGTAAATATGTTGTGATGTATAGTTTAGATTAACAAAAACTTTCTATCCTTGATATCAACAGAGTTGTGCAAGTTCTGTAAACTGTTATGATGTATAGTTTAGATTAGTAAAAATTGCTTTGAAAAACTTTTGTCTCAGTGAATTTCACAAATAATAGGTTGCACATTTTAATGCCTGTGTAACAGGGGAACCGGGTGCAAAGGATTGACGTACCTAGGCAGGCTAGGTCTCTTTGGTCAGGTCGAAGCACTAATAACAAAACCTAAAGTTAGGTAGAGAGTACAGGGGGTCAAACTGTTTATCAAAGTGAGGCTATGTAGCCATGTGCAGGACGTGACGATTCCTTGGGTGAGCCCAGTACCAGAGCGCTATGTGTTGGCTCTGCAATTATGGAAGCCTCCTTGGGTTGCAGGGAATGCCCATGGTCTGCTTGTGCCTTCCCTTGAGGGCTGACCGGGATGTCTTCAGCTGTCCTAAATGAGCCAGCTGGGTTGGGGATAATACCACAACAGTCAGAGTCAAGCGTCCTATGAAACACCCAGGAAGGTAATCCAGCTAACAAATGCCTGAAGAAGTCAGATGTGTCGACCGAAAGGTTCAAATATTGCAGCTCTGCTGTAAACATGCACAATGCAGTTACATCTAAAACAACATTCCAGGCGAACACAGAAGAAGAAGAAACTGTTTATCATACTTGGCCAGTAGCAGTACATATCAATATGTGGGAAACATACCCAAAAGATGATACCTCCTGTCAACATTGTCTGAACAATAGCAGGTTCCAGAGCGCATTGCTACTCAGGAACATTCTAGAAGGGTCAGATCGCATAAACAACATTCCATCACAGGGTTATTTAAGACTGCTATCAGGACAGATGAGGAAGGGAAGAGCTGGTGTTCTAACGGCAGCGATAGTTGCCACAACCAGCGAGGAATAATTATACAACCATTAAATGCTGTTGGGTCACGGATACAAACATTTATGGATCAATGGGGCACACAGATGTTTGATACCAAAATGTCTTTGTTAATATTGTTGGAAGAACAAAGCAATAAATACAGAAATTTGTGTTATCTTAATAAGCAGCGCAGACTATAGTGTCCTCCTTCATACTAACTGGCCAACTGTATGGCCTTCATTGATGTCAAAGTGACTTGTGTTCTCACACTGTTGCTGTCTCATGCATTGAGACTTATTGTTCACATGAACAGTATTGACTCATCATCTGTGCAATACCTGGTATATTTCACTGCATCTCGTCAGTTGCCTCCTACACTATGTGTGTTATGTATTTCAGCCAAAATGTGATTCAAGTATTCACTTCATACGATATATAACTGTAGTATGCACCTGACAAGACTCAGGGAAATATGCCAGGCAGTAAATTGTGCAACATATTGTTTGTGGCTTGTGTATATAGAAACTGTTGTCTTTCATGTATTGTGAACCTTGCATTGGGGTGGGGAGGAACTTGAGTTGGTGTGGTAAATGAGTTGAGATGTATGAAGTTAGATTAGTGATGATTCTGTATTGTTTCCTTCTTGGTGTTGCAAAGAGTTGGAATTATTGTGGAGTTATTATGATGGGCATTATAGATTAACAGAATTCTTTTCTTAATTTTATGTAGAATGTTGAATTAGTATATTGAGAATTTTAGGTTAGTGTAACATGTGAGTTATTACAGTGTATTTTCTTATTACAAATTTGTTTTCTGAAAAATGACATGTTCCCGTGTGTTGCAGCGTGCTTACACTGGCACAATATAAGTTTCTTTTATTTGTAAAAATATTCTCGTTTTATCCAGAACTTCAGTGCGAAGAATGGGCCAGTATTGTTTCACTTGTTAATAAATAGACATGGTCACAAAATTTGGCTGTTTCAAACTGGTTAAAATGGTTAGAAGTGAAACATGGGCAGAGTTGTGTCAAAGAGTAAGCAAAGACAAGTCACTGAAATTGTTCTGGCGACTACAGAAAAGTATGAATGGTGTTGTAAAATATAAGAATATTCCTGACTTCCAGGGTGCTGACCTCATCTGGCAGAGGACTGATGAGGATAAGGGCAAAGCCCTTTTAGAACACTAGAGCAGAGCAACCAGAAAGACATGAGAGGCCAAGATGGTTACCTCAAATAGGTGTAAGTTCCAGAAAATTTCAGAAGAAGACAGTGATAGAGATCAAGGCTATGTTTCGACGAACAAAAAACAGCACACCAGGGCCAGATGGTATAAGGTATGATGACATTAGTATGTGTATTGGCAACCAGTTAATGAAACTAGCAGACGTGTACTAGCTAGCATCAAGGATTTGTGGTTATACAGCTGATTCCCTTGCCGGAGCCTGGCAAAGTCCAAACAAAAATTCAGGGATATCGGGTAATCAACACACAAAATACAATAGGCAAGCTGCTGGAGAAGTTAATTGCCAGAAAAATATCAAGCCAGCTAGAGAGGCAATGTCTTTTTCCACCTACTCTTGAAGGATACCATCCAAACAGAGAAACCTGGACCAATGCAGCAGTTTTTGCCTATGATGTCTATGAAGGTTTCCACTCAGGCACAGAAACCTGTGCTGCAACAATTGATCTTGAGGACATGTACAACAGACTAGTGTTACATTTCTTAATGTTTCAGCTTCTTGAACTCAAGATAAGTCCATTTCTCCTTAATTGGATCGCTGCAGCCCTTTTCCAACGGAAAGTAGTTTTTATACGTGATAATTAGACTTCTGAATCAACAACAATATATCCGGGTATCACCATTATCTCTGGCGCTGTTCAACGCCTACACTGTGAGATTCGCCAGCGGGCAAATAAAGGACCGGGGAGGACATTGTCGTATGCCAAGGGTGTGTTAGTGTATCGTCAGGGTAAGGATAGAGAGGTTGCCGTGGAACTACAAACAGAACTGGATCGCACAAGCACGTGGTGTGTTGAAGCTGGTGCAGTGGTCAACCCAACGAAGGTAGCAGTGACATGGTTCTCTTTGAATAACCATATTGTCAACACTCCAACACCAACTGTAAATCTGTGCTCAGAGACTGGAATGAACAAATGACAGGCAATGAAATACCTGAGGAGGATACGATTTGATCGAAGCCTTGCTTATACTGAGCACATTGACCGGATGATAACAAAGGCCAAGTCTGGTTTGACTGCGATGCAGATGATGGCGGCAGCAAATTGAGCAATACGAGTCTTCTATATGAGGTCTGGTTCTTTCTGTTTTTGAGTATGTGATGGCGATCCTGACTCTCACTATAAGCAGGTGGGAAGGATGCAGAACGAAGCTATGCGTATTATTCTTGGATGTACAAGAGATACTGCATGTAGGCAGATGCGCTACCTTTTTGATTTTCCAACCATGGTGGACAGAATGCAAATTTGCCTAGCACCTCAGAGTCAACACAAACACACAACATCCACTGCATAGTGAAATTAAGAAGGTAAAGGGCATCAGGTTACAAAGAGGAAAGTCATGGATGGGTCAAGCCGAAGACGTTCTTCAAAAGGTGTGCTCACTTGAGGACCTGGTGAGGAGTGAGTACAAGTGCCAACAGAGCTCTGTACATTCTTTTCAGTTTGCATCCAACTCGACAGAAAATGCAGACAAGAAAATCCGGCTGCAGTGGAGGCGGAAGCACAGGCTTTAATCTTCGAGAATTCTTTAGACAGTGATTCTGTCATTTACACAGATGGATTGGTAACTAATAAATAGACATTTTCAAATAGTATATGATGATTTCAGTTCAAAGTGTAGAATCACAGTGTCTGGAAACATTGTGTATTATGTAATGTGTGTTAATTTTTGTGGAAAATAAACAGTGCAGTGTGCCCATGCTGGCACATAATCTGTTTTCATTGTGTTCGTAAACACATTCAAATTCCATTCAACACATCTTAATATTATTCCTTCCCAACATGGCAGTGAAAAGGGAACTGATTGTGTTGTCTGTTAGAGGTGGCTGGGAGGCATGATGTCTGCCTCTAGTTTGGACAGACCTGGTATGATTCATAGTCTGGATGGTATGTAATAAAGTATACAGACCTTGTCCATGCCTAGAGGTGTGTTAGGGTATATAATGGCAGCACCATATTTTCACTCTATTTGGCACTCAATGGGTGATGATGTCAGTATCATCTCGCCTGCCTTAACTTTCCAGAACATTTCCTGGTGCCCAGTTTAGGTTGGTTCAACCTGGAAACCCGGGTCAGATTTGTAAAATCCCTGACTGAATGGGGCATCTGTCACACATGACCACCAAGCTGGCAGGCAAACATGGACCTTGACCTTGCTGATTTGTCTGGATGTGGATGCCTCTTCAGCCGGGGCTATGGCAAAGGGGTTGAAATGCAATTTGCAAGCCTGCATACCACAGTCGAAACATAACTGCAGACGATTTGGAAACAGTCTGCCTTGCGCTGGTTTTCATACAATGGTATCAGTGTTGGTCATTCGGAAAGAAAATGAAAACTGCTAAACATAAACTTGCCAAAAAATTCTGGGGTTTATTGTGACGTCCTGTAAAGGTTATTCAACTATCTTGATGCCTCTGAAGAACTCTCATTCACTAGCGCGATGCACTGCTTGTTTTAGGCCTCCGTAAAGCATTCATGGTGGTAAAATAGCTTTGATCTTAACTCTTCAAATACGTGAAAGTGTGCAGGATTTTTCTCTCTGAGTTTAATTTACTGTTAAAGATTAAAGGTTAATTCTATGGTTTTAAAAATTATATTGACTATCAATTTGAAAAAAAAAACAGCTGAATTCACAGCAATTATGCATATCATGAACTAGATAGACTTGATGAGTGATGCCAGGAACCAAGGGTACAGGTAAACCTGACAAAGCTTTCCTGGCATGGTTCTCTCTCAACACTCACCACATAGTCTATGCATCTCTGCCAGTCATCAGCATACATTTGATACCAAAACAGAATGAACAGTGAAATATCTTCGCATAGGAAAAACAATCAAAGATGATAGTTATGCACACCTGACAACTACATCAGACCTGACTATCGAGGTCACTGCCACGTCCAGAGCACTCCCAGGGCCAGCAAAACCTGAAGCCATACACACGATCGTCATATTAGGCTCCATAACCATGCTACATAAAATTGCAAACAACAGTCTTTGCACGGAGTGGATTTGTAGTATTCAAAAGTCACACTTCACATCACTTGCCTGGTTGTACACACCTGAACATGTTGGCCTAAAGCTGACTAACAAAGCACCAACACAAGCAAGAAGCACGGACACAGTCAATATCATCAGTGCAGTACAAACTTACGGACACTGACAAGTATCTCTTATTCTAGCCCAGTTTTACAAACCTGGGAGTGAAACCTGGCCTAGCACATGCACGTTGTCTTCGAGGGTTAGAGAGGAGATAATACAACCGACTCTAGGAAACAGTGAGTTGAGATACTTTGGGATGGCCACCGCATCAGAGGTCTGAATGTGCATGAAAGTGCCTATTATACAGTGATGTCGATCGCCATGTCATAGCAAAGTAAAATGTGTAACAAGAACAAAACGTCAAATAGAAGTTATTCCATCAAGAATACTAAGAAATACTGGCCCTCAAATGTTGGTTTCTTGGCATTTATGTGTTGAGTCTCTGGATTTTGTGGCACATGTAACATATTCCCCAGTTTATGTGTTGGGTCTCTGGATTTTATACCACATGTAACATTCCCCAGTTTATGTGTTGTCTCAGGATTTTGTGACACATGTAACATTTTCCCCGGTTTGAATCTCTGAATTGATTTTGCATCGTATGTAGCATATTCCCCAGTTTATTTGTTGAGTCTCTGAATTGATTTTGCATCACATGTAGCATTTTCTCCAGTTTATTTGTTGAGTCTCTGAATTGATTTTGCATCACATGTAGCATTTTCTCCAGTTTATTTGTTGAGTCTCTGAATTGATTTTGCTGCACATATAACATATCACCTAGTTCATGGGTTGAGTCTCTGAATTGATGTTTTCATCACATCAATTTAAAACTCTCTCTGGTCAACAATCTGACCAACTCTTACCCAGTTTATTTGTCGATTCTCTGGAATGATTTTGCATCACATGTAACATATTGCCCAGTTTATGTGTCGATTCGATTTTGCACATGTAACACATTTTCCAGTTTATGTATCAGCTCTCTGGAATGACTTGGCTCCACATGTAACATATTCCGCAGCCAACTAACATGAGATATTTGCTGCGCATGAGACTTTTTAGTGGATTTTGTGGCTAATATTTCTATCCAATGAACAGGCCAGCTTCACACCAGCCTTCCTCACTTGCCTGCTGTGACGCTTGTTACAATGTTACTGTTATTGACTTTCCTTTGAAGAGTCGTATAGTTCTCCTGCTCTCCCAAAACATTTAAAGTAAAAATGTGTTGCATGGAGAAATAAACAACTCATTTTTGAAAACTTGTTTTTACAGAGATGTAAAAACATTTAATAATTTGGTTTGGTTTTTTCTACACTGATACAATGACAGTTTAAAGAAACAACAAATTATTTTTGTGCTGCTAATTGATGAATTATATTTTTGTGTTATCAGTAATACTTCCATTTCCATGCTGATTTTTACAGTTTGCATTGTTAGGCGTATTTTATGTGCTAAGATAAAAGGGATAATGATTATTTGTTTCATATGTCTACAGTCAGTATTTTGTATTTTATGTAACTTGAAGTTCAGCTGAACAACACAATACCTCAAAACTGTGCTAATATTGGTAAAGGGTAAACAACGGTAGCCCCCCCAAACCTGTCTTGCGGTCTCTTCAATGGCATCTTTAAATCATGTGTGCATACATATCAAGTAAGACCACAGTTTACTCTAGCAAACGAGAGGTGCTGAAGTCAACCAGCTAGGAGATACACCACAGAAATCAGGATTCCGTGGGGTATGTCGATTACTGCAAAATGTTATGGTGTTCACCCTGCTTTGAACCTCCAGGCAGGTGCAGTACTTTGCCCTATGCCTCAAAAGGGTCCAACCAAAATGACTGGAGGTCCTTCTCAGATGTCCTGTGGAGCCAGGGGACATGAGAATAAAGCTTCTGGCCATACCAAACAGACTGACAATAATGCAGAGGAATGCGGAGGGAGTCAACAACAACAAAATAGAGCTAGAAAACATCTTGAAACGAGAACAATTAAGTGTATTTTGCTTGCAAGAAACTCACCTCAATGAAACCATAGCCTTCAAAATCAGAGGTTACCAGTGTTGCCAATCTGACCGAAAGGACAGGCGAAAAGGTGGGATACTGACCCCTGTTAAACATAACATCACAGCCTCCCAAATTGAAGTTTACCTGGAAGGGGCCGCGTATCAGACACTCAAACTTCAGACAGACAATACAGATCTACATCTGATCAATTACTATTGTCAAAGTAACCGCCAACAGACACTGGACATGCTACCATTAAAAGAAAAAATGATTGTGAGGTGATTTCAACAGCCACTCGCAGGGCTTGAGCTATGATCACATGGATCAGAGAGGAGAGAGACTGGAAGACTGGCAGGATGAGAATAGATTCATCTTGATTAACAAGCCGTCCGACCCACATACTTTCTACTCGAGATCACGGCACACTACAACTACACCTGACCTGGCTTTTCATTCACCAGACCTGGAGTGGAACATTACACGAATTGTTGGGAAACAACTTGGTGGCAGTGACCATCGGCCAGTCTTTCTAACTGTAGAAAATGAGCTTGTAAGTGAAAGCATCCTCTTGAGGTGGAACTACAAGAAAGCAGACTGGGCAATGTACAAGTATCGCACCAGCATCCTGGTTAGAAACCTGAACACTGAAAGACATAAATAAAGTAGTTTGGGAAATGCATACTACAGACAGCGCGAGAAACAGTACCAAGAGGAGCCCGTAAACAATATAAACCCTACTGGAGTAGTGAACTGGAACAGTTGCATAATGATGTGGAAGTGTGTAGAAAGCAAGCAGAGGCCAAACGCAGCCAAGAGCACCACAATTAATACCAGCACAAAAAAGCCAAATTTCAAAGGGCCAAGCTGCAGGCTAGATGGAAAAGCTGGCAGGAGAAAACAGAGTCCTGAACTTTGAAAGAGACACAAGGAAGTTGTGGAAGCTAGTAAAACAACTTAATGACGATGGCACATTGAGAAACTCAAAGATTGCACTACATAAAGATGGAAAAATCTTAACAGGAAAGCAAACAGTGGACCATTCTGCAGACTCATTTGCATAAGATAACCACATTTAAATTAGTCCAGAGAAACAACAAGAGATTCTTGAGAAATGGCAATGTATGGGGCAGAATGAAATATTACATGAGGCGTTGGAAGCACCTATCACAATCAATAGCCATCCTGAGAAAACTAGGTGGAACTGCATGGGGAGCCAGTGAGAAAATATTTAATAGTTTATCAACAGAGCATACGACCACACCTGGAATACGGGGCAACAGCATGCAGCATAAAAAACCACACTACAAGAGCTAGTCAAGGTACAAAATCAAACGTTCAGAGTCACCATGGGGGGGGGAGATAACCCCTATAGTGGAGATGGGGAGGACACAAGCACTGAGAGAGCGCAGAGATATGAAAACACTAATACAAGCGGAAAAGTTCCTAGCATGCCAGGCCCCCTATGAAAAACAGATGTGACAACTTAGCTATGGGGCAGTTGAAAAGAAGCAGTTTTATCTACCAGGCCAAACAACTGGGCAGAGAAACCACCGATCTGCCCACAGTTGGTATCCTCCTGAAAACTATTCCTGAACGAACCCTTGGAAAGAGAAACTATCACAACAAATCCAGACAAAAGTTAAAGGAATCTTTGACAAGGAAGAACAGAACAGTGTACAGCGCCAGATACACCCATATGGAGATCATCCGCCACATCTTGCACCTATCTTCTCTTTGGCCTTCCTCTTCCTCTCTTCTCAGGCATATACCCCTCCATTATTGTTCTCTCCAAACTTTCGTGACGTTTCAAGTGACCAAAATATTTAAATTTTCTTTGTTTTATCATCTGTAATAGCCAACCTTCTTCAATATTCAGCTCTTGAAGTATGGATGTATTTGTTCGTTTCTTTACCCAAGATATTCTTAGAACTTGTCTATAACATTTATATTCAAGGGCATTTATGCGCTGTTCAGCTTGTTTAGTAAGTGTCCGATTTTGTTTTTTTTTTTTTTTGTCTTCCGGTTAAGATGACGGCGGATGTTTGTGTTGTTCTGTGACCATCTCCTTTTTTCGTGTAGGAGATTGATATTTTCATCTCTTGCGGGTAATTTGTGTGCCAGGATGTAATACCAGGAATTTCTTCTCAAGATCTGCGCCGATGCTGCGAAGTTCGTGCACTGAGCGAAGCAATCCTTGAGTGAATTTTCGCAGCGTGTGTGTTTCTGTGGTGTTCGGTTTTTCAAAATGGCGGGAAAACGTTTGTGCTCCGTGCGGAAGGCTGTCAACCCAGCAAGGGGACGGCATGGTGGCCGCAAACGGCTAGGAATATGTGGTGGGGTAAGACGTTTTAGACTTAAATGTGACTGTCTGGGCCTCAGGAATACTCGTATTCTATATTGGAACTGTGCCAGCGTAAAACAACGAGGCCCTATTCTGGAAAATCTGGTATTCAGGAATGACATTGTAGCGCTCCAGGAGACGAGACTGTGTGATCAGCTACTCCAAATTGTTGGCTTCAAATGTTTCTACAACAAGCGGCATCTGGGAATGGCGATTTTCATTCGTGACAGTATGGTGGTTTCAGAGCTAGACATGTCCAGTTGGGACAATGACGACATACAAATACAGGTGGTTAGAGTTCAATCCGGTCTACTATTCGTGTTGGTTGTTTATGCCCGCAACGCGAGTGTGGATTCCCAGAAGTGGCAGTGTCTAAGTGACATACTAGGTCACGAGAGAACTTATTTTCTGTGGCGATTTCAATGCTAAAGGTAGATCATTGGGTAACATTTCCTCCAACACACAGGGGGAGGAGCTCGAGACTGCACTTGAAACCATTGACCTGGTTTGTATCAACAGTGGCTGTGTCATCAGGACAGCAAGCTGTCCAGGTGATGAGGGCAGTGCTATTGATCTGGTGCTGGTTTCTCCTTCACTCACTATAGTGTGTAGATGGGGTGTCCTATGGTACCATGGCAGCGACCACCACCCTTCAGCATATTGGTGGAGAAAGGCAGCACAAGTTAATGGTCAAGACTTTCCAGTATGACAGTACAGGGCAAGATGTGGTGAGCAAAATAAGGCACGACAAATGCAGAAAGCTTCAGGGCAGGAAAAAAAGCTGGGAGCAGCCACCGTGTTTGCATTTTGAGGTGGGGAAGGCTTGGGTGGATAAGCGCAGTGCTGTAAGGAAATGGCACAAGGCCAAGAAGAACAGAGTTGCCCATCCTAGTCCCTGCATGCACTTAGAAAGAGAGATGCACACAGAAGTAAGCTATTTCAAAAAACTGGTTAAGGAGGTTAAAAGTGAAAAATGGGCAGAGGTATGTCAAAGAGTAAGCACAGACAAGTCACTGAAATTGTTCTGGCGACTATATAAAAGCATGAGTGGGGTAGCCAAGAATAAGAGAATTTCTGACTTCCAAGGTGCTAACCTTATCTGGCAGAGGACTGACGAGAACAAGGGAAAAGCCCTCTTCGAACGCTATCTAGAGCAGAGCAACCAGACAGACATGAGAGGCCGAAATCTTGCCAAGGAGGTCACTTCAGACAGGTGCAAGCCCCAGAACATTTCGGATGAAGACACAGTGACAGTGAAAGAAATCAAGGCTGTGCTTCGACGATCAAAACAGGTGTACCGACAATGAGCTAGAGAAACTAGCAAGACATTTACAACAGCACTGGGAGCCCTAGCATAAAGGAGGAGTGGTTACACAGCTATCTGATTCCCTTGCCGAAGCCTGGCAAAAACCACACAAAAAATTGGGGGATATCGAGTAATAACCATGCAGAACAACAGGGGGGGGGGGGCTGCGTGGTCTCGAGGTATGGTGTCCGCCTCGAGTGCTGGGGGTCCCGGGTTCAAGGACCGGGATTCATTTCACGTGGACTTCTAGTAATAAAATTCCCCCTGGTCTCTGGGTAGGAGATCGGACGCCCGTGTGTATTGTTGAGCACGTAAAAAATCCCTTGGCAGTTGGAAATCGAAAAAGAGTAGCCTAACGCAAAATTTCGAGTTAAAAATCTACCCAAAGTATTTCAGGATCCTCGCCGGTGCTACGGAGTTCGTGCACTGAGCTGAGTTTCTGCAGACTCCGGTTTGAGTTTGGAGGAGAACGGAGCACTTATGGGTTATACCCGTGTGCCGTGATGTTGATCCATCGACTAAACTAAACATGCAGAATACAATAGACAAGCTGCTGGAGAAGTTAATTGCCAGGAAAATATCGTCAGCTAGAGAGGCAAGGTGTTTTCCCACCTACCCTGGGAGGGTAACGTCCAAAAAGAGAAACCTGGACCAATGCAGCAGTTTTTGCCCATGACGTCTATGGTTTCCACTCGGGCATTGAAACCTTTGCTGCAGCGATTGATCTTGAGGATGCGTACAACAGAGTACCATTGGATTTCTTAATGCTTCAGCTTCTTGAACTCAAGATAAGTCCTTTCCTTCTTAGTTGGATCGCCGCAGCCCTCTTCCAACGGAAACTTCGAAACCAACAACAATATATCCTGGCCTACCACAGGGATCACCATTATCTCCGGTTCTGTTCAACACCTACACTGTGAGAATCACCAGCGAGCAGATCTCTGGACCGGGGAGGACACTGTCATATGCCGACGATGTTTTAGTGTATCATCAATTGTGGGTTGACGTAACATCTTTATGTCTGTAACATAGCTGAGGAATGTCCCGATAAGAACGTCTGTCTATTCTGAATGTATGAGAGCAGCTCCATTGCTACTGATTGATAAATCAATGTCAGAGCACAAGCAAGAGAGAATAAATGATGATTGTGAACCATTAGACTGCCAGATGAATAGATGAATGAATTACTGACTGTGGAGAGCAAGGGCAGATAATTGCAATTTGATTTTGTGGGCACATCTTGTCTTGTGTGGGATGAGGCTGATAAAAGCCTGGAGCTGATTGGTAACCCACGCCAGTCACCCGGGTACCTAGCATGAGCACAGATGTGTGGAAATGTGATTAAATCTTCCATTGCTGCTGCTGTGAGTTGAGTTGAATTTGTCATATAAATATATCTATATACAGAATCTAATGGCAATCAGGCAGCATGTCTACATTTGTCCATTTAGTACATTTAATTAACGGTGAAACAACAGAGGCGCTGTGAGTGGTGCTTAGCAGGAAATATGCGATTCATGGGTCACCACCACCAGATCTTCCAGACCTAGAAAATATATTGTTGAAGTGGGTAGTGGATAGTAGGCAACAGGCATCAAGGTTACATGCATTTAAATGCAACTTACAGCTCTGGAACCCTGAAAAAGAAGAAACCACCACAAGGATTGAGCTACAAATGAAATGCTAACTGGACCTGGTACTAATGGGAGAAACATGGAAACTCTTAGCAATTATAAATTATGGCTGGAGAAGAGGAATAATTCTTCTTCTTCTTCGTTCATCCTGAGTTTTTTTTCGGATGTGATTGCGTTGTGCCTGTTTACAGCAGAGCTGCGTTCTTGCGCCGTTAGGCCGACACATCCGACTTCTGCGGGCATTTGTTGACCGGGTTAACCTTCCCGGGGGTTTCTTAGGACGTTTGACTCTCACTGTTGTGGTGTTATCCCCCATCCCAGCTGGTCCATATAGAACAGCCAAAGATCCTGGTCAGCCCTCAAGGGAAGGCAGGGGCAGACCATGGGCATTCCCCGCCATCCAAGGAGGCTTCCATACTTGCAGAGCCGATACATAGCGCTCTGGTACTGGGCTCACCCAAGGAATCGTCACATCCTGCACATGGCTGCTTAGCCTCACTTCCGTATATTGGGCCTTCCGTTCACCATAGGCTGTTCTTCCGGAAACCAGAAGTATGCAGTCTGCAGATGACATCCACACAGTGAGCTTTCGATTCGGACTTTCCATGTAATGGATTTGCTAGCCAAGCAATATTCCATTTCGTGCCACTAGGACACTTTTCCACCTTTTATGAAGCCCACACAGTGGGCTTTTGATTCAGACTTTCCACGTAATGGATTTGCTATCCATGCAATATTCCATTTCGTGCCACTAGGACACTTTTCCACCTTTTATGAAGCCCACACAGTGGGCTTTTGATTCGGACTTTCCATGTAATGGATTTGCTATCCAAGCAATATTCCATTTCGTGCCACTAGGACACTTTTCCACCTTTTATGAAGCCCACACAATGGGCTTTTGATTTGGACTTTCCACGTAATGGATTTGCTATCCAAGCAATATTCCATTTCATGCCTCTGGGTCTTCATGCACCTTTAAATGTCAACCTGTATATAGTTAAAGTAATCTGCGGTCAACTTTAGCTTGTTGATATCTCCATAGAGCTTGTCCTCAAATGAAGCAGGTGTGGGCCAAAATATCTTTCTCTGTTCTGCATACGTTGGGCAATCCTGCAGCAAATGTTTTGCTGTCATTTTTCCAGTTCTACAATTACATTCATCGGTATCTCCTATCTTTAGTTTATTGAACAAGTGGTATTTCAGCCTGTTATGTCCTGTGCGGAGTCTGAAGATTGCTACTTGTTCTCTTCGGTCGAGTTTGTAATATGCATCATCCTTCTGATGGCCTGGATGCTCCGATTCCCATTTGGTTCTATAAGTGCTTTTTATCAACCTCTTTGCCTCATTATAGGTTATATCTATGTCAGGCTGTGGTAGTCGTCCGCCCTCTTTTGCCAGTCTGTCAGCCTCTTCGTTTCCAGGTATACTGCAATGTGATGGGATCCACTGTATTACAACTTTTTTGGATTTCTGGCATAGACCATGGAGTGCTGCTCTTAGGTCAGTTAGTTCTGTGCTGTTATTGCTCTTCAGTATTGAGACAGCTGACTTTGCATCTGTGAAGATAGCTATTTGCTTCTCTTTATTTTCCTCCATCAGGAGCATTTCTGCTGCAGTTTTCAAAGCCTCTACCTCCGCTTTGAAGTTACTTGAATATTTTCCAGTTGCCATTGAATGTGTTTTTTTCACTCCATTTTTTAAATTTAGGAGAATTCCTCCTCCTCCATTCTCTATTGAATTTTTGGCTGATCCATCTGTATATGCATGGGTCCAATTCCTGCTTGGGTAATGTTCTTTTATGTAGTTTAGGGTTAT
The DNA here is from genome assembly GCA_963921405.1 of Cepaea hortensis. Taxonomy (NCBI): domain Eukaryota; kingdom Metazoa; phylum Mollusca; class Gastropoda; order Stylommatophora; family Helicidae; genus Cepaea; species Cepaea hortensis. The sequence goes on along the minus strand of OY992880.1, from coordinate 17,295,241 downwards.
TTCTCTTCTTTCGGTTTCATGCTGAGTGTTCTTTTTCTCAATACCAGGAATGTTTTCTATCATCTCAGGCAGTTGCTGCTGTCTCCAAGCTGGGAGCTTGTGTGCATTGTGTATGGGCTTGACTGTTGATATGTTAAGTATAGGATCTGCCCTAATCCTTCGTTTTGCAGTTTCTATAAAGTTGCTACGCTTCAGTCTTCCCTTTCCAAAACCATTAAATCTGTTGTACATAGGGTGGTCTGTCAATCTTCTAAATTTTTCTGCTTGTTGCTGGGCTCTGCTATCTCTTCTATCCTGCATTGGTTGTAAACAAGTGATCTTTTCTAGTTCATTAATAGGCGTTGTCTTCAGGCTTCCAGTTATGATTCGCATTCCTTGGTTTTGGACTCTACTTATTTTGCTAAAGTTTGACTTAGCTGCTGTTGCCCAAGCTGCAATGCCATATTCCAGTACTGGCCTCACCCGTCCAGTATATAACTTCTTGAGAACTTTCTCATCTGCTCCCCACGTTGTACCAGCAAGCTTTTTCATGATTGCCATTCTCTGCCTTGCTCTTGTTCGATTTTTCTCAACCTGTGTCTTCCATGTCAGGCGACGATCAAAGGTGACTCCTAGATAGTTTGGATTTTCTTCATGGCGCAATATTTTTCCATTCAATACCAGCTTAGGTTGCTGAGTTTTAGTTGAGAGGGAGAACACTGTGCATGTTGTTTTCTCCTCACTTATCTTCACTAGCCATGATTTTGACCAGTCCTCTAGCGCTAATAAGGCTTGCTGTATTCTGCTGTTAGCTGTACTAATATATTCTTCAGATGTCCATATGGCTAGGTCATCTGCAAAGGAGGATGTGTGTACTCTGGCTGGAAAATTTTCTGTGATGTCATTTATATATGCTAGGAATAATGTTGGTGAAAGAACTCCTCCTTGGGGGACACCTTGCTCCAGCAGCATCATTTTGCTTGTTTGTCCTTGTACTTTTGTCCTGGCAGTTCTGTTCTCAAGGTAGTGGCTGATCCATTTATACATTTTTCCACAAACATGCATGTTTTGCAGTTTTACTTTCAGTCCTTCCTTCCATACTTTATCAAATGCTTTTTCTAAATCTATCCAGACTGCTAGTGTGTGCTTTTTCTCTTGGAAGGCATCCTCTATTTCCTGAGCTATATAGGTTATTTGATCTTCAGTGGATCTGTATTTTCTGAATCCTGCTTGGTGTGGTGTTAAGAGTTTGTTTTCTTCCAGATGCCATGTTAGCCTGCCATTGATAATGCGTTCCATTAATTTTCCTACACAGCTAAGTAGACTGATAGGTCGATAGCCATTTGGTTCTTCCAGGTCTTTTCCTTTCTTTGGGACTGGTATTAGTATAGCTTCCTTCCATGCCTGTGGGACTATTCCTCTCTTCCAGCTGTTATTTAGGACTGCTAGTAGTTTCTTCTTTGCCTTGGTGCCTAGTCCTATTAGCATTTCATTTGTGATTCCATCCTTTCCTGGTGATTTCTTCTTTTTTAGGGTATTCATTGCCTGTTCCATTTCTTCCATTGTTAGATTTGCCATCATGTATTCTGCTGCTGTCTCTGTATTTCTATGATGTATCTGTTTGTCTTTGATTGCTTTCTTCTGTTCGGTTGTAATATCAATGTGGTTTGCATTTGCATAGTGTTCCATTAGTGCATTTGCAGCCTTTTTTCCTGTAAGCAAGGCATTTCCTTGTTTAATTGTTATTTGTTTGTTTCTAAGTCCTTCATTGTTCATGGCTTTCACTAGTTTCCATAGTTTGTTTCCATCCCTGTCAAAATTAAGGTTTTCTGTTTTTTCCCTCCAACAATCTCTTGTTGTTTGATTTACTGTTCTTTTATATTTTGCTGAGATGGCTTTGAGAGAGATGTTTGCTTCAATTGTTTGTTCTCTCTCTGCTGTCTTCCTGGCATCTTCAACTTTGTCCTCCAAACTTTGTAGTTCTTCAGTCCAGTATGGTTTGTAATTTTTCCTCGCTCCTCTTGGAATGGACTCAGTGGCTGCCTGTATTATCGCTCTGTTTAGACTTTCCACCATTTGCTTTATGTTGCCATATCGTGTATTTATGTTTTCACAATATTTGTCTGTTAGTATGGCAAATCTGTCCCAATCTGCTCGTTTGTAATTCCAGCGGGGCAAGGGCTTTTGCTCCTGTGGAACATACTCCATATTCATTTCAAGCTTGATTGGTCTGTGGTCACTACCTGCTAATTGGTCCAGCACATGGCGATCGATTTTGTGGAGGATGTCTCCTGTGCAGAAAGCTAAGTCTGGAGTAGAAGTGGTAAGCCATCTTCTGGAGTAGAAGCTCGGTGTGTCATCCGCTTTGTTGAGTAGATGGAGATTTGAGTCTATTTCCCAGTCCTCCAATTCATCTCCTCTTTTGTCAGTATCTGGGTATCCCCATCTTTCTGAACGGCTATTAAAGTCTCCGACAATAATGCAGTTTGTGTCAGTTATTTTCATGTTTGAGAGTGTAAGGTCCTTATCTGCTGGGCTATACAGATTGTAGATTCTTATTTTCACGTCCTTTATCATTATATCAACACCTATAATTTCCGTTTGGTTGTCAGAGATCACAGATACTTCGCTGCAAGGTATTGTATTTCGTGTAAGTATTAGAACTCCTCCTTTGTGTCCTTCGCGGTCAAAACGTGTGGCCTGATATCCTCTGACTGAGAATTTGTGATTGGCGTTGAGATGTGTCTCTTGAATGCATGCCACATCTATTCTATCTTTATGAAGACGCTGTGTTAGGGAGTCTTTCTTCTTGTAAACTCCTTCGGCATTCCACTGTAGTATGTTGAGTGTCCGGGGTATTTGGTCAATAGCTCTTAACCTACTCCTCTGTGCCTTGACTCCACAGCACAGGGGAAGGTGACCACCAGTAGTCATGGGTGGACCCCCTCGAGGCAGGGGGCCCGGCACTATCACCGCCTGATGGGACTTCACGGGATTAGCACCATATCGATTAATTTTGATTTGTGACATCATGAATTAAGTTAGTTGCACTTCTTTGTCAAGCCTGTGGCTCAGTACATCCGATTTCGACAAGCATTTTTCGGGATGCTTTCCCTAGCCCTTGACTGTCCCCAGTCTACCTACAAGGCAGCAGGTTTGTGCGTCACTTCGTCTGGTCCCTCTCCCTTGACCTGTCCGACATGGGTGACCCTACCAGTAGCTGTGCTACCGTCGGCATAGCTCTTGGGGTCATTGGAACGCTCAAGCCCCTCTACCTCGTCAAGGTGGACGCACGGCAGAGGGGAGAGGAATAATTCGACTGGCGTAGAAAGATCTATACTAATACCAGTCTCAAAGATGGTAAAAGACGGCAAAACCAAGTGGCTAGTGACTTTACAGTCTACTTAACTGTGTAGTAAAATTAATAGGACACATTATTAATGGTAGGCTAATGAGGCATCTGGAAGAAAAACATCTTAATTCCATAACCAGCAGGATTCAAAAATACAGATCAACTGAAGGTCAAATAGCCTACATAGCTCAGGAAATAGAATGTGAAAAAGCACACACTCTGGGTGTGGATATATTTAGAAAAAGCAATTTGAGAAAGTATGGAAAGATGGACTTCTCATCCTTGACTTTGGAATGTAAATTACAAGTACCTCATAAATCAGAGTGGGTTTTCATGATGGCCAGGGACACTGGTAATAATAAAAGCTAATCCACACACAAAAGTCAGTCCAGTGCATTAGAAGTGGTTAGATGTGTATGGACTACGTTTGAGTTAAAAGCGAGCGAAAGCAAGAAAAGGAAATTATTATAAAAGCAATAACATGACAGGGGGCAAAAATAAAATCCTAATCTGCACAGTTCGCGGCGACTGCACTATCCAGGCGGCCTTAATCCCTCAGGCTCAAAGACCCCTCTGCCATACACCGCAAGGTACTAACTACTATATTGGCAGTAAATGACAGTAACAATAACATGGGAGCCGATGAGAAAGTTCTCAAGAAGATATATTTAAATATATGTACATTGGAAAAGTGAGACCAATCCTTAATACCGTAATGCAACATGGGTTAGTTAGTCGACAGATCATCCTCATTGCACATCGAACCATTCAGTCCATAAGTGCTCGGATCCCCTCCTCAGTAAATCCCGCATCGTGTAGAGGCTCACGGCACCAATTCTGTGTTGGTTTATTACTCTTCTTTGGCTTCCTGTGTAGTGCTCTTGTTTGGCTACGCCTCTTTTAACTTGCTGTTCTCGCAGCCTGACCATGGTTGTAGATTCCCAGTCATCGATTAGTTCTCGTAAACGACTTACTTCTTGTAGAGCATTCAGAATGTCAGCCTGGTCCATATCACCTTCCACGGTAGTCCTACCTGCAAGCCTGTCAACCTGCTCATGCCATTGTACACCTGCATGCCCTGGCACACCTGCATGCCCTGGCACGAAGATGAAACTAATCTTTGCCAGCCGACACCGCTCCAGAGACAGCAACCACTCTCTTTGGACCCACCCCATCTCTATCATCTTGAGCATACTCATTGAGTCACTAAGGACACATGCCCGATTGAATGTCTGTGTCTCACGCCATGTTATTGCTTTACTTACTGCCATGACTTCCATAGTCAGGCTACTTGTGGTCAAAGCAAAAGCGCCAGACTCTTCCTTCACAATGTTTCCTCCGGCCTGAGCCTACAGGCCCATGAACTTCTCACTCCTCGAACGACCGACCCATCCGTGAAAATGACCGCATCATCCTCTAACGAATTCTCGAAGATCAGCGCCTGTACTTCCACCTCCACAGCAGCTGGATTTTCTTGTCTGCATTTCCTGTCTAATTGGATGCACACTGAAAAGGATGTACAGAACTCTGTTGGCACTTGTACACACTCCTGGCCAGGTTAAGTCCTCAAGTGAACACACCTGCTGAAGAATGTCTTCAGCTTGATCCATCCACGACTTTCCTCTTTTTAACCTGCTGCCCTTTACCTTCTTGATCTCGCTGTGCAGAGTATGTTGTATGTTTGCGTTGACTCTGAGATAGGCACGTGCTTGGCAGAATTGTATTCTATCCCTCATGGTTGGAAAATCAAGAATGTAGCGCATCGCCCTGCATGCTGTATCTCTTGTACATCCAAGAGTAATGAGCATAGCTTCGTTCTGTATCCTTTCCATCCTTTCTATCTACTTATGGCTGAGAGTCAGGATCGCCATCGCATACTCCAAAACAGAAAGGACAGACCCTCGTAAAGAAGACGTAGTTGGCGCTGCTCACAGTTTTCCGCCACCATCACCCGCATTGCAGCCAAACCCCGCTTCACTTTTGTTATCACCTGGTCTACATGCTCAGTATAAGCTAGACTTCGATCAAATCGTATGCACATGTAATTCATCGCCTGCGTTCTTTCCACCGTCTCTGCACCCAGATTTACAGGTGGCGTTGGGGTGTTGACAATATGGTTATTCAAAGAGAACCATATCACGTTGCCATTGTTGGGTTGACCAATTCCCCCAGCTTCAACACATCAAGTGCTTATGCGATTGAGTTCGGTTTGTAGTTCCACAGTAACCTGACCTCTATCCTTGCCCTGACGATACACTAAAACATCGTCTGCATACGACAGTGTCCTCCCCGTTCCTATGATTTGCTCGCTGGTGATTCTCACAGTGTAGGCGTTGAACAGTACCGGAGATAATGGTGATCCCTGTGTCAGGCCAGGATATATTGTTGTTGGTTCTGAAGTCCAACTGCCACATCTAAAGACTGCTTTCCGCTGGAAGAGGGCTGCAGCGATCCAACTAAGGAGGAATGGACTTATCTTGGGTTCAAGAAGCTGAAGCATTAAAACATCCAATGATACTCTGTTGTAACTACTGAGCGTAATCTTGCCAAGAAATGAACAATCAGCTGAAAGATACTGAACCGATGTTGACAGCGATGTCCTGTAAAGAATATGCGGAAAAAAACTGTCAATCTATAACAGTGTGACCTGTTATAGTGGTTATATGGCATTATAGGGCTAGCTGATGCGCAACGTAAAGATTAGTTAGTAAGCAGTGCACGGGTGAGCACCGTGATTTTGGGTTGGCACTGAGCGTGTCGTAGGGTGACAAGTTAGTTACCAAACAGAAGCCGTTGTACCATCAGCCAGATAAGCAGCATACTGGGTTTACTTGGTTCCATCATGATTGAATTTGAGCATGCTTCAGTTTGTAAAATAAGAAATCATTGTCTTTTGTATACCACTGCTCTTTTGGTATGGAACATCAATAAACAACAAAACTTATATTGCTGCGGACTTTGCTTCACGTCATTTTAGTCAGAAGTTGACGTTGGGAATTGTATCTTCTATACGACACGGCTACCCTTGGTCCCCCTGCTACTCTGCCATAGGGGGTGCCTATTTTGTTGCCTTCGGGACCAGGATTCGAACCTGGGCAAGTGGGATTGTCGCGGAGTTGAATTGCCAGAACCGCTACCTTGCACGCCATCGTGTTGCTGGGCTTACCAGAGCCACTACCTTGCACGCCACCATGTTGCTGGACTTACCAGAGCCGCTACCTTGTATGCCACCGTGTTGCTGGGGTTACCAGAGCCGCTACCTTACGCCACCGTGTTGCTGGGCTTACCAGAGCCGCTACCTTGCGCCACCGTGTTGCTGGGCTTACCAGAGCCGCTACCTTGCACGCCACCGTGTTGCTGGGCTTACTAGAGCCGCTACCGTTGCACACTGCTGACTTGCTAGAGCCTGCCTTGGTCAGTTGCTGAGTGCCATTGACGTCGGGACATAACCAGAGGATAGGACTCGCACGCCCGGTGAAGTGACCATATTTAATTATATTAAATATAATTTTGGTTAGTCTTAATTATAGTTGTTACTTCATGGAGCCAGGAGAGGCTTCGTTGGGTCAGGTATTAGGAAGCATGGGGGGAGCTATATTCAGGTTGGATATGTCATTGAAACAACAAGGAGTGGGTACTGACATAGAAAAGTTTAGTGGTAAGGCAAAAAATTTCAAGAAATGGATGGTGGCCATAGAAAAATATGCTTTTTTGATAGGAGCTACCGATGAAGGGAAGAAGAAAATAGCTTACCAGAGTAGTTTAACACCGGTTTCTGATCACATTCGACGGAAATTAGAAGGAGGGGTGGCTGAAACTTGGGAAGAGTTTAAAGATGATCTGGCCCATAAATATGCCGAGATCACAGATCCGCAACATGCCTTCTCAGTTTTAAGACAGTCTAGACAAGAGAATGGAGAAAGTGTACAACTATATAGTGACAGATTAGTAAATTTAGCAGAAGAGGCATTTTTAGGACAAAACGGGCAGGGTGAAGAAGTAGAAAGAATGTTGGTGGGGATATTTGTAGATAGGTTGTGCTCAGATGGACTAAAGTTCAAGTTAATGAGGGAAAACCCGGTAAGGCTGTCGCAAGCAGTGGATATAGCTATACAGGAGGAAAGCTTGAGAAGAAGATTTAGGCTACGAGTAGGGAGAGAAATAGGAAGTAATAATGAACAAAGAATAGAAGAATCTATGGAAGTAGGGCAGGCGAGATGTTGATGGAGGAGAAATAGAGTGAATGAGACTAGGGCTGAAATACAAGCAGTGGCAAGAAAAAATGAAGGGATTTTTGATAGGGGGAGGCCTATGTTAAATATGAGAACTCCTGCAAGGGGAACAGTAAGTAGTCCAGGTATAGTTTGTTGGAATTGTGGCCAGAGTGGACCTATTTTTAGCTTTTGCAATAACAGGCTCGGTCGGTTAGATACGCGGAATCCTGCTAATGGGAGACAAAATAGAAATTTTAAAGCAGAAAGAAATTTTGGAAGGTCAGAAACTAAGGGAAACTGGCGTCCTACTTACTAAACAGGGCCTGCGGTAGGGGGGGGGGGAAATAGAAAGGTCCCAAGATTTAAAGAAAATATTAATTACCCAAGTGCAATGAATATGAATAAAAATGAATGTAGGGTAGTACGGTCTCAAGTTGGAGAGATAAAACAAGCTTCCGTAGATATAACTGACCCGAGTTCATGTATAGTAGAGGTTGGAAAATTTAGAATCAGAACACTGATCGATTCAGGGACACAAGTGAGTGTCATCAAAGAAAAAATTTCTGTACCGCATTATGAAAAATGTCAAAATGTTAAACAGTCAAGACACTCTTCACTCTGTCACCGGAGAAACCTTAGGGGTAGTCGGTCAAACAATAATAAATTTTAAGCTGGGAGGAATAAATGTAAAACACCTCTTCCATGTAGTTGGGAATTAAAACAGAAACATGATATTAGGTAGAGATGTTTTAGTGAAGAACGGTATAAGGGTTTATTTTGATTTGCGTAAGTTGAGATTTCAAAATGTTTATGTTGATTTGGAGGAGGATATGAATGTATCAGCCCTAATTAGAGTAAAAAAGATATGACATTAAAACTTTTAAAACTTAAAACAATTTGGTGCAGGAAAAAATGAAAGATAATCCCTATTTTACGGTGGGTCAGACAGTTAGGATAACAGAATTAGAAAGGGAAGTAATAGATGAACCTGGCCTAGAAGTCCCAGATGGAATAATGACATTAGAGAAATGCTTTAGCTTTCCGGTGATGGTCATAAACAATACAGAGAAGGCAATTAAATTATGTAGGGGATGTGTGATTGCCAGAGTAGCAAATGATACCAATGTTACACTATCACCCGGACGAGAAGAAACGTCAAGAGATGCAAATGTAGAAAAAAGAAAGGTTGCCCGAAATACCTCTAAAGAACGCACCAGTGGAAATGGATATGGACCGAATATTATAATTCAGAATTGTAATGATTTACCTCGTGCGTTGGGGGAACATCCAATTCAAATAAACTCAGTAGATACGGGAACGCAGAGCATGAATAGGGAGCAACAATTGCTAAAACAGTTAAAGACCCAACAAGACTGTACAAATATTTTGAATGAATTTGTGAGGGAACATCAGGACGTTTTTGCAATCAATGACCTGGAGCTAGGCAAGACCAAAACAGTCACTATGGAAATAAACACTGGAAACCACCCTCCAATCAGTTTAAAGCCTTATAGGACTCCTTTACGGAATAGAGAAATAGTAGAGAAGGCGATAGAGGATATGCTAAAAGCTGGAATTATAGTACGGTCAAAGTCCGAATGGTCGTCCCCAATTGTAATGGTCACTAAGAAGGACGGTTCTCATCGATTCTGCTGCGATTACCGGGCCTTGAATAAGATCACCAAGAATGTGGCGTATCCATTACCAGTGATTGATGACATTTTGGGATTGCTTAATGGTTCCACTTTCTTCACCACGCTAGATGCTGGGTCGGAAGTATATTGCATTCCCATGTCGCCTGATGCTCAGAAGAAGAGTGCCTTCTGCACTCACGTGGGTTCTTACGAATTTTTACTTATGCCTTTTGGATTACGAACAGCGCCCTCCCATTATATGTTGCTAATGAACCAGGTGTTTGAAGGGATGCAAAAATTTGCCTTAGCGTGCATAGACGACATCTTGATATTTACAGTAGGGAACGTACAGGACCACCTAGAACACGTAAGGTTGGTTTTTGATAGGTTGAGAGAACATCAAGTAAAACTAAAGTTGAGTAAATGAGAATTTTTAAAAACAGAAACAAATACTTGGGTTTCATTATTGATACAGAAGGAATCAGACCAGATGAAGATAAAGTGAAAGTGATCAGAGAATTACCTCCCCCGACTGCCGTGAGAGAAGTAAGAGGGTTCATTGGGATGTGCGGATATTACAGAAGATTTATTCCAAACTTTGCACAAATAGCAGAACCTATTACCAACCTAACCTGCAAGTATGCACGATTCAAATGGAGTGAAGATTGTCAGAGGGCATTTGATTTCCTTAAGAATAGCTTGACGTTAGTCCCATTACTGGCACATCCGGACTTGGATAAACAACTGACTCTGTATACAGATGCCTCGGATACCGCCATAGGAGCATGTCTAACTCAACCATATGATGGAGCGAGCTCATGGATACCAGGAATCAGGAATGAAAGGCCGATCTATTTTCTTTCCCATAAACTTAGCAAGTCACAAAGAAAATGGGCGACGGTGGAAAAAGAAGCATACGCCATTCACGATGCATTGCAAAAGTTGAACTACTATTTACATAACGCCGCCTTTGTAATCAAAACTGACCATATGCCATTAAAATCCTTATTGGAGGCTCCAGTTCAAAACAGAAAGATACAAACCTGGGCACTGAATTTGCAGGGTTATAATGCGGGAATTGAATATATTTCAGGAAAAGAAAATACCTGTGCTGACTTGTTTTCTAGAATTCCCTATCCAGATGTATCCGATGAAGAGAATGAAGGTGAGCCGGAGATAGATGATCGAAACTGGCAAGTAAACATACTAGATTCGGGTAAGTTAAACAGAAAAATTTTAGAAAGTCCCCAAACAGAGGAGAATTCAGGACAGGTAGCAGAAGAATCACAATTATTACAATTCGATATGAGAGTTGAACAAGAACTGGATCCAAGAGTAAGAGAAATAAAGCAGAAACTGAGAGAAACAGGGGGAAACAACCTCAAGAAGAATTTCGTCGAATTACAAGAAGACCGACAATTGTATTATATCAGTGAAAAGGGAGAAGAGAGTAGGCTGCGGAAATACACCCCGAAACATTTAGAAATAGAGGTATTAAAAGCATACCATGAGAAAAACGGCCACCGTGGTCAAGATAAGTTGTTTAATGCCCTCAAGATCAAGTATTATTGGCCGAATCTATTTAAGACCATTCATGAAAATCTGATGAGTGTGCTGGCTGGAGTAAAGTCCGAATCCTCGAACTTTACTTTCAACGGTAGGCATATGTGACGAAGTCCCCAGCTTCCTCTTCATCTTTTGCTTAAATTGGAGTAAATTCTTTTTAAAACCCTTATGTAATTATAGAAGAATTTAATTTCGTTTTTATTCCTATATATCTATGTATAGACAGTACATGGCTATAGTTTAAAGTAACTCCTATTTAATGTTATTACTTTAATATGAAGTAATACGGTACATTAAGATCGGGGGAGAGGCTGAATTTACAAAGTAGTGTACCCAGCCAAATCTATAAATTTGGCTACGACTATTTCACAATTTGGTCGGCGAAATTACGACAACGAACTCCCTGGCACGACCACTTCCGGTCAGGAGAAAAATAGCTAAACTCGTTCTTTCGCAATACAGACGTCGGGGTAGAAACATGCTAGTAACTAGGCTCTGAAAAAATACTTATACAGTGTTAAGAGTTTTATCTTTGGCGCGTATTACGGCCATAAATATATTTAAAATATATTAGAGAGATACCTAGAGCAGTTTCCGTACCCAAGTGTGGTCAGTAGATTAGAAGGGTAAGGAATAGTTATGTGTATCGATATAATATATTGCCGTGTGCGCCCGAGATTTCCGTGTGTAGTTATAGTTGGAAACCGCCGATAATAGGTTAATTTATCTAATTATTTACCATAATAATTATTTTACCGACTAAACTCGATCGCGTATATTATACTTCGTACAGGTAGTTTACTAAGCACGCAGGGTAAAACGTAACTGTGTAGAAAATTACCTTTACATGAGGTTTAGAGAGGTGTAGCCGATTTGAGATAGTTGTAAACTTGATAAAGTCGGATAGAACCCAATTTTCGATTAGTCCGCATAGCAGTAGACTAGGCCATACTAATTGAGCCGTTAGTTGAGGAATAACACGAGGCAGTTCCTAGTAATAATATTGCGAGGCCGCGAAAATAGATCTTACTAAACACGTACAAATGTCAAATACTAGCGTGGTAGATCCTAGGCATGTTCGTTAATTTTTATCGGTGATTTCTCACCAATTCGCAGTCCTGTTCTTGCCTGCCACTCCATTAACTTTCAGCCTATCATATTCTATTATGATAATTACATAAACTGTATTTTAAAATATACGTTATATAGAATCATTATTAATTATATGCTAGGAATATAGCTTCAGAATTTGAACATAAATATCTATAATAGGTAATCTGTTTAATAGATTGTATTCATATCTACCTGTAGATTACTTTGTAATTATTGTATTTTAATAATATAATTATATGCATTATATGATTATGTTTAATTATTACTGAATACTTATTATATTCACTTATAAGAAAGCTTAGAATGATTTTATTGAGCTGTTTTCTTAGGTCAGTGTTTTACTATTGATCCTAGGATAGGGAATAATAGGGAGCAGGGATAGATAGCTCATGCTATTTTGTTTCTGAAAATTTTATGAGATGTAATCGGCCATCAGGAACAATCCATGGCCGATGCTTACCGATGTCTCGACAGAAGAGTCAACTGCTCTCGCTGTATATATTTCACAGATTTGACACCTTCAGCGCCAAGCTTTAGATGCGCTAACCTGTGTGACTCATTGTGAAGCATCACTCACCATCTCACTTATGCCCACTAACTAGGGTTTACATGCACTGTGTAAGCCGGAGAACCAGAAGATAAGTGGCCAAACTTACCGTTGGCCACCACCACCATCATCATTCAACTCAAAAGATACTATAGGCCAAAGAGTTACGTCAATGATTAGACCGTTTAGTAGATTCAAACCATAAGATTAGATATTCAAGAGAATAGAGGGAAGTGTACCACCCTTTTCATGTACAGGGCTGCCTCCAGTGGAGCACCCAAAGTGTTATCATATATTAAATATTAATGTGAGTTTAATTTTACAACCTCTAGTTGTTACCTCAGTAACCTTGGTCATAGCAGTGTGAGAAGTACGAAAGTTTGTCGCTTTTAAATATTTTACTCTGTCTTTCTCCGTGTCGGTGAGAGTGATTAGAGTTTGGGGGCTTGAGCTTCGTTTTTATTTCAGGCACGTAGCTAGACAACCTTGGTAGACTGTCTTTATCATACAAGTATAGTTGTACGCCATTCCTGTCTGCCTGAACACTGTCAGAAGATTAGACTTGTTCTGGGACCTTTACTCCGTCTAGAATAACGAGCTATTCAGTCTTGTCTTCTCCAGTGACTTATTTTTCTATTCTTAGAAAGTCTATCCGCAGCACTTTGATAGATTCCTTATCATCGTAGCTGACGCTACGCTACAAGTTGTTGTATCGTCTTGTTCGTTTTCTCTGTTGTAGTATGGTCTTAGCATATTAATGTGGAATATTTTATGTTTGTCTTTTATTTGAATTTCATAGTCTACAGCTGAAATCTGTCTTATTACTTTAAATGGTCCTTGCCAAGACTCAGTCAATAAATGTCTGTCACTAGGTAAGAGAAGAAGTACGTCCTGTCCAGGTGTCAACGTTATTGTCCTGTTACCTTTGTCTGCATATTGTCTATATGTAGCACCAGATAGTTTCAGTGCTTCTTTTGCAATTGTACAAGATTTGACACGCAATGGTGTAACGTATACGTATGATGATATGGGTTTAAGTAAAGGAGTGGCTTCAGTTAACATCTGATGATAGATACTCAATGGGCCACGTGGTTTGGCACCATAGATAAGTTCAAAAGGAGAGAATCCAGTACTAGAATGTGGCACTTCGCGATAAGCAAAAAGTATAGCAGGCAAATATATGTCCCAGTTGTTGGGATGTTCTTGCGTGACTTTAGCAAGCATATGCTTTAAATCACCGTTAACCTTCTCTATGATTCCAGTTGAGTGAGGGTGATATGGAGAATTAAAACATTGTTTCACCCCTAACATTTTGGTGAAAGCTTGAGTAGATGCGGCAATGAACTGGCTTCCTTTATCTGATAGGATAGTGTCTGGAAATCCTATCCGTGAAAATATATGGAAGAAAACTTCCATTATATCATTGGCAGTTATGTTCTTTAACGGAATCGCTTCAGGCCAGCGGCTACATAAATCAATGATGGTAATAATATATTTATTCCCTCTGGTTGTTATCTGATTAAGAGGGCCCACTATGTCGACAGATATTTTCTCAAAAGGTCGACTGGCTAAGTCAGTAATTTGTAATTTTGCCTGTGGGTGTTTACCTTTCTTCACTAGTTTTTGGCAGATGTCACAACTTCTGCAATATTGCTTAATGTCATTGCAGAATCTGGGCCAATAAAACTGTGTTAGTAATCTTGATCTGGTCTTAGAGTATGCCATATGCCCTGCAAGAGGTATATCATGGGCAAGATGTAAGGCTTGCTTACGGTATTCAATTGGCAAAACAGTTTGCTCTGTTGTGCTGTCACCTCTGGTATAGTACCTGGTGAGGATGCAATTTTTCAAAGCAAAATGCCATCTTGCATTTTTGGTTACCTTTGGCTTTTGGCCGATCAGATTAAAATATTTAGACAATGAAGGATCAGCCTTTTGGGCTGTTACAAAAGTCTCCTTCGTGGTTTTAGGAGGTAGTATCACTGGGCTAAGCATTTCTATAGCCTCAGTTTGATTTATTTCATCTTGCACTCTAGCAGTAGATCTAGTTACTGCGTTCACACATTCAATGATATCAGATGGTGATGAAACAGTTTGATCAATGATGTCATGAGATCTTAGTGCTACATTAGCTACCATACATTCGTTTGGTGATACAACATTATCAATGATGACATGTGATGGTGATGATGTTATGTTCTCATCAATGCAAACAGATGTTATATCATGAGGCATATCATTCACCTCTGGTAAATTTCCAATGATAATATCACACACAGGGTTAGTTAATGCTGCGCATTTTACTTTCCCAGTGAGGAAAGGTGTCTGAATATATGCCCATGCTAATGGGTACTTTTCAATATTTCCAGAGAATGTTCTGCATGTTACGTGCCTGCCTGTATAGTCTGTAGGCATTATGAACTTTCTCTTTAGTCCAATAAGTTAACTTCCGGTGTCCCGAAGGACTTAGCAGGCTTGCCATTCACATATCCCTGGTGGATGTTTATTCTGCCTTTGGAATCTATTACCAAATTAGCTTCTTCATTGGCAATAGGAATGGAGTGGCCGCATGTCAAAATGCCATCTTCATAAAAGGTATTACAAACAGTACATTTATTTGCGTTAAACATGTCAAAAGCCTGTGCTGAGTTCACAGGGTGTTTCTCTGATTGTTCTTCATCTGATGATGAACTATCAAATAAGGCGGCATTTGCTTTCTTGGTCATTTGCCTTCCTTTACAAGCATGACGCCAATGCCCGTACGCCTTACAGAGGAAACATTTACGTGCATTTTTGAAGGATTTACGTTCCTTATCTTGGCTATTTATGATGTTCTGTAGATATGTAAGATATGCTGGGTTCTTGTCACATATCTCACCTTGGTGGTGTGAAAAGTTACAATATCTACAATGATTGTATTTCTCAGAAGTAGGCTTATATGGTTTTTGCCTATTATAGGGTTCTGATCGAGGTTTTTCATAGTTAGCCGATGCTACAAAGTTTGTATCAGTAGCTTCACTAGCAAAACAATGTTTATTGGCTGTATAATAAGCCGAACCACGTCTCTCAATCTGATCTACACTCGTACATTCATTCTCTTGCAAAAATTTTGAAAATGCTGATGGAAGGGATGAGATGACTTTATCCCTGATGATGAGATCTTCTAATTTCTGATAATCTTTATCTATTTTAGCTGCTGAAGTCCATTTTGTAAATATGTCTCGGACTAAGCAGAGGTAGTCAGAGAACGTTTGAGTCGGTTTTGGACTCAACTTGCTGAATTGTTCTCTGTAACCTGCCTCGTCTAGCATAAAATGTGCCATAATCTTTGATTTTAGATAATGGTAATCTTTTCTGAGGTCTTTGGGGATAGTCTCTATGACTTTCAGAGGCTCCCCTGACAAACTCCTCATGTAAATAATGTTCCATTCAGAAAGTGGGACCTGGTAATGGTCCATTAAGGTTTCAAAATTCTGGGTGAAGGCTGCAATGCAGTCACCTGAGGTATAATTTCTCACAATACCTTGATACTTTTTGTACTGGTTTTCTTTCTCCAGTCTTTCAGCTTTCTTAGACTCTTTGTTTATGGCAGTGTCAGTTTCGAGCTGTTTAATTTTTAGTTGTAACTCAAGCTCTTCTCTTTTACTCTGAGCTGAGATTTCTGCCTTCCTCAATTCATTATCTAGCTCTGCCTTTTTTAATGCTGCCTCTTGCTGTTTGGCATCTCTTTCAGTCTCTGCCTGCTTTAAAGCTCTTTCAGCCGCTCTTTCTTCGCGTTCGTTAGCTTTTTCCTGTACTAGGAGGTATTCAGAGTATTTTCTTTCACTCCACTTTGTTAACTCATCACCAGTTAACTTCAGCTTTAAACCCATCTCGATGAAGTCGTTTAATGAAGACATGATGGAAATTTAAATGCAAATGAGTTGTCAGACACACAATTTGTTACAAGTTGTTAGTAAAGTGAAAAATTTACAATTGTGTTCAACTTACAATTTGTGCCCAAATTTGCATCCGAAAGTATATAGAAAAAAAAAATATACTCAAGTGTACTGGATGCGGTGGAGAACGGTTCAAACCAGGGCTAGGAACTGTAGGGTCGCTACTTCAAAACACAAATGACCTCTACGGGCAAGGGTTTCAGATGGCACAGAAAACCTGCTTTGTTTTTGGAGGAAATAAATTAGAGTCTATCTGATGTGGTGTGTATGCTTGTCACTAAGTTTTGATTAGATTTGTATGGCGTTGAGTGTACTTGTAGGTCGTAATGTCGTCGGTCAACAATTTTTTCAAAATCACAAGTCACTTTCTTTCTGAAACTTTTTGCTTTCCACAACTAACTTCACAAATACCATCTAAATATATCTCAACACTCTACAACACTGATGACACATCACTTACATCAAGATGACATTCAGTATGGACATAGACATCAAGTTTACAAGATGGCGACAAGGTCACAATGGTGACAATTTCACAATGTCGACAAGGTCAAAATGGCGACAAGTTACACAATCACTGATGTTTTACACGTTTACAATATCAAACAAATGTATGTACTTTACGTTCACATCTAGCCTCCATACTCAAACAATCTAATAATATATATAAGGATGAGCCTTCACGATCACATTTAAATGTATATTAAAGCCGGACAAAAGTCCTCACGTTCACAAATCTAGGTTCAAATCTTAATTAATTTAAAGCCGGACGATGCCACCACGTTCACACATGTCAGGGTCTTAAACCTGGCTCGTTATACCTAACACATGTGAGACAAGTACAAGTACAACATGATTGGACTTGAGACACAACGACACGAAGTTCAATGGATTTATTTACAAGTCACATGCAATACGATCTAGTTTGGCATGTGATGATCATTACAATACATATACAATACATCAATACACTTACAGACAACCCACAGCTTTACAGTCTATCTCACAAGATGTACAAGCACTCGACTTTCGGGCACAGAACTACACAAAGCCTTTCTCTACCCACACGTCCTGTCTGGTCCGAGTACCCAAGCTGTCTGTCTGTTTCTCGCAAAGCGCTTGCCCTCTGTGGATTGGCTTCACGAGGACTGCGTGCGTCTTGCTTTGTCCTTGCCTGACCGCTGGCTATCGCGTCAGCCAGCAACCTGCGGGCAGGTAACTAATACTCGCCTGGCGGGCGTAACGATGTTACTGCATCCCGGTTGGGGACTATTCGCCTGGCGGGCGTAACGATGTTCCTGCATCTCGGTTGGAGACATTCGAGATTCTGACAGTGATGCCCATAATGAATCGACATTGATAGTGTCTTCGGGTTGTTGTGGATAACAGCATAACCTGAAGTGGCCATAGGATGAGTAACGTTCAGAGCCATGATGTTGGAGGGTTTAAGAAGTGATGCCCATAATGAATCGACATTGATGGTGTCTTCGGGTTGCTGTGGCTAACAGCATAACCTGAAGTGGCCATAGATTGACTAACGTTCAGAGCCATGATGTGGAATGTTTTAAGAGTTGATGCCCATAATGAATGGACAAGTTGATAGTTTTTTCGAGTTATTACAAATATAAAGTGACTATGGTATAAGAGAAGCTCAATTATTGGAGTTTTGCTTGGATTTTTTTAGACTTTATTACAAAAAGTCTCAATGTGACAATTTAGGGTAATTGTGAGTGTTTTAGATATTTTTGATGTGAGGAAGTGTTCTTCTTTCCTTCTATAGATCTCTGGTGGCCACCAATTATTTTTTCTGTCTATCCTTGTGTGTGTTTTTTTTTTTTTTTTTTTTTTGGGGGGGGGGGGGGGGGGGGGGGGTTTGGTGTGAGTTAATTCTTCTTCTTCTTCTGCGTTCATCCGGATTTTTTTCCCCGGATGTGACTGCGTTGTGCCTGTTTACAGCAGAGCTGCGTTCTTGCGCCGTTAGGCCGACACATCCGACTTCTGCGGGCATTTGTTGACCGGGTTAACCTTCCCGGGGCGGGTTAATTCAAGAATGTCATTAAGAAGGGTTGGAGAATTTTGAAACATACTAATGGTGATGTAAGTGTAATAATTTTAAGGATTGTGGGGTATTCATGTTGATGATGATACAAATAGTAAGGTGTAATAATTGAATATTATGAGGTCTTAAGCGAATAGCTGTGACCATGGGGAAATGATGACGAAGAATAAGCATTAATGGGCCATAAGAGATGGCTGTTGTTCACTGCGAATAATCGAAGAAGTTTTAGTGTTGAGTAATGTTGTGGGTAGTAGTAGCGGATAGCTATAAATCCCATAAGTAGTTGAGTAATGTTGTGGGCAGTAGTAGCGGATAGCTATATGTCCCATAAGTAATTGAGCAATGTTGGGGGTAGTAGCGCATAGCTAGTATACCCCCCTTAATTAATGAAGAAGTTAATAAGAGTCAGGAAGATTCCAATGACTGGTTTAATTATGAGAAATTATGGTGTAGACTTACAAAAAGTCCAATGATATATGCTCGTATAGAATAGATTAGTTGGAGTTTTTGGTGCTTTTAGAATTAAAGTATTTAAAGGTTTTGTTAGGGTTGAATATGTTATAGTTATGAAAAAATATGTTTTGTTCCAAGACTTTTCTTCGAAAAGTCTTATCATTAAGAAGGGTAGGAATCTATAACAGTGTGACCTGTTATAGTGTTTATATGGCATTATAGGGCTAGCTGATGCGCAACGTAAAGAGTAGTTAGTAAGCAGTGCACGGGTGAGCACCGTGATTTTTGGTTGGCACTGAGCGTGTCGTAGGGTGACAAGTTAGTTACCAAACAGAAGCCGTTGTACCATCACCCAGATAAGCAGCATACTTGGTTTACTTGGTTCCATCATGATTGAATTTGAGTATGCTTCAGTTTGTAAAATAAGAAATCACTGTCTTTTGTATACCACTGCCCTTTTTAGTATGGAACATCAATAAACAACAAAACTTATATTGCTGCGGACTTTGCTTCACGTCATTTTAGTCAGAAGTTGACGTTGGGAATTGTATCTTCTATACGACACGGCTACCCTTGGCCCCCCTGCTACTCTGCCATAGTACGCGTACTCAAGATCAAACACTTGTATGTGTTATAGAAACACTGAGACGGGCATAGCACATCCTTACTATGGAGAACAAGTCTTACAAGTTGAGAGCATCGACTTCTTTACCTCGGGTTTTATCCCACATGGTTCCGTCTCTTTCCGCAGGGCGGACTGCCGAAAGCATCGCATAAAGCACGAAACTCCGTAGCTCCAGCGTCGACTCACAGGAGTCTCCGAGAAAATACACTCGTGAACCGAAAGACGTAGCCCAGAATCGAACCCACAACCTTCGGATCGCGAGGCAAACTGCTTGGCCACGGAGACATCCATACTACCTAGAAGAGACCTACTAATAGTCTGCCGACTGATAACTGGAAATTGATGATTCAAGGCTTAAATTTTAAGCAGTCCAGTTACACAGACTGAGAAATCACAATGGAATTCATTCTTTACGCAAACAGTATCAATTTATATCCATCCATCCATCCATCATGTGCCATGCCGGTAAGCGTGGGCGGTCATGTTTTGCCATCTCACTCGATCACCAGAGTCGTGGATCAGCTCCGTGTTTCTGTCTCAACCATGCCCCGTGGCCAATCCATCCAGGTATTTACTTCTAGGTCTTCCCCTTGGTCTGTTCCCTTCGATCTTGCCAGTTGTCACCAAGTTCTCCAATTCATTTCTTCTCATAACATGCCCAAAAAATTGTGACTATCTACGTCTAATGTTTCTAATCAGTTTACGATCTTCATTTATTTCTTGAAGGACTTGTTCATTGGTTTTTCTGTCAGTCCATGGTATTCTTTGCATTTTCCTCAGAAACCACATTTCTGCTGCCATCAGATGTTTTTCAGCTTGACTGCTCATTGTCCAAGTTTCACATCCATATAAAAGTATAGTTTCTATGCAGCACCTCAACACTCTTTTTCTCGTTTCAATTGACATCTTTTTATTGGTCAGTATGTTTTTCATCTTGCTAAGGGCTACTTTTGCCATGGCGATTCTTGTTCTAATCTCTTCAAGGCATCTCCCATCAGATGTTATTACTGTTCCAAGATAATTGTACCTATTCACTTGTTGAAGAATATTCCCATTTACTTGTATATTACATTGTGGTATTTCGTTCTTCCTAGTGACGACCATAATCTGTGTCTTTTTACAATTTAATTTATATCATGTCCAGTTATTTACTTCAAGACTAAAGCTAGTTGTTCATACCACTTAAGTGTAAATCTAGTCTTGTGGTCATGCATTAGCTTATCATAAGGAAATTAATGTATTTTGCTGCTCTCTCTCTCTCTCTCTCTCTCTCTCTCTCTGTCACACACACACACACACACACACACACACACACACACACAAACACACTCTGACTTTGGCATATGCAGGTACGGTGAAACGAGTAAATTTATGCATGTTTTTTTTTGGGTGGATGAGAGAGAGAGAGAGAGAGAGAGAGAGATCAAACAGTCGCTACGCTTTCATAACCAAACTCAAGTGGCCGGTACCTCTAGAATTCACATCGTCAAAGCAGGTGCACATGCTTTAAACACTATTGTTGGTCATGCTTATTTTGACCACATCACTCCTTTTTGGGGAGTCGCGGGGGCGAAATGGTCAAGCCGTTTGACTCTGGCTCCGAAAGTTGTGGGTTCGATTCCGGGCCGCGTCCTTCGGTTCACGAGGGAATTTTGTCGGAGACTCCCGTGGGTCACCATTCGAGCTACGGAGTTTGTGCGACGCTTTCCGCGCTGCGGAAAGAGACTGAGCCATATGGGATAATACCCGATGCAATGAAGTCGACCCTGTTGACTTTTAAGCGAATTTATTTTAACGTAACTCCTTTAGTGGTGATTGGTTTGTACAAATATGAGTGTAACACAAGTACTAAATACGACTTAAGACGTGTCAAACGGCTATTGACTGTTTATGTAGTGTTTCTCTGATACAGTCCTCTTTCCCTTTAAAGTAGTTTTTTGTGTGTTTCTCGAAGTCAGCCTCTACTACGGTACAAAGATGTGTATAAGCCGAATATGGATAATACAGGCAAATTATATTGCACGTTGGGAGCAAGTCACCGCTGATCGCGTTGCGTGGAAGGAAAAGATTAGGAATGGAATAAGACATGTGAGAAAATGATTGCATATAGGTCATACACGGAGCGTGTGGAATTTCAGATGGTGCACGATGGTGGAAATGACCACGTGTTCAGATGCATTCATTGTTGACGAACATTTATCGTGCAAATTGATCTATTCAGTCACATTCGATACTGCCATGGCCTTTTTTTTTTTTTGAAGCACAGTGTATCAAACTATCGCCTGCCAAGTAACAGTAATAGTCAATAGTCTTGTTTTCTAGTTATGAGAATGTTGCGGTCGCAGAAACTTTTACCGTGCTCAGGGTGTACTCAGTTATCGGGGTACGTGGAAAGTCCGAATCGAAAGCCCACTGTGTGGATGTCATTTGCAAACTGCATTCTGGTTTCCGGAGAAACAGCCTGCGGTGAACTGAAGGCCCAATATACTGAAGTGAGGCTAAGCAGACATGTGCAGGACATGACGATTCCTTGGGTGAGCCCAGTACCAGAGCTCTATGTGTCGGTTCTGCAATTATAGAAGCCTCTTTGGATGGCGGAGAATGCCTATGGTCTGCCCCTGCCTTCCCTTGAGGGCTGACTGGGATGTCTTCAGCTGTTCTAAATGGGCTAGCTGGGACGGGGGATAATACCACAATAGTGACAGTCAAACGTCCTAAGAAACACCCGGGAAGGTAATTCGGCCAATAAATACCTGAAGAAGTCGGATGTATTGGCCGAAAGTTTCAAATATCGCCGCTCTGCTGTAAACAGGCACAACACAAGTACGTCTAAAACAACATTCCGGACAAAACGCAGAAGAAGAAAAAGAAGAAGAAGAAGAAGAAGAAGAAGAAGAAGAAGAAGAAGAAGAAGAAGAAGAAGAAGAAGAAGAAGAAGAAGAAGAAGAAGAAGAAGAAGAAGAAGAAGAAGAAGAAGAAGAAGAAGAAGAAGAAGAAGAAGAAGAAGAAGAAGAAGAAGAAGAAGAAGAAGAAGAAGAAGAAGAAGAAGAAGAAGAAGAAGAAGAAGAAGAAGAAGGGGGTATCGGGGGTTATCGGGGGTATTTTATTTCTTTCTCAGAGATGGCTGAGCATGCGATCCACTACAATCATCGTCATGTAACAGGATCTTTGCAGAACGGTGGAGTCACCACGGCCCGTCCTAACGTAACGTGTCTCGATCCTTTGCCAGTTCTCATGTCAATAGTGTATATAATGTATTGTGTCCAACTTCGTGCTGGCCGACCCTGCTCTTCTTCCTAGAACCATGCCTTCCGTCGCTGTTCTCCCCAATCCCTGTGATGTTTAATGTGGCAAAAATCTTTCAGTTTCAGTAACACAACGCTGTTTATATGCCACTTTTCTTTAGTGTTCTGATCTTGTAGTATATCAGTATTTGATTCACTACCACGAAATTGGGGGAAAATCCGCTTTAAGTCTCTTATTTGTAACACTAGCCAATAACTGGATCCAAACCCAGCAGTTTTCCAGCTAGAGTCGGACATTTCTAAGCCACCTCTACGTTGACTCTAGCAATACCATAAAGTGGGCATTGGACATTCAGATCAGTGTTCATATGGAAAGACAAGTAAACAGCTACAACTGATGGTTGCGTAATTTTCAGTGGTGATATTACTTTGTGAGAAAACGCCGATGAGAGAAACCCAAGAGGGGCTGCCAGTTCTGGTACAGACGCTGAACCACAAGAACGCATTACACTCAATCTTTTGGCAAGAAGCGAGCACATCTGTTACAATTAATGCAGATATCATTTGCAAATTACACGCTCGTAAAATCGAGCTACAGAATTCAAGCACTAGGTAAATCATCTCCTTGTGTTATTCCATACTCCAAAACGACCCCGAATACGACATACATAGGCAAACCGACTGACTAGGAGAAAAACAAACAATGGAAGATAAACTCTATGGATCACTAAGTGAACTAAAAAAGACAGTGAAGTTTATACAATAAATTGCAATTTTTTTTACGGCGCCCGTGACTCGCCTCCACCCCTTCTCCTGTTAGTTAAAACAGTTCCGCCACTTGAAGGCCAGGAGTTTGACTTTTGCTGCCTGATGTGATGAATGCAAAAACCATGGGGTATTCTGCAAGGGTGGGCGCTCACCCCAACTCTACGGCCCCGGCTATATAACAGCATTTTGGAACCTGGAGGCGGGCCCAACCGTTCGAGTTGGTTTAGGTAAGTGGTTCCCAAGCTTTTCAAGCAGAGGGCCATATCTACTATTTTCGGTAGTTAAGCGGGCCACAACTTTATAAAATTATAAAAGTCGTACAATATCATTCGTACCTTTCTTAACTTTGGTCAACAAAATTCTAAAACGTTAAAGGTAGTCAGTGTCAGTACTACACTGCGGTCATTTCTGTTTGGCTTACAATCAAAATTTCATTTAACAATAGATTTTTAAATTATTAGTTTCGAACATCGCTATTAATGTAATTAATTTACAATTGTAACTGTTATTCATAACCAGTTACTTAAGTTCAGATGCCAGTTTATTAATGTCTGGGCACAAATCTGTCGTGCCCAAAGTCATAAGCGCAGCTAGAATACTGCCGGTGAGTCTGGAACGTTGCGTTTTTTAAATGACGCTCATTGCGGATAATGACTGCTCGCATCCGTATGTCGAACCAAAACGACAAATGTGTCTCTGGGCGAATGAACGCAAGTGTTCAAATTGTTCGACAGGCAATAGTCACCAGCATGAAGTCAAATGATCAGCTGAGGGTGAAGCAGGCAGCTAGAATTGCATTTCAAATCAATTACTTTGTGCTGAAGGTTTTGCTGTAATTGGCAGAGCTTGGCATCAGGACATATGAACGGATTTATGAAGAGGGCAATATTATCCTCCTCTATTGTGAACTCTTACAATCTCGACTGAAATATATCCAGAAGACTTTCAACTTTTACTTTGTACTGTAACATGTCATATTTTTTTCCCACAAGTTGGATACGCCTCTAAAGTCCCTTTAGTCAGCTGTCCGATAAACAGTCGTAGTCTCATATTAAATGAAGAAATGTCGTGGCATAAAGTTGTGAATAGTTTCCCCCCCCCCCCGAATCCTCGCATTTAAAGAGTTTAAATGAGACATGATGGCCACCAAAAATGCCAGGTCATTAAGCCAGTCATCGTTCAGCAGACATTCCCGCTCTCTAGGCAATGCATTTTTCCCCCAGACAGAAACAGATAGACACTATTTTTCAGTGCCCAGAAACGTGACAGAACTTTCCCTGTAGATAGCCATCTGACATCACAGTGTAACAGTAGCTTACCGTATTCCTCGTTCAGGTATGATGGAAGCTATGTGAATTAACGCCTGTGCAGCGCCTTACTTCATTTTGTTCACATGTCTCAGAACAACATCCATGACATGTTTCAGATTTAAAGTCTTTCCATACAGAGCTTCTTAGTGAATGATACAATGATATTTTAATATAGTGCTGCCAAGAAACTGTTCCAATAATGCTAGACAACCATACTTTTTCCACGTCAAATCCGGAGGACCGTCGGTGCGCACACTGTCCACCTTGGTCCATTCTACGTTGTTTTACTCTACACACAACTTCAGAGTTTCAAACAGATCAGTCCCTTTGGTAGTTGCATGCATTGATTCAAGTCCTAGAAGTTCTTCAAAATTATCTTTTATTGCTCGAACAAAAACTGCGACATGAGCTGTGTCAGAAATGATAGTGGATTCATCCACCGCCAATGAAAAAAAAAAAAAAATTAAAATTTTTGATATGTGCTGTTACTTGACGATGAACATCGTTGACTAATTCTTCAACTCACCTGGCCATAGTATTATTAGACAAAGAAATCTGATCAAATTTTGTTTCGCACTTTTTATCACCAAGCATTCTAGAAGCAATTTTAAGGGAAGGTTTGGTTATGTTTTCTGCATCGGTGAACGGCTTCTTTTTGTGAGCCAACAGAAGGGCGATTTCATACGACGCAACAACAGCACTCTCGCTCTGTTCGTTAGCCTTGGTGAATAATGACTGCTGCCTAGTCAGAGAACTTTCTCTATGAAATTTTTTCTTAACTCCAAATTGATCGCATATTGAGGATTTATATCTGAATGTGTGGTCGTGAAGTGTCATTCCAGAACACAAAATCCGCAGATTAAGCAAACTGGTTTACCACTACGGCTAGGCATAAACATAAATTTCTCCGTCCAATCTTCGTTGAATTCACAACAAGCAACATCTTCACATTTTCGCTTTTTACCATTGTTTGATTTTAGATTTTCCACACTCATGTTTATAGGCTTTAACGGTAAATTATTTGAAAAAATCTAATTTCAACACAATACTACCGACTCTGCTAAACAATTGTAACAGATGAAAACATGGCGCCTTGCGCACTCTAATTGGTCGACTAGGCTGGGATATGAGAAGTTCATAACGTTTCGTTGTGAACTGAACAGTCAACAGGCGCATTCAATAATATCTAAGCATAACAACCACGAGCAGAGTAAATTATCGTCCGCTGACGGGGCACTCCGAGTGCATTTAAAAAAATGATTAACATATATTAAACTACGAGGCCTTGCGTGCCACTTTCTTATAGCTGGCGGGCTACAAGTGGCCCGCGGGCCGTGGTTTGGGAACCTCTGGTTTAGGTTATACCATGAAATCACACTGTTTAAACGCGTGGACTATACCGGATGTGATCTTCATACCTATTTGTCCATGTAGATCTAATATTTGCAAATGTACATTACACGTCAACGTTTTTGTATGAATATATAAAATAACTATGTTACATTGTATTAAAAACTAAATAAAAAATTATAACTAATTTAAAGAGAATGACATTTGCGTATAATTTTTGTATTTGCTATGCTACCATAAATAGAAAGTTTGCCTTCCCACATCTCTAACCAAAAATCTGGTAATCGTCTGCTTCTCATGACATACTTCTTGGCGATGTTTAGAGAGGAGTGTTTTATCTTCAACTGATTGGTAATAATTAATAGTATAAATGTTGTCTATTGTCAGTTAATACAGTGAGATATAATAATAGCTATATTCTAATGTTAATGGTTGCTTATTTGATAAAATCAGTATAGTATTGACATTATTGGAAAGCTCAGTAAAATTTAACTTCCACTTGCGGCTGTCCTTATTTCATTTTCATTTATTTTCCGTTGTGCTAATGCTAGGCTATGTCGCCATCGCCGCTATGGTCGCCGACTGATATAACCTAATTACACTCATGTCAGGTTTAGATTAGTTTAGTTTAGTCGACGGATCAACATCACGGCACAGGGGTGCAACCCATAAGTGCTCCGTTCTACTTCCTAACTCAAACCTGATGTGAACTGATGTGTATGATACATGAATGATAAGATAAGATTAAGAATTTATTTTATTACACATTCATGTCGGGTTGGTCGTCGTCCGTGGCTTAGGGTAATGAACACAGTTTCAAAATCCCGACATACTTTATTTGAAGTCAGCAGCAGCTGATTTGGGAGCAGCCAGATAGCTTTTATGTTGATAAAAATTGCCGAGAAAATCACAAACTCGCACATCCAGTTGAGTAAATCCTGGGGTTGATTGCGACATCATAAGGACACGCAACTAACTTAACTACCTCCTTTGTACTCTTTGAGGATTCTCAGCTATCTTCAGGGGAAAAGTCATTGCTGATCAAACCACAATCTTACTGAATACAACCTATGAGGATCAAGCTGGAGATGGTAGCCACTGCAAGTCAGGTTCGCCGAATTTAACCGGAGATTTTTTGCGGTGACTTTTGGTGATTTGCTTTTGTGTCTTCTATATATGAGGACATTACGCGTACTCATGATGTTAAATTCCCCGATTATTTTGAGATCGCGTTAAAACAGACACCGATTACTTGATATAATTTTTCCCTCCACGCTTCTGTATTTCTTGCGCTTTGGGAATCCTTGTTATATCATATACCGGAGAACCAGGCTGCCTAATCTAAGTGGTAAGTAAACCCGTAAACACCGTTTTATGAGACGTGATCCATTGTTCTATTATGTATTATTTAATTTAGCATCTATTTTTACGTGTATTTTTTAACTTTCGAGCATTTAAGTTGGCAATAAATCTTACACTAAAATTATGATCACATGCTGCAGTGTGATATTTCAATGGCGGGAGATAGCAGCTTTCCTTGTCATACTCCAGCTATGACCATTTAATATTGTTATGGAAATATTCAGAGCGACTCCAATGATAATGAATGCATGTTTACATTCAACACCCATTATTGTGTTTATGTGTAATTTTTCATCACTCTATACGGACCAGATTGTTGATAATTTTGCAACTTTCCAACAGGACTTATTTTGTCAAAATGCATCTGCAGGTCCACATGGTGGAATGGATAAGAACGTGTGTTCTTACAAACATCTGGCGTGCTGATGCCAAGGTAAACAGTTCAAGCCGGACAGCTGGACTAAACTGTTGACCTGTCGACCTTGGCTTGGGGATGTTAATTACAAGTACCTCTTAAGTCGGAGTGAGTTCGCTTGATGGTGAGGGACACTGTTAATAGGGAAAGCTAACCCACACACAAAATTCAGACCATCACTACTATAAATAGTGTGTGTGGGCTATGCTTGAGTTTAAAGCGAGCAAGCGCAAAAAAAAAATACATCTATGCTGGCGGCCTCGCGCTGACAGACTGTGCATGCCGACAGTGTGTGCAGATTGACATCATCACAGCATGATGTGGAGGTGATATATCTGTGTGTGCATGTGTATATATATAAACTGGCAGCAGTTACCTTTCCTTTAGTTAGAAACATCGGCAGTTTTAATCTCTATTGGTGTCTGTGATATCAAAGTGGTGTGAGTGGGTAGTTCACATTTTTCCAAAGGGTCAAAATCGTATTTTCCTCTTTGTTCATATTAAATGATAAACTGCAGGTCAGTATGGTCAAATGGGTAAGAACTCGTGTTCTTAAACAAACATCCATTGTGATGATGCCAAGGTAAGTGGTTCAGTCCCTACACTGGACAGCTGGACTAAAATGTTGACCTGTCATCCTTGATTTGGGGATATAAATTACAAGTACCTCTGAAAGTCGGAGTGGGTTCGCCTGATGGCGAGGGACACCATTAATAGGGAAAGCTAATCCACACACAAAATTCTGTCCATCACTACTATAAATAGTGTGTGTATGGACTACACTTGAGTTTAAAAAAAAAAATTGTATGTCAGTTTATCATTTAATATGAACAAAAACGAAAATATGATTTTGGCCCATTGACAAACTGTGACCTACACACTGAACCTCTGTTGGTAACACATACGTTTAAGGGAGATTAAAACTGCCGATCTTTCCTAACTAAGGGAAAAATAAATGTTGCCAATTTATGTATATATATATGTACACACACAGATATATACACCTCTACGACATGCTGTGATGTCAGTTTGCGCGAGTGGTCTGCGTGTCTGTTAGCGCGAGGCCACGAGGCGTAGATCCATTTTGACCATAGAAGTCACCTTGAAAAGTTACCCAGAAATAAACGATCCCGACCATGTAGCGTGATAAAAAATTACACATAAATACTACACTGGATGTTGAATGCAAAGATGCATTCATTGGCATTCAAGTCGCTGTGAATATTCCATAACAATATTAAATAGTAATGCTGACAAGGAAACGGCTATTTCCCACCATTGAAACATCACATTACAGCATGCAATCTTCATCATTTTAGTTTGGGATATGCTCTCCGACTTTAGTCGAAAATTACACAATATACATAAAAATGGATGCTAAATCTAATAATACTTACTAGAACATACACAGACATCTGCATAAAACGTTATTTGCTGGTCTACTTACGTCTTAAAAAGACACTCTGTATCTCTGTGTAGGAAACAGATTCCAGAAATGCTAGATATACAGAACGAAAAATTATATAAGGTAATCAGTTCCTTTTTTAATGTGATAGTGAAATAATCAGAGAAGTTAACATCGTGAGGATGCGTAACCTGCTCAGATTGGAGACACAAAAACAAATAACCGAATGTGACTGCAAAAATTATTCCTGTTAAATTCGGTGAGTCTGACTCATAGTGGCTAGATTTAAGTGTTGTTTCATCAAAGAGGGGAAGTGAATCCAACATGTGAACCAGTGTGTTGCTGGAACAACCATCATCTTCATCATTGGACATTTGCTGTGGAGATGGAGCATCTATGGGTTTGCCAGCAGTCTCATGATGTCAGTTCCTAAAACCAAGAACAAGTTTGAGATGGCAAAGTAGAGGACATCCCATGTTTAAACCAAACCTAGCAGCCGTAGTAATAAAAGGACTTTAATGTTTGTACATGCCTTAAGGTGTATTACGTATATGGGGCTAGACCCATAGTTTTAAAGCTATCAGCACTCCAGAGGTGATGTGGTCACTGTCGTGTTGGCCGCCTTCACCCTCCTAGACATTTCCTGGTAACCATTTTAGACTGGGTTGACCAGGGCAGTGTTTAATTCTGTCTCCATGCAAATTATAAACCCGTGACCATTGGGCTGGCCCGCAATTCATCATCATCTAGTGCCAGCTGGCGTAGGCGTTCATGGGTCTTCATAGATCTCGGCCCGCAAGTGCCTAGCTATTATGTTGCTGCTGCTTCCAGTGGCTACATTAGTCATAGCTAATTGTTATGGTTAAAGTGACAAAATTCAATAATCTCTTTTCTAGTACTGTGATTGGTTGGAAAACTTTAGGAGTTGTAACTCTTGAAATTGATGCATTGACATTCTGGTCACCAGAGCCTTGAAGGCGGCTTACATCTGTGGGATGTGGTTGCTGTAGAGACTTTCTGTCTGACGTTGCACCAAAATATCTCTGCCAGGACTGTTGCAGAGCTCTTCTTCCTCTTTCCTAGTGCGAGAACCAGCGGGGGTGTACAAGACCAGTACTTGAGCTTCACATCTGTGGTCAGACATGATTCCTGATTAGTCAACCTGTGGATAGACTGGCCCATACCAAGGTGTTGTGATGTCTTGGCCAGTTCTTAGGTCCTGGTTTTGCAAGCTATGTTTCCCTAGCTTAGGTTAGCTAATTTCATTTGAGTAAGTAGTTGATTCTGTACTGCTTCTTTATTCCTCATTGAAGGAAGTGCATGAGTGTCAAATTGGGCTTCCATATATATTTTGCTTAAGGTAAGGTTGACAGATTTCACCCACAGTTACAGGCTCAAAGTACCTATGGGTTGAACTTTTCTCCTGTTTACAAATTTCAAGGACATCAGGCCTTATGGCTTACTGTTTAAATGTCCAGCTGCAGTTGGATTTTTAATGTGTTTAACTTTCTCATAGAATCTCCTGTTTTTTTGCCCTTTTATACCGTAACACTATAATCACACCATCATGGGGGCTAATGTAGTTAATGGTAGGTGATTAGGTAATTTTAAAAATATTTTTGGGGATGTAACTAACTAAAAATTGCATTTATGAATCATTACAGGAACTTTGTTTCAAACTCATTATCTCTATTTATTTCAGTGCATCTGATTGACATAAGTAAAGCTTTATCAGTAAAGACTAAAGAGGAATAAAATCCATAGCTGGGACTCAGCGTGTGGTTCCTTTTTGTGGATTGTTCATACTGAGGGATTTATCCTGTGCAGACAGAAACTATATCACTTCAGATAGTAAACATTCCATAATTGACCTTACTTGAATTTTTCAGTACACGGGAAAGAAATTGGAATTCACTTTTGGATATTGACACTAATTTCACTGACTTCTCATAATTATAGTTGATGTGTCAAAAATCTGGAACTTGTAAATGTGCGTAGAGATAGTAGAGATTATTTGAACAATTCTAAAGAACTAAATTATTGTGACCTGTGGATAAGAAAACTTTATGATAATAGGAAAGAAAGTGAAGTAAACTGGTCATTTTCACACACAGTTGTTGAAAACATTAACATAAGAGAAGCTACTGCAATTGTCAAGCACATATGATGGCATCCATAGCAGATGATTTACCGTCTTGTAGCAAAATGCCAGCAGAAGGCACAAAAGGTGAGGACATAATTATAAATAAATTTCCTGTTGTTATGCTGACAAAATTGGATCCAGACATCATGTCCATGAAAGTAACTACTGAACATGGAAAGGGAACTGAGAAGGAAAAAATCAGTACAAGTACAGCAGATACAAAAAAGTCAGGCGTAAAAAATAAAAGTTTCTTGAATGATGATGATGCGCTGTCCGATGTTTCTATAACATTTTCTGACAGTGATGATGTGCCCAAGGAGCTGACAATCAGTAAGAGCATTAAGAAGGGCGGGAAAGAAAATACTAGTAAAGAAGGCAAAAGAGGTTCAGGGGTGAAGACTGCAACAGTTAATAAGAACAGGAATGGAAATGTATTTTCATCACAGAAATCTGGTGCCCAGAAAAAGATAGAGGGCCATCACGGCTACAAACACAAAGGTTTAAAAAGAACATTAGAGTCTGCAGAGGGTGACTCCAGTCTGAAGAAAACTAAAATAGAGATGGGGAAAATCATTGGAAGTCCACGACAAGTGATAATGAGCAAGATAGACAAGCCTCATAACGGCAGTAAGTCATCCATTTTCACTAATTATACTTAGTTACTTCACACAAGCCTCATAACAGCAGTAAGTTAAATATTTTCATTGCTTACACTTTGTAAGTTCGTTGTTTTCCTTCTTCTTTGTGCACCTTCAGACACCAACCTGAATATATCCAACCAAAGGACAGCAGTCAACTTGAGCTGGTTCCATAGAGTTTGTCATCAAATATAGATGTAGGCCAACATGACTTTCTCAGTTCTGCCTATGTTGGACATTTCACAACAAATGTTAACTGTCACTATACAAGTTCCACAGTTACATTCATTAGTATCTCCTATCTGTTGTTTATTAAACAAGTTCATCTCAACCTGTTGTGTCCCTAATGGAGTCTGAATGTTATAACCTGTTCTCTTTGGTTGAGTTGGTAGTATGCATCATGTTTCAGGTGGCCAGTGTTCCGATTCCTACTTAGATCTATAATTACTTCTTATAAATCTCTTGGCCACTTCATAGGATATTTCTGTATCAGACTGTTATGTCAGCCCCTTTATTACTACTATTGGAATGTTTGGGGAACCACTGTGTTAATTACAACTCTTTTGGATTTCTGACATAGTCCGTGGAGTGCGGTTCTATTCTCTTAGGTCCATTCATTCTGTGCATGTGCTGCTTTGGTAATGTTCTTCTTTGTAGTTTATGGTTTATAGTTTATTCCTTGTGTTTAAATTGAGTGTTCTTTTTATCAATAATAGGAATGTTTTCTATCATCTTAAGTATTCAAATTGTTGTTTCCAGTATAGGATCTGTCTTAATCGTTCTACAAAGTTTATAATTTGCTTTAGTCTTCTCCTTCCTAGGTGATATGTCTCTTTATTCTTACATTTATTGTACACACGTGATCTTTTCCAGTTTGCTAATAGGTGGTGTTTTCATCCTCCATTTATGATTTGCATTCCCTGATTTTGGACTCTAATTTTGCTGTTATTGTGTGACTTTGCTGTTGTTGCCCATATTCAAAGACTGGCCTCATGTATCCAGAATATAGTTGTTTGAGAACTTTCTCGTCTGCTTCCCATGCGGCACCAGCAAATTTTTTTCATGCTTGTCATTCCTTGCCTTGCTCATGTTTGATATGTTTCAGCTTGTGTCTTCTGTGCAAGCAACAATTAAAGATGATAAGTGATTAGTTTGGATTTATCACACAGTCCTGTTAACATTGCATTTGTAATTGCATCCTTTGCTGGTGATTTTTTTCTTTTTTAGTTAATTTTTCCATGGTAAAATTTGCCATAATATTCTGCTGCCTTCTCTGTGTTATTATAACATGTTTTTACATCTTAAGACTTCATTTCAGTTGTACTAGCAAACAATTCTTTTAGTGAATTTGTGTGATTGTTTTGTCCTTAATTAGCATCGGACTGGGTAATTTTGAGGCATTTTATAAAAGTGAGAAGTACCATTCGGGTATATTGGAATATCATTATTTTGAAAACAAAAGTTAATTATCTGTTTAAGCATCCACTTGTGAATTTAATGAAATTTGTGAATTGATCACTTTAAGTGAATGGACCTAGGCTGAGAGATGTGCTGAGAAAATTCTAAGAACTTGACAAATGTGTCCAGGATGAAAATGGAAGGAGGTGTCAATCTGTATCTGAAGGAACTGAATATCATGATCTGAAGCAAAATCATCAAGGATAAAGAAGTGGAATGTGCTTTTTAGTAGGTTTGCAAAGCTGAAAAGTAAACAGTAGTACAGACTGACCTTGAAAGTTGTGTATTGTTTCAGAGCACTGTGTTTATTGTGGTCTGGTTACCATTTTCAGATGCAAGATACAAGCTGGTTCTAGGTCCCTTTAATGTGTCGGCTTTGCAAAGTGAGTTGTTTAGAAAATTCATCAATCTGGCAACTGATTGTGTGGTTAGTTTCAACAAAAAGAACACCTCTGTCTCAGTTCCAACCGGGTAAGTTATGTCATAACACTAAACAATTTTTATTGATATTGTTAACACTCATGTTATATTTGCTTTTTTATGGTTAGATTTAGAATTTTTCTAATCAGACGGTTACTGGCAGCATTTGTATTGGGACTCTTCACTGGCTGTTGTAGATGAGGACAGCGCACATATGGGCAAGTTCAGAGTGCTGTGATGTCAGTTCTTGTCACAACTCGAATCAACTGTTATGGTCAGACTAAATGTAACTGAATTCTCAAAACTGAAACCTTTAACATATTCAATATCAAGCCAGCTGGAGATGTTATCTTCAAAGATGTGGTTTTACAGAAGTATGCTGAAAGTTCCTTGGATAGTCATTTGTAATCTACACTCTCTTGAAATTGGCTAAGACACAGAGATAATCTATTACAAACACCAAAAAGAGGCAGGCAATCTTTTGGCCATATTATGAGAAGGCAGAAGCTGAAATATCTTGTGTCAACTGGAAAGATTTGCTGGATGAGAGAAATATGATTGCCAATGCCAGTCAGCGTAGAACCTGATGATATTTATGTTGTTTGGGCACAGAAAACAACCCCCATTTGGCAAATTACAGTTTTGTATAAAACAGTGTAACTACATGTACAATTAACAAAGATACTACAAGAGGACAAATCACAAAGACAGTTAATTACCTACTTCAGGACAAATCACGACAGCATTTAATTACCTACCCCAGGACAAATCACAAAGACATTTAATTACTACTTCCCCCTCTGCTGTGTGTCCACCGTGACGAGGTAGAGGGGCTTGTGCGTCCCAATGACCCCAAGAGCTATGCCGACGGTAGCACAGCTACTGGTAGGGGCACCCATGTCGGACAGGTCAAGGGAGAGGGACCAGACGAAGAGACACACAAACCTGCTGCCTTGTAGGTAGACTGGGGACAGTCAAAGGCTAGGGAAAGCACCCCAAATACATGCTTGTCGAAATCGGATGTACTGAGCCACAGGCTTGACAAAGCAGTGCAACGTAAAACCTGCTGCCTTGTAGGTAGACTGGGGACAGTCAAAGGCTAGGGAAAGCATCCCGAATAAATGCTTGTCGAAATCGGATGTACTGAGCCACAGGCTTGACAAAGCAGTGCAACGTAACTTAATTCATGATGTCACAAATCAAAATTAATCGATATGGTGCTAATCCCGTGAAGTCCCATCAGGCGGTGATAGTGCCGGGCCCCCTGCCTCGAGGGGGTCCACCCATGACTACTGGTGGTCACCTTCCCCTGTGCTGTGGAGTCAAGGCACAGAGGAGTAGGTTAAGAGCTATTGACCAAATACCCCGGACACTCAACATACTACAGTGGAATGCCGAAGGAGTTTACAAGAAGAAAGACTCCCTAACACAGTGTCTTCATAAAGATAGAATAGATGTGGCATGCATTCAAGAGACACACCTCAACGCCAATCACAAATTCTCAGTCAGAGGATATCAGGCCACACGTTTCGACCGCGAAGGACACAAAGGAGGAGTTCTAATACTTACACGAAATACAATACCTTGCAGCGAAGTATCTGTGATCTCTGACAACCAAACGGAAATTATAGGTGTTGATATAATGATAAAGGACGTGAAAATAAGAATCTACAATCTGTATAGCCCAGCAGATAAGGACCTTACACTCTCAATCATGAAAATAACTGACACAAACTGCATTATTGTCGGAGACTTTAATAGCCGTTCAGAAAGATGGGGATACCCAGATACTGACAAAAGAGGAGATGAATTGGAGGACTGGGAAATAGACTCAAATCTCCATCTACTCAACAAAGCGGATGACACACCGAGCTTCTACTCCAGAAGATGGCTTACCACTTCTACTCCAGACTTAGCTTTCTGCACAGGAGACATCCTCCACAAAATCGATCGCCATGTGCTGGACCAATTAGCAGGTAGTGACCACAGACCAATCAAGCTTGAAATGAATATGGAGTATGTTCCACAGGAGCAAAAGCCCTTGCCCCGCTGGAATTACAAACGGGCAGATTGGGACAGATTTGCCATACTAACAGACAAATATTGTGAAAACATAAATACACGATATGGCAACATAAAGCAAATGGTGGAAAGTCTAAACAGAGCGATAATACAGGCAGCCACTGAGTCCATTCCAAGAGGAGCGAGGAAAAATTACAAACCATACTGGACTGAAGAACTACAAAGTTTGGAGGACAAAGTTGAAGATGCCAGGAAGACAGCAGAGAGAGAACAAACAATTGAAGCAAACATCTCTCTCAAAGCCATCTCAGCAAAATATAAAAGAACAGTAAATCAAACAACAAGAGATTGTTGGAGGGAAAAAACAGAAAACCTGAATTTTGACAGGGATGGAAACAAACTATGGAAACTAGTGAAAGCCATGAACAATGAAGGACCTAGAAACAAACAAATAACAATTAAACAAGGAAATGCCTTGCTTACAGGAAAAAAGGCTGCAAATGCACTAATGGAACACTATGCAAATGCAAACCACATTGATATTACAACCGAACAGAAGAAAGCAATCAAAGACAAACAGATACATCATAGAAATACAGAGACAGCAGCAGAATATATGATGGCAAATCTAACAATGGAAGAAATGGAACAGGCAATGAATACCCTAAAAAAGAAGAAATCACCAGGAAAGGATGGAATCACAAATGAAATGCTAATAGGACTAGGCACCAAGGCAAAGAAGAAACTACTAGCAGTCCTAAATAACAGCTGGAAGAGAGGAATAGTCCCACAGGCATGGAAGGAAGCTATACTAATACCAGTCCCAAAGAAAGGAAAAGACCTGGAAGAACCAAATGGCTATCGACCTATCAGTCTACTTAGCTGTGTAGGAAAATTAATGGAACGCATTATCAATGGCAGGCTAACATGGCATCTGGAAGAAAACAAACTCTTAACACCACACCAAGCAGGATTCAGAAAATACAGATCCACTGAAGATCAAATAACCTATATAGCTCAGGAAATAGAGGATGCCTTCCAAGAGAAAAAGCACACACTAGCAGTCTGGATAGATTTAGAAAAAGCATTTGATAAAGTATGGAAGGAAGGACTGAAAGTAAAACTGCAAAACATGCATGTTTGTGGAAAAATGTATAAATGGATCAGCCACTACCTTGAGAACAGAACTGCCAGGACAAAAGTACAAGGACAAACAAGCAAAATGATGCTGCTGGAGCAAGGTGTCCCCCAAGGAGGAGTTCTTTCACCAACATTATTCCTAGCATATATAAATGACATCACAGAAAATTTTCCAGCCAGAGTACACACATCCTCCTTTGCAGATGACCTAGCCATATGGACATCTGAAGAATATATTAGTACAGCTAACAGCAGAATACAGCAAGCCTTATTAGCGCTAGAGGACTGGTCAAAATCATGGCTAGTGAAGATAAGTGAGGAGAAAACAACATGCACAGTGTTCTCCCTCTCAAATAAAACTCAGCAACCTAAGCTGGTATTGAATGGAAAAATATTGCGCCATGAAGAAAATCCAAACTATCTAGGAGTCACCTTTGATCGTCGCCTGACATGGAAGACACAGGTTGAGAAAAATCGAACAAGAGCAAGGCAGAGAATGGCAATCATGAAAAAGCTTGCTGGTACAACGTGGGGAGCAGATGAGAAAGTTCTCAAGAAGTTATATACTGGACGGGTGAGGCCAGTACTGGAATATGGCATTGCAGCTTGGGCAACAGCAGCTAAGTCAAACTTTAACAAAATAAGTAGAGTCCAAAACCAAGGAATGCGAATCATAACTGGAAGCCTGAAGACAACGCCTATTAATGAACTAGAAAAGATCACTTGTTTACAACCAATGCAGGATAGAAGAGATAGCAGAGCCCAGCAACAAGCAGAAAAATTTAGAAGATTGACAGACCACCCTATGTACATCAGATTTAATGGTTTTGGAAAGGGAAGACTGAAGCGTAGCAACTTTGTAGAAACTGCAAAACGAAGGATTAGGGCAGATACTATACTTAACATATCAACAGTCAAGCCCATACACAATGCACACAAGTTCCCAGCTTGGAGACAGCAGCAACTGCCTGAGATGATAGAAAACATTCCTGGTATTGAGAAAAAGAACACTCAGCATGAAACCGAAAGAAGAGAAATAACCCTAAACTACATAAAAGAACATTACCCAAGCAGGAATTGGACCCATGCATATACAGATGGATCAGCCAAAAATTCAATAGAGAATGGAGGAGGAGGAATTCTCCTAAATTTAAAAAATGGAGTGAAAAAAACACATTCAATGGCAACTGGAAAATTTTCAAGTAACTTCAAAGCGGAGGTAGAGGCTCTGAAAACTGCAGCAGAAATGCTCCTGATGGAGGAAAATAAAGAGAAGCAAATAGCTATCTTCACAGATGCAAAGTCAGCTGTCTCAATACTGAAGAGCAATAACAGCACAGAACTAACTGACCTAAGAGCAGCACTCCATGGTCTATGCCAGAAATCCAAAAAAGTTGTAATACAGTGGATCCCATCACATTGCAGTATACCTGGAAACGAAGAGGCTGACAGACTGGCAAAAGAGGGCGGACGACTACCACAGCCTGACATAGACATAACCTATAATGAGGCAAAGAGGTTGATAAAAAGCACTTATAGAACCAAATGGGAATCGGAGCATCCAGGCCATCAGAAGGATGATGCATATTACAAACTCGACCGAAGAGAACAAGTAGCAATCTTCAGACTCCGCACAGGACATAACAGGCTGAAATACCACTTGTTCAATAAACTAAAGATAGGAGATACCGATGAATGTAATTGTAGAACTGGAAAAATGACAGCAAAACATTTGCTGCAGGATTGCCCAACGTATGCAGAACAGAGAAAGATATTTTGGCCCACACCTGCTTCATTTGAGGACAAGCTCTATGGAGATATCAACAAGCTCAAGTTGACCGCAGCTTACTTTAACTACATACAGGTTGACATTTAAAGGTGCATGAAGACCCAGAGGCATGAAATGGAATATTGCTTGGATAGCAAATCCATTATGTGGAAAGTCCAAATCGAAAGCTCGCTGTGTGGGCTTCATAAAAGGTGGAAAAGTGTCCTAGTGGCACGAAATGGAATATTGCTTGGATAGCAAATCCATTACGTGGAAAGTCCGAATCTAAAGCCCACTGTGTGGACTTCATAAAAGGTGGAAAAGTGTCCTAGTGGCATGAAATGGAATATTGCTTGGATAGCAAATCCATTACATGGAAAGTCCGAATCGAAAGCTCACTGTGTGGATGTCATCTGCAGACTGCATACTTCTGGTTTCCGGAAGAACAGCCTATGGTGAACGGAAGGCCCAATATACGGAAGTGAGGCTAAGCAGCCATGTGCAGGACGTGACGATTCCTTGGGTGAGCCCAGTACCAGAGCGCTATGTATCGGCTCTGCAAGTATGGAAGCCTCCTTGGATGGCGGGGAATGCCCATGGTCTGCCCCTGCCTTCCCTTGAGGGCTGACCAGGATCTTTGGCTGTTCTATGTGGACCAGCTGGGATGGGGGATAACACCACAACAGTGAGAGTCAAACGTCCTAAGAAACCCCCGGGAAGGTTAACCCGGTCAACAAATGCCCGCAGAAGTCGGATGTGTCGGCCTAACGGCGCAAGAACGCAGCTCTGCTGTAAACAGGCACTACGCAATCACATCCGGAAAAAAACTCCGGATGAACGAAGAAGAAGAAGAAGAATTACTACTTCAGGACAAAACAGTAATTATCTGGTCATGTTGTGGGACCAGAATTGTGACAACCAAGAAGATTGGGGGGGGGGGGGGGGGAATGCTGTATAATGTGAGAGAGTTGCATGGAAGATAGTGATAAGTGGTGGAACACACAGGACAGATGTTTGTGGAAGAAACATCACATGACATGATGATGATAGCTGGTCATGTGGGAAGAAACCTGTTGACATGTTAACTGAGGAGGAGTGCAGTTAAAGTACTAGATATCTGACATCATTATGGCTCGGCCCTTCCATTCTCTCACTGATTTCCACCAGTTTCTGTTTTATATGACAGTGTAGGGAGGGAGGGAGGAGGAATGGTGCCTGCCTCAGGCTCAGAATGTTCCGGGTTCACAATCTCAGCATAAGGCTGGAAATTTCTCCAAGAACCATTGGTATTTTGATTTCACCACAGTCTCAAAATTTCTCCAAGAACCATTGGTATCTCTTGATATCACAGTCTCAACATAAGGCTCCAAGAACCATTGATATCTTGATATCATCACAGTCTAACACCAATTCATATACAGTACTTGCAGGCCAGGTGAATATCACAGGAGCACAAATCTCACTTATAAATTAAGGGAAAATGCTATAAACATGTACAAGGAATATCTAACAGCAGTGAAGAAAAGCATAATTATTTTAACTCACAACTATGTTTGATGCTCTGTTACAAAACAATTTGGCAGGAACAGCTCACAAATTACAAATAAAAAGATATATAATGGGATTAAACAAGATTAATACAACAATGATGTACAACTCAGAAGGGTGGTTTAGCTTAAATGTGACCGTTTCTGAATAATGAACTCGCACGTGAGACACGCAGTCTGTGACCTGTGGATGCACCTAAAACTGAGACATGAACAAGCCTGTCTCTGAAATTCTTGCAGTGATAATGCATCATCATAAGACCTTCAGGGAATACCTTTGCAGTGTCAGCCTTCGATCTGAGACATCTGTCTATTCTGAGGCAGGTCGTATGGTAATCTATCATGTATTTTGTGGACAGATGCCGGGCTTCACAGGCAGCTAACAAGTGTTCCTAATATCTTTATATTTGATTACAGTCAACCCTAGAGCTGTAACCTTGTTTACTTGATTCTCCCTTGTTTTTAAAACGTCTTTAACATGACTGACTTTTTCAGAATCATTAACTCCACTGGTTTATGACTGTTCTTAAAAAAATAATGAAAAACAAATAATACAGTGTTGCATTTTTATTCCCCCACAGGAACGTAGAACTCTTCTTTGGAGATTATTTTACTCTTCAATCAGCCCTGCAGAGAATCTGTCAGTTACCTGGATTTACAGACAAGTCCGTGGTAAAAGGCAACATCACATGCTTAGAAATCAAGCCTACTGAAAAAGAGAATACTAAATGGAAGTCACATTTTTCAGGTAGGGCTGTTTGATGGCCTCTCTTTTCGTGTCCTGTGGCACTCATGGGTTGTCTTCCATTTTCTGTTGTGGATTTCTTTCATTTCCATTATCATCCCTATTTATATATCTACTCAGTTATTCTTCTCTATGTTTTCAGTCCATGTCTGTAAATAAGGGATTGTCATTTATTGAAGGATATCTCAATCGTTGAGATGTTGTATGTCAACTTGCTGTGTTTAGAAATCATCATCATCAAGTGCCCTGCCAGCTGGCATAGGCGTTTATGGCTCTCCACAGACCTCGGTCTTTGATGTTCTAGGTCAGCTCTGCTGATGATATTCCTCCATGTCTCAATCCATCCAGCATCATTTCTCTTGGTCTGCCTCTGCCTGTCTTCCCCTCAATCTTTCCAGTTGTCACGATGTTCTCCAATGCCTCTCTTCTCATCACATGACCAAAGAAAGCTGTATGTGACTTCTAGAAATATAAATTCAAAACACAAAAATGTACATGTTTAAGAAAATGTAAAACTAATCTTGTGGATTGGTAATTTCAGTCATAGCCATGAGGGAAGGCTAAGGTTTTTGTGTTGTATACTATGGAATACCCTATATCTATCTCACTGCAGGCACCGGCTAACACCTGGCTCATTGTACCCAACCCCATACAATGTCTGCCATATACCCATGCTTTACACTGAATAAATGGCCACCATAAGTTTGAACTGAAATAGGAAATCTTAATGAGTGGGTCCCCCAGAGGTGCCGTCACCAGAAGCCACAAAGTGGAAAATCCTCTGGCACTCATCAGACCACTCCCAAATCATGGGTATATGTGCACTGAATATGCACCGTAACATGGTGCATGATGATGATAACCTGCATGTTTATGTAGTTGAGGCATTATACCTCCTATGTACAATATTGTTATATAAGGAGCTCAAATTGTAACTGTGATGCTGCAATGATATAGTGGCTGGTGCACTCACCTGCTGTTCCAGAATCCTGTGTTGAAAACCCCCTCGAGATAGAATTTTGTCATGACTACGTGTCTTGAGGATCAATTCTGTTTGTTTTTTCTGGGAGTCACAGACACATCACATAAATGTTTCATGGCACCAGGGTCATCCCTGCTTCAACATTTTCAGGGACATACAGTGGCTGGTGT
This sequence comes from Cepaea hortensis, assembly GCA_963921405.1. NCBI lineage: Eukaryota > Metazoa > Mollusca > Gastropoda > Stylommatophora > Helicidae > Cepaea > Cepaea hortensis. The sequence goes on along the minus strand of OY992880.1, from coordinate 17,252,873 downwards.
GATATTGACTGTATCCTCAAGTGCCAACTGGTGTAAACAATATGAGTCTAGCATCATATGACCAATATACCTTGAGGGATGTAAAGAAGTCCTTTACGTTTGTGATTTTTAAACTGTATTCGAATACACTATAGTGGCAATGGAATAAGATCCTTATTCTTGTGTGAATGATTTGACGTTTAGGCTCTCATTTCTGATATTTAGGCTCTCATTTCTGATATAATTATTCTATATTTGCTTGGTTGAAATGATGATTTTAGTTATTTTTAATAAATTTCAATAGTTGTTTGGTATTCTCTGTGGCTAATGGCTTGCGAATGCGGTTTGTGAGCGCGTATACCCGGGTTCAAAACACAGCGGTGCTGGTTTTTTCAAAAAAGCTATAGGAGCCGGTCGTTCAGAAAGCAATGGCAAACTACTGAATGTAAAATTTGCCCAGGAATCACGAACAATGAAAATGTTGGGGTTGACTGCTACGTCCTGTAAAGGACATGCAACTTAATTTTATATAACAAAATAATAATGAATGTTGTAAAATTTGTATTTTGTTCCTCTTAAATTTAGTTTTTGTTACTAAGAGCATTGCTTTACTTATAAATTCACTGATCTTTTGTCCACAGCTAAACTGCTGTTTCAGTTCCGTGCAGAAAAGAAAGAGAAGTTAGAGCGATTAATTGCCAACAAGGGTAAGTAGTGTGTATGTTTCTCTCCTGCTGTATGTTTGCCTCCTGAATACTTCTGAGTCAGCAAAGCATCACTGCTGCACTGTTGCCGCGCTGGAACCGAAGCACAGACAAATAGTTGTTGATGATCTTCGGCCATTTGACAGGACACTTCCCATGTCGTGTTCCATAGCCGAGTACATCCCTTGCTTCTGGCAGAGGTATATGTGAGACATTTTTTGTCTTATTGTTTTTTATTTGCGTAAAGTCTTCTCGGAGCTGCCTAGTTCACTTGATAAAAGCTGATAAATGACCTATAGCAGCAAATTGTCTTCCCTGTTGCTTCAGATATCACAGCCTATTTTGATATGCTGTGAATGTGATTTTTGCTGTCATGCTTATAATCCTTGCAGTCAGTTTTGTTGTCATTGGCTGCTTGTGATGCTTCATATCATCATTAATGGCATCCTGTCATAAAGGAAAAGCCTGCAAAACGTTAGCCATAATTTTGTAGTTTGAGATCTTATTGTCAGTTAGGAGAGACCTGTTATATATTCTCTTTGGTTGGCTTCATTTAAAGACACTGGATGTTAGGAGAGAACTTTTTCACATTTTCCATTTGGTCGACTTCATTTGAACACATGACTATCTTTTGAAAAATGCATACAAAAATGTAAAGTTATTTTACTCTGGAGATCTCTTTCTGCGCAGGAATATGAAAAATAATCTCAAGACATTTATTGCAAAATGTCTAAAATGCTAAGATGTTCACATCAGGCTTGTCCAGCAGTGTTCCGATCTCCTCCATAGTAAATTCATCAGTGTACACCACTGTATCAGCCAGCTGTTGATTGACAAGCCTCTTCACACATTTAGTGTGTGCTTATTCCTGGGCACATTGATCTTCATTCGGAACACTTGCATTCTATCAACTGGTGCCGATTTATTCAGTCGAAAGTCCTTATCTTTAATAAGCTATTTAAGGGCCTTCATGATGTTGGCTTGATCCATTGGTTGAGCTTCTGATATAGTGACGCTGCCAGCCAGCCTTACCACTATTTCATTGCCCACAAAATCCATATGTAAATGTCCTAGTAAAATATAAATGTAACATTACAAACTGTGACCTCTGGTGAGATTTCATCCAATATCTGCAGACAAAATCTCCCTCTCTTACTTAGTATGTAAGCATGACTGTAGTTTTGTGATTCAAGTCTATGTGATGCCATTGTTGCTTCCAACATCTCCAGTGTCATACTGCTTGTGGTTGTAATGAAAGAACTGCTGGCTTCCTGAACTATTCTGCCTTGCGAGCGTACCGAGAAGGCCCATGAGCACCTCTGATGCCGATCTGTATGACCTATCTGTAACTGACCTATCTGTATATATAATGTCATTGTCACAGTCATTATTGAGGGCCTTTATCTCTACCGCAACAGAACTGTTGAATTGTGTAATGATAGATATGTTTCTGAAGATTGGGGGAATTGGTGGCTATTCTTGCACAGGACTGATATCCAAGAGCTCATGTAATAGTTTATGCAGTGGGATCTTCTTATTGGTACTTATTTGAGATATGTATGTGCTTTGCTCATCCTCACTTTATACTCCATGGTAGGGCACTTGAAAACAATGCTCATAGCATCAATTTTGTATTCTCTAGTCTTACAATTAGCATCTAACTGGTGGTAAGGATGGCCAAGACATTCCATAGTTGAAACAGTATTTGATACAAATGAACAGGCATACACTGATCAATGTTGACAGCCACCATTACTCTCATTGTTGCCAGACCTTTGTAAGCTTTCATAAAAACATGTAAGGTGTGATATTTCAAACAGAGGCTTAAGTCAGATTTTACTCCCAAGTATTTTGGGTTCTGACAGCCTTCGTTAAATCTCATAGTGAGTGGGCCAGCGTGAGCAGTGCGATTGTTGAAGGAAAACCAAGTCACTTCCGCTTTTGTTATGTGAATTTAATTCTGTGTTGCACTTGCAATCTCATTACAGTCTTCCTTGTTGATATACAAGAAAATTGTCAACAAATGACAATGTCCTTCTCCAAGCTGTTGTTTCATGTTTGTCAAAGTGTTGACATTGAATAAGACAGGCAATAGAGGAGAACCCTCTGATAGACCTGCATGTGATGTCACCAGATCAGATGACCGGCTACCGCATCTGAGCACCGCCTTCCCCTGGAATAGGACAGCAACTGTCCATCTGATGATGAGAGGGTGCACATGGAATGTGAAAAACATGTGCATGAGATAGTCAAAGGATACCTTTTTACATGTATCCTATCACATGTTTCATCACCTGCATGATACGGGTTTGCAGGATATCTTCTATCATATTTACTTATACATTTAATTAACATTTCTTTGTTCACTGTGATATGGTGTTCTTTTTACCTCTCTGTGAACTTTCAGTAACAATTTTTCTGTGTTGAGATTAAAGAATGAAATCTATAGTTTATTGGTTTAAAAAAAAAGTGTTTCTTAACACCTGCTTCTCAAACCACACGTATTGTCTTTCCCAATCCATACATTATCCTTACATTCCAAGGATATATTCTGGAGAATCTCCTTATGAAAATATCTAAGTAGGTTATCCAGACTTCTTAAGTCTTTCTTTACATTGTGTTATATACTTTCCTAGAAGAGACTCCTTTCACCTTGGTTGGCTGAGCTATTTTTCTTTCCTTTTCTTTAGATTTGTTCCTTTCTGGTTGGATTTTGCAGCTATTTTCTGTGGAATGGGCAAGCTTGTCCTATGCCAACCCTCCGTACTTGCCTGTTATGACATGCATAATTTACAGCAATGATATTCTTTGCTTCCTGCATCTATGGCAACACATGGGTGCCGCAATATTTTAATTTGGTGCTCCACCGCGATTCATACATCATATCAGACAAGACTTTGGGAGGTGGGGGATCAATTTTTCTACATTGTCTTACTTTGTCTGAACGCTTGTCTGTTTATTTCTAAAATCTCAGACAGACCATGGCAATGGGTTTCCAGCAGCAGCTCTGCACAGCTCATTCCTTCAGAACACATCTTAGGTTCCGGTTTCTCAGTGACGTCACTCTGAGCTGACAAGTAATCCACGCATTACTTAGCAGGCAAATGAGTTATCCAGCATAAAACTTAACAATTGTTTGGAGACTTCCACAACTTTGTTAGTTTTTACTTGAATATGTCTTATCTGTCTGCCTGATAAATTGATGGTTTTTCCTTGAGGCCATCATTTTGTCATCAGCTTGGGTGAATGTTTTTTTTTTTTTCCCCCTGATTTTATCCAGGTGAGCACATGTTTAAATTCAGTGTTCCACTTTTGATGCTGTTGTTGATTCTGTTTACATTCTGCACCATTCAAGTTTATGCTGCAAGCAAGACAGCATTGTTCTCTATCTTCTGTGTCCATCCAGTCTTCCTTCAGGCCATTCTCTTGACCTGGTACAGTCAGTGTCTGTGATGAACATGAGTCGGTTTCCAATTTAATTTCTATTCCAGGCAGAAAAACGGAGGACACAAAGCGAAAATGTGTCCAGCTGCATCAGATTCCTTCATCAATCAGTGAAGAGATGTTAACATTGCTCTTCCCATTTTCCGTTGGTGTTAGCATTTCAGACACAGATTCCTTGAAGAAAGATGTTAAAGGGTAAGTGCCTGATAGCCACACTTTTTGATTGTGTACAGTACTGACAGCCAAATGCACAATACACAAATGGGCAGGGGTTGTTATTTTAAAAAAAACTCTTTTATCTTAGTTATCTTAAAAAACTTAGTTATCTCCTAATGACCTCTCAAATTTAATGTGGAGTTTTGGGAACTCCTAGTCTGTAGACAAAGATAGCAAGCAATCTTGCATCAATTTTACAGATTTGTGGAATTCCATGACAATTCCTGAATATCCAATTTTTATATCTCATGTTGTCATTTATCTTGTCACCTGTTACAGGCAGTGTCTTTTTCTGTGCTCATGATGTTTTTCTTCACAATTTATCTGACCACCATTGGTTAGACTTGCAGCAATTTAATCTCTCTCTTGTGCTTCAGCTTGCTTCTTCATTTTTAATGTGTTTTGTCTTATTTTTTTTTTTTTTTATTGGCCTGCAGTCACATAGTCTTTACCTTCTGAAGATGCACCTTGCAATTTCACATTTTAAGCTAATTTTCAAGAACATTTTCTCTAATTGCCATGCAGTGGCCAATAATCTTCTTCAAATTAAAATATCAAATGCTCGTTGTATATAATAAGTGGATGGATAGCTTTGACAGTCTATTGATATCCTGCATCTTACTTTTTCATCCTTACTGATTGAATAGATCTATTATATAAACAGCAATATTTTTATTGTCTGTTTCATGTATCTTTGGTCAGATGTCATATTCAAATGTGTATCACTTGTGTCACTTACCATTCAGGCATTTATTCTGCCATTAACTCTTTGTACCCAAAACAGTGCACCACATGTGATTGGCTAATCTTTGTGTGTACCAATCATATTATCTGTGATTGTATTTCTTTTGTTTACTCAGAGCTTACTAAAGAAATCTGACAAATGTTTTATACAGGGTGTGTATGTTTGACTCAGGTGAAAGTAATACTTGTCATTTTTGCCCCCCTCTGTCATCAGCCGTGAACCTCTGCGATTGACAGAGCTAATTGCTCAGTTGAACAGAAACTAACTATTCTGATGCTCCTGCATGGCAGCTGTATTTCTCTCACCTAGCCACTTCCAAGAAGATGGTGACACTCCGCTGCTACATGCAGATTCTGTGATCATGTCTCATCACAGAATGTGGGTTCGTCAACTCTGTAACCATGTGTACACCCGAGATGAGATCTGCCTTGCGCAAACATGTACCTGTTTTGTTTCTCTGTAACTGACTGTGACACCACACAATATACGCAGTCATAACTACAGTGAAATTGGCCTGAAATTCAGACTGTACTGGCTCCGTAGGTGAGATGGATGGGGAAATTCCGGCACTGCAGATACAAAGAATGATTGTGGGCTCTTTATTATCTACTTGATGAGCACAAGTATGACACAGGGCATTGACGATAGTCCAACAAGCTGATCTTCTGTGTGGTGAATATTGAAATTCTCAGAGTGTCTGTAATATTAGGGATGTTCATTTGAAACCCGTTCCAATGGCTTTATTACAAAACATAAAAGAAACATTAATAGGTGTGGTAGAATTAAACAAAGCATTCATTTTGAATGAATTATGCACCATGGGTTGGTTAGAAGTCGCCGTAGGCATTCAGGCAAGCATCCCATTGCTTAGGTTGGCGGCGAATGCCGTCCGCAAAAAAGGATTGTGGTTGCTCACTGAACCAAGTGTTTACCGCGTTCATTATGTCTGCATCTGTGTGAAATCATTGCCCCGTGAGAGCTTTTTTTTTTAGAGATCTGAACAAATGAAAATCACATGGTGACAAATTGGGACTATAGGCTGGATGTTGCAGAATTTCCCACTTCTTCCTTGCTAATGCTTTCTGCAGAATCTTTGCGACATGCGGATGAGCATTTTCGTGCAATAAAATCACACTGCGAGAGAGCATGCCGAGTCGTTTATTCTAGATGGCTTTTTGCAGCTTGTCTAGTGTTTGCAGTAGAGTTGATGTTGACACTAGGTTCTTTAAAGTCGGCTAACAATAGCCCTTCATGGTCATAAAATGCGCTCAGCATAACTTTACCAGCGGGAACCTGTTACTTGAATATTTTTGGCTTTTGGTGATCCAGCATGCTTCCATTGCATGCTCTCTCTTTTGCTGCTCGGCTCAAAGTGGTGACACCATGATTCATCGCCTGCCACTATGCAGAAGAGAAATGCATCACCCTCCACTCTGTAACGCAGAAAATGGTTCAGACACCACCCCATGCGTTCCTCTTTTTGGTGGTCGGTCAACATCCGCGGTACCCACTGTGAACACACCTTCCGATATTGCAGGTTCTTATGAACAACGTTTTGAATTGTGCCAATTGACACATCACATTCTTTCGCTAGCGAATGTATGCATCGACGACGGTTCATCTGTACTGCTGCATCAATTTTGGCGATGGTTTTTTCTGTTGCAACAATGTGCGCTTGACCCGGCCATCAAAGATCTGTCGTGAACTGACGTCCTTTCCAAAACATTCGTGCCCAGTCTGTCACTGTTGTCTTCGACACACATTTGTTACCGTACGCTGCCTGCATTCTTCAGTGATTGTCCTCTGGTTGACATCCTTCAGATGAAAGAAACTGAATCACCGCTCTTTGAGATTCTTTGGACGGATTTTGGATCAACCCGGCCAGTTTCTCAATGGTCAGAAACAGAAACTATGCATCATGGGACGATAAGCACATTCTCTTTTATTCATTGGTCAGTACTTATCACATGACTGTGATACGATCATGTTCAACATATGCAATTACGCGCATTGCGGCACGAACGGATTTCAAATGAACGCCCCTTATACCAAGCTCTATTCAATCACCGCATCATGATTCATGTATTACTGACAAATTCATTACTACCATGAGAGCTGACATTACACTTTCAAGAGCTTGTATATTTCATGTACAGAATCACATTTTCATCTCTTTACCTTTAATACAGCTTCTCTCTCTTTTGTACCACTAAAGATGAACACAGCAGAATGTTTTGTTTAATATTTTAACATACTTAGTCACTTATTCACAGTAAGTACTTAGAACAACAGATTTTAATAGCACATGTGCTTACATGGGAAACATTTTATTTCCAACCTCTGTGATAATAGTCTTCATCATGAAGATGGCACTTTCATGCTGATTGGCTGGTGAGAATAGTTTTTTTTTTTTTAATGACATTCTCCAATAAATGCCTTTTATACATTTGAACTACGCACTTCTGCCACTGAAGTGGACATCACATTTTCTGATTCTCTTTTTTCAATGTCTGAGTCAGTGAGGCTATTTGTTGCCGGCACATGTTGTTTCCTTTGGTGATATGGTCTTGTGTGGAACATTCAGCTCTTTTAGATGTAAACCTATCATCGTCTTGTGTGTCCTCTAAATCTTGTGTCTTGATTTGCTTAGTTTGTGCTTTCTTAACTACATTCATCCAACATAACCAAACTAACTTAAATCTATTTCATTTTATCACATTGATAAATGTGTTTTAATTGTCAAAACATATAGGACCCTACATTTCTATTATATTCATCACTACTTTCGTAGAAGCATATCATGTTTGGAATCTCATATTTTGTCATATGAACTCTCATTTGTTAATTTCCCTTTGGTAAAGGTTGCAAATAAAGCATATAATAGAACAGTGCCTTAGCAAATATGAGTTAACTGTTCTGTCAGATGCCCTGTGAATGACCTGAGAAATAAAGCTCAAATTTTGCGTCAGTTTACTTTGTTTATTCATCATCTCAGTCATCTGTGATCTCTTTTAATGAATTATCTCTATAAAAAGGTCTTCATTGTGACTGTTTTCCAAGCCTGCAGCACTTCTTGCCAAGAAATCAAATGAGATCTGTTGGCAGCACTTTCACTTGTGGTCTCATCCATTGTGAAATTTCACACACACAAAATGGGGCTTTGATACATTGTTTCCACCACAGGACATAGACACCATCGTTTAAAACTTCCATCATTTGCTTCCAGGAAAGATTGTGAATGATCAATATTTTCTAGTCTTGGTTTAACACATGATTTCCCATAGCCCACAAACTTGTGGTATATAGCGAAATAGCACTCATTCCGCAGTAGAGGGCTTACCGCTTGAAATGGTTATGGCAGAACTTTATTTACTAGGTTACTTAATATAGCTCAGACATTGACTCTGTCTTATAAAGTTGATATCAGAATTTTGGGGAAATAAAGGTGATTGACAAAATACAAGTCATATCACCTCTCATGTGCCATATGGTCACAGAAACTACTTTTTACCTGCTAAGCATATTTGCCTACCGAGCATACATCCTTGATAACATGACCATCGTGACTTCAAAGAAAAGCGTGAGAGAATGAAGCCTTGTTTTGCTGTGTATACTCAGAGACTTAGTAAATATGGATACTTCCATGTTAATTGCCACGTACCAGCCATCTCTGCTGCCATTTGGAAATATGTTCCTGATTTCAGACACCCCATGAACATTTCATGATCTAAAGATGTCTTTATCCGCACAGAACACACATAATTTGTATTTTGTCAGTTTCACTTACAGTAATAGACTATTGTGGAGCCTAATTTGCTTGGACAGCGTAATTGTGAAAGTGCCATCCTCAGCCAATTATTCAACACATTTTCTGTGACAAAATTCAGTCTGAAGATTATAGAATTAGAAATGATAGTAAAAATTACATCTTTATCTCATCTCTTAACTTGTTATGTGTATGTCCTTCTGTAGACTAACTCGGTTCTTGGCTGTTCTTTCTCACCTATTTGGGAACCTGTTGGTAATTGCAGAATGTGTCTGTTGATACCAATAAAGCTATTTGTACAAGACACAATAATATATAATCTTTGTGTTTTAGTTTATTTTGTATTATACCAACTAGGAGGATTCTAGTGAAGCGCCATCTACTGTAAGTATAGTATAACTTTAGAGAGCCTGCAATGATTGATTCATTATCTGGCAAGAGTGTTGGATAATGAATAATTAAAACCATATTGATAGAATTACTGTGAGTTTGTGTAATTTGCTAGAATATTTCATCTTATAATCCATGGTTTGATATAACTGAAAGCTAGACATTGAAAAGATATCAATCAGTGATGGGTATACTTGTGGTATAATTGATAACGCAAGAGAAATCTTGCCAAATAGTACATTTCTCTTGCATTGTCAATTATACCACAAGTATGCTTGTCAGTGATATATATACATATATCATCATCATCATGTGCCATGACAATATGTGTGGGCGGTCGTGTTTTGCCATCTCACACAATCACCAAAGTCGTGGATCAGCTCTGTGTTCTTGTCTCGTCCATGCCATGCAGTCAAGCCATCTAGATATTTACTTTCTCCTTCTGCTCTTTATCTGCCAGTGAGGCATAAGCCCTCAACCAAGTCACCACAGGCCATCCTATCGTTTGCCATTTCCTGCAGCATTGTCCATGTTCTCCCATATTATTCATCTGTGTCTTTCTCTTGTCCATGTCACATTTTAAGAATGAAATCTAGTCAAAGTGTATGATGCAGATGATAGTTCTTTGTTACCCGAGTAAGAGATTGTGTCAATTCTGATATCAGCATCTGTCAGGCATGGACATATCATTGATATCAGCAGCTGAGTCAGGCATGGATATATCACCAGTATGACATGTGATAGCCCAGTGGCAAGCACACTTTCCTGCCGACCCGGTGGTCATGTGTTAAAATCCCCCTTGAAGTGAGGATTTAAACAATGACCTGGTTGAATGTTCAGGGAAGTAAAGGGAGGCTGGCTGGCCAGGTATTGTCCACATCACGGGTCAGTTGGTTGATAATTACAAATATGGGCCTGGCACCATTTAACCAAATATGCATGAAGGTGTGGACAATGGTCCCTTTAGTTTGATTGTTTTTATTTTACAGCAGTAATATCACCAGTTAACAAAGAGGACAGCACAGAGTTAACTGTCTGAGTTAGACATGGTGTAATTTCTAATATCACCAGCTGAGAGTGAGGCATGGATGATAGCATCATCATCCCCAGCTAAGTCAGACACTGATACAAGTCAGACTGAGTCAGACATTAGTGTAATATGTGGCATCCTAATACAAGCTGTGTGTAAGAAAAGGATTACTAATGTAATAACATTCCAGTGAGACTTCACCTTTCTTGTAAAACCAGGATCAATGAGCTGTTTTCTGTTCTCCTTTTCTGCCAATTCAGGCCAGTGGAGATTGAGTTTGAGAACCAGGAGTGGTTGGAGGCTGTTCTAGTTTGCTTCCAGAACTTTGCTGTATCTGTAAGTCAACCCTATGACAAGCTGGTCAATCTGGTCATCAAGAACTTTGTCCCACCCAAGGACCAAACACAAGGTATGGTATATTGTTGCAGCAGCCTGACATTTCTGCCTGTCTTAGATACTAACATTTATAACAGCAGGTGAATTGTAACATTCATTCATGTTCATTTGTGATCCTCATATGTCATGTTGAGCTGCACAGGAGATTGTTTCTCCATAAAATCTGTCCATTGTGTTGTTGATGATAAAGTCAACCACTGGCCAACTTCCCTGCCAACTTTGTCACCAATGCAGCATATTCTGCATTTGTCAACCTTCTGTATTTCTAGTTGTCACAGCTGTCTCCAGATCCTCATGTCACATGATATGATGAAAATTCGATGGTTGCCTTGTCTGGAAATTGTCTTTATGAATTTGTTGTAGACAATTAATATTGCATGTTTTATGTTTGCTGGTGTTGCATATTTCTGCTCTCTCTCTCTCTCTCTCTCTCTCTCTCTCTCTCTCTCTCTCTCTCTCTCTCTCTCCCCCCCCCCCCCCCCAACACACACACTCACGTCTTGCTATTTATTTGGTCTCTTTGGAGGAGTTAGACTATTGTTTTCAAAGGCCAGCTGTGTGCTTTGATCAATCACCACACAATTCTGATTTCATCAGTTGGTTATCATCACAACAGTATTTCGTCTTGTTATTATTATAAAGTCCTGTTCATCTTTGGATATATTTGTTTTTATCAGCTTTATAAATTTGTGTTCATTTGTTAAATGTTTGTTTTCTGATGTGATACATCTGCTAAATGTTGTTTATATTTTTTTGTTATACATCTGAATGATGTATTTGTGTAGAAAGTACAGACATATCATTATTAGCACATTTGAAACATCCGATAAATCTGTAATGTGAAAATCGTAGAGATTTGCACACAAAGAAACCATTCAAGCCAAAAAGAGCAGTAGAATCAGAACAACATTCACTAGCAAATAGAAGAACAATAATGACACTCACTGGAGCAGGATGTGGTAGTACAAAACTGAGACAAAGCAATGAAGAGATCTTGAGGAGAAACAACAAACTCATATAATCTACCTGCCTCAGGTCGATATCAGACCAGGTAAATACAAATCACAGTAGCGCACATTCCTCTTGTGAATGAATCCCCCCCCCAAAAAATGTACAAAAAATATAATAAAATTACTTTTTCCTGGGAAGGTTAACCCGGTCAACAAATAGTCGAATGTGTCGGCCTAACGGCTTTGCTGTATGAACGCGGCTTTGCTATAAACAGGTACAATGCAATTCCCCCCCCCCCCCCCCCCAAAAAAAAAAAAAAATACTCCGGATGAATGCAGAAGCAATTCCCCTTTTTTTAAAAAAAAAAGTAAGAAACAACCTGCAAAGTTGCAAATACATGTTCATTACAAACTTTATATTACATGTAATTATGTAAAAAATATGGCTAGAAATTGTCAGTTATGATGTTTACATGTAACTCTTTCTGCCCCAAGCAATACACCATGTGCCATAGACTTTAATTCTTCATGTATACCAATCATATGGTCATGTTTGAGCGTACTTACATTTAGTCGCAGCATACCAATTTTGTCATATTTGACCGTACTTACAATTAGTCACAGCATACCAATATTGACATGTTTGAGCGTACTTACATATAGTCACAGCGTACCAATGTTGTCATGTTTGACCGTACTTCTCTGACATTTAGTTGTTAGTTGCAGTTTACTAATATTATCTGACAACACTATTTGACCCATATAAAAATAATAGCCTTGTGATGTTGACGTTGTCATTATGGCTCCCCTTGGACATCATCTGGGGCATTTTCTTGTAGTCTTTGTTTGGTGCTTGTGTCCTGCTGATCTTATAGGACTTTGCCTTACGGCATATGGTGATTATGTCTGTTCACAGACTTCTGTTTTGTCTACTGCCAATCTTGTTATAGCCCATACTGTGTTGTGTTGATCATGTCTGTCCACAGCCTTCTGTCTCTTGTACCGCTGATCTGCTTATAGTCCATGCCATGGGGTGTTGATGATCATGTCTGTCCATAGCTTTCTGTCTCATGTACCGCTAATCTTCTTGTAGTCCATGTCATGTGGTGTTGGTGATCATGTCTGTCCACAGCCTTCGCATGTCTCATGTACCGCTAATCTTCTTATAGTCCATGCCATGTGGTGTTGATCATGTCTGTCCATAGCCTTCTGTCTCATTTACTGCAAATAATTGCTGATAATGATGTTCCTCCATGCCATGATGTCAAAGTATCCGTCTGCTGTGAATGTATGAGTTAAAAATACAGTTTTGGTGGGGGGAAAAGTGAAATGTCTGTATTCCATGTCTGTTTTCCATCATCTCCTCAACAGAAAAGTCTTCAGTGACTACTAAACAGAAACAGACCACAGGTGGTACCAACAGAGGTGGGCGGTCTCAGAGAGGGAAAACCGTTGAGAACAGAAACCTATCAAAAGTCAAGCCTGCAGCAAATAGAAACCAGACGACACTTGCAAACAGGGGCAGACTTGTAAACAGAGGTGGGTTTGCAAACAGAGGACTTTTAAACAGAGGAGGACTTTTAAACAGAGGAGGACTTATAAACAGAGGAGGACTTATAAACAGAGGAGGACTTATAAACAGAGGAGGACTTTTTAACAGAGGAAGAGGACTCATCCAGAATAGGTATGGTTACCTTAAGTTGGTGTATGTCAGGTCACCCAGTTCGTAGACTGCTGTGAAATGTTTTAAGTGTGGTTCCATAATAAAATCCTGCTGCATGTGACAGCACATAAACTTATTCTTCAGAAATTATTTACTTCATGACAAAATATTAGTTGGCACTGCTCATGACTTCTCTTGAAGGCAACTCTGTGGTGAAGTGGTTAAGCTGTCTAGCTAGTGTTCTGAGGGTGCTGGGTTCATTTTCAGACCATCATCTGGTTTGGTTAGTACGGGATGACTTTCATTGCACACAGATAACTCCATAAGTGCCCCAGTCTCCACCCATAGATCACACTAGGAGAATCTGATCACAGTGCACAAACTGTAGCACAGGTAAGGCTTCAAATGTGTGTAGGACAGAATACATCATGTTTGTAGGTAGGTTTTCTCATTTGCAAATTTGGACAGCTGCGGCCTGTTTGGCCTGCTCTTTTTGATTTTCAGATGCCACAGGGGTTTTGATGCCCACAAGATGCACACAGGCTCTTTGAGTTGTTTGCACTTGTCGGAGAAGGCTAGTCATCCGATCCAATGTCCCGGGATCAGGGAGAAGTTTACCATCCATGTTCTGATTTTGTGAAAATCCATTCAACATCTCTCACAGCTAAAAATGTCTGCATAGAGTTAATCCTCACATTGTGTACCTGATCACATCAGGGGTCATGTGAGATTTTATAAAATGAAATGATTTTGTTTGGTTTAACCTTCATCTTGTTTTCAAGGTAAAGGTTATCACGAGACAAATGCTGGATGAATGGATCTTCTTCATCTCACCTTGTTCCTCATGTACCTTGCTGTGTTGAAGTGAAGCATAAACAGTGGGATAAAGGTTATCACAAGGCAAATGCTGGATGAATGGATCTTCTTCATCTCACCTTGTTCGTCATGTACCTTGCTGTGTTGAAGTGTTGAAGCATAAACAGTGGGAGAGTGCCAATTTATGGGCTTCATGTATTAAGGTTCCCATGGACTCTGCTATTCCCTCTGTCAATCATTTATGTGGCTGGCCTCTTCTTCTGCTTCCATTTGGTCTGTACATTGCTTGTTGTGGTATACTGTTAGTTGGTAATATAGTTACATGGCCAAATCATTTAGCTTGCTGTTTTCTGATGTCATCTAGTGCTGCTGTAGCACCCACTTTAGTTCTGATTTCTTCAGTTCTGATTTTCTGATTGGTGTCATTTGTCCACTGAGTTGGTTTGCCATATTGCATTTTCAATCCTGCCTTTTGATTTGATATTTGACGATATTATACTTCCCAAGTAACTTGTTTCAGGGGGTGTTCTTTCAGACGAATCTTTGGTATTTTATTCTTCTGTGATTATAGTCATTACCTCTGTTTTACTGATGTTAATTTTCATGTTGTGTTCCTTACACACTTCATTTAGGCTATTAATGCGGGCTTGTAATTCTGCTTCTGATTTTGCTATTATTGCTTGATCGCCCGCAAATATGTGACACTAACATTTTAGTTCATAATTTTAATCTGTCACTCCTCTGTTATAGATTTGAGGAGCTGTTTCAAATTGATGATGTTACTTTGCAACATTCCTGTTCTTATTTCTGCCTCACTCCTGCCATCATCTTTATTAATTATCTTGAGTAAGAAAGTCTACTGACATGCTCTTACATATTGACAGGATGGAGGACAGGAAACGTGCCTTTCCTGGATCTATTCCTGGAATGAACGATCAAGAGGTGATGGCAAAGCGTAGCAGACTGGAGATGTTGCAGGCCAGGTAGGTCCAGAACAATCACTGCATTGTGCCATGGGGTGGCCAAGTCTATAGTTGTGAAACATGCTGAATTTGTGTGCCATCTGTGTGCATACATGCCTGTCCTAGTTTGACCAGGATTGCTGTTGTCATTATTGGTATCTTACGTTTTTCATAGCATTGCCAGGTAGAGCAGATAATATGCTGTTAAGAATTATATGAGACATGAACATGGACAGCTGAACTTTTTGAACTCATAAATTCTATATCCCTGGCTGAAACCATAAGCCCTCTATTGTGGGCTATAGAGAGTCAGTCATACATTAATAACAGACATCTCAGAGTGTTTACCATTCACTAAATAAACAGTTTCATGTGTTTTATGCAGTCAACCCCAGCATTTTTTGAACTGTTATTTACTATGCAAGTTTATGTTCCGTAGTTTACCATTCACTGCCTTTTAAACAATGAAATGTTGGAGAATTTTAAGATATCTTTGCCTGTAATAAAGTTTTTCTGAATTTTGTGGTTGTAAATGTGCACATTTTGGAAAAAAATGACACAAACACCAAAATTTCCTCCAAGTTTAGCTGCAGAAAATGTAGGTCAAATTTATTTGTTTACTTCATGAGAATGTAGCCTCCTTCTGGGCAATGGGCTGGAGTCTGTTGACATTGAAATACCTAACTTCCCATGGAGAAGAAGAGGCCGCTACGCTAACCTCACTCTGATAGATGCAAGCTCTTGTCAGTGCTCAGACATTTAATCCAGTGCATCAGACTTGAGAATTAAAGCTCAGTCTCCCAGAGGATCCATGCCATGCAACCTAACCACCACTTCTTGTGTTCTTTTATTGCAGAAGCCCAGTCAGGGCAGACATACAGTCTCGGCTTGCAGCTCAGCATGAAGCCAAACAAGATGCCCTTCGCCAGATTGCTCTATCTAAAGGTTTAGACCCGAATAACCCAGATGTTGTCAAGATACTGGAGGTTTGTGTAGCTGTTTGTCATCTACAGCCTGGCATTCATTGTTATAACAAGTGTTCTTTTTGGTAGTTGGTTTGAGCTAAATTGTGTGATTTAGTTTGGTATGTGATCACTTTCATTGCACTCAGATATCTCTGTAAGTGCTTGCCTCCTTCCAGAGATCACATAAGGAGAATCTCTGCACAGTGCACAAACTTTGTAGCACTAGTGAGGATCCAATCACACCAGCTGTACATTTGTTGTGGGTAGCTCTTATAATTGAGAAACCTTGCCTGGGCAGCACCCTATTTAACCTGTTGTTTTCTATTCCCAACTGTTGAGGCATGTATAATGTACACATGGTTCTTCCACATGTTTCACCCTTGTCCGAGAAGGCTAGATGTCCGATCCACAACCTCAGGATCAAGAAAAGTATATGATCTCTTTCTTATTTTGTTAACATTCAGACAAACAACACTGTTTAATGCAGCTGGTCTGCTTGAGTCAGAGGTGGATGCGGTATGCTCTGATGTCCTCCACCCCCTAATTGTGTAGATGTTGGATGTTTCTGTATGCACTGGTACACAAGAAGCAAGGTCTGCCTCTCATTCTTGTCACAGTGAATGAATCAAAATAAAAGAAGTAGAATTTTTAACCTTTACCCGGGGAGGTAACCCAGTCAGTAAATTCCTGAAGAAGTCAGATGTGTCGGCCGAAAGGTGCAAATATTCTAGCTCTGCTGTAAACAGATACAATGCTATTACGTCTAAAACAACATTCCAGATAAACGCACTAAGAGGAGGAGCAATGTTTACTAGAACCTGATCACACGTGATAACATGCGCGTTGCTGCCAAAGCCTTCGTCAGCGCACAAACAACACACACCGATGCATCTACATGCAAGACTACATGAATATATACACACACACACAAGTTACTCATTTGTTTCCTTGTTATGAACTGGATACGTGTGTGGTTAAATACCGAGTATATGGCTATAGCAATATGGCTAGACCGGATAAGGGCTTTGATGGGAAAGCGGGGGTCAGCGATGTCTGGCCTTCACATATTATAGGCCATGGCATGTGAGTCAAAGTGGCCAGTGTCCTGCCTTTCATTGCCAGGAATGTCCAAGGAAATTGTGAGCTACCGATTTCTTCTTCTCTGCGTTCATCCAGATTTTTTTTTCCGGACGTGACTGCATTGTGCCTGTTTACAGCAGAGCTGCGCTCTTGCGCCGTTAGGCCGACACATCCGACTTCTGCGGGCATTTGTTGACCGGGTTAACCTTCCCAGGGGAGCTACCGATTTTATGAGGCTGTGTTGCCCCAAAGCCTTGCTGGTTGGACAGCATAGTTGGAGATTGAACCTAAGCCAATGTCCGGACATTCAAACTCACTAACTTCGGTGGCACCTTGGCTAGTGTATGTTGTGGAGAAATATGTTCACCTGATGACACAAACATGTTGAACTGACTTGTCATTGCACCGGTTATTTACGTTTCTCCTTATATTAAGGTTCTCTCCCTTCTCAGACTGCGAAAGAGTCTCCACCTCATGGTTGGTTGACAGTAGGTGGGACAGGACTGGAAAGATGTGTTGTTGAGATGCCAGTTTGGTAGCATGTTTCTTCTTCTTCTTTTCGTTCATCCGGAGTGTTTTTTCAGATGTGATTGCGGTGTGTCTGTTATGCGCCCTTGGGCCGAAACCCGTAGGCCAACACATCGACTTTAGCGTGCTTTTTTGACCAGGTAGCATTCCTGGGAGACTCTCACTTTTGTGGTGCCATCTACGACCATGCTGGCCAAGTTAGAACGGTCGAAGACAACGGTCATCCCTCAAAGGAAGGCAGGGACAGTCCGTAGCATTTTCCGCCATCCAAGGTTGCTTCCATAGTTGCAGGGCCGACACATAACGCCCTGGTTCTGGGCTAGCCGAGGGAATCGTCACGTCCTGCTCATGGCTGCTTTAAATCCTCACTTCAATATATTGGTCATTTCGTTTGCCCCGGGCCATTCCTGCACAAACCAGACAGGTTTGCAGACGGTATCCACTCAGCGAGTTTTCGAACATGTGCTTGTCGTTGCGCCCGTCAGAGCTGTTCCAGGCACGACAGACATTCGGAAAACTACCTAGTCAGAGCTGTTCCGAACAAGAGCGGCATTCGGAAACTAGGTAGTCAGAGCTGTTCCTAGCACGAGAGACATTCGGATGAGACATTTCACTCGGACGTAAATGCGTAGTGTCAATTTTTAGTTTGCCACCCGTAGGACGACACTTCCGGCTTCCGGCGGGCATTTTTTAATGAGGTTAGCCTTCCTCGGGTTTCGAGACTCTTGTTTCGGCTTCCACACAGCAAGCTTTCGCTTCGGGCTGCCACGTAATGGATTCCCAAGACAGGCGTTCCATTTCGTGTCAACGAGACAATTTTCCACCTTTGACTACACTCACTCCATGAGTGTGGTTACAGACTATCGGACGTCTGCGAGACGTGCGACCGAGGTGTTTTTCCACCTTTTGTTCTCACTCACGAGGTAGGCTACATGTGCTGCCGGCTCAGCACCTTACCTCCGTGCGTCTGTGGGCAAGTAACGGCCAGGCCCTTTCATCCGGGGATACCTCTTATCCCCCAGCTAAGAGCCATCGAACGAATCTGCGCCGAGCATGTAGCGTTCTCAGCACATCATCACAATTTTGATGTAGGTTTGTGTCGGCCAGGCTCTCACTTCCGAGAGTTTATGGCTTAGAGACGTTCAGCCATACACCTCGGATGGGAGCCTTAGAGGTTATGCCCGGACTGAGATTTAGGGATCGTTTGCCTGATTTTGACTGCTATCCTCAGTCTTACCTGCAGAGCAGCAGGTTGTGTCTCTCTTAGTCTGATCCCTATCCCACGAGCCGTCCGATATGTAGTTTTCACCCATCGGCAAGCACATGGGGTCGATGGGACACGCAAGCTCCCCCACCACGGCAAGGTGGAGACACATCGGGGGAGTGGTAGTGTCAACGACTCAACTGACAGGCCTCATCGGGTACTTCTCACACACCCATACAAGACAACTTGCAAGTCGTGTGGGAGGCAAAATGCATGGTCCATTTTATTGCCGTTGGCTCGCTTACAAGCGGTAAACAGTCGCTAATGCAATACACAATATACAGCCACAGAATTATCTAACACAAACTGCTAACCCCATGCTAGTTCTATCTATTAGTGAACACAAAACTCCTAACGCTATTCTAAACGATGTGAACGCCTCAAGTCCAGTCTCCCGTCTACCTAACCTCTCTCCCGTGGTTACACACCACGCGGGGTCACCTTCACCTTCGTGCGTGTTACCTCACATCGCACTCTGCTGGCAAACGTGGCCTGTTGAGTGTCTACTCAACTGTGCTATGGCTTCACGAGGTGTGGTACTATCGAGTCTTTGACACACACCCACCCCTCTTGTGTTGCGTCATCAACTTTCACTCATTGGTTGTGACGCAAGAGGTTCCTAAACAAAAAATTAGTGTCTCTAATTTTTGTCAAAGACTCTAGATAACCTGGCTTTGGGTATTCCAATAGACTATTAATAACTATTGTCACAATGTAGCAAAGCCTTACTTGGCTACTGGCAATCGCCACAAACTTGACTGGTTGGCGTGAGCCCCTTCTCACATGCTATATTATATTTATCAGAGGTATGTCTGAACCGGACCGTTGTCTTATAAGACCTGCCCTCACATAGTAAATTAACTTACTACCCATACAAAGTTGACTTTCTTAGGGTCAACACATGAATTATTTCATGTCCCCCATATAATATTTAACAACCATTCTACAAGAGTGTGTGCGACAGGCTTTACCTCCTTCGCTTCCGCGCGTAAGACTTTATTTCACTGTTAATTTAGTTCTTCGTTGTCTATTATGTCCTCTGGCCCCATAGTTATCTGTCTTTGATTTACAAATAGTGTATGCAATTTATATGTTTGTTTTTCTGTTTGTTTGTGTGTTTGGAAGTAATAAATCTACTAATCTAATTTCTATCCTCTATTTATAAATTTTATGTGTATGTATGTTAGTTTTTTGAGTGTCATAATTTGGTTCAATGTGGCCACAAACAGGTGTATAACACTAATTCGTGACTACATTCACTTGTTATGAAACCCAAAATACTGTAATCTAAGTTCTAAACTATATTACAGACAACACATTCACACTAACACAATTTCACTAACGAAAACTTTACATTCTAACATACCATTCTAATTCTATAACTAAGTATTTAATGTGTTACCTAAATTTATTAAATTTGTTATGTTAATTATATGATATGATTATATTACTTCTTATTTTTTTCTAATCTAAGTGATGTAATCTAACTATTTAAATGCAATTGTTGTGATGTGAGTTATGTACCTTAATTAAATGGATTATGTGACCACAATTTATGTACTTTTCTAAATACTATGCTAAATAATGTTTTTAAATGCACAAAGGAATTATATGAGTGATGTTCTTAATCTAACTGGTGTAAATGCTGTATGTTACCTTATCTACTCTTTTTAATCTATTATGATGTAAAATGATGATACTAATAAATGGTAATATTTGAAAGATGGTATGGTTTCATTAAGATGGAATAAACTAACTACAATGAAACTAAGTGAAATATAACAATCTAAATGGTACTATTCATATCATAAATTTAATTTAACTTGTAATAAACTATTCTTATGTCTAAACTAATATTCTAATCTAATTTTAATGGGTTAATTACTGTACTAACTACATTATTAAAATAAATGAGAACTGTTATAGTTCCTAACCTACATCTAATTTATCACTATCTTAAAATATTATATTACATATCACAATAAGTTTATATACATAGTATTTGGTTTACACAGGTTAGTAGTTGCCTTCATGTATGTGCAATGGTTGTATAGGCATAATATAACCACACACTTTGCCTGGGTATCTGAAATACATTACACAGTCATCTTAATGTTCTCTCGGTAGTGCACGTGTAGAGTTCGCTGGTGTCGTAGCTCTGTCTTTTCGTGTCTGTAATTAAGCACTGTTCTGACACTGTTTTCTGCGGTTCATATATATGATACACCGGAATGGAGCTTAGTTGGAAATGAGCTGTCCTAGTTCACACGGTGGTATCTAAGTATAGCAGCACAGTTCTTAATCTGATGTCCACGGACACATGATAGTTCAGTGTTTTGGTACATGACTACACCAATAATGTGGATATGTATGTAAGCTATTTTACATCTTATATTATCAGATATCCATGTACCAACCATTACTCTACATTTACTGTTGGATTTCAGGTATTTTTACCCCAGATGGTAAAACTAGTGACCACCTGAATATCCGGTCATTTTGATGCACACCACTATGTATGACCGTGATCAGGGAGTTGTCGGTCTGGACAAAGCAGTGAACATCCGTCAGAACTCGATGGAGCCTTCTCACCGTATAGATGACGCCTAGGGTTGCAACTGTGATATGGAATCTTTGGACTCAGCATGTGTGATCTTACTGATCACGCAGCAAAGCGGATGGAAGATGCCCTCAAAAAAAAATTGGCCTAGTACTGCAGTGATGGAGATTCTGCTGGCATATGACCTAAGATAATAAATGAGCCTAGGATTAGGCAAGCGGAGGGATTGGAATATTTACAAAAAAGGATCTTCAATTTTGACAATGCAGGAATTAATAATGCATCTTTCACATTTCATTTCCAGAAGATTTTAAGACATTGGAAAATATATTTGTAATTTCTGAGTAATTTACTAATCCCAAAAGGTTTCTGACCTGTTTCTTTCTGTTAGACATGGTCAGATTCATAATTTTGGTACTACTTTTCAGGTCAGTCTACAGTTGGACTTGAGAAATGACATGACCCAAAAATGAATTTATTTTAGGCATAATTTGACTTTGCTGGTTTGACAGTGAGACCGAAGCGTCGCACTCTGTCAAAGGCATGTCTCATTTTCAGTAGGTGTATTGTCCAGTCATCAGTATTCTGATTTATTCATGTGTATTCTATAAGTTCACTACATGTATGCCCCTCGTCGGATTTGCCAGTCTCACTAACTAGTGTAGTTGCGTTGTGTATGTCTGTCGTCTGATCACTTGGTGTTGGTGCAATCTGTTCGTCTGTCACTATCTCTGTCTCTTGTCTTGAAAAGTGAGGTTTCCGCATGTTGACATGGAATATCTCTAAGTGTCTGTTTATCGATATTTCATAGTCAACATGTACCATGGTTATGTGCTACTTTGAATGGTCCTTGCCATTTCGTTTGTATGGAAGTAGCCTAAATCTGTCTTGATGAAGTTCCAGATTACTTGTTTTCGCACATTTGTTTGTGTGCTTGTGGTAGAACTGACCCTTCCTCTATCAAATGGCTTGGGTGCCAGTGTAGAGGGTTGTATTTCAGCTGTAGGATGTTTACCCTTCAACTTTTGTATCAATTGATGACAGCCATTACCAGCAAATAGATCATGACAAAATAATTTTATGTTATTGAAAAAACTTGGCCTGGCATTGCTGTATGCACGATGACTCGCACATGGTGTTTTGTGTGCATTGTTTAGCACACCTAACTGATGTTGTTCAAGTAACACCTGTTCATGGTTACTAGTAATATGACATGTAGTTGAAATGCCATTATTACGTCTAACGAACCAAGATGCATTCTTGGTCATTTTGGCTTTGCCTTTTGACAATTTTAAGTATGGAGACACATTAAAATCAGATTTCTGCTGGTGTATAAGTTTTTGTGTGTTTTTGTCATCTGTGCTGGTTGGAAAAAGCATTAGTAGTGTCTCATTTTGCAATGGGTCATGATGTTTTGAAGTGTCAACTCTGGTTGTTGCCTTAGCTGCATTTAATTTCTCCCATGCAACTATTTCTTCACTAGTACATTGTTTCAGTTGAGGTAAGCACCCCAAAATTAAATCTGTACAAGGGTTGTTAAGTATTGCACAAGTAAAGGTACCGGAAAGAAAAGGAGAATCAATACGGGCTTTTGCCAAAGGGTAAATTTCAACGTTACCCGAAAAGGTTCGGCATTTCACAGTGTCACCTGTGTAATCACCCGGACTCACTAGTTCTTTTCGAAGACCAATAAGGGTGCTGCCGCTATCCAGCAAACATTGGCATGGTACATCATTGACCATTGCATTGTGGAACACTAACTTGCCTCTGGAGGCTAATGCTGCATTCACACTCTCAGATGAGCATGGTACTGTATGTCCACATTCCAGTATTCCGTCTGCATGGAATTGGTGACATCGTTCACAGCTGTCAAAGCTTAACATATCGCTAGCAGCACACACATCCTCTGCTTGGTTAGTTGGTAAGTCACTTTCAATCTCACACTCATTCTCACTACCACTATCTGAAGAGGTGTCAATCAACATAGCGTTGTTAGCTTTCAAACGTTGGCGGCCAAGGCACTTATTAGAATAATGGCCATAAGAGGAACAAAAAAAACATTTGATTGCACGCCTGTATGCAGACCGTTTGCTTTGCTGCTTCCTGATCACATTTTCAAGATGCGCCGGATAATTCGGCGATTTGTCGCACATAGCATAAGTGTCGTGCATTAGTTGACAGTACATGCATTTGGAAACTTTTCTGTCTTTCTTATCATACTTCTGAAAAGGTTTTCTGTTACCCTGATAGTTTTTTGATTGGTCTTTGACAAAGGAAACTATCTCAGAGTCACTTGAGGTCTTAAAAATCTGTCTGTTAGAAGAAAAATATGCTGAGCCTTTTTTTTTGAACTGCTCGATGTTTTCAATGTCTGACTGCTGCAAAAACTTAGCAAAAGGAGAAGGTATAGTAGATATACACTTGTCCATAGCTATTAGGTTTTTTAATCTATCAAAGTCTTTTCCTATGTTAGCTGCTTTAAGCCACCTGTTTAGTACACTCTGCACATTTGAAAAATAATCTATAAAAGTTTCACTAGGTTTAGGTTTTAAATTTGAGAACTGAACCTGATACCCAGGGGCATCAAGTAAAAAGTGCTGCATAATCCTATCATGGATGTATTGATAGCTAGATCTAAGTTCAATAGGAATAGACTCTATTACTTTAAGGGGCTCACCACTTAGATTCTTCATGTAAATCGGAGCCCACATATCTAAAGGAACTTGGTGATATTTAAATTGATACTCTACATTCTCTGTCCAGGCAGATATGGAGTCCTCTTTACAATATGGTTTGATAATATTTTTGTATTTGTTGAACTTATTTTCCTCTTGTTGACTTCTTAGTTTAGTGGCAGAGATCTCTGCGTGTGAGTCTACATCCATGCTTTTCATCTTTAATTGTGTCTCTGATTCTACCCGAATTTGTTTCTCTTTAACTCTTGCCATTTCATCTATCTCTTTTTGCTTTAGATCTAATTCCTTTTGTTTTAATTCTTTCTCTTGATCTAATTGTTTTTGTTTCATCTCCTTATCATGTTCTCTTTCTCGTGCGCGTTCGTCCCTCTCCGCATTCTCTTTTCGTGTTTGTTCCTCTTTTGTTTCTTTAAATTTCTGATCAGCATATTGTTGTAGTTCTTTTCCTGTTAATTCTAGTTCTTTGCCTGCTTTTATGAAATCTGATAAAGTTGCCATCTTACTTTAGTACTTGGCTAACAGTGATAGGCAATGATGACTTTAATCAGTTATTTATCTTTGATATGTTATGTTTGTTCTTATCTGATCACTATCAGTTGTGCTTTCTGTTTATACCCTGCCCAGATTTATCTTGCAGAAAAAACAGAGTATACAAATATGTCAACGCGTTACAAGCTGAAAAAAAGAGATGCACTATTAATCAAATTGCATGACAAAATATATAAGTGTACTCAGCTTAATGTGGGAACGAAGCTCCTTTGACACAGGTCACCTTGTTTGGTACACTGGGGTGGCGACACGTTTCGTACGTAGCACACGGTATTTGGCCCACAGGTGTATGTGCACAGCTGTTGTTTGCCCTCCGATATATAGGGCAGCAGTAAACACGCCTACTAAACGATATGATTTACTCGACAACTAAGGACAATGACTTAGACAATGACAGACTTACGAACACCTAGAATATGTATTAATTAATTTTAATGTCAATGTCCTGTCTTTGTTTTAAACAATAATTGCCTTTCGTTACTAACCTAGTTAATTTCTGTAAACGTTGTGCAGCTAAGTATCAGATGCTTAGCCCGAAAATAGTTCCATAGTGACGATAAGCAAAGAGAAAATAGACCCAAAAATGAATAAATGCTTGTAAAGAAATCAAAATAACATAATAATGTGTCAACAAATAAATATATTCATTTAGTAACTTAAATAAGTAAATAATAAACAATATACAGCACAGATTCAGGCGGGCCGCCGCTAAGCGATTTTGTAAACACTCGACTGCTTTATGCTAATGACGCAGAACAACTGTCTGTCAATCAATCTACGTCATCGCGCAGCGCTATTTTTAGATCTCAAAAATCAATATTGTCGGCTGCCTGTGTATTCCTGCGCCGTGAATCATGTTTGGTGCTTATTCAAGAATAAATTGGTAAATATATGAATAAATATAAGAAAATAAGAATATTAATACTTACAGCTTCGAAGAATACATGATTTCATTCAATAAATATATCATAAACACAATTAAACACTATTTTGTCACGATAGGCATATTTCTAGCTCGCAAATTCTCCTGTCTGCACAAATTATCGTTACTACAAAAATGAAACCCTAGTCTCGAGCCCGTGGATGAGTGGATTAGCTTGAACTTTTCGTTCAAGCTTCACTTCTTGACACCACAATTACCCTTTTACTGTGGGTATTAGCTTGGCGCTTTCGTCCAAGCACCACTTTCTGACACCACAATTACCCTGGCCTGTCAACGACTCAACTGACAGGCCTCATCGGGTACTTCTCACACACCCATACAAGACAACTTGCAAGTCGTGTGGGAGGCAAAATGCATGGTCCATTTTATTGCCGTTGGCTCGCTTACAAGCGGTAAACAGTCGCTAATGCAATACACAATATACAGCCACAGAATTATCTAACACAAACTGCTAACCCCATGCTAGTTCTATCTATTAGTGAACACAAAACTCCTAACGCTATTCTAAACGATGTGAACGCCTCAAGTCCAGTCTCCCGTCTACCTAACCTCTCTCCCGTGGTTACACACCACGCGGGGTCACCTTCACCTTCGTGCGTGTTACCTCACATCGCACTCTGCTGGCAAACGTGGCCTGTTGAGTGTCTACTCAACTGTGCTATGGCTTCACGAGGTGTGGTACTATCGAGTCTTTGACAGGTAGCATGTTTCTGCTGCCATGTTCTGTTGTAGTTAATCTGATCCACTTTGGTACTTTGAGAGCTCACATGGCAACTTATATGCCACACCAGTAAGTGTCAGCAGTCTTGCTTCACCATCTTACACGATCACCAGTCTTTGAGCAGGTCTTCTTCTTCTTCTTCTTCGTTCATCCGGAGTTTATTTTTCCGGATGTGATTGCGTTGTGCCTGTTTACAGCAGAGCTGCGTTCTTGCGTCGTTAGGCAGACACATCCGACTTCTGCGGGCATTTGTTGACCGGGTTAACCTTCCCGGGGGAGCAGGTCTTATGTTCTTGTCCCAGTTATGCCATGTGGACAAGCCATATAGGTATTTTCTCTTTGCCTTTCCCTGGCTATTTTCCCATTCATCATGCATTGTCATTAAGTTTTCAAGTTTATTTCTGTAATGTGTCAAAAAATTTGTAAGTGTCTATTTCTAATTTCTTTTATCAATTTATAGTTTTCATTTGTTTCTTGGTCTGTCTAATTTTATTATTTTGCATTTTGCCTAGACAGCACATTTTTACTGCCATTGTGTTTCTCAGCCTGGCTGCTTTTCTTCTTGTTCCATGTGCATACAGCTGTGTAGGTGTCATATAGTATTTCAGCACTCATGTTCTCATTCATTTGGCAGTTTTTATATTGTTTTTTTTTTCTTTCATCTTCTGAAAGATGGAGATTTTAGTTGACATTTCTCTCTACAAGGTACCGTCCATCAGATGTTAACGACAAGTCTAAGATAGTTGAACACGTTCACCTGTTTAAGAATGTTTCTGTTTACTTGAATGTTCTAATGTGGTATTTCTTTTTTCTTGCAGATGACCATAAATTCTATTTTCATTGCAACTAATCTTACTAATTGCAACAAACTGTATATAGCCAACATACTGTATATAAGTAACTTTATTTAAATGTAATTTAGCACACAAAGTACAATGTTGACATAATGATTAGAGTCAGATATTTTAGTTGAAGATGACTTATTTAGTATTCGGGACCACATTAAGACTTGGTTTATCTCATTTGCAGATGAGATCTCACCTGGGACACTTGCAGACTATGGTTATGCAGCAGAAAGCTGAGGCCAGATCCTTTGAGATTATGCAAGGTCAGCAGGTTGCAAACGAGCACCGTCTGCAGCTGCAGAAGCAGATGTTGGCTTTGGAACAGGTGCAAGACGATGCAGAGGCTAGAAGATTCCTCGCAGCAAAACAAGCACAGCGGTCGAGGGAATTTGAGGATCTTTACCAGGCTGAAGGTTCCAGGCCTAGGGGTGACATCATGCGCCATAATTGGGAGATGGCAAGAGAGATGGAGATGGCAAGAGAGAGGGAAATGGCAAGAGAGAGAGAGATAAGAGAGAGGGAAATGGCAAGAGAGAGGGAGATGGCAAGAGAGAGGGAGATGGCAAGAGAGAGGGAGATGGCAAGAGAGAGGGAGATGGCAAGAGAGAGGGAGGAAGAGAATAGAAGACAGAGGGAGGAAGAAGATAGAAGGTTGAGAGAAGAAGAAGAAAGAAGACAGCGAGAGGAGTTTGAGGCTGTACGTAAAGCAGCAATTGCAGATCGATTCCTGCATATGTCGGGAGCTGAGGGAAATCGTGGAAGGCTCTTACAGAAGAATGCTCGCATGAACTCAAAACAGGGGCCTAAATTTGCAACAAATATGGCTGATAAAACTGGCAACATAAAAAACAGGAATAGAATACAGGCGTTTGGTGATGCTCCACCTACTCAGGGCCTCCTGGGTGCTGTGCCGTTTGGTGACGCTCCACCTACTCAGGGCCTCTTGGGTGCTGGACCTTTGGCTGACCCGGATAGACATAGAAATGTTGCAGATGCAGGCAGGTCTGACAAGCAGAGAGCACTGCTGGGCCAGAACTTCAGAAATGAGGACAAGAGAGATCCAGGAAACATGAGGCTTCCAGGCAGGAGATCAAGATGGAATAATGAACAAGAAATGGGAAATGGTATGTTTTAACTTGTGGATGGTATGTTTTCACTGTTGTCTGTAATATATGTAAATGACGGACATTGTAATCACAGCACGTGAAAAGAGAGGGTTACAACTAGATAACACAAAAGCAAAGGTTATGATCATGACCAAGAAATAAAAAAAGCAACCAGATTGAGGGTGCTAGAGACAGGTCGACAGAGAGAAATGCTGGATGGTATGAGAAAGACTGGCACAAAAGGCCAAGGGTCGACCTTACCAAAAACACCGGGGACATGTTTGTGCAGGGACATGATTCCCTGAGCCATTTGGCGCGACATGATGATGATGATGCAGTATAAGAACCATATTCCATTATAGTGGGCAGTTTTGTATTTAAAATTAGCTGCAATTAAATACCATCTTTGCATCAGTGATAATATGCAGTGATTCATGATCTCTTTTCATTTTGCTTTGCACATGTATCTGCAACACACATCTGCTCAACCCCACCCATGCATGCTCAATACATAGAGATTTACAGTGTTGGAAGTGCTGAGTTAAAGAAAAGCCACACATGGAGTTTTTGGATATTGCAAGCTCGGGTTGAACTGTTTGCCCGTTTCTTCCTCTGTTCTATAACTTGCGAACAAAGGAGCAGCTGACACACAGTCAAGTACAGGACTCCTGTCCTTGCCTTGAGGCATGTTGCTGTCGCTTGTGCTAGGCCTATAATTGTACAGGGTGTATTTTTAATGACTGTGCAGTGTTTGAAAATATTGCCGGTCCTAACTTTGTATTCACCCTCTGTAAAGTTCTTGCAACATATAGGTAAATACAAAATTTGGACCGGCAATATTTTCAAACACTGCACAGTCATTAAAAATACACCCTGTATATACTCAGTGGGTGATGTCAGTAGAATGCTAGCCGCCCTGACCTCCCTGAACCTGTCCTGGTACCATGTGAGGCTGGGTGGACCTGAGTCCATGTCAGTTAAACAATCCCTGCCTCAGTGAGGATGAAAACACACAACCGCATCAGCTGGCAGGTGAGCCACTACACTACCGCAGTCCCCTAGAGCTCGTATGGCATCCTTTTAATGGAGGACATGCCCAGACATTCGGTGGACTTCTTTACCGTAGGATTGTAATCTCAGGTTCTGCTTCTTCTTCCTTATGACGAAATGCTGCACTGACATTTCTGTCCTCATGATTTTCCAAAAGCTGTTTCAGCTTCAACCTTTGCTTCTTGTGCTGTCTTCAAGAAAATACTGAAGTCATGTATGAACTCTTCTTGTATGAAGCACAATATATATCTGTTATAAAACTTATTCTTCCTTATCTGTTATAAAACTTAATCTTCCTTATCGGTTATAAAACTTAATCTTCCTTATCTGTTATAAAACTTAATCTTCCTTATCTGTTATAAAACTTAATCTTCCTTATCTGTTATAAAACTTAATCTTCCTTATCTGTTATAAAACTTACACATAAAGATGGGTGTGTAGGTGGGTTTAAAAAAAAAAAATCTCTTTATTCCACTTTCTTTATCCATTAGTCATGTGCCCAAAAGGCAAATATGAAGATCATTTATATTTTTTTTTCGCTGGAAAGTTGTGTTATGTTGAAGATAGTATCTGTTAATAGATGGATGCTGTGTAGATTTAAGTGACCATTTATTTCATAAAATAAGCAACACCGACACCATCAAATATCAGTTGACAGAGCGGTTGTAGAGTTACGGTTGCCAGTGTTTGCTTCAGACCAGGATGCTGAAGAAGAAAAATGATTACAAAGTGTTGATGCTTCCTTCATGGCATCTCTGTGATGCTTCCTTCATGGTATCTCTGTGATGCTTCCTTCATGGTATCTTTGTGATGCTTCCTTCATGGCATCTCTGTGATGCTTCCTTCATGGCATCTCTGTGATGCTTCCATTACATCTCTGTATGCTTCCTTCATTGCATCTCTGTGATGCTTCCTTCATGGCATCTCTGTGGTGCTTCCTTCATGGCATCTCTGTGGTGCTTCCTTCATGGCATCTCTGTGATGTTTCCTTCATAGCATCTCTGTGATGTTTCCTTTATGGCATCTCTGTGATCCACAACTGAGGTTACAGGTTGGTGACTATCATTCACACAACACAAAGAAATAGCACAGCTGGTTGTTAGTATTTGAAGGTATCCTTTGACTGAAGCACTTATCTAAACTGTTAGTATTTGAAGGTATCCTTTGACTGAAGCACTTATCTAAACTGTTAGTATTTGAAGGTATCCTTTGACTGAAGCACTTATCTAAACTGTTAGTATTTGAAGGTATCCTTTGACTGAAGCACTTATCTAAACTGTTAGTATTTGAAGGTATCCTTTGACTGAAGCACTTATCTAAACTGTTAGTATTTGAAGGTATCCTTTGACTGAAGCACTTATCTAAACTGTTAGTATTTGAAGGTATCCTTTGACTGAAGCACTTATCTAAACTGTTAGTATTTGAAGGTATCCTTTGACTGAAGCACTTATCTAAACTGTTAGTATTTGAAGGTATCCTTTGACTGAAGCACTTATCTAAACTGTTAGTATTTGAAGGTATCCTTTGACTGAAGCACTTATCTAAACTGTTAGTATTTGAAGGTATCCTTTGACTGAAGCACTTGTCTAAACTGTTCATGCACTTATGAACTGTATTGCAGATTACAACGCAGCTGGACTGGACCCGGGTAGAAATGACAGACCTTTAGATTTCAACCGACCTCTGCCTAGACTGTCAGCAGAACAGGCTTTCAAGCAGGACATTGAGAGAACTAGAGCTGCCCTAAACAGCCGTCCAGATGCCGTCTCAGCTAGATCTGCCCAGTCTGGGGGTCTTCTAGACATACCAAGGTCGCATTTTGAAGAAGTCCGAGAGAGACACGCCCTCCCAATGCAGTTTGGTAAAAATGCTGTCAAGAAGACACCAAGAGAGATGGAAGAAGAGCGACGAAGAAGTGCAGAGTTGAACATGGGCACAGGGATGGAGAGAAATGCTCGAAACTTTGGCGGGGTGAAGTCTGCTTCCAAAAACTTCGCTAATGTGGGTGCACTTAATAGAGATTTAGCTGATATCAGAGCATCCAGAGAGGACTTAACACCAAGAGGTGGGATTAGTGTGAGAGGTGCTCAGAGAGGCAGGCCATTTAATAGAGGGCAACCTACATCTCTGATGGGTAAGCCTCAACCTCCAGCGCTTGATAGCTCAGAGTTCAATGCTCAGTGGAGGAGAAATCAGGAGCAGCCTAGAGGCAGAGAACATGAGGCAGCGAGAGCTCAGGGTGAGCGTGCATGGCAGGATGTGCAAGACAGACAAGAGCTTTACGAGAATAACCAAGCAGATGCCCGGGGACATTTCTATCCAGAAGCTGACATAGATGTTAGAAGGAATGAACAGCGGAGGTCTGGAGGCCCTGGTGGCTATCGAGCATCTCAAGATTACAATGTGCATGCTGAAGTGACAGCTTTGAAACCGAAGACTGCACTGGCATATGAAAATGAGCAGTTTGAAGGGTACTTTGGTGCAGATACAGCAAAGAAACCATATGAAGCCAGGGAGACCTTCCGAAGAGCTGAAGCAGATTATGGGTTGAACTATGGTGAGTACGAAGAACAGGATTATGCCGCAGAGACTGGGTTTGACAAAGCCAATGCTGGTTTCCCTGGGAGAGGTGTTTTGGGAGAAGCTCCAGGATCTGCAGGCAGGGGAGGACTCCTGGCACAACTGGCCAACAGAGGAGGTCGAGCAACAAGAGGGGGTGGAATGTTGTCAGCTAGAGGTGGAGGGGTGGCTGCCAGAGGTGGTCATGGGAATCTTGAGAGGCCTGCACAATCAGTGCGAGGAAGAGGGGCACGAAGTTTGAGGGGTAATGTTGAGCGGGGAATGCCAGCACCTGGTAGTGGAAGGGGCCTTCTGCCAGTTCCCAAACAGTTAGAGGATGCCTATTTTGGAGGGGGAAATGATGAGACCTATGCTGAAGAGGCTGGGCAAGATTTCAGCCACTATCAGCCACAGCAGCAGCAAATGGCCAGGAATAGAATGCAGGCTCTCTTGGCCCAGGTTCCTCCAGCGTTGGGGCAGAGGAGTGGAGTGAACTTCTACTAGTTGTCCAGACACTCCCCCAACATTGACGATGGGATGTCATAGTTGACTTACTGTATTACTTTTATATTGAGTTTGTATTTTAATCATTGCCCTTGTCATACCTTGACATTGTTTAGAATCATTTTTAATTTTCATTACAAGAATTATGTTCATTTTGAATTGATGCATTTTATATTGTTCATTAATACTTTGTCCTGATGGTTATTTGTATTGAAAAAAAAAAAACAGCGTTAAAATATTAGTCTATCATTGATGTCTGTGTCTGACATATTTGTGGTCATGTAATGGACACAGAGACATGAAGCTATCATGAGCATAGCCATATTAACATGTGTTTCAGCTGTTGGATTAAATCTTGAAAACAAAAGATTTGTGGCTTTATAAACAGCTGATTATAGCAGCTCTGTGATTGTTCCATTCACAAATGAACGTGAAATAGGACTCAGAAAATGACAGTGAAAATCCACGAGCTCAAAAGCAACTCTGAACATCCAAGTATTGCCTCTTGCTCCTGATGCACATACAAGTTTTCATTTTCCTCATGACCAGCCTACTAAAAACCCTATTTGTTATCCTCCCTGTATGTCTTCCCATCCATTCTTGAGCTCAAACCCATTATCAACTCCATTGTCTAAGCAGTTCCTATATTATGCAGTGTGTGGTCAGATATGGAATTGTAGGAGACAGGAAGAAATACCGTAGCCAACTGACACCTGTACGAGTCAGGGTATCATTCCCAAGACATGATGGATGTGTTGGTAGCCTGGAGCTTCCATCTTTGGCAACACAAGATATTGTGGAACCCTGTTGATTTCAGTTGTCACTCATGTACCACTTAAAGCATTGGCAGTTGGGGATTGTTTGGCTCCATCCTGATCACATGCTCATGAGTTCTTCAAGCAGGTGCTAGTTGTCTCCCATCATTGAGCAATTACTGTGGCTCCAACAATCTTGTAGTGTGGACAGTTTGAGTGGTTGGTTCTCCTCCAGTCATTCACCAGACTAGTACCTGGAGGTGAACAGAAGACTTGGCTCCATAAATCCTGACCTTAACAAGCACACAGCATTTCTGCACTATCCCAGCAGTACATGAAAGCGTGGCAACAATGTAGTCTAACCATTCATTAATTTCTTGTCCAAGTCTTTAGATGTTCCCTGTAGCAATACCTTGCTTCATCTGCACTAAGTACCCCAGCTTTCACACCCACAGAAGACTTCAAGAAGCTGTTTGTTTTGCAGAATTGGTAACCACAGAGTATTTAGGATTTAAGAGATGAAGAAAGAATTATGGTGGGATGGAGAGGAATAATGAATTGGGGCTGTAATAATGTAGAATGCCGTGATTTGGTTTTACTTGAAGACATATTGTAAGCTAGCCACACTACACTGCTGAAACAGTGGTATTTGAATGTGGGGGTTTAGGCATTATTAATAGCAGCAATCGAACCGGCATAAAATGAGAACCACACGTCCTGGGAAGTAAAAGCATCCAGTGTGAGACTGACCTCATCCCCCATCAACCAACCAAGTGCTGATTGGCTTGTACAAATGTCTCCAACACCACATGCCCAATGCTCCGAGGGCATGAAAAGGGCCCTTGACTACCAATAGCAGCTATGTTTGTCATCCATGTCATGTATTTGTGCACAATTGTTTGCTAAAAATGGCTACTGTGCATGCTTATGGTTTGTTCTTGATTTCTGTTCAATAAAAGCTGAAAAGATACTTTTTTGTCTTGTTTTTTTACATTGTTGGGGAAAGATACCAAATGATAAATGAAGGAAAAAAAACACTCAGAACTATTGCTGCATCAATATTGAATTCTCCATCTTTCTTGCCTGCTGCTGTTGTTGCTGATGCTATTATTACTACTTGCAGTAGTAACAACTACAATTATTGCTACCTCTCTTGCTACTACTAATACTAAAAGACTGCTACACAACTGCTAATACTACTAACTAGTACTACTATTTGCTACTGTTGTAGAATGTGAGTTTTGAACATTATGTTTTTGTATTAACAGTTGAATTTCTGTTGTGTGCGACTACACACAGATGAAAAAAGGCCAGTGAATTTGGCAATGATCCCTGTACTAAGTAGAGCATGATGAAATAAAGATGCTTGTCCAGTTAGTCACCATGTAGCTCAATAATGGACATTTCACTTTTAAATCTGCACATTCTCAGTGCCATAACAGCACAGGGTTAAAACAAAATGCCACAACTATGAAAGTGTAAGAGTATTTTATTGTTTAATTTCAAAAACGTTTATCTACAAGCATGATTGTAAATTCACAATATAGAACATTCACAACTTTCATTCATTGCAGCATGAAGCATCTCTGCCAAGTAGATGTAATACACAGTGTAGAGTTAGGATAATCAATATACCAATGCATATAAATACAGTGCTGTTATGAGATAATACATTTGTCAGACTGTTGGTATAGTATACTTCCAGTATATGTAATACAAATTTATGATGTAGTTGGATTATAAACTTTCCAGACTATTGGTAGTACTGTTTCAGTAAGTGCAATGGTGTAGTACTGTCACACAAGTTAATTATGTAGTACTAGAGTGTAGTGACATAATACTGTCCTTCCCAACACAACATAGTCCCTCAAGCAACTCATGCAAAGCCTGTTGGAGACTTTCGTAACTGACTGGATTCTGCAGCTCAGTTTTCTATGGGATGAGGTGGTAGGTCTGACCCCAACCCTCCTTTGTTGCATCTTATGACATGCTAGGCAGAACTGTCCTAGTAAGTATAACAGAAGCTGTCTTTGAATTAACAATCATCATCACAGCCAGTACTAGCAGGTGACAGTGGCAAGTTCTGTCAGGTGGCAAATCTCTCCAGAGATGTTCTGAATTATGTGATACCTTCTGCTTCCTGACAGAGAATTCAGGTGAATCCATGAAATTTAGGTGTTCATAATACAGGCAATTACTTCAGATTTACTCAATGAAATCATCAGCATGGTGTAATCTCCACATTTATGGTCAGCTGAATTGTGTTTGGAATGTCCCATGTCGTCATGCATGCTTCACCCCCAGCACATCTTTCATCAAGGAGCTGTCTCTTTGTATGGCCCCGAAGTACCTGGATTGTCAGACTGTTCTCATTCTATGCTTTCTTCACAAATTTATTTTTCTCCATTTGAGGACAAACTCTATGGGGATATCAACAAACTGAAGCTGACAGCAGCTTTCTTTAATTATATTCAGGTTGATTTCTGAAACTGTATGAAGAAACAAGATTTCTTCTTCAATCTTAGGTTTTGCGGTTACTGATTTTTCTTCTGCAATGATGTTCTTCGTACTCATTCATGAAATAGGTGTTCTGAATTCAAGGGACAACTTTGGCTTACATCAAGCTGGTGTGGATATTTTCAAAATACAAAGTTTGCCTAATTCAAGGGGATGTAGGTAGATGTTCTGAAATCCAAATTGTGATGCACTCTAGGAGATACAGATGTTCATGATATTCCAGGGACAATTTCTGCCTCAATCCACTGTTGTGGAGTGCAGATTCAGCATGTGCAGAGCCTCACTAATGTACGAGCTGGAATCCAGGGACATTTTGATCCCAACTGTAAAGGCTTTTTGCAGCAGGCCAGTGGCTTCTTCTGTAGGAAACACAAAATATCTGCTATAAGCATAACACAGTTTTTGTTTATCTGTCTAACCACACAAAGATCAATCAATAAGTAAGTCACAAAATGATAAGACAGTTGAGAAGTGGTTAGTAGTTTATGAGAGTGTCTTTATGTGGCATATCCATCTAGCTTGATATCTATGTGTGGCAGACAATAATGGTCACATGTTGCACGACGTGCATGTGGTGTTGAAAATGTTGGCCATACTTGAAGATTACACCACCACAGAACAGTGTGTTGCAGTGAGGTTGTGTGTGGGGGATGGAGGACCTACTGTCGAGGGTATTCATAAAGAAATGTTGCCTGTCTATGGCAGCAAGTGCTTCTTGAGAATAGCGGTACACAACCCATTTGCTGGTGATCTGCAGCATTGGGGTCTTATAAAATGATAGGATAAGGGGAGGGGGGAGGGGGCTGAGTGGTCTTGAGGCATGGTGTCTGCCTTGAGTGCTGGAGGTCCCGGGTTCAAGCCCCAGTGAGGGCCGGGATTTTTTCTTATGGACTTCTAGTAACAAAATTTCCCCTGGTCTCTGGGGATCGGATGCCAGTGTGTATTGATGTGCAGGTAAAAAAATCCCTTGGCAGTTGGAAATCGAAAAAAGTAGCCTAACGGCGCTGCCAGGGCAAAATTTCGAGTTCAAAATCTGCCCAAAGTATTTCAGGAACTGAAATTCTCCAGACTCAGGCTTGAGTTAGGAGCACTTAAGGGTTACACTCGTGTGCTGTGATGTTGATCCGTTGGCTAAACTAAACTACAATGATAGGATAAATGCATCAATGTTTGTGGAGATTATGTAATAAAAAGAGAGGTTAGTACAATAATAAATGATTTTAAAGTTTACATCTCATATAGGTATGTTTACATACGGTTTTGTGACTTACTAACCGACTCTCAAATAATAATTTAAAAAATGCTGTTCTAGTAAAAAATCACTTGAGTCATCAAAGAAATAGATCTGCAAAGTGTTTAATGGCCCATAAAATCAACATGTTGACCTGCTAGTGTGAACTTTCTACTCGTATGGCTCAAGCCATGGTCACGACCACAGGAGGCTTTTATTGTACCATTTATGAGACCTTACATAAAACCAAATATAGACATTTAACAAGTAATGCAAATCAGAAGACCAGATCAAAAATAGACGTAATAAGGCAAACCAACTCATTGGACAAATGGCATCAATACTAAAGAACAAACACATATCAATAGTTACTAAGAAAGCACTCTATAACACAATCTTCATACCAAAACTATGCTACCAATGCCAAACCTGGACAATGACAGAAAAATATAAAAACAGAAATGAGATTCTGGAGAAGAATTCTCAATATAGCAAGAAGTGAGAAGCATCAGAAATGAAGAAATCAGGACTAAAGGGGTTATAGCAGTGTTAGATTTTATCAGAAGGTAGCAAGCTAAATGGTTTGGCCATGTAACTAGATTACAAACTAACAGTATACCACAACATGTACAGACCAAATGGGAGCAGAGGAATAGACCTGCCACATAAATGATGGACACAGGGAATTGCAGAGTCCATTGGAACCTCGATGCATGAAACTGGCACTCTCTTGGTGTTTATGCTTCACCTCGACACCTCAAGGCACAAGACGAACCAGATGGGATGGATGAGATGATTAAGAAGTAATTTTTGGAACACAAAGGATTTCAACAATCTTATTTAAAAAAAAAAAAAATTTACGGGAATATGAAAGAGAAAATAGGAATATAATACAGTATATGCGTGTTGAGGTAGTCATGATAGCCCAGTGGTTAGGTGTTGAGGTAGCCATGATAGCCCAGTGGCTAGTGTTGAGGTAGCCATGGTAGCCCAGTGGTCATGTGTTGAGGTAGCCGTGATAGCCCAGTGGCTAGCACACATGCCTGTCAGCCCAGTGGTCAGTGTTGAGGTAGCCATGATAGCCCAGTGGCTAGCACACATGCCTGTCAGCCCAGTGGTCAGGTGTTGAGGTAGCCATGATAGCCCAGTGGCTAGCACACATGCCTGTCAGCCCAGTGGTCAGTGTTGAGGTAGCCATGATAGCCCAGTGGCTAGCACACATGCCTGTCAGCCCAGTGGTCAGGTGTTGAGGTAGCCATGATAGCCCAGTGGCTAGCACACATGCCTGTCAGCCCAGTGGTCAGTGTTGAGGTAGCCATGATAGCCCAGTGGTCATGTGTTGAGGTAGCCATGATAGTCCAGTGGTCATGTGTTGAGGTAGCCATGGTAGCCCAGTGGTCATGTGTTGAGGTAGCCATGATAGCCCAGTGGTCATGTGTTGAGGTAGCCCAGTGGTCATGTGTTGAGGTAGCCCAGTGGTCATGTGTTGAGGTAGCCATGATAGCCCAGTGGCTAGCACACATGCCTGTCAGCCCAGTGGTCATGTGTTGAGGTAGCCCAGTGGTCATGTGTTGAGGTAGCCATGGTAGCCCAGTGGTCATGTGTTGAGGTAGCCATGATAGCCCAGTGGTCATGTGTTGAGGTAGCCATGGTAGCCCAGTGGTCATGTGTTGAGGTAGCCATGATAGCCCAGTGGTCATGTGTTGAGGTAGCCATGGTAGCCCAGTGGTCATGTGTTGAGGTAGCCATGATAGCCCAGTGGCTAGCACACATGCCTGTCAGCCCAGTGGTCAGTGTTGAGGTAGCCATGGTAGCCCAGTGGTCATGTGTTGAGGTAGCCGTGATAGCCCAGTGGCTAGCACACATGCCTGTCAGGCCAGTGGTCAGTGTTGAGGTAGCCATGATAGCCCAGTGGTCATGTGTTGAGGTAACCATGATAGCCCAGTGGTCAGGTGTTCAAATCCTCATTGAGGCAGAGATTTAAACAAAAAACCCGACCTGGGGCTCATATGTCAGGCGGACTCACCTAAAGTCCTGGACAGTGTGACACTGACCACGCCACCCACTGAATGCCGACTGGTCTATGACAATATGGGGCCAGCACTATATATACACCACACATGCTTCCAGGTGTGGGATAGGGTTCTTGTTTTACGTTGATGTGTGTCATGGGTTAGATACAAACATGACAAATAATCATCTATTCACAGCAGGTGAATGAAAATAGCATCATCATCAAGTGCCATGCCGACTGACGTAGGCGTTCATGATTCCTCACAGATCCAGGTTTCCCGGGAAGGTTAACCCGGTCAACAAATGCCCGCAGAAGTCGGATGTGTCGGCCTAACGGCGCAAGAATGCAGCTCTGCTGTAAACAGGCACAACGCAATCACGTCCAAAAAAAAACTCCGGATGAACGCAGAAGAAGATCCCGGTTTTTGGTTTTCTGGATCAACTCTACTGTTGATATTCCTCCATGCCACTGTCGCAATCCACCCAGCACCATTTCTCTTGGTTTGCCTCTGCCTCTCTTCCCTTTGATTTTTCCAGTTGTCACGATGTTCTCCAATGCCTCTCTTCTCATCACATGACCAAACAACGTTTGCCTCCTCCTTATTGTTGCATATAATGTTCTAGTTTCATTAGCCTTTTTCAGGCATTCGTTGTTAGTTACTTTTGCAGTCCAAGGAATTCGTTGTTAGGAATGACAAGATAAAGACAACAAATGTGCAATCATTAATGAAAAATAGTGTAAATAACAGAGAATTGTATAGAGGTATAGTAACAGAGACCAAGTGTGCACATAGCGATATAAAAATGGTATGAAAAAAAAAATCACAATTGTGAAGCTCATGGGGAGAACAAATATTCCTGAGTTGAGGGAAAGACGCTGGCCCTGGATAGGACACAGACTGAGGATAGCATAACTAGACATTCCCGTGTCTGGAATCCACAGGGTATATCACAGGAAATAGTAGATCTAACAACTCACACAGAGAAGAGAATTAAAGACAGATGAATCAAATGGGGAGAACCTGGACAAAGCTACAGGAAACAGTCAAAGATAGGACAGTTTTGTGTGGGCTGGTTGAGGACCGAGTCCCACATGGGGGTATAAAGGGCAATATAAGAACACAGGTCAATTATGGCTCTAAATTAGCAGATCCAACAAGGAAGAAATGTATGTTGGCCCTTTACTGGGCAAAACGCCCGAGAACGTTTTTACCCCGGAACAGGCAAAATGTCCCAAAGCGTTCATGATTACTAAGTATTGTAAAAACACGATCTCGCGGCTTTCCGATTGTCTACTTTCGATTTTGCCAATAGCTTGACAACGTGGCCAACATTTGCAAGCGTGTACTCTGAATTTGAACGGATTTTCAAAATAGTTTTGGGGGGTTTTACGCTTTGTATTTCAAAATGGATTTCAACGATTCTTCAAGTGATTGCGATATCACTGGGTTCAATTTAAGTGACATTCAAGGGCACGAAGTTGATTATTAATCGGAGCTAGAAATCAGTGATCGGCGTTAGCAGTCATGAGTCGGACTTTGAAGAAAGTGATTCTGAAAATGTGTTTGTAAATTGCCGTATAAATGACTGACAATCACAAACAATATGTTGTATTTTGTAAATATTTGTGTTCACGTGTGGATTACCAGCAACACTCAACATACTTATTCACGTGAGTAAAATAATCTGCATGCATTTTCCTTCATTTTGTTTTTTATTTCACCAAAATCTGTTGACTAACACTTTAGATATGATGTTTTCACTAACGTAACCGAAATTTTACCAAACCTGAAAAATCTTGCCCGTTCAGAGCTTAAAAACGGACAAACGTCTGTCCTGTAAAGGGTTAAAAATTGAACTGAACATTCCACATCTGAACAAGAAAGGACACAAGTGAGTCATGGCTTACCCTGACAAAGAGCAGTGAACTCAGCAAGATTCTTCAGAGCTGTGGTGACAATATCAGGGTTCTCTGAACCCAAGCAGTCCAGGAAGGTAGCCACAAAATGTTCAGATTTCCTGTCAAACAAAATACAACATTTACTACAATAATTTCCTGTAAGCAATATAGAACATTTACTACAATAATTTCCTGTCAAACAAAATACAACATGAAACATTGTTCAGATTTTCCATTAAACAAAATACAACACTGACTACAACATTGGAAACAAAACAAAACAAACAAACAGTTGACAGTTCAGGAAGAAAGTGTCCAGGTGTTTTGGGCATATGGTGCAAACCCCATGTGTTTAAACATTTCTCTATGAGAAGGGCAGTGTGGTCAATAACACACAGGCTGCCTTGACTTCCCAGACAACTTGCTGATGTCCACTGTAGACTAGGGCGATCTGGGGACCCAGGTCAGTGACACTACAGTACAATTATAACACACAGAGTGGATATGATGGTGTCATTTAGAGCAGGACAGAGTGGATATGATGGTGTTATACAGAGCAGGACAGAGTGGAACTGATGGTGTCATATAGAGCAGGATAGAGTGGATGTGATGGTGTCATATAGAGCAGGACAGAGAGGATATGATGGTGTCATATAGAACAGGACAGAGTGGACATGATGGTGTCATATAGAGCAGGATAGAGTGGATATGATGGTGTCATATAGAACAGGACAGAGTGGACATGATGGTGTCATATAGAGCAGGAGAGAGTGGACATGATGGTGTCATATAGAACAGGACAGAGTGGACATGATGGTGTCATATAGAACAGGACAGAGTGGACATGATGGTGTCATATAGAACAGGACAGAGTGGACATGATGGTGTCATATAGAACAGGACAGAGTGGACATGATGGTGTCATATAGAACAGGACAGAGTGGATATGATGGTGTCATATAGAACAGGACAGAGTGGACATGATGGTGTCATATAGAGCAGGACAGAGTGGACATGATGGTGTCATATAGAGCAGGACAGAGTGGACATGATGGTGTCATATAGAGCAGGACAGAGTGGACATGATGGTGTCATATAGAACAGGACAGAGTGGACATGATGGTGTCATATAGAACAGGACAGAGTGGACATGATGGTGTCATATAGAGCAGGACAGAGTGGAATTGATGGTGTCATATAGAGCAGGACAGAGTGGACATGATGGTGTCATATAGAGCAGGACA
The DNA here is from genome assembly GCA_963921405.1 of Cepaea hortensis. Lineage (NCBI taxonomy): Eukaryota > Metazoa > Mollusca > Gastropoda > Stylommatophora > Helicidae > Cepaea > Cepaea hortensis. The sequence continues at coordinate 17,210,782 of OY992880.1, read as the reverse complement.
GGGTGGATATGATGGTGTCATATAGAACAGGACAGAGTGGACATGATGGTGTCATATAGAACAGGACAGAGTGGACATGATGGTGTCATATAGAACAGGACAGAGTGGACATGATGGTGTCATATAGAACAGGACAGAGTGGATATGATGGTGTCATATAGAACAGGACAGAGTGGACATGATGGTGTCATATAGAACAGGACAGAGTGGATATGATGGTGTCATATAGAACAGGACAGAGTGGACATGATGGTGTCATATAGAGCAGGACAGAGTGGACATGATGGTGTCATATAGAACAGGACAGAGTGGACATGATGGTGTCATATAGAACAGGACAGAGTGGATATGATGGTGTCATATAGAGCAGGACAGAGTGGACATGATGGTGTCATATAGAGCAGGACAGAGTGGACATGATGGTGTCATATAGAGCAGGACAGAGTGGACATGATGGTGTCATATAGATCAGGACAGAGTGGAATTGATGGTGTCATATAGAGCAGGACAGAGTGGACATGATGGTGTCATATAGAGCAGGACAGGGTGGATATGATGGTGTCATATAGAGCAGGATAGAGTGGATGTGATGGTGTCATATAGAGCAGGACAGAGTGGATGTGATGGTGTCATATAGAGCAGGATAGAGTGGATATGGTGGTGTCATATAGAGCAGGATAGAGTGGATGTGATGGTGTCATATAGAGCAGGACAGAGTGGATATGATGGTGTCATATAGAGCAGGACAGAGTGGAGATTACTAATCAAAGAACACGTACATCAGCAGGCTGCCTAAAGACAAAAGATGGAAGAGTCATAATAGAAAAAGATCAGATTTTACATGTATGGTCAGATTACGTGAAAAACCTTTATGACGATAGCAGAGACGAACAATATATTGTTCAAAATAACAATGAAGGGCCAGCAATTTTGAAGATGGAGGTTCAGAATGCTCTTAATCATATGAAATCTGGCAAAACCCCCGGTCCAGACAGCGTCACAACAGAAATGATTAATGCTTTAGAAGAATATGGAATAGATAAAGTTACCAGTCTGCTTAATACAATATATGATACTGGAAACATACCTCATGAGTTATGTAATTCTGTATTTATTGCAATCCCAAAGAAATCAGGAGCCTTGGAATGTGATCAACATCGAACAATTAGTATAATGAGTCACATCACGAAGATTTTGCTAAGAATTATCATGCAAAGAGTTAGGAGGAAAATACAACCTGAAATAGGAGAAGAACAATGTGGGTTTGTAGTAGGCAAGGGTACAGTAAATGCTGTGTATATACTGAGAACCGTAATCGAACGTTCTATAGAAGTAAACAAAGATCTACACCTTTGCTTCATTGACTACACAAAGGCTTTTGATAAAGTGAGACATGTCAACATGATAAGGGTGCTTGAAGATCTACAAATTGATGGGAAAGACCTTAGACTTGTAAAAAACATATATTGGAAACAACAAGCTGCCATAAGAGTTGATAATGAAGTAAGCCAATATCAGCCTATTAAGAGAGGTGTGAGACAGGGATGTGTAATGTCTCCAGATCTGTTTTCCCTGTACAGTGAAAATATTTTCAGAAATATTGAAAATATGGAAGGAATCAACATTGGGGGACGATGCATCAATAACATTAGATATGCAGATGATACAGTCTTGATTGCAGACAATGAACAGGACCTGCAACATTTAGTAGATGCGATTGTTACACACAGTGAACAACAAGGGTTAGAATTAAATTGTAAAAAGACACAGATTATGGTCGTCACTAAGAAGAACGAAATACCACAGTGTAATATACAAGTAAATGGGAATATTCTCCAACAAGTGAATAGGTACAATTACCTCGGAACAGTAATAACATCTGATGGGAGATGCCTTGAAGAGATTAGAACAAGAATCGCCATGGCAAAAGTAGCCTTTAGCAAGATGAAAAACATACTGACCAATAAAAAGATGTCAATTGAAACGAGAAAAAGAGTGTTGAGATGCTACATAGAACCTGTACTTTTATATGGATGTGAAGCTTGGACAATGAGCAGCCAGGCTGAAAAATATCTGATGGCTGTAGAAATGTGGTTTCTGAGGAAAATGCAAAGAATACCATGGACAGCCAGAAAGACCAATGAGCAAGTCCTTCAAGAAACAAATGAAGATCATAAACTGATCAGAGACATTAGACGTAGACAGTCACAATTTTTTGGGCATGTTATGAGAAGAAATGATTTGGAGAACTTGGTGACAACTGGTAAGATCGAGGGGAACAGACCAAGGGGAAGACCTAGAAACAAGTATCTGGATGGCTTGGCCTTGTGGCATGGTCGAGACAAAAACACGGAACTGATCCACGACTCTGTTGATCGAGTGAGATGGCAGAACATGACCGCCCACGCTTACCGGCATGGCACATGATGGATGGATGGATATATTGCAGGACAGAGTGGACATGATGGTGTCATATACAGCAGGACAGGGTGGATATGATGGTGTCATATAGAACAGGACAGAGTGGAACTGATGGTGTCATATAGAGCAGGACAGGGTGGACATGATGGTGTCATATAGAGCAGGACAGTGGACATGATGGTGTCATATAGAGCAGGACAGTGTGGATATGATGGTGTCATATAGAACAGGACAGAGTGGAACTGATGGTGTCATATAGAAGAGCAGGACAGGGTGGATATGATGGTGTCATATAGAGCAGGACAGAGTGGACATGATGGTGTCATATAGAGCAGGACAGGGTGGACATGATGGTGTCATATAGAGCAGGACAGGGTGGACATGATGGTGTCATATAGAGCAGGACAGGGTGGACATGATGGTGTCATATAGAGCAGGACAGAGTGGATATGATGGTGTCATATAGAGCAGGACAGAGTGGACATGATGGTGTCATATAGAACAGGACAGGTAAACATACATACAAAGTGGTTAAATGATATATGCAGAGTGGTGAAATTATAAATACAGAAGGGTGAAATGATAAATACAGAGGAGTGAATGGTTAAATACAGAAGGGCGAAATGATAATACAGAGTGGTGAAATGATAAATACGGAGTGGTAAAATGATAAAGACAGATTGGTGAAATGTAAATGCAATGGTCACTTAATACACTGTGATGAAAGATAAACACAGTGTTGAAATGATATAATCAAATGATAAATACATTGCTGTGAAATAATACACATAGAGTTGTAAAATGATAAACAGTGTTGTCAAATGATAAATATAGGTGTCTAATGATAAATATAAGAGTTGTCTAATGATAAACATACAGAATGGGAATATGATAAACACAGTCAAATGTTAAATATAGAGCAGGCATATGATAAACATAGAGTTGCCAAAATGATAAATATATATAGTTTTGATATGACAAACATAAATTCGACTAATTATGAAAATAGAGTTGCTAAATGATACGATAAATATATATAGTTTTGATATGACAAACATAAATTCGACTAATTATGAAAATAGAGTTGCTAAATGATACGATAAATATATATAGTTTTGATATGACAAACATAAATTCGACTAATTATGAAAATAGAGTTGCTAAATGATACAAATACAGAGTGGCCATAGAATAAACATATAATAGCCAAAATATGAATACAGAGTAGTCAAATGATAAATACAGATTAGTCAAATGATAGATGATAAATGATAGATACGCAGTGGTAAAATAATAAACAGAGAGGTCATGATAAATATAGAATGGTCAAATGATTAATACAGAGTATTCAAATGACATATCCACAGTGGTCAAATAATAAACAGAGTGGTCATATGATAAATATAGTGTTTAAATAATAAACACACAGAGTGGTCAAATGGCAAAGACAAATCAAGTGATGAAATAATACATGTAAACGTTTGTAAAGCGGCCTCACCTGGGATTGTGTCTTAGAGCTCTCATGATCAAAGCAAAAGCCGTCCCTCGGCACTGGTCACTCGGTGACATCATTAAACTCCTCAACTGGCTCTGAATCAATCAGGAGAAATATTAACTCGCTAACATTCAACAAAAACATAATTTTCTACGCTAAAAGTCAACTCAAACAACCATGTATTACACATGTACAGTTGGAAAATGGTCTGTGCAGCAACTGGGAAACAAGTAAATGTGGCAACATTTAGGGTACTTCTTTGTGTCCATCTTCAGGCTCTGTCACACAAAACACAACGTATATTAACTCTTTCGCTACCAAACAAAAATTGGGCCCTGACCAAACAGAAATTCATGGCAGAAAATTGGAAGTAGGGGTGTGTTACAATAATACTTTTAAAATGGTTAAAATGGTAGCAGATATATTGTATTATATATGAAATTAAAGAGGATTGCACAAGGAACATGACAGTGTTAATAATTAATTGATAGGTTACAAATATTATGACAATAATGAGAGGTTTAATAATAACAACTGAAATTAAAGAGGTAAAAATTATTTTAAAAATTCCACTTATAAGATGTTTTCTATACTCCTCTACTGCCAATCATGTTTAATTTACTGAATAATCAAACAAACACCTCTTGTCTTCAAGAATATAAACAGTATTGCTCATTAAAATTACCCAAAAGGAAGTTTTGCTGCATATTCTGAACCATGTCTCTTTCACAAAAAATGAACACAAAACAATGCCAGAAAACTGGAAGTAGGGGTGTGTCACAATAATGTTATGAAATACAAATGTCTTACCGCACAATGATGATAAAGATATGTACCGCCGTGTAAATTTTCAGTTTACTGTAACTTAAATTTCCGGAATGGAGCAGAAATGTATCATATACACCACTGATCATTCTGTGTCGATAGAATGACCAATTGCCACCAGTGTCAGTCAATTGTGGCGATGTATAGGCCCTTGGTAGCGAAAGAGTTAAGAACATTTAAACAGATTAGAAAATAAGTTTACACAGTTTGAATGTTAGAAAGAGAGTCCTGAACTATTATATTGAACTTGTTCTTCTGTATGGTAATGAATCTTAGACGGTGAATGTACAAAGAAGGAAGAGCTCGGAGGCAGCAGCGGAGATATGACTTCTGAGGAGAATGTTGTACATACTTTTGTTGGATGTCAGAGTAATTAGCAATGATTGTCTGGAAGAGGCTAATGAACGTAGAATATTATACACAACTATAAGTACTGATAAATAAAAATTTTAAAAAAACCACAGACACATGCATGCACACACAAATTATTCCTAAACCTTAGTCACCAACCACATCTTCCAATCTTTCCTTTTTATTTTCACTTTTTGTGATTTGATTTTATGTCACAATTTCTATTTCATCATCAAATCTTTTTCCTTTTCTTTGCTACCGTTTGCTGTTGGCATATATACTTGTATAATATACATTAATTTAAACAACAATCACTCATTAGCACCTTGCAGCCTTGACAGATAGATTGTTACATGGTGCTTCAAAAAAGGCATGACTACAGCCCATGGTGGTACAACCTGGGATAGAGTTATACTCTCCATAACACAAAGCCTTGGCTGAATTGTAGAGCCCATGTGTTGTCCTCTCTTGGCCTGTCTAGTTTACTCAAGAGGAAAGGTAACGCCAATATGCCTGGAACAAGACAAGCTGCAGGATCAGCAAAGCAATGCTCTAACTGTCCGCCTGTCAGAGCTTCCATCCTAGACCAGCTGCTGACCAAGGCTTAGGGCCTGGTCTGCCCTGCCATAACATTTAGTCTTAGGTTACATTTCCTTGCACCAGGATAAGGCTTGTACCCTCTCAATTGTGCTCCTCCACCTGAAGCTGTTGTCACAATGTGGGGTGTCGGGTTAGGTGAGCGTCGTGCAACATTCGGCGCTAACATAAAGCAGGTAGTACCATCTACTGTCATACAGTAGCTCAGTCATATCTGACTAAGACCTGACAGACTTAACCATGATAACCTAATCTAATTTACTCCAATAACCACAAACCAATGTTTTTTTCCCCTTGTTGAATAGCAGTCATATTCCTTTTTCATATGTTTCACTTCCTGAATATGTGTGTGTGTCCTTTATAATTTTACAAGATTCCTTCCACGTTGTCTCACTCATTTCTAGGATATAAATTTTCATGTATTTTCAAGTTTGACATGTTTTTTTTACTACATTATCTAACGATCATATTTCTGCCAATGTCCTGACTTTACCAGTGTCAATTCTAATTTTGTTTATTTTGTTTTCACATCAGTGGCTTGATTCTGGTCTAGTAAGACTGTGACTCACATCCCCCACTGAACGTGGATGTTGTTAAGACAGCTTTTAACATGATTTTTTATTCATAAAAACTTGGGAAGATAATGTGGTGGCTTCCCCTTGACTGATGGCACAGCTAGCAAGTGAGTTCTGGGGTTCAAGACCTAGAGAGCCAGGAATGTATATGGAAGGAGAACTCCCACACAAGTTCAGCTATTTATAGCTGAAACCTATTCTGAATAACTTTACAAATATTAACATAAATCATTTCATGTAAATGATTTAGAACTAAAATGATGCAACAGTCTCAAGGCAAGTGAGAGAGTACTTCCTTGCACACTGACATAAATGCGTAAAGAAAACTCAAACAGTTACCTCAAAATACATCAAGATCTCAACTTTTCTCTTGGACATTTCATCTAGATCTTGTAGTGCAATCAGAAGCTCTGTGAGGAAGGAAATGTCATAGTTTAATTTGTTTTAATGTGTGAAGGTACACATGTGTTTGGGCCAGGGACAATAAACAAAACACAATTATCTGTAATATAAATAAGGATTTAAACCAGCACAAAACAATCTGACACCATGTCTCCGCCTAGACACAATATAAGAACAAGTCAAGGACCCCTTCACAAGCCCTGAAGTGTAATGGGTTTATGGTGTTAGCCCTATATTTATACAGACCAATCAGCATTAAATAGGTCATGTGATTGAGTGTGTGGCACGACGCTGTGAGCTGTGAATTTCGTGTGAAATGCTTTTAAATCTGCCCGAGGTTGTGGAGTGTGATTTGCATGTCCCGAAATTGACCGGTATTTGTGCCTTATGCAGAGATGTGTGGCGGCTGGTCTTCTGGTTGACTGCCGCTTCTTTTGACGATGAACCGTGCTTTCATGGAGGACTGTTGTTTTGACATTCTGGAGATGGCATTATGTACAGTGAAATGTTTTTTAACATCTGTTCGAGGTGTTGCGGTGTGATCTGCATGCTCAAAATGGCGTAGCTGGCTAGACAACATCTAGAAACGAAACAACAACATCCAGAAATATCTGCAAATATGGCGGCTGGCTTGTCGCAGCAGAAGCGACCGGGTTTCTTGCCTTATGCAGAAATGTGTGGCTGCTGGTTTTGCTAGTGACTGCCGTTTCCATCGATGATCAACTGTGGTTTCGAGGGGGACTTTTGTGTTGGCATTCTGGCGACGGCATTATGTACAGTGAAGTGTTTCTTTACATATGTTCGAGGTTGTTTTGTGTCGGAGAAAAATGGCGTGGTGGCTAGAAAACACCTAGAAACGGAACAATATTTAGAGACTTCGAGACTTTGTAGGTGAACATCTGTTTGGGAAAGTGACTGCCAATTCCATCAGAGGTGAACTGTACTGTTCGTAGAGGACTTTTATGGTGACATTCTGGTGGTGACATTTTGCACAGTGTGCCGGAGCGAGCCGTTGTTTGTCGAGGATAAGGCTTGGTCGAGGATAAGGTCTTTCCCACTTTTCACATGGGGCAATGGGAAACATTTTATGTGATATTCACTGGCATGGTAACGGAGCATAATGGGGACGACCTGTTGCTGTGATATTGGAACCGCGACTAATGACTATGAGTACCACAAGCACCCACGTGTATTGGAGAAATCTGACCTTTCTCTCCCTCAGCTGCTCACTCATTTGCTCCCTCAGTCTCTTTCTGTCTCAGCCACTCACTCACTCACTTACAGGATGGAACAAATAATTACTGAGAAGTCTGAATCAACTCAAACAATCATTTCAAATTCTTAATCAACTCAAACAATCATGTCAAATTACAAAAAAAAACAACCCACAAACTTGCAATAATAAATTAATTCAAACATGAGTACTCCCTATGAAATGTGTGCACAAACGACCACATTCTTGAACAATTGCACACACACAACCTGACCAATAAACCTGAACACAGAAGAGGCAAGTTTGCTCAGACTGTAGCGGCACTGACTACATGCCCATCCCCAATCCAACCCAGGAAAACCCTGCACTGTGACAGGAGACATCTCAGAGATGAATCCACCTTCAAGTGTTTTGCCTGTTGCAGAGTTTTCCCCCCATAACCATGACCTGTTAGTGTCATGTATAAATTGTCTATCACTTCTTGGATCCATCAACATTGTGGCCTTTCAATTCTCTGCATGCCCACAGACTGCATCAACAGTAGACAAGACGCTTGTACAGGGAAATGAATCAACAACAGAACAAGAGCTCACCTTCAGGGGAGTCCCTGTCAAACCTCCTCATGAATGGAATCAACTGAGCAGCCGTGTAGCTGGAGGTGTTTGAGACAGTGTCTGGCAAGATGGAGGACTTCACATCATCTTTCAGGGCCTGTCGAGACTCAGACTGTCTTGGGAGGGTTAGGTTGGTCAGAAGTGTCTTCAGCTCAAACATATCAGGGTATATTAAGGTCAAGTTGCTGTAGATCAAATAATATAACAGACATATGGTGAATAGTATCAGACTATACTATGGTCAAATTGCTATAAATCAAATATTGTAACATAGACAAGGTGAATAGTATCAGGCTATACTATGGTCAAATTGCTATAAATCAAATTACTATAAATCAAATATTGTAACATAGACAAGGTGAATAGTATCAGGCTCATGGCCAAATTACTATAAATCAAATATCGTAACTTAGACAAGGTGAATAGTATCAGGCTATTACGGTCAAATTACTATAAATCAAATATCGTAACATAGAAAAGGTGAATAGTATCAGGCTATACTATGGTCAAATTGCTATAAATCAAATATCTTAACATAGAAAAGGTGAACAGTATCAAGGTATACTATGGTCAAATTGCTATAAATCAAATATCTTAACACAGACAAGGTGAATAGTCAAATTGCTGTAGATCAGTTGCCAGAACACATATAAGGTCAACTGTTCAGTTGCATGCATTCAATTTTAAAAGAAACAATGTGTGAGTAACTGTTATATTCTTGCATAGATAATGCTATAGCGAGCACAGTGGTGTTAATGGTTAGGATGTTACTCTGACAATGGCATGAGGGTGTGATGTCAGTTCTAGATGTTCACTACGTGAGGGAAAGACTGACCACTTATTCCTCCCTGCACTCCGGCCTACAGAATATGATGGTGCTAATACTTCACACATCAGCAGCAGCAGGTCATTTACTGTTTTATATATATATCCAGGTAAAATATCAGTGCCTGACAGTAACTGGTGGTTGGGGGGTCAGTTGAGGGGTGGATGTTGAGAAGTGACAAGTCTGAAGGGTGAGTTTTGTGTGTAATGTGTTCATGATTACTCATCAGTGGAAGCTTGTTGTATAACTAGTGAACAACTTGTCACAATGAGAGAACTCAGTGTATCAATATGTTAGCACCCGCCTCAGCGTGACGTCATGGCACAGTCGGCATGTCTATGCCTTTCTTCTTGCCAAAGTCCATGATGTGTGGTGTTGGTGGCCATGTTTGTTCAGTCTTCGGTCTCGTGTACTGGCAATCATTTCTGATGTTCCTCCATGCCATAATGTCTAGCATCTTCTCTTGGTCTCCTCCTGCCTCTCCTCGCACGGGTGGGGAGATGTGTTTGTGGGTGGGGATGTGTGTGTATGGGTGGGGTGTGTGTGGGTGGGGAATGTGTTATTAAGGGTGAGTGTTGTTGAGGGGGGTGGGGGTGGGTGGAGGTTGTGTGGAGGTTGTGTGGGTGGGTAAGTGTGTGGAGGTTGGGGGATGCGTGTGGGAGTAGGTGGGGGAGATTGTGTGGGTGGGGGAATGTGTGTAAGTGGGGATGTGTGGGTGGATGCAGCAAGTGTGTGTGGGTAGGTGCAGTATGTGTGTGTTGATGGGGAGATGTGTGTGTGTGGGTAGGGGATGTGTGGTTGGGGTGTGTCTTGGCTGGGTAGTGGATATGTGGGTGGGTGAGTGTGTGAAGGTTATGGCAAGAATGGGAAGATGTGTGTGGGTGGGGGATGTGTGGGTTGGTGAATGTATGCGTGCCTGGGTTGTGTGTGCTTGAGTGGGTGGGGGATGTGTGTGTGTGTGGGTGGATATGGGTGGGTGGGAGGGGGCATGTATATGTGCCTGGGGGTGTGTGTGTGTGTGTGGGTGGGCAGGGGATTGTCTCATAACATGGTAATATGCATTGTTTATGTTTACAACATTCATTTGAAAATGTTTTTTTCCCTATGCGAATGTATCATGCACTATTGATGAACGAATGATGAGTGATTGGAAGGGCAGAATGTAAAATGGGCCTGCGTGCCAAATTTGTTACCCTTTTAAAATAAAGTTTGTTCGTTCGTTCGTTTCCAACTTTCCTGTTGTCACGATGAACTTTCCCTTTCTCATTATATGCCCAAAACATTTGAACTATCTTCTTCTGAAGTGAGAAATCAGTTGTCTTTATGAGTGAATTTCTTTCAAGATACCTCCATTACTGTATCCCTAGCTTTTATTGGTTTAGCAGATCTACAAGGGGGCTTCAAATGAAAACCTTAAAAGTGTGATATAAATTACAATAACCATGCCATTGTCTTGTAACCTGTCAATATTGTTATTATGGATGTCAAGAGTGTAAAGCATGTAACATCATGGCACAGATGAACACAGTGACATCATAAGGATAGTTTAAAGACAAGTGCCCCACTCTGATGAAGAGGTATAGCAGGTGGTGCTTGAGTGATTACACATGCGACCAAGAGAATATTTTTCTACAGGAATGCAAGCACTTTAACAGAGCTGGAGGATTTGAACTGAACGCAATGCTGACAACACAGAAAAACAATACACGTGTTCTTTACTTATTCAGAATACATTCATACACACACACAAAACAAAACATTTAGTTTTCATTTGAAGCCCCCTCGTAAGAAGCTGATAAATATGAGACCGAGTGTTGTAGAGATAGGTTGGCCGCCTCTAATTCAAGCAGACCTGGTTTGATTCATGATGAGGATAGTTTGGGTGTTTACAAAACACAGAAAAATGATGGTATCCCCTGATTCTAGGGTAGTAGATTGTCCTTCCCAGATAAGGGTGAAAAAATCATTAAAATATATCAGTGATTGGAAATGTAAAAAAAAAACAGAAAAAGCTGTTGCTTCATTCTTGTAGCCAGGGATCCCATGTATGGGAGCAGCACCACATACCGGATATGCCTGAAGATGTAGAAAAGGTTCTGTTACCATGTTGTTCAAACTAAAAGAGTCATTGTCCACGGGAGGATCCATCATGGATAGAAACAGACAGACCGGATATGCCTGAAGATGTAGAAAAGGTTCTGTTACCATGTTGTTCAAACTAAAAGAGTCATTGTCCACGGGAGGATCCATCATGGATAGAAACAGACAGACCGGATATGCCTGAAGATGTAGAAAAGGTTCTGTTACCATGTTGTTCAAACTAAAAGAGTCATTGTCCACGGGAGGATCCATCATGGATAGAAACAGACAGACCGGATATGCCTGAAGATGTAGAAAAGGTTCTGTTACCATGTTGTTCAAACTAAAAGAGTCATTGTCCACGGGAGGATCCATCATGGATAGAAACAGACAGACCGGATATGCCTGAAGATGTAGAAAAGGTTCTGTTACCATGTTGTTCAAACTAAAAGAGTCATTGTCCACGGGAGGATCCATCATGGATAGAAACAGACAGACCGGATATGCCTGAAGATGTAGAAAAGGTTCTGTTACCATGTTGTTCAAACTAAAAGAGTCATTGTCCACGGGAGGATCCATCATGGATAGAAACAGACAGACCGGATATGCCTGAAGATGTAGAAAAGGTTCTGTTACCATGTTGTTCAAACTAAAAGAGTCATTGTCCACGGGAGGATCCATCATGGATAGAAACAGACAGACCGGATATGCCTGAAGATGTAGAAAAGGTTCTGTTACCATGTTGTTCAAACTAAAAGAGTCATTGTCCACGGGAGGATCCATCATGGATAGAAACAGACAGACCGGATATGCCTGAAGATGTGGAAAAGGTTCTGTTACCATGTTGTTCAAACTAAAAGAGTCATTGTCCATGGGAGGATCCATCATGGATAGAAACAGACAGACCGGATATGCCTGAAGATGTGGAAAAGGTTCTGTTACCATGTTGTTCAAACTAAAAGAGTCATTGTCCACGGGAGGATCCATCATGGATAGAAACAGACAGACCGGATATGCCTGAAGATGTAGAAAAGGTTCTGTTACCATGTTGTTCAAACTAAAAGAGTCATTGTCCACGGGAGGATCCATCATGGATAGAAACAGACCTCCCCCGATGTGTCTCCACCTTGACGTGGTGGGGGAGCTTGCGTGTCCCATAGACCCCATTTGCTTGCCGATGGGTGAAAAATTACATATCGGACAGCTTATGGGATAGGGACCAGACTAAGAGAGACACAACCTGCTGCTCTGCAGGCATAGACTGAGGATAGCAGTCAAAATTTAAATGAGGTGCACAAAGGCAGAATTTCTTGGTCCGGACAAAACTCTTAAGGCTCCCTGTCGAGGGCTGTGGCTGAACGCCTCTAAGCCACAAACCCTCGGATCTTAGAGCCAGGCTGATACCCGTCTACCGGAAAATAGAAACATGATACTGAGCAAGCTACATGCTCAGGTCTGATACATGTTCGAAGGCTCCCAGCTGGGGGACATGAGAGTTTCCCGGATGAAGGGGCCTGGCCGTTTCCCGTTCACTGCTGCACGAAGGTAAGGTGCTGAGCCGGCAGCACATGTAGCCTACCTCGTGAGCGAGTACAAAAAAGTCAGAAAAGTGCCCCAGTCGAAGGGTTACGGAAACTGTCTGTATCTAACTCATAGAGAGTGTAGACAAAAGTGGAATAATGTCTCATCAACGCAAAATGGAACGCACGGCGAGCGAACCTATTGCGTGGTCTGAAGTCACAAGCAAAAGCTTACCGAGTGGATGTCACTCGCAGTCTGACCGCTCCTGGTGTGTGATTGAGCGATCAGTGGCAAGTGGGATGCCCAACACATGGAAGTGAGGAACTAAAGCAGCCATGAGCAGGACGTGGAAACTCCTTGGGTGAGCCCAGTCTCAGAGCAATATGTGCCGGCTCTGCAATTATGGAAGCCTCCTTGGATAGCGAGATAATGCCCATGGTCTGCCCCTGCCTTCCCTTGAGGGCAGACCACGACATCGTTGATCGTTCTATCTTGACCAGCTGAGATGTGGGTGACATTACAACAGTCTAACGTGTCTCGAAACCAGAGGAAGGCTAACCTCACTAAAAAATGCCCGCCGGAAGTCGGAAGTGTCGTCCTACGGGTGGCAAACTAAAAATTGACACTACGCATTTACGTCAGAGTGAAATGTCTCGTCCGAATGTCTCCCGTGCTAGGAACAGCTCTGACTACCTAGTTTCCGAATGCCGCTCTTGTTCGGAACAGCTCTGACTAGGTAGTTTTCCGAATGTCCGCCGTGCCTGGAACAGCTCTGATGGGTACAGGGACAAGCACATGTCCGAAAACTCGCTTAGTGGAAACCAACCGCAGAGCTGACTGGTTTGTGCAGGAATGGCCCAGGGCGAGCGAAATGCCCAATATATTGAAGTGAGGAATTAAAACAGCCATGAGCAGGACGTGACGATTCCCTCGGTAAACCCAGCACCAGAGCGTTATGTGCCGGCTCTGCAATTATGGAAGCCACCCAGGATGGCGGGAAATGCTATGGACTGTCCCTGCCTTCACTTGAGGGATGACCGTGTAGTCTTCGACTGTTCCAACTAGACCAGCTGAGATGTGGACGGTACCACAAAAGTGAGAGTCTCCCAGGATTGCTAACCTGGTCAAAAATGCACGCTAAAAGTCGGATGTGTTGGCCTGAGGGTTTCGACCCGAGGGTGCCTAACCAGACACACCGCAATCACATCCGAAAAAATCACTCCGGATGAACGCAAAGAAGAGAAGAAGATAGAAACAGACAGACCGGATATGCCTGAAGATGTGGAAAAGGTTCTGTTACCATGTTGTTCAAACTAAAAGAGTCATTGTCCACGGGAGGATCCATCATGGATAGAAACAGACAGACCGGATATGCCTGAAGATGTGGAAAAGGTTCTGTTACCATGTTGTTCAAACTAAAAGAGTCATTGTCCACGGGAGGATCCATCATGGATAGAAACAGACAGACCGGATATGCCTGAAGATGTGGAAAAGGTTCTGTTACCATGTTGTTCAAACTAAAAGAGTCATTGTCCACGGGAGGATCCATCATGGATAGAAACAGACAGACCGGATATGCCTGAAGATGTGGAAAAGGTTCTGTTACCATGTTGTTCAAACTAAAAGAGTCATTGTCCACGGGAGGATCCATCATGGATAGAAACAGACAGACCGGATATGCCTGAAGATGTAGAAAAGGTTCTGTTACCATGTTGTTCAAACTAAAAGAGTCATTGTCCACGGGAGGATCCATCATGGATAGAAACAGACAGACCGGATATGCCTGAAGATGTGGAAAAGGTTCTGTTACCATGTTGTTCAAACTAAAAGAGTCATTGTCCACGGGAGGATCCATCATGGATAGAAACAGACAGACCGGATATGCCTGAAGATGTGGAAAAGGTTCTGTTACCATGTTGTTCAAACTAAAAGAGTCATTGTCCACGGGAGGATCCATCATGGATAGAAACAGACAGACCGGATATGCCTGAAGATGTGGAAAAGGTTCTGTTACCATGTTGTTCAAACTAAAAGAGTCATTGTCCACGGGAGGATCCATCATGGATAGAAACAGACAGACCGGATATGCCTGAAGATGTGGAAAAGGTTCTGTTACCATGTTGTTCAAACTAAAAGAGTCATTGTCCACGGGAGGATCCATCATGGATAGAAACAGACAGACCGGATATGCCTGAAGATGTGGAAAAGGTTCTGTTACCATGTTGTTCAAACTAAAAGAGTCATTGTCCACGGGAGGATCCATCATGGATAGAAACAGACAGACCGGATATGCCTGAAGATGTGGAAAAGGTTCTGTTACCATGTAGTTCAAACTAAAAGAGTCATTGTCCACGGGAGGATCCATCATGGATAGAAACAGACAGACCGGATATGCCTGAAGATGTAGAAAAGGTTCTGTTACCATGTTGTTCAAACTAAAAGAGTCATTGTCCACGGGAGGATCCATCATGGATAGAAACAGACAGACCGGATATGCCTGAAGATGTGGAAAAGGTTCTGTTACCATGTTGTTCAAACTAAAAGAGTCATTGTCCACGGGAGGATCCATCATGGATAGAAACAGACAGACTGGATATGCCTGAAGATGTGGAAAAGGTTCTGTTACCATGTTGTTCAAACTAAAAGAGTCATTGTCCACGGGAGGATCCATCATGGATAGAAACAGACAGACCGGATATGCCTGAAGATGTGGAAAAGGTTCTGTTACCATGTTGTTCAAACTAAAAGAGTCATTGTCCACGGGAGGATCCATCATGGATAGAAACAGACAGACCGGATATGCCTGAAGATGTGGAAAAGGTTCTGTTACCATGTTGTTCAAACTAAAAGAGTCATTGTCCACGGGAGGATCCATCATGGATAGAAACAGACAGACCGGATATGCCTGAAGATGTGGAAAAGGTTCTGTTACCATGTTGTTCAAACTAAAAGAGTCATTGTCCACGGGAGGATCCATCATGGATAGAAACAGACAGACCGGATATGCCTGAAGATGTAGAAAAGGTTCTGTTACCATGTTGTTCAAACTAAAAGAGTCATTGTCCACGGGAGGATCCATCATGGATAGAAACAGACAGACCGGATATGCCTGAAGATGTGGAAAAGGTTCTGTTACCATGTTGTTCAAACTAAAAGAGTCATTGTCCACGGGAGGATCCATCATGGATAGAAACGGACAGACCGGATATTTGCAACTGTCACTGGCTTTATTTGTGCTTTCTTTCATGTTGTTTACCCACTGTCATAGATTGTAGTAGCCATGATAGCACAGTGGTTGGTGACTCGACTTAACTAACACACTGATCCAAGGTTTGAACCTCTTTTTTCCCCCTCCAGAAGCATGTCTCGGAAGTTGACTCAGTCTCCTCCCACAGATCACACATGGAGAATCTCAGCCCAGTACACCGATCCCACACCACTGTTGAGGATATAAATACAACATATGTCTACACCAGAATCACATCTGCTATAAATGCTCTTTTGTGGGTGGGTTTTCTAATTTGAAATTTAGCCTGGGCAGCTTCAGGAAAGGGAAAGCAGTCAGGAAGGGAAAGGGTCAACCTACCTCATAATGCACCAACCTAATATATGAGAAGACTTATCATATGACTTCCCATTGGCTGTATCTTAGAGGGGTTATCTGTACCTCACCACACTGTTCTACAGTGACGGAAGTGTGATCATTCTCATCAGAATCTGTACTTACCTCAGCAGGTTCAGCTGCTTCTGTAGCACTGGAAGAGCTCTTGCAGGCTCGTGGGTGAGGAAGTTCTGCAAGATCAGGACCAGCTTGTGAACCTGGGAACCTAGAGCTTTCTCTTCTCCATGCAGCTGGTGGAAATCAGATGCACAGTTAGTCAGTCAGTCAACAGATCATCCTCACTGTACATCAAACAAGTCTATGGATGCTCAGATCCCCTCCTCTGTTAGTTAGTCAGTCAACAGATCATCCTCACTGTACATCAAACAAGCCTACGAGTGCTCAGATCCCCTCCTCTGTTAGTCAGTCAGTCAACAGATCATCCTCACTGTACATCAAACAAGTCCATGGATGCTCAGATCCCCTCCTCTGTTAGTTAGTCAGTCAACAGATCATCCTCACTGTACATCAAACAAGTCTATGGATGCTCAGATCCCCTCCTCTGTTAGTTAGTCAGTCAACAGATCATCCTCACTGTACATCAAACAAGCCTACGAGTGCTCAGATCCCCTCCTCTGTTAGTCAGTCAGTCAACAGATCATCCTCACTGTACATCAAACAAGTCCATGGATGCTCAGATCCCCTCCTCTGTTAGTTAGTCAGTCAACAGATCATCCTCACTGTACATCAAACAAGTATATGGATGCTCAGATCCCCTCCTCTGTTAGTTAGTCAGTCAACAGATCATCCTCACTGTACATCAAACAAGCCTACGAGTGCTCAGATCCCCTCCTCTGTTAGTCAGTCAGTCAACAGATCATCCTCACTGTACATCAAACAAGTATATGGATGCTCAGATCCCCTCCTCTGTTAGTTAGTCAGTCAACAGATCATCCTCACTGTACATCAAACAAGTCTATGGATGCTCAGATCCCCTCCTCTGTTAGTTAGTCAGTCAACAGATCATCCTCACTGTACATCAAACAAGCCTACGAGTGCTCAGATCCCCTCCTCTGTTAGTCAGTCAGTCAACAGATCATCCTCACTGTACATCAAACAAGTCCATGGATGCTCAGATCCCCTCCTCTGTTAGTTAGTCAGTCAACAGATCATCCTCACTGTACATCAAACAAGTCCATGGATGCTCAGATCCCCTCCTCTGTTAGTTAGTCAGTCAACAGATCATCCTCACTGTACATCAAACAAGTCCATGGATGCTCAGATCCCCTCCTCTGTTAGTTAGTCAGTCAACAGATCATCCTCACTGTACATCAAACAAGTCCATGGATGCTCAGATCCCCTCCTCTGTTAGTTAGTCAGTCAACAGATCATCCTCACTGTACATCAAACAAGCCTACGAGTGCTCAGATCCCCTCCTCTGTTAGTCAGTCAGTCAACAGATCATCCTCACTGTACATCAAACAAGTCCATGGATGCTCAGATCCCCTCCTCTGTTACTCAGTCAGTCAACAGATCATCCTCACTGCACATCAAACAAGTCCATGGATGCTCAGATCCCCTCCTCTGTTAGTCAGTCAGTCAACAGATCATCCTCACTGTACATCAAACAAGTCCATGGATGCTCAGATCCCCTCCTCTGTTAGTCAGTCAGTCAACAGATCATCCTCACTGTACATCAAACAAGTCCATGGATGCTCAGATCCCCTCCTCTGTTAGTCAGTCAGTCAACAGATCATCCTCACTGTACATCAAACAAGTCCATGGATGCTCAGATCCCCTCCTCTGTTAGTCAGTCAGTCAACAGATCATCCTCACTGTACATCAAACAAGTCCATGGATGCTCAGATCCCCTCCTCTGTTAGTCAGTCAGTCAACAGATCATCCTCACTGTACATCAAACAAGTCCATGGATGCTCAGATCCCCTCCTCTGTTAGTCAGTCAGTCAACAGATCATCCTCACTGTACATCAAACAAGTCCATGGATGCTCAGATCCCCTCCTCTGTTAGTCAGTCAGTCAACAGATCATCCTCACTGTACATCAAACAAGTCCATGGATGCTCAGATCCCCTCCTCTGTTAGTTAGTCAGTCAACAGATCATCCTCACTGTACATCAAACAAGTCCATGGATGCTCAGATCCCCTCCTCTGTTAGTCAGTCAGTCAACAGATCATCCTCACTGTACATCAAACAAGTCCATGGATGCTCAGATCCCCTCCTCTGTTAGTCAGTCAGTCAACAGATCATCCTCACTGTACATCAAACAAGTCCATGGATGCTCAGATCCCCTCCTCTGTTAGTCAGTCAGTCAACAGATCATCCTCACTGTACATCAAACAAGTCCATGGATGCTCAGATCCCCTCCTCTGTTAGTCAGTCAGTCAACAGATCATCCTCACTGTACATCAAACAAGTCCATGGATGCTCAGATCCCCTCCTCTGTTAGTCAGTCAGTCAACAGATCATCCTCACTGTACATCAAACAAGTCCATGGATGCTCAGATCCCCTCCTCTGTTAGTCAGTCAGTCAACAGATCATCCTCACTGTACATCAAACAAGTCCATGGATGCTCAGATCCCCTCCTCTGTTAGTCAGTCAGTCAACAGATCATCCTCACTGTACATCAAACAAGTCCATGGATGCTCAGATCCCCTCCTCTGTTAGTCAGTCAGTCAACAGATCATCCTCACTGTACATCAAACAAGTCCATGGATGCTCAGATCCCCTCCTCAGAATCCCCTTCAGCTTGTGGCAACTGACCACACCAGTTCTGTGTTGGTTGACAGTTCTGTGTTGGTTGACAGTTCTGTGTTGGTTGACAGTTCTGTGTTGGTTGACAGTTCTGTGTTGGTTGACAGTTCTGTGTTGGTTGACTGTTCTGTGTTGGTTGACTGTTCTTCTATTCACATCAAAGTGGTCTTTAATAAGCTGAAGTTTGGGTTTCGATTTTAATGGATCACTTATACTGCACACCAATATCTCTATAAACACCTCAGTCTCCTCTGATAGATCACACAAGGAGAATGTCACCACAGTACACAAACTGTGCTGAAGACTGAAGACTCTTCACTGGTGAAGACTGCAGCTCACTCCCAACACACACACCCCCCCTCCCTCTAATTATCTCTGTTTCTAATTCTCTTGTCCAGGTGTTTTAAGGTCACTGTCTATTTCATTTTCCTTGTAGGTTCCAGTGAGATTTAGTTATTCACACTGGTAATTGCATATACTAATGACAGGAAAACACAGAATATGTACCTGTAAGAGAGAGAAAAATGAATCGAGGATCTCCATCAGTCCCGTATACTCTGGGCTAAACACATGCGGTTGTAGGAGCTCCAGAAATCCCAGGACATGTGTAAACAGCAGGAACCTGTTGGTATGTCTCATTTCACGAGAAGTAAACCAAGTCTGTCCACACAGGATGGCTCCAATTAGAGGTAGTTGCCTGGGGAAACATCAAGTTATAACATTTGTAATACTCATATCAGACATTGTGAGCTGTACACATTTTAACCATGCAACAATGTAGGACTAAACAGTAAAAACAATATGCCACAAGAAGTGACAAATTGGTTGGAATGTGACAAAATGGATGGATAAAATTGTTTCTATTGTGACTACCATTGAAGATGAAGAAATTGATGACGATGAAGGATCAGTTCTTAATCAAAAACCTACAACTAGTCACTCAGAAGCAGAAACAATGTTATGAAAGTGCATCGGCTAATTTGTAATGCAGGAGGAAGTAAATGCAACACAGATCCTACTTCTGCATAAAATATGGAACGTCGTCGTGCAGAAAGCTTGAGCCCTAAAGACACAGAAGGAGATGACAGATTATTTTAAAGTAACCTAGGTTTATAGTGTTACAATACAATTCTGTACATTACTACTCTTATATTGAAATTTATATTGATCGTTTTGTAAAATTAAATACAATATGTATGTATTATTCACTTTTAAACGATTTTATTTTCATCCCAAGCCTGCTGTGAAATCATGATACTGTGCATATATATTTAGAGATTTCTGTTATCCGTCTATTCAGTTATCCACCACAGCCCTTGTCCGGACGGTGAATTGAAGTTTTGCTGCACTTTAATAACCCATCTGTGTTCTGTTCTATTTTCCAGCACCTGTTCATTTGTCAATTTTTCAATCCAGCTGGTATTTGTCTATTTTCTATAACACCAGGCCTCAAATGCCACTATACATTTGCCATCATGTTCATTCACTATCCATTATCTCAGAACCGCATGATGCAACCGGTCAGACGTACATACGAAGGATTCTTGTCCAAAGATGACCACAGGCAACACCAGCAAATGCTACAGAAGGAACCTACCTCAGGAAAATAGCGGGATGGTGGGCTGCCATCTTCCTGCATGCAATGTTGGCATCGTACATTCGGGACTGAACTTTGCCTCCGGCGCCGACATGCCCTAGACTAGTGATCAGGCGGTGAGAAATAACATCCATCTGAAATATTCACAAATATGAAACAATAACAAACATGAAGTAACAAATATGACAGAAGAAAATACAGCATAAACAGCGATAACAGACATTTTTCAAAATATTTGGAAAATGAGAAATAACTGTTGCAGAAATAACAGTGCCGCACTGGGACAAACCAGCAGGTGTTCAGCCTTCCTAGCAGATCAGATATCACAGAGTGTGGACATCAGGTGGCAACTTTAGAGAATTTATACATGCAAACAGATGTAGGGAAATGGGCTCTCCATTATCCCCAACGCTCTGCAACATTTTCATGGTCAAACTCAGAATGGATGTGATGGCAAGTTCCACAAACCAGAACTTTGGTTATGTTATGTGGATAACACATTAGTTCTATGGAACAATAGAAGGGAAAATTTGGAACAATTCCTGATCCACATAAATAACCAAAATCTGGCCATACAGTTGGCCATGAAAATAGAAAATAATGAAAACTTAGCAATTTTAGATGTAAAGGTTGAACGAGATAGCAACTTGAGGTTTATAGCGCATAGAAAAGAAACGTGTATAAACCAATATCTACATGTACAGTCAAACCATCCAATGAAAACAAAGATTGGTAATGTGAAGGAAATGGTAGAAAGAGTCAAAGGTCTATGCAAAGAACAGCTTTAGAAGAACTACAAAAACAGAGAAGTGGTGATTTTTAAAGACAGAAAATGATCAAGAAAGGTTTGGAAGACAGCAATGTCAGTTACAAGAGACTAAATGTGGATTACAGACGCAGACACTGAACCTGACAGTGGGAGTTTGACAGAAAAAATACAATAAATATATCATATATACAATGTCAGTCTTGTAGCAAGTAGTATATATACAGTTAAAAAGAGGCTCAATAATGTAGTACCTAGAAGACTACAGAAATGTGCAGAGCCATGGTCTACTCCAGTGAATTGTCCCTTTGTAAATCTGTACACGCTGACAAAACAGCTGGCACATTGGGAAACAGACTATATGAACTCAAGGCCACCTTTAGGAACCAGAGAATAGATAGAAATGGGGTGGTTGATCACTGCCTCTAATGTCCCTGTTCATGCAAACCACGCTGAGAACGCATTGGTTGTGGGCAAAAAGACAAATACATGTAAGAGAACAATGAGAGATTAATTAGAAATGGTGAAGTTATGCCAGCTCAGTGTGGGTTCAACAAGTGTTGAGATATACACTATTTGGAATAAAGCATTTCTGAATAGTGAGGGGTGGAATAAAGAGTACGACATGGTAACAACACACATGATATGCAGTCATTGTCACAGACGTGAGGATGTGATGATATCGTCAGGTATAACACTTTCTGAAGTATCTGCAGTTAATAAAAAACACAATGGAGGCTTCCAGGTTGGGATGAAGTCAGTGGCGATTGCCTTACTCTGTGCAATATGTTTACTCTGATGCAGGATGCCTAGAGCCTGAAGATGAGAGCAGAAAAGTTCTCAAAAAACTGCTTTATTAAATTGTTCGTTGTGACTATAGAGTCATAAATGCATTGTCTTTACATATGAAATAGAACAATCACAGAGTTTTAATAGACAACAGTAACTATCTTCTACTGATCATTTGATAAAATAAAGTCATCACAGATCAGAAATATTCAAACAGTGATAATGACAACAAAACTTTCCATCACAATGATGGAGAGGAATACAAGATAACAAACTAATTTATTGTCCAGTGAACAGAAGTAACCACACAAGTCCACACTCTCCCCCCACAATCACCCACACACACATAGATGAACACATCTCAACATACATTTCAAACACACTCTCACTCTACCTGTGATTGTACAGTACTACTGGACATGAGTTCAGACAACAGCGGGCTGTCCTCTGGAAGCCAGGACTGAATGTATGGGAACTGGAGGTACAGACTTGTTGCCAGACTGATGATGCATCTGCTCTTTAAACTGAAACAAAACACAACAATAGCCATACAGATGGTGACACCCACATCTAGTAGTCAGCAATGGGCAATCAATCAAATGTGTCTCCACAATGAAAATGGTGACAATGGATCTCCAACACTATCTGTCTCTCACTCTACTGGTATTCTCTGAAACTACTATTTGTCCTCTGGATGTTATTTTCTTACTTGTGCATTCGCTTATCTTTTGCTTGACTGCCTCTCACTTTTTCCAACAGTATGATCTTTATAACAGTGTCATCTCTTTGAATATGGTCAACATATTAGATGTGTGTTTTTTCCCCTTCCATCTGCTCTCTTTTCTACAGGACTTCTATATTTGTTTGTTTCCATCCATCCTTCCATCATGTGCCATGCTGATAAGCGTGGGCGGTCATGTTCTGCCATCTCACTCGATCACCAGAGTCGTGGATCAGCTCCGTGTTCCTGTCTCAACCATCAAAATAAATGGGCCATTAAAAAGAGTCCTAAACAAAGCAGGAATGAAAAAAATCACTAAATGAAATTGTAGATGGCAAACCATTTACCGGCTTAAAAAAAGTCTTAAAAGTTGAGAGGATCGACTTAATAGCAATAGTGTTATCCCATATGGCTTGGTCTCTTTCCGCAGGGCGGCCTGCCGAAAGCGTCGCATAAAGCACGAACTCCGTAGCTCTAGTGACAACACTCAGGAATCTCTGAGATAAATGCACCCGTGAAACGAGAGACATAGCCCGGAATCAAACCCACAACTTGTGGAGCGAGAGGTACACAGCTTGACCACTTCACCATGGAGACTCCCATTTTACCGGCTAAGTTATCAAAATATTCACTTGGCAATAAATAAATGAAACATTGATTCACAACTGTGCATTCATACCCAGAGGAGTGCCCATACAAGGCCTGCAGATGGCTGACGACTGTCACCACACTATCCAAGTCATCACACACACAGGACAGCAGCAGGTCCACCCGGCTCTTCATGACAGCAGGCAGCTGGCTAGTTGAAACTTGTTCTGGTGTCTTGATCTCTGCCAGGAGGAGTGTCTCCTCCACAATGAGGTCAACAATTGAGCAGATCTGAGATGAGGTCAGGCTCAACACAACTTCTTTCTGCTCAACCTGAACAGGAGAAAAACACAGTGGCAAAACACAGTAGCAAAACACAGTGGCAAAAAAAAAACAGTGGCAAAACACAGTGGCAAAAGGCAACAGCAGTATCGATAAAAATAAATAAATAAATAATAAAGAAAATTATGTTGTCATAAGAAGAATTATATCATCACAATTAAGAGAATTATGTTGTCATGACAAAAAGAATTACGGTGGCATGATAAAGAGAATTATGTTGTGATAAAGAGAATAGCATAATAACAAGAATTACGTCTTCATGATTATATTTATTGTCATTTGATTCTTAAAGAACTGCCTCATTCGTTTTTTTATGTATTCATAACATTCTTTGCATTTTTCTCAGAAGCCAGTTTACACAGTAACTACAATAAGACTAGCATAACTCTTGGGGTGACTGGGACAGCAAACACTGCCTACTGTTGCTGTGGGACACAAAAGTGGGGTTCTAACTTTTCATACAATGGTATGAGTGCCGGTCGTTCAGTTTTATTGTTAAAGTCTCACCTATACTCAAGTAGTTTACCCCTTGATGTCAGCATTAATTACAAATAATTTGTCTTAAAAGGTTTTACAGGAGCAGCAATGGAAGGAAGTAAGGAACACTTGTGCTACCAAACAATTCAACCTACCTCCTGAGTTCGTTTCTCTCTGCCCTGCCAAATCTTTGGTATATGCTCACATGCCCAGATAAAGTCCAGAACTGTTGTTGGATTGAGCCTGTAAATAACATGATGAGTTTTTGTCAGTCAAGTTCCATTTAACTGTGAAAAACTCATGCAAACAAATCTACTCCATAGTTAGTTAGTTAGTTAGTCGCAGTTCCAACTTCACAGCAACGGGTCGTCCCCATTATGCTCCATTCCTGTGCCAGTGAATATCACACAAAACGCTCCCACTGCCCAATGTGAAAAGTGGAAAAGACAAGAGTCTCGACAAATAACAGCCCGCACAGATACACTGTGCATAATGCCGCCACCAGAATGTCAACACAATAGTCCCCCACAAAGCACCCAGTTCATTTCTGATGGAATCGGCAGTCATTTTCCCATCTGGATGTTTCCTAGATGTTCACCCACACAGTCCACGAAATACAGTTCATCGTCAATGGCAGTGGCAGTCAACCAGAAGCCCAGCAGCCACGCATTTCTGCATAAGGCAAAAACCGGTCAACTCTGGGACATAGCCATCTGTCATCGCTCCGAACATGCAGTCACGTTCCAAAAGACCTTGGGCAGATTCAAAAGCATTTCACACGAAACTCACAGCGTCGTGCCACGCGCTCACTCAGTAGCAGGGCGACGGAACCATCAAGCCTCCTTAGTCGCCTCTTACGACATGCGTGGTAGGCTGCAGTGTTGCTATTCTTTGCTTCCCTTATGGGCCCCGGCAACACACAGGAAATCGACTCCATAGTTCATAGGTAACCTGGACTATCTGGTGACAATCTGACTTAAGCAAATGTTATAGATGTGACAATCTGACTTAAGCAAATGTTATAGATGTGACAATCTGACTTAACAAATGTTATAGATGTGACAATCTGACTTAAGCAAATGTTATAGATGTGACAATCTGACTTAACAAATGTTATAGATGTGACAATCTGACTTAAGCAAATGTTATAGATGTGACATTTTTCTCAACTGCACGTGATATTTATTATATATCATCTCTCAACTGACTGCTGTATTTATTATATATTATCCTTCAACTGACTGCTATGTTTATTATATATCATCTCTCTTCTGATTGCCATATTTATTATATACCATCTCTCAGCTGACTGTTATATTTATTATATATCATCTCTCTGCTGATTACTATATTTATTACATATCATCTCTCAACTGATTACTACATTTATTATATATCATCTCTCAGCTGACTGCTTTATTTATTATATATCATTTCTCTGCTACCTGCTATATTTATTATAAACCATCTCTCAGTTGACTGTTACCACTTTTTCTTATTCTGTAAAAATCCACACAATCACCACAGTGAAATGAACCACGTCTGTTCAAAACAAATGCAAAAGTCATACCCTCTAAACCTTAAAAAAAAAAGGAGGATGAGAAGTAAAAGAAAACGAAGCCAGCACTCACTCAGCTATCCTGTCTGACTTCAACAAGTATGTGAGGCAGCTGGTCAGTGCCTCCCAGCTAGCCTGATGTGTCAACAAGGCCAGCAGATGGGCCTGGCTGGGGAATCCACTGGCTTCACAACTGCTACCAGACCCTGCAAAGACAACAGAAGCACAAATAACTGAATGACTGCATCCACAATAAAAATAACATGTTGCATGTCCTTTACAGGACCCTGCCATTAAACCCTAGGTTGATTTGCCATGGCTTTCTAAATGAGAATGATCCATATGATCAAAGGATGGAGTTCTAAAAATCTCAGCATCAACTTCATCACTGCACCCAAGATCAAGGTAAATGATGTAAAGTGGTTGGTTGGTTGCGAATCCTCTGGAAAACTGAAGTGTCAATTCTTAAGTTCAATGCATCGGTGTTCTGGTCATCTGAACCCAAAAAAAGGCTTCCATCTATGGGAGTGAGGCTGATGTAGAGTTATCTCTCAACCCAGTATCAAAGGCTTCCATCTATGGGAGTGAGGCTGATGTAGAGTTATCTCTCAACCCAGTATCAAAGGCTTCCATCTATGGGAGTGAGGCTGATGTAGAGTTATCTCTCAACCCAGTATCAAAGGCTTCCATCTATGGGAGTGAGGCTGATGTAGAGTTATCTCTCAACCCAGTATCAAAGGCTTCCATCTATGGGAGTGAGGCTGATGTAGAGTTATCTCTCAACCCAGTATCAAAGGCTTCCATCTATGGGAGTGAGGCTAATGTAGAGTTATCTCTCAACCCAGTATCAAAGGCTTCCATCTATGGGAATGAGGTTGATGTAGTTATCTCTCAACCCAGTACGTACTAAGTGATTCTTCTTCTGCGTTCATGTGGAGTTTTTTTTTCGGATGTGATTGCGTTGTGCCTGTTTACAACACAGCTGCGTTCTTGCGCCGTAGGGCAGACACATCCGACTTCTGCAGGCATTTGTTGATCGGGTTAACCTTCCCGGGGCTAAGTGATTAAATGAGCATGATTCGGAAGGTCGAAGCTGGATCTGTACGTAGACAGTGGACCGAGTCGCTGCGGAAGTTTTTTGTCCGTAAAGTCACCTTCATCTTTGTCCCGGGACATGCGGGAGTCGAGGGAAATGAATGAGCTGATAAACTGGCTGGCTCTGCACCCCCTGCAGATGGCCAGCCCATGGATCATGCCGATGTTATTAACGTCCTTAAAGATATGTCGAGAACAGAGGACTTTGACGTCAGTGAATCCACATCGCTGTCCAGGATGAAAGACTTGGGAGTAAGAATTGGCACAGCCAGACACGAGAGGTACATCGGGAAAACGAGGGGCCTCATCAACCAACACAGAACTGGCACTATTAGCCACAGGACGCTGATGCATATGCTGGGGGGAGGATCTGAGCACCTATGGACCTGTCTGATAATATGGACCCAACTGATAACTGCCCCTTTTCAAGCTCAGAAACCAGTAGAGTGTGCAAGATCAGCAGCACAGGAACATCACACCTGCAGAGAGACATATGATGATGTAACTAGGTCATTATTTGGTACAGCACCAATGGACTGGCTGCGACTAGGCCTGGGCTGGTAATGTTACCTCCACAGTTTTAGGTACTTCGCTGGAAACTGACTCCAACTCACAGCCCATAGGGACAATTAGAAAACAAAGTAAGCTAAGCCACATGTAGATGCTATTATGCCGGTTGGGGACATGATTTTAGGTCTTGTTTTTTGTGACCCAGAGACGTGTCTGATGCTCATCTGGTGAGGCTGGGCTGGCCTAGCCCAAGAGTTGTACCAGTCTGTAAGAAAAATGTAGGAAAGGCTCATGAAAACCTGGGAAAGAATGACAGAAAAAGAAGTCCGAGAAACTGAAACGAGACATTTAAAGAAATTCCAGAAAAGCATAGATAGAGAGCAAATAGTATTGCGACATTTTATCTCAATTTGTCAGCAAAACTGATCTGATTGCATATATGGATGCCAACATATTAAAACGTCATTTTGTAAAATAGAATATATCAATGATACATACTGGCCAGATACATATTTTTATAACAACAGTGAGCTCTCGGTAGGTCATGTTATTATCACACACAGTTTAGCTTGTAATGATATTTCTTTCATATGAACCAGTATCTCCAAAAATATGAACATGGTATTCAACAACAAATGGAAAATGTAAATACAAAACAACATTAGAGTAATAAGATGACCATAAGACAGTGCCCCACTAAGAGATTTAACACTTAGTCACAAGGGACTGATAGGATATCTGAGACTGTATTAGCGTATATGAAGCATATAACCCTGGAAGCAGCCAGGGCTGAGAGGTGGCTCAGAAAGTGCAGGGTTTGATCTCAGTATAGGGCTGGTAATTTGTACAAGAACCATTGGTACCCGATATCACATTTACCCCTGATCTCTTGGGTAGTGAGATTGAATACCTAGCCTTCTCGGATAATGACAAGAAACAACAGGTCCCAGGTGTAAGCTGTGCATATGAAACATCTAACAGTATTTGGAAATCACAAATAGTAGGCTGTAAGGCCGTTGCCCTGGCAAAATTGTTAGGAAAGAAAACACCCACTGGTCGATACAGCCTGCTACCTTGGGTGGAATTTGTCCAGAGGAAGCAAATGATGCACATATGAGAGCTGAGGTCGGACACACTGATTTCTGAGGTGCACAATTAGGTGTGATGCACTTACCTCGAAAGACAAACGAAGAAGTAGAAAAAAGAAATAGCAGCAGAAGAAGCAGCAGCTGCATATACCAATACTCACTCCAGATGTCTGTTCTTATCCTGACTCAGAAAAAGGAAACAAATATTGAGAAAAGACAAAGGGCAATGATGAACTGTTTCAGCCCCATGTTTATTAGAGGAACATAAAAAAATGTTGTTGATGATGAAAACAATGGAGCGGGAAATACCTTGTGCTGAGTGGGAGATCTTCCTGGCAAACAACAGCTGCTGCTGGAGCTCTGGACATGACCTGACAATTTCTGGATCAAGCAGAGACAACCAGTCAATAATCAAGGTGGCAGAACTGGATGTCATGGAGGCACTGATGGAAGAACAGTTACACAACATTATCATATTATCTTCACATCATAACATCTCAACAGTGGTAAATTATTTATTTATATATATATATATATATATATATATATATATATATATATATATATATATATATATATATATATATATATATATATATATATATATATAAATAAAAATCACATAACATTTCCTCTCAAATGGCATGCATGATGCTTCTCCACATCTTACTATCTCCAGAATCAATGTTCCCCTGGGAAGGTTAACCCGGTCAACAAATGCCCGCAGAAGTTGGATGTGTTGGCCTAACGGCGCAAGAACGCAGCTCTGCTGTAAACAGGCACAACGCAGTCACATCCGAAAAAAGAAACTCCGGATGAACGCAGAAGAAGAAGAAGAATCAATGTTCAGCGAATTTGTGTACTGACAGTTTTCCATGCTGTGACTCTTTCCTTTCTTGTCTTGCCGTCTTCCTATATTCCACACATCTTTTCAGTTGTCACATGTCTCAGTTGTTCTCGAGGAGTAGTCTCGAGGTATGGTCTCTGCCTCGAGTGCTGGAGGTACCGGGTTCAAGCCCCTGAGAGGTACGGGATGTTTTCACGTGGACTTCTAATAACATAATTTCCCCTGGTCTCTGGGTGGTGAGATCGGACGCCGTGTGTATTGTTGCGCACATAAAAAATCCCTTGGCAGCTGGAAATAGAAAAAGAGTAACCTAACAGAGCTGCCCGGGCAAAATTTTGAGTTAAAAATGTACCCAAAGTATTTCAGGATCCTCGCCAGTGCTACGGAGTTCGTGCACTGAGCTAAGATTTTCCAGAGACAGGCTTGAGTTAGGAGTAGAACGGAGCACTTATGGGTTACACCTATGTGCCGTGATGTTGATCCGTTGACTAAGCAAACAAACAGAAGACAATCAATGTTCAACTTACAGAAGACAATCAATGTTCAACTTACAGAAGACAATCATTGTTCAATTTACAGAAGACAATCATTGTTCAATTTACAAAAGACAATCATTGTTCAATTTACAGAAGACAATCATTGTTCAGTTTTCAGAAGACAATCAATGTTCAGTTTACAGAAGACAATCATTGTTCAGTTTACAGAAGACAGTTATCAGTTGGGGCATCTTCATTGCACTCTGGACAGGTCCATAGGTGCTCAGATCCTCCCCCCAGCATATGCATCGCATCAGCGTCCGGTGGCTAATAGTGCCAGTTCTGTGTTGGTTGACGAGGCACCTCGTTTTCCCGATGTACCTCTCGTGTCTGGCCGTGCCAGTTCTTACTCCCAAGTCTCTCATCCTGGACAATGATGTGGATTCACTGACGTCATTACAGAAGACAATCATTGTTAAGTTTACAGAAGACAATCATTGTTAAGTTTACAGAAGACAATCAATGTTCAAAATAATCAAAAACAGGTTACAGAAGTTTGTGAAGAAACATGATTGGCGGTGCGGCTTGACAAGGCAAATGATAATGATGTCCTACCTAACGCCCTGCAACAAGACCTCACAGGCAAGCTGGGTCCCATCCTTTGCTCTGCCCTGGCTCAATAAATTGTCCATCATTTTATGCACCAGCAACTCAACACTTTCTTGGTGTTTCAGTGTTTTCATTCCTGAAGATGTACAAAACATGTATGTCATAGTACTGAACTAAGCATTATGCCCCAAATATCTGGTTTTATATATATATATATCCATCCATCCATCATCCATCATGTGCCATGCCGGTAAGCGTGGGCGGTCATGTTCTGCCATCTCACCCGATCACCAGAGTCGTGGATCAGCTCCGTGTTTCTGTCTCGACTATGCCACAAGGCCAAGCCATCCAGGTACTTGCTTCTAGGTCTTCCCCTATTATATATATATATATATATATAACGAGGGAAAGCCAATAAGTAAGTCACAAATGGCTGTAGAAAAATAACTAAATATGATAACAACTTAAAACCAGTTTATTTTTATACATACATTGTCCCTTTATTTCTCAACATAATTTCCACCAACATTGATGCACTTATGCCATCGTTTTATCAGTCCTCCCAAACCGGCTGCAATGAACATCCACTGCATAGTGAAATTATGAAGATGAAGGACAGCAGGTTAAAAAGAGGAAGGTCGTGGATGGGTCAAGCCGAAGACATTCTTCAACAGGTGTGTTCACTTGAGGACTTAGAACCTGGCGAGGGGTGGGTACAAGTGCCAACAGATTTCTGTACGTCCCTTTCAGTTTACATCCAACTAGACAGAAAATGCAGACAAGAAAATCCGGCTGCTGTGGAGGTGGAAGTACAAGCTTTGATTTTCGAGAATTCGTTACACAGTGATGCTGTAATTTACACAGATGGGTCGGTCTTCCGATGCGCGAGAAGCTCATGGGCCTTTACGGCTCAGGCCGGAGGGAGAATTGTGAAGGAGGACTGATGCTCTTGTTGAGACCACAAGTAGCCTGACTATGGAAGTCATGGCAGTATGTAAAGCAGTATCGTGGCTCGAGACGCAGACATTCACTAGGGCATGTTTCCTTAGCGACTCAATGAGTATGCTCAAGAGGATAGAGATGAGGTGGATCCGAAGAGAGTGGTTGCTGTTTCTGGAGCAGTCTCGGCTGGCAAAGATTAGTTTCATCTTCGTGCCAGGACTTACTTATTGATTTCCCCTCGTATAATACTCATCTACACAGTACGCATGTTAAACATACAATGTACACAATTTGTGAGTATGACAAACATACCATTTGCACAATTTCTAATTACGACATCTACACAATTTATAATTATGTCAGACATACCATCTACAGTTTCTTAGTTAACTACATCAGACATACCATCTACACAATTTCTCAGTTAAGTACATCAGCATACCATCTACTCAGTACAATTTCTGAGTTAACTACATCAAACATACCATCTACTCAGTACAATTTCTGAGTTAACTATGTCAGGCATACCATCTACACAACTTCTCAGTTAACTTTGCTGAACAAAATGTTATTACTGTTGACCATACTATTTACAAATTTTAATTCGATCAAACACACATTTGCAAAACTTAACAAGGTTACATCTACAAAACATGAGTTAACTATACTGACTACAGAACCTACAACTATTAATGTAACCATGCCGAACACATGTATACATAACTTTTAACTGTTTAATATCTACATGTAATTTGTCAAAATAAACTATTCAGAAACTGTAACTACACTACACACAATATATATATTTAACTACGTTAGACATGTAGAAAGTGTAATTATATCACACATATGATCTACACATTTTAACATACATAAAATGTACCAAATTTAGCCATGGCGAATGTCTACAAAATTTTGCTAAGTTGAACATACACTAAACATTATCAATACTTATCATCTACAAAATGCAGCTACTATCTATATATTTTAGTAAGTGCATACTCTACAAAATGTAGCTATGTTGAATATCTAAAAAATGTATTTACATTAAACAATAAAATATATTCATTTCGAACATCAACAAAATGTATCCATATAGAACATCTAGAGAATGTATCCACAGTGATCATCTAGAAAATGTATCCACAGTGATCATCTAGAAAATGTATCCACAGTGATCATCTAGAAAATGTATCCACAGTGATCATCTAGAAAATGTAACATGTAGGACATACCATCTAAGAACACTTGTGAGTGCACATGCTGTTTAGAGATACACTTGTTCACTATTCCATCTAACTGCCTGGCTGTAGACCCTTGACCATGTCCAGACTTTCTATATGTGGAAAGGAACTGTGTCACAATGGCAGTGAGCATTGACCTCTGACCTGTGCCCAAGCTGTGCAATTTCTCCATAACTGGGAGCATTTCACCACGAAGATCTGGCTGTTAAAAAAAAACACAACAACATATAAGCCTTAAGATGTATGTAATGTTATTTTATACATCTCATCTTGTTCCTCTTGTACCTTGCGGTGTCGAGGTGGAGTATAAACAGCGGGAGAGTGGCAGTTTATGGGCTTCATTTTATACATAACAGCCATAATAATGTGGTGGCTAGTTGATTATGTTACGTTATGTTACGTTTAACGATGTCACGGCACACTGGGCATTCTCATACGGTCTCAGTCCTCTGATGCAGCAGCTATTCCCAAAGTGTTTCTGCTGACTATTCCCATGAGGAGTTAAATGAGTAGTGGCTAGTGCACTTGCCTGCTGAACCAGTGCTCTTCAAGTTCATCTCAGATCCCCCTTTAGGTGGGATTATTTTGTGACCAACCCTGCAACCAACCCACACACTGTGGTGGAACTACAGCTAGCATGGTTTCCTGCTGGTCTGCTGGTCATCGAATCAAATTCACATTGCCGATTTTTACAACTGTCCTGGGCTCCCAGGCCAAACAGCCTACAATGGGTAACAAGAAATGTCTCGGGAAGTAGAAGTGGCTGGTATACCCACATCACTCCTTGAGTGCCAATTGGCCTATATAAATATGGCCCCAGCACCATATACCCACTATGCCTCCAGGCATGTAAACAAGGCCCCCTTTGCTGTTCCTGGGACAGTTCTTTAGTTGACTCAGCATCATCAAATGGATACTGGATATTTTGCAGAATTTGTCTGTGAAGAAAGGACAGTGAGGAAAGAACTGGTGACTACATCTCATTATACCATGACTTAGAGTATGTGAAGACTTGCCACTGCATTTCCCTACAGCAGTACCTATCATAGGTGGTCCTAAGTGTTACCTTAAAAAAAAACCCACTTCTGTACATATATAATTAACCATTAATTCTTTTTTAACCACTACTTCAGATCATTAACCACTTCTTCAGTACATATATGATTACAATGTTTACTTAAGACACTAACCTGTTTGGCAATAAGAACTTTCAGAATGGGACAAGATCTGAAAGTCGCTGTGTACACCTTCTGTGCAAACGCCTCTCTTTTAGACGAGCTTAGAAGCTGAAACATTGAAAACATAGGGTTACATTGATTTCAGAAGCTGAAACAATGAAAACACTAGGGTTGCATTGATTTTCAAAGCTGAAACATTGAAAACACTAGGGTTACATTGATTTCACAAGCTGAAACATTGAAAACACTAGGGTTACATTGATTTCCCTAGTGTTCTCCAGAGACACATGTTGGTTATTTAGGAATCAACATAAGAGTCCTCTGGGTAATCCCACAAGTGATCCTTCTCCTTCAGCAAATGTCACCAGGTGTAGATAATAATCATTATAGTAACAACATGGCTGTAAACACTTCAGATTTGTCCCTTCACAATGTCTTCCTTGTTTGAACCAAAGTTACATTCAAATTTAGATACCGGTAATTGTGTCTTCAACTAACAGTCATTCATAGACAGTCTTCATAATACCCCCTACAGCGGAGAATAAACTGTTGGGACCACTAAGTGAACTAAAAAGACAGTGAAGTTTATACAAGAGACAAAATTATAGATATAGACAAATTTCAAGCAAAAATGAAAGAAAAAGAAGAATATTGCCCTTGTCAATCAGGAGTATTTCAATTACTGGTGCTCTTGAAGCTAGATAGGTTCACTCATTGTCTCACACTCCAGAATGTTCCAGAAAGTATACCCATGTAAGAGAGATGTGCCTATGCGTGGCACCCACTCATATCTCATATGTCCATTTTAAACTGTCCACAATATGGACT
The DNA here is from genome assembly GCA_963921405.1 of Cepaea hortensis. Taxonomy (NCBI): domain Eukaryota; kingdom Metazoa; phylum Mollusca; class Gastropoda; order Stylommatophora; family Helicidae; genus Cepaea; species Cepaea hortensis. The sequence goes on along the minus strand of OY992880.1, from coordinate 17,175,834 downwards.
AAGCACTTGCAGTTGGAACACACATCATGGACAAGGCAGACATGCTGAAGACTATGAATCACTAGCAGTTAAAGACACAGTAGCTAGGATGCTTGAATTAGCAATTCAGTGTGAGTCTGGTAGAGAAGGAGGCAGGAGAGGACAAAGTCAGTGTATTTACAACCAGCTATCAGAGGAACAACAAGGCTGTAAAAGGCAAGATTATCAACTTCATTGCACTGGGTTTGATCCCACATGGCTCAGTCTCTTTCCACAGGGCAGCCTGCTGAAAATATCACTCAAAGCACGAGCTCCATAGCTCCAGTGATGACGCTAGAAGTCTCCAAGAAAACTGCACCCATGAACCGAATGACACTCTGGAATTGAACCCACAACCATCGGAGCAAGAGGCAGCAGGTGTAATCACTTCACCACAGAGATTCCCTTGTCAGTAGAAGAATTAGTGTCTACACCTTGCCACATTTGCTGCTGGAGATGGAGCATGAGGCAAGTAATGTACTTACTTCACCACAGAGATTCCCCTGTCAGTAGAACAATTAGTGTCTACACCTTGCCACAATTTGCTGCTGAAGACAGAGCATGAATCAGGTGGTGTAATTACTTGACCACAGAGATTCCCCTGTCAGTAGAACAAATAGTGTCTACACCTTGCCACATTTGCTGCTGAAGACAGAGCATGAATCAGGTGGTGTAATTACTTGACCACAGAGATTCCCCTGTCAGTGGAACAATTAGTGTCTACACCTTGCCACATTTGCTGCTGAAGACAGAGCATGAATCAGGTGGTGTAATTACTTGACCACAGAGATTCCCCTGTCAGTAGAACAATTAGTGTCTACACCTTGCCACATTTGCTGCTGAAGACAGAGCATGAATCAGGTGGTGTAATTACTTGACCACAGAGATTCCCCTGTCAGTAGAACAAATAGTGTCTACACCTTGCCACATTTGCTGCTGAAGACAGAGCATGAATCAGGTGGTGTAATTACTTGACCACAGAGATTCCCCTGTCAGTAGAACAAATAGTGTCTACACCTTGCCACATTTGCTGCTGAAGACAGAGCATGAATCAGGTGGTGTAATTACTTGACCACAGAGATTCCCCTGTCAGTAGAACAATTAGTGTCTACACCTTGCCACATTTGCTGCTGAAGACAGAGCATGAATCAGGTGGTGTAATTACTTGACCACAGAGATTCCCCTGTCAGTAGAACAAATAGTGTCTACACCTTGCCACATTTGCTGCTGAAGACAGAGCATGAATCAGGTGGTGTAATTACTTGACCACAGAGATTCCCCTGTCAGTGGAACATTTAGTGTCTACACCTTGCCACATTTGCTGCTGGAGACTGAGCATCCAAGGGCTTGCCCTGAGTGTTATGGCATCAATTCTTGTATCAATCAACCAAACAGTATGGACTGAGAATCAGTCTCAAGAGCATACATGCAACAATTCTGTGCCGGACAGCCCTTTTTTTAAACTACATTTGTCATGTCAGACTTTTAAGTCAAGATATGAAGGTTTCCAAATAAGTCATCTTTTACGGGACATGCCAACTACTTTTGGGATCTCATGTGTCTCCACGTCTCATAATTTTCAATAGAATGTTTCAATTTATGTTCTGGCATGTTTTCATGCTGTGATAAAAGGCAGGCAAGGATATTCTCTTTCTTTTTAACTTTCTTTCTATTAATCATTCAGTTGTTACATTATGTTTCAGTTTTTCAATAGTGTGGTAAAAATGTTGACTATCTCATCATGTCTGTAATAAGGTGTCTACGACTGTCACAACATTTAGAATACACATTTTAGTTGTCCAAGACATTTTCAAATATGTGACAACGCCCAAAAATCTATTGAGTGACTGTTCATACATTTGATTACAAAAGAAATGTGACTGTTCTTACTTTTTATTACAAAAGCATTTTGCTGTCTATATATTTGATTACAAAAAATCTGTGGCTGCTCTTACATTTGATTATGAAAGCATGTTACTGTCCTCACATTTGATTATGAAAGATCTGTGACTATCCATACTTTTTTGATGATGAAAGTTCTATGACTTTCCTTACATTTGATTACAAAAGAACTGTGTCTGTCCATACATTTGATTATGAAAGATCTGTGTGACTGTTCATACAATTGATTATGAAAGATCTGTGACTGTTCATACATTTGTTTATTTGCTTATAAAAGATCTGTGACCTTCACACATTTTATTATAAAAGATCTTTGACTTTTTATACCATTTATAGTTATGTAAAACATATAATGTCTAAATACACCATAAATCATGTGTGAATGACAGTACAACAAAGATGAATCTGCCATGTATGAAGATATCTAATGTATATTGTCCAGATACAGCAGAAACCATGTTTGAACAAAGAAGAATACTATATACTATACCATATATGAAACACGGTCAGACTTACATTATCCAAAGCTTTGATAACTGCAGTTGCCTTCATCTTATCAGCGGAGGCAGTCTGGGGAAGATTAACAAGTTCAAGATACTTATTGTCAATATGAACAGATCAGCTTATTCTTGTCCTTCTGCCTTGTATCTCCCAAAGGAGCATAGGTCTTCAACCAACCCATTCTAACCTCTCAGATTGTTGGCCATCTCCTGCAGCTACTTTAAAGTCCTCCCCCCATTATTCATCTGTCTCCAATTCTCTTCCCCAGTCTCCTTCTATTTGTTTTGCCCTGTACTTTCTAGTATTCTATTCTATTAACAGGTTTTCTCAATGTCCAGTGCCAGTGTCTTTTCCTCACCTCCCTGTTCACTGGAATCTGCCCAGTTCTCTAATGAGCTCCATATAGGTGATTCTGTCATATGTCATTAAAGTTTGTAATTTATTAGCAACCATTTTGGTCACTCTGAGTGTATCTGTGCCATACAGCAGTACAGATTTGATATTAGAGACCAATACGTCACTAAATTATTTTCTCATGTACTCTAATCTTGAGATCTGGTTGTTTCCAATTTTGTGGAGCTTTTTTTAAAAAACATAATAGCAAAAGCCTGTTTTACCAAAGCAAACCCAGCGAGGCATCTCATGTGCAACAGAAAACCACGGACAGCCATGGCAACATGTTACGAGCAAATACAGGAACTCTGTTAATCGTAAAGAACTCCTTTTCACTCTATGAGGCATTTAGGGTATATGATGCTAGCCTGATCTGGTATAACCCAGTGGCAAACAATCAAGGATGTGGTTAATATTGTGCTAGATGCCTTTACTTCCCAGAACATTTTCTGGTACCTGTTTTAGGCTGTGGTGACCCTGGGGCCCAGGTCAATTAAACAAATCCTCGCCTCAAGGGGGGTTTGAACACTGACCACTGGGCTGGCAGGCAAGTGCTCCTACTACTGTGGCTCCTAGAAGGCACTCCCTTACCTACAAAATATCCCACTGGACAATGGGATGGAGTCTGCTGACAATTAAATATCTCAAATCTGTGGAAGAGACATAACCAGCCCAGTCTGAATCCCTGCCAGTCTGTCTGTGTGTCTGCAGGGCTGACGATTGACCTTTCTACTTCTGTACTTGAACCCCCCTTGTGACATGGACCCTCAACCAAACCACATTAAACCGTCCTATCTTTTGTGATCTCTTGCAGTTCCCTTCATATCCTTCCAATATTATTCATCTGTCTGAATCCTCTTCTCCATGTGAGTTTTTAGGTCTTCCACTATTTCGTTTACATTGTGGGTTCCTGACAAGGGAATGCCTAGTTATACTGTCCTCAGGTTTTCTCAGTGTGTCCTGTCCAGCATCAGCATCCTTTTCTGACGTCTTGATTAGCAGGAATTTGTCTAGTTCTCTCCATGAGCTCTACGTTGGTGATTCTGTCATACCATCACTCCACTGTTCCGTCCAGCCACCAGTTGGTGAATGTGTGTATTTGACTAATGACCTGGTTAAATCAGGCCATATCAAAGATACAACATTCCACTATCACTAGTTTCTGAGCATGGAGAGGGCAAGGAGAATTTCGCAACACAGTCCACATGGAAACAATACTTTGGACATGAGTGAGAAGAAAAAAAAACACACCAACCGGACTCCGAAAGATGACCTGGACAAGACTGCACAGAATTAAAGAGTTAAAACTCAATCTTGCAGAGGATTCACAAGCAACCAGACATGAGGCTAGGTGGGTAATAGAACCAGTGATCTGAGAAAACAATTTCAGTTCCAGGATCACTTGAGGCCAGGGCCAATGACATGCAAGTAAATACAAAAGCCACTTTGGCTGGCTTTTAAAGGTTGACAAGTGTGCTACAGTAATACTATTTGACAGGAAAAAAAAATGAAAAGTATAGAAAAGAAGCTTTACAAAAACATAATCACAAAAAAAAACAATGTTTATCAGCAAGAAAAAACTGGAGAATGTTTACCTGACAAGCCTTTATCAGCAAACAAAAACAAATAACCAAAACAACAACAAAGAAATAGAATGACACTAAAATAACCACATCGAGGCATGCTAATGTGATGTAAACGCATTATAAACATGAAACAATTAGAATGAAGAAACTGTAAGGTACCTAACTAAGCGACAACACAGAGATGCATCAGACATAAAACCACGGGTGTGAATGATTACATACCTGCAGAATGCACTGGAATAATCTAGATGAAGTAACATCAGACCCGGTTGTTTGTGAAAAAATCTGGAACAGTAAGAAAATAACATACAGGCATATAAGACTGTGTAGAGCCACTTCAGCTCCTGTCTGTGTGATGAATTTGTGTATGTCAACAACTCATGCCAGAAATATCCAGACTGAATCATCCGGAACATTAACTGAGCATCAGTTAAGATGACTGCCTTGTTGAATGGAGTCTCAGAAAGCTATCTCAGAGCTAGTTAGTTAGTTAGTCGAGGTTCCAACTTCACGACAATGGGTCGTCCCCATTATGCTCCGTTCCTGTGCCAGTGAATGCTCCCCACTGTCCAATGTAAAAAGTGGAATAGGCAGGAGTCTCGGCAATCCAACAGGCCGCACAGGGAACACTGTGCATAATGCCACCACCAGAATGCCAACACAAAATTAATCCACGAAAACCACAGTTCATCGTTGATGGACTCGGCAGTCACCAGAAAGACCTCAATGACTCAGGTTTTCTCACATGGCTCGGTCTTTTACCGCAGGGCGACCCGCCGAAAGTGTCACATAAAGCACGAATTCCGCAGCTTCAGTGCCAACTCCCGGGAGTCTCCTGAAAAATGCACCCGTAAACCGAAAAGGCAAATCAGTCAATTCAGCAACAGCCGGTAGCCATTGTTCCGAACGCCATTGTTCCGAACATGCAGGTAACTGTACAGGACAGATGTAAAATCATTCCCCGCGAATTTCACAGCTCACAGTGTTGCCCACGCACTCAGTAGCAGGGTGATGGAACCATGTACTACCAGTCCAACATGAGGAAAATGCGATTGCAAACCGTAGCTGCAAGCATAAACACGCCACAGGCCTTAACAGTTCAATGCCTAACCGCCATGTTGGCGACCGGAAGTGCTCTGTCAATCTCAGAGCTGCAGTGACCATCATCAGCACTTCCATTCTCATGCTGGATGTTTAATTTGAATATACTCCACTCTGCTCTGTGATGATCCTGCCGCTCCATCTACATGTGAAGTTCCACCCTGATCTCACCGCGGAGCATTGATCCATCTGTATACACTATGAAATTATCCCCACAAGTGACATCCTCTTTCAGCTGCCTTATTTTTAACTCAACTCTCTCATGACACCATTTCCTACGTTTTCTGCCAAAGTTTACACACATTTTATGCCTTTCTGCTCTGTCTTCACGTATGTGATCCACTTCTCCCCCCATAGGCACATCTTTTACCGGTATCATGTGTGTGATTGTCTTTTCTACCACTGCCTTTTCTCTCAATGGTCTTCTAAACCCACGGAATTCTCAGCATTTATGAAGGAACCACTTGTCAGTGACCTCCAAAGAGAGAGAGAGAGAGAGAGAGAGAGAGAGAGAGAGAGAGAGAGAGAGAGAGAGAGAGAGAGAGAGAGAGAGAGAGAGAGTATGATTAGTTAGTTGCATATTCTTTACAGACGTCGCAGTCAACCCCAGCATCTTTTGGCTGTTTGTGATACCTTGGCATGTTTATGATCAGTAGTTTGCCACGGATTTCTGAATGCAATGTATGAAAAAATCTAAATAAGCATATATAACAGACACATGTAACAATTCAACAATCATCAAGCCTTTCCACTTGAAATAACAACGAACATTTAAATATATAAATGACAAGTTTAAATCACACAAAAAAAACAACAACCCATGTACAGTACACAAAATAAAAGAAACAAGGCTTTAACCAAGCGGTTAAAGAATTCAAAATAATACATTCTGTAAAAAGATAATTTTTGCCTACAAGAAAAGCACTGTAAAGGAAAACTTTGTTGGTATAATACCTGGTCAAGTATTCTCGCCAGTTTGTCTGCAGAATTTGGTAAAATGACCTCCCTTGTGTCCTTCACATTCCAGACTTCCTCAGTAGGCATCTCCTCTTCAACTTTTCCTGTTTCTTGTATATAAAAATACAAATTAAAAGAAAAGAAAAGATGGAGAGTGGGGAAAATGTATCCTATTAAAAGCTTCCATATTAAAAAAATATAAAGAACAAAATGTGTCTCAACAAAGAAACAAACACCTTTCCCCATCTGTTCCACACTTTCATATACGGTCACATTTGATTTATTTTGTTGTATTAGCTTAAGTAGTCTATTTTGTTCTACTCTGAAATGTAGAGGCAGCTTGCAGTCTCATTCTTTTTGGCATAATTTTTCTCTCCCTCCCTCACACATATACACATACACATGCATGTATGCGAGTGAGCACTCACAGAGTTTTGACTGCTGGACTAAAGCCAGGGAGATGTACAACATGACATCCTTGCAGCAAAAGATCCTGCTACCACACTGATGTTTCTGTTATAAAACAATATCAACTGACTGAATCTGGCAAGTAAAAGCAACCATCGACATTGTCCATCATTGCTAAAAAGTACCATGTTGTCACTTGTCAGTGCTACAGTGGTTTTGAAGGTGTTAGAATAGACTCAACACAGAAATGTCTGTTACTGTGAGGGGGCAGAGAAGTACTCACTGTCGATCAGATGAAGGTAACTTGAGTTTCCACTCTCATACAGCAGTCTCTGCATAACTTCCTCAATAGATGAGCTGACATTATGACTAGTGCATGGACTGGAGTTAAATGAGGGAGAGTTGTGCAGCATCAGCCTCACCCTGATTCCATTTAATCCAGTGACCAGATATGATGAGGATGGCTGGATTATAAACCAGATACAGTGAATGATTAAGGTGACGTTATGTGCTCTGTTCGCTCCACACCTCACAGGATGGTCACCTTTGTGGCCATTCACAAACCACTGGCTCCTCTGCGCAATCTGTCAAACCCAGTTTTCACATGCTTATTTATGTAAGTGCTAATTGCCAATGGCCTAAAAGATCTGAAAGATACCCTTGACTGCTTTAATAGATAATGTCAAAGCTGTTGTCCATGGTGTGGCCACAACTAGAAACCACAAAGACACTTAACAAATTATGAAACCAAAGCATGGAGGTAAGCACAGATGAATGGATAAGAATGTGTGTTCTTAAACACCCAGTGTGCTGATGCCGAGGTAAGGGGTTCAACCCCTACAGCGGACAGTTGGACTAAACTGTTGACCTCTTGTAACTTGGTGACGTAAATTACAAGTACCTCTGAAGTCGGAATGGGTTAGCCTGATGGCGAGGCAGAGTGTTAATAAGGAAAGCTAATACACACACAAAATTCAGTCCAGCACTACTAGAAGTAATTTGTATGGACTACGCTTGAGTTCAAAGTGAGCAAGCACACAAGAAAAAAATAAACAACAAACAAACAACCAATACACAGAACTCACCAGCTGATTTGGCTACTTCCTTTCCCTGGGTGAGCATCTTGTAAAAAGCATGGCCACCAATGGCACCTCGTTTTTGCTGTATGTCTACCAGATTGGCCATATAGGGGGGATCATTGACCACTTGAAACACCCCAGCACAGTCATTGACCACTGCCTGGTCTAGAGCAGTCAACATACGAGACATGCAGGACACAGGTATACCAAATGACTGGACAAAGATCACCAGTTGTGAGGGCTCCACTTCCGATAGTGCTGTGGAAACAAAGTACAAGGTTGTCATGGGCAGAGGATTGCATCAATTCAATTTGTTATATTGTCACTAGTTGCATGGTCTGCTCTATTTGCATAGCCTGTCCTATCTGTACACAGTTTACCCTTTGTGGACAATGTTTACCCTTGTAGACACCGTGTAGGCAAAACAGTGTCCACCAAAGCTAAACAGTGTCCACCAAGGCTAAACAGTGTACAGATAAGCTAAACAGTGTAGAAATGGGCTAAACAGTGTCGAGATAAGCTAAACAGTATACAGATAAGTTAAACAGTATACAGATAAGCTAAACAGTGCACAGATAAGCTAAACAGTGTCCAGATAGGCTAAACAGTGTCCAGATAGGCTAAACAGTGTCCAGATAGGCTAAACAGTGTCCATATAGGCTAATCAGTGTCCAGATAAACTAAACAGCGTTAAAAGTTAGTTGCATATCCTTTACAGGATGTGGCAGTCAACCCCAGCGTTTTCTGGCTGTCTGTGATTTCTTGGTAAGTTTACATTCAGTAGTTTATCACTGCTTTCTGAACAACCTGCCCTCATACCATTGTATAGAAACTAAAGCAAGGCGGTGTGCTTCCAAATCACTGGCTGCTGTGTTTCGAATGTGAAATATGGAATTACAAATTACATACATGACATGCTAAATAAAATAGATAAGCAGGACAACATCATAGTTATGGGAGACTTCAATGCAAGACTAGGACATAACAGAGTGGGCATAGAAAAACATCTGGGAGCATCTGGAGATCAACATAATGAAAGGAATGATAACGGAAGTAGACTGATAGAGCTTTGCAGCCAACACGACCTCTATATAACAAACACATTCTATAAACATAAAGATTCACAAGTATACACCTGGTATGAATGGAATGATCTAGATACTAAAAGCCAAATTGATTTTATATTAACAAGAAATAACAGAAAGAGAAATATATTAGATGCAAGGGCAGTGCCCAATTTCAGTATAAACACAGATCATAAAGCAGTCGTTGTCACAATAAGAACCATCAGAAGAAGAAAACAAAGAGCAGGAAAATACATGCCATGCAAATCAGTAAACTTATAAAACCTTAAAGACGAGGCAGTAAGGGAAAATTATGAGAAAGAACTAACTGAACTCTTTGTAAAATTACCTACAGAAAGAAAAACAGTGGAAGAAGAATGGGATATGTTCAAATCAAGCATTTTAAATACTGCAAAACTAACATGTGGAACCACGAAAAAACACAAAACGTGGATAAAGAAAACAACAAGTTGGTGGAACGCAGAAGTAAAGAATGCGGTAAAAGACAAAAAGGAAAAATATAAAAAGTGGTTGAAGTGTAAATAGGAATGTGATTACATAGAACAGTGTTTCCCAACCTTTTTTGTACCATGCCCCACTTAAGCCTTTCTAAAATTCATATTGCCCCCCTTCCCCGCCCCATGCCCCCCCCCCAACATATACATTATTTTTAATATTCAAAAAAAAACAAACAAACAAACACTGAGAACTGATAAAAACACACAGAGAACAAACATATAAAAACAGAGAGAATAAACAGATAAAAACACAGAGAACAAACATATAAAAACACAGAACAAACAGATAAAAATACAGAGAGAACACACACAGAAAACAAACAGATAAAAACACACAGAGAACAAACAGATAAAAACACACAGAGAACAAACAGATAAAAACACACAGAGAACAAACAGATAAAACACAGAGAGAACAAACACACACAGAAAACAAACAGATAAAAACACACAGAGAACAAACAGAAAAAACACACAGAGAACAAACAGATAAAAACACACAGAGAACAAACAGATAAAAACACACAGAGAACAAACAGATAAAAACACAGAGAGAACAAACTGATAAAAACACACACAGAACAAAAAGATAAAAGCACACAGTAAACAAACAGATAAAAACAGAATTGATAAAAACATACTGAGAACAAATTGATTAAAAACACAGAGGGAACAAAAAAAAAATAAAAACACACACAGAACAAAAAGATAAAAGCACACAGAAAACAAAAAGATAAAAAGACAGAGAGAACAAACTGATAAAAACACACAGAGAACAAAAAGATAAAAGCACATAGAGAACAAACAGATAAAAACACAAAAAAAAAAAAAAAAAACAAACAAACAAACAAACACTGAGAACTGATAAAAACACACAGAGAACAAACATATAAAAACAGAGAGAATAAACAGATAAAAACACAGAGAACAAACATATAAAAACACAGAACAAACAGATAAAAATGCAGAGAGAACACACACAGAAAACAAACAGATAAAAACACACAGAGAACAAACAGATAAAAACACACAGAGAACAAACAGATAAAAACACACAGAGAACAAACAGATAAAAACACACAGAGAACAAACAGATAAAACACAGAGAGAACAAACTGATAAAAACACACACAGAACAAAAAGATAAAAGCACACAGAAAACAAACAGATAACCCCCCCCCCCCCCCCCCCAAAAAAAAAAAAAAAAAAAAAAAAAAACAACACCACTGAGAACTGATAAAAACACACAGAGAACAAACAGATAAAAACAGAGAGAACAAACAGATAAAAACACAGAGAGAACAAACTGATAAAAACCACAGAGAACAAACAGATAGAAACACAGAGACCAAACAGATAAAAACAAAGAGAGAACAAACTGATAAAATCACACACAGAGAACAAACAAATTTAAAAACAAAGTAAGTTTACATTCAGTAGTTTATCACTGCTTTCTGAACAACCTGCCCTCATACCATTGTATAGAAACTAAAGCAAGGCGGTGTGCTTCCAAATCACTGGCTGCTGTGTTTCGAATGTGAAATATGGAATTACAAATTACATACATGACATGCTAAATAAAATAGATAAGCAGGACAACATCATAGTTATGGGAGACTTCAATGCAAGACTAGGACATAACAGAGTGGGCATAGAAAAACATCTGGGAGCATCTGGAGATCAACATAATGAAAGGAATGATAACGGAAGTAGACTGATAGAGCTTTGCAGCCAACACGACCTCTATATAACAAACACATTCTATAAACATAAAGATTCACAAGTATACACCTGGTATGAATGGAATGATCTAGATACTAAAAGCCAAATTGATTTTATATTAACAAGAAATAACAGAAAGAGAAATATATTAGATGCAAGGGCAGTGCCCAATTTCAGTATAAACACAGATCATAAAGCAGTCGTTGTCACAATAAGAACCATCAGAAGAAGAAAACAAAGAGCAGGAAAATACATGCCATGCAAATCAGTAAACTTATAAAACCTTAAAGACGAGGCAGTAAGGGAAAATTATGAGAAAGAACTAACTGAACTCTTTGTAAAATTACCTACAGAAAGAAAAACAGTGGAAGAAGAATGGGATATGTTCAAATCAAGCATTTTAAATACTGCAAAACTAACATGTGGAACCACGAAAAAACACAAAACGTGGATAAAGAAAACAACAAGTTGGTGGAACGCAGAAGTAAAGAATGCGGTAAAAGACAAAAAGGAAAAATATAAAAAGTGGTTGAAGTGTAAATAGGAATGTGATTACATAGAACAGTGTTTCCCAACCTTTTTTGTACCATGCCCCACTTAAGCCTTTCTAAAATTCATATTGCCCCCCTTCCCCGCCCCATGCCCCCCCCCCCCCCCAACATATACATTATTTTTAATATTCAAAAATTGAAATGTTCACTAAAGAAACTTGAATGATAGGTTTTAGGAAGAAATCACTAGGTAATTATTGAGCAAACACAGTAAGTAAATTTTCAAAACATATAATGGAGAACTGAAATTCAAGTACAAAATAATTTTAATGAAAGATTTTTCTATATTATTTTAATTATTAGTAATTATTTATTATTTAAATTTAGTGAGATCCTTGCGCTTGATGCTTGCTGCAAAGAGATCTTATGTCAGGTTCCAATTTAGTTAACTTCAGTCTCAAGTCTCCCCGTTTTGTTATATTCAGCCGATTTCTTCCATTTTCGAATTGCCCCCCTTAACAGTCAAATTGCTTCCCTGTGGGGCGTGGGCCCAACGTTGGGAAACACTGACATTGAATATAGAATAGCGAAAAGACATGTGAGTAGAATAGTAAAGAGGGAAAAACAAAAAGACTGGCAAGAGTATGGAGAAACCCTAAATAAAAACTACAAGGAGGCAACTAGAAACTTCTACAAAAAGATAAGTGCAATGTGAACCAGAGGAGAACCCTTTGACCCAACTGAAATAATTAACAGCGAATATGGAGAACCAATAAGTGAACAAAAACAAATCCTAATAAGATGGAAGCAGTATTTCGAACAACTTCTCAACATCCCATCAGATGTCACAGGAATTCAAGAGACCTACACAGATGTCACCGAAGAACTAGAACCAGACATACTGTGATAAAACGTCAGTGGCCCATGTCCTCAGGCCTTCTTTGGGTTTGGGTAAACTGGGGGAAAATAGCTTTCGGGAACCCTCAGTTCTCTTGTTCGCTCAATCACTATGGAAGATAGTTCTCTGGGATACTTTAACAACACGATCTTGGTAATAGAATAATTAGATATATGTCTTTCCTTTGGGGAAAACCCGCTAGGGCATCTTGCACCAAATACACACGGGTTCAACTTCGGGGAGAGAATTCATGTCCGTTTCTAGACCCACCGTTACCCACTGCATAATGTCAAGATGTCAAGTTGAAGATTGGGACATTTTAAGTGCAGCATACTGATTGAAAGGTAATCTTAGGTTGTAATTAGTCCTGCACTTATAAATCTCTATTGTCTCGAATACTGAGATGAATTAGCGAAACGGCAGTCTTGCCATATTGGGAGGGGGTGACCGTTAGCCAATCTGGCTAAGCGTCTTGATCTTGGCATGGCAAGGGAACAAATCTGAACAATAAATATTTCCCAAATGATATCGCTTGTTCTTGGCAGCCGATAGACGAGTGCTATCTTTCTTCCTACGGCTTTACCTCTACTTAGTAGCATCTCTCATTTAAATATAAACACATTATATAGCTACGGTATGCCGGAAGGAGGGAAGGGCTCCGTGGGGACAGATTCCACCCATCTATCTTCTTGAGACGGAAGAGTGGGTCCACTGTGCTATCTCTTGCGTCTTACAGCCGATGGGGTGGCCAGGTGAACTGAATAGTCACTGGTCGATACGATCATCTAGTTCTACGTGTAAGGTGAGGCATGGCCGGTACATTGCAGCGACAGCTCAGACAAGAGCAGCGGCCGGAAGGAGTAGTATCTTCTTTCCTATTCTTGCTGGGAATGGGGAACGACACTTCTTTACATACCGATAATTACCCACACAACACCACAAGATCTTTATCGTGAGAAAGGCATGGTTTGCAAGTGAGAGATAAGCCTGGAAATGAATGTGCCTAATAAAAATAAAGGCTTGGGATGAGTGTGGAGAGTGAGTCTTGTAGACAAAAAGTACCTAGGGTCAAACGACAGGACTCCGTCAAGCTAAAGGCCTAGTCTAGAAAAGACGCCGCCAATCCAGGACCTCTTGTCAGGTCAGGCGAATTCACGCAGGTATGGTGAATAAATATATATCTAGGAATATTATATATTTTGTTGATAGCAGCTGATGTGCTGAGACCATAAGGAGTCTCCATGTCGGCTGTACCAGAAGTTTAGGCTGGAGACTCTCACAACTGTTTATCCTTTACAGGGTCCTTCCTTTTTGAAAGTAGGAACAGAGCTGAAGGTCTCGACAGGGCTATACGCAGAAAGTATGTTGAAGACGAGGCCATGTCAAGTTTTAGGCCATGCCAGGTCTAAGGGTATGATCTCTACCAGATAGAGCCACAGCTAGCCCGAAAGAATGACCATCAGTCTTTCCAACACCTTGCCAGTCATCTCGATACGCTAAGATCGAGTCAGTTTGTATTCTGGACTGAACCCCACCTAAATATCAGACCCACCCATCCTTGTCCGGGACAGTGAAAGACTCTGACCCATTCCCCATACACAAACTGTTATCCTGATATTATTACCCAACCACAATTGTGCCAAGTGATCCCATGGCACTTTCTCAGACCAATTGAGTGACTCTATCGTGTGGACCACAGAAACCTGAAAGCCTGTTGTTCGAACAACCTACGCTGGAAAGAGAGGCCAAAGGATTTATCCGGGTGAGGTGGATGTGAAATAACTGGACAAGATTAAGTTCTGTGGTCTATGATAGAGTTATGTTGCTTCATGTCTGGACTAGAGTTATCTCTTCAGTTTCTTTATAGACTTTTATAGGTTCATCTGTCTTGATGTTTTTCTGTGCTGTCATTTATTAAGGTATTAAATTCTAATTATAGTGACTGAGACGATTGTCATGTTGGGTTTGTGTCAGCCAGAAAAACACTGCATGAAATAGACCCCGAGGTCGAAAGAGAGAGTGACAGTGAGTCCAGGGAACGGAGGAGGGTTGGCAAGCAAGGACCTATCCCAGCCAGGGCGAAAGAATATTTTTGAAACATTGTAACAGGGCTATTTGGGACCCTCCACGTAGCTTGGTACACATACTAAAAGAAGAAATTATAGAAGCCATCAGATTAGCCCCATTGAACAAATCACTGGGACAGGATGAAATATCAAATGAACTAATTAAAGCAGCAAGAGAAGTAGGAACAGCTTGGCTACATAGACTATTCAACCATGTTTGGGTAGAACAACAGACATCACAAGACTGGGGAACCGCCATGATTATCCGAATTTGGAAAAACAAAGGCAGCAAAAGAGACTGCACACAATACAGAGGCATTTCACTGTTGAGTCATACTGGGAAAATATTTTGCAAAATTCTTGAAAAAAGATGACAAACTACTTTAGAATCCCACACAACTTGGATTTAGGAAAAACGAAGGATGCACAGATGCCATTTTTGCTCTTAGACAACTTATAGAAAAATCAATCGAATTCAATGAAACACTCTACTTAGCCTTTGTCGACCAAGAAAAGGCATTTGATAGAGTAGATAGAAACAAGCTGTGGGAAATCCTTAAACAATATAGGGTGAGTACACATCTAACAAACCTATGTAGAAGTTTATACAACAACAGTGAATGCATAGTGAGAGCAACTGGAGGACACTCAGAACCCTTCACCATAAGATCTGGAGTACGACAAGGTTGTGTCCTGTCCCCTCTCTTGTTCATAACATATATAGACAACATATGTAAAGAAACCAGCCAAGCAGAGACAGCAAGTATACCGCATGACGAGAACACAGAAGAAGAACCATCTGCAAATCTAACCATTAGAGAACTCCTGTTTGCGTATGACCAAGCATTAATAGCAAAATCAGAAGCTGAATTACAAGACCACATGAATAGTCTAAACGAAATGTGTAGGGAATATAACATGAAAATTAGCACAAGCAAAACAGAGGTAATGACTATAACTAAAGAAGACCAAACAACAACAATTCACCTAAACGAACATCCCTTGAAACAAGTAGAGTTTCAAGTACCTAGGAAGTATAATATCATCAATTGGCAGATCAGAAGACGAGATCAAAGAGGTGCAATAAGGCAAATCAACCCATTGACAAATGGCATCAATACTAAAGAACAAACATGTATCAATAACTACTAAGAAAGCACTTTACAACACAATCTTCCTACCAACTCTATGCTACCAATGCCAAACCTGGACAATGACAGAAAAAGAGAAAAGAGAAATCACAACAACAGAAATGAGGTTCCTGAGAAGAATACTCAACGTATCAAGAAGAGATAAGATCAGAAATGAAGAAATCAGGACTAAAGTGGGGGTTAAAGCAGCACTAAATTTTACTAGAAAGCAGCAAGTCAAATGGTTTGGCCATGCAAATAGGTTACCAGTCAACAGCATGCCACAACAAGCAATGATGTACAGACCAGATGGAAACAGAGGAAGAGGCCGGCTACGTAAACGTTGGACGGCGGGAATAGCAGAGTCTATGGGAATATCGATATATGAAGCCCATAATCAGGCATTCTAACGATGTTTATACTTCACCTCGACACCGCAAGGTACAAGAGGAACATGATGAGATTAGATGAGATTAGATTGAGATAGCCCCGGGAAGGTTAACCCGGTCAACAAATGCCCGCAGAAGTCGGATGTGTCGGCCTAACGGCGCAAGAACGCAGCTCTGCTGTAAACAGGCACAACGCAATCACATCCGAAAAAAAAACAAAAAAAAAAAAAACTCCGGATGAACGAAGAAGAAGATTGAGATAGGGAGTCTCTGTGGCTAAGTGGTCAAGCTGTTTGACTCGTGCTCCGAAGGTTGTGGGTTCGATTCCGGGCGGCGTTCTTCGGTTTACGAGTTAAATGTTTCGGAGATTCCTGTGGGTCGTAGCTAAAAGCTACGGAGTTCGTGCTTTGTGAGACGCTTTCCGTGCTCTTGAAAGAGACCGAGCCGTATGGGATAAAACCTGGTGCAATGAAGTCGACCCTGTCGACTTTAAGATGAGATTTGTAATCCCTTCATCACAGAGCATAGATGAGTAGTCAGTGTACAGACAGGCTAACCAGTCCTTCACCCTTTCTCTACCATTGCTGGACTGCTTATTTCACATTTCTGTCACTCTCTTGTTGCCTTCACTTTACCCATCCTTGCCTTTTCCACCTCCTCATCCCACCAAGGCAGTGGGACACTGTTAATAGGGAAAGCTAATCCACACGCAAAATTCAGTTCAGCACTACTAGGAGTAGTGTGTATGGACTACGCTTGAGTTCAAAACGAGTGAGAACAAAAAAAAATATTCTGGCTATCTTGCACCTGGCATTCCGATACAATGAGCACCAGGAGATTCCCCCTCTCATCTACTCTTGATGAGTAAGAAAAACGATTTTAGATTTCTTGTGTCTTGTGATATTCCATACACCTATGAGAACCACACATGGCAAATGATCATTTTCTTGAGCCCCCAACATGTTCCATCTTGGAGGGAGAAAATGTACTGGATATAATGGCCAGGTCTAGCACACTGTCTGCATCACCTGGTCTAGGCTCAAGCCTAGTTGAGCAGCCATCATGTGGCAGAGTCAGAACCAAGCTAGGCAGCGCCTGCTTGAGACTTTCAAAAGGTACAAGACGATCCTCCACTTCCATCAAAGTTATAGAACAATGTGTATAGCTATCAAAGGTGAGTTAGTTGCATGTCCTTGTAGGACATCACAATCAACCCCAGCATTTATTGACTGTTTGTGATTTTCCAGGCAATGTTTGTGTTCAGTAGTTTGCCATTGCTTTCTGAATGGCTAGCTATTGTGAAAATCAAAGTAAAGTGATCTGCTGCCAAATCAACTGCGGCTGACCTTGAACCTGCCATATCGGGATTGTTTCTGAGGTCATGTCTCAATTATGCCATGTGGCCAAGCCATCCATATATTTTATCTCTATGCCTTTCCCTTGCTCTTTTCGCATCAATACTGCCAGTCGTCACAGAGTTTTCCACTATATTTCATGTGCCCAAAACATTTTGACTATCTACAACTAATTTCTCAAACCAATTTACAATTTTCATTTGTTTCTTGTTTAATATCTGCCACATATTTGAAGTTTCCAATGTGCTACTGGGGTTGTGAAGAGATGCACATAATACCGCAACAATATAACCAGCCAAGAATACTGAGAGAGGCAACTAAGGAGAGTTAATGTAAGAATGTCACCCCTTAGCCTCCAGAATATTTTGATGACATAAGAAAACTGTTCCTTTTTGTATAGAGCAAAGCAGCTGCCTGTGAATTCATACACATACCAATACATGGTACTGAACACCGATAACTAGAACACTGCAGAACCAAAGACAACAACTGCAAACTTCCACAAACCTACCAGCATTGATAAGTTTTTCGTCAGACGAGCGCAACATCCGCAGCTTCAACCAGTCCGGGAGTAGGAGTGCTTCCTCTGAAGTATCCAGCAGAAACCCCGATGGCATTCTGTTGTTGTCTTGAATCCACATGTTAAACAGCTCAGTGTACATCACATTTGCAGCAGCAGGATCTTCTGTTGGTAAATGCACAACACAAGGAAATACCAACACAATGAAGCAGTAGTCAGACAACACTAACTTGTGTTTTCATACGTTACATTTACTCAATGGAAGATACATAAGACATCAGCTCTCACTATTATTTGTAGGGGGTTAAGTGCTAGCATAGGTGCTTGCATGCTTGCCTGCTGGCCCGGCAGTCTTGTGTTTGAATCCCCATCAAGGTGGATTTTTAAACTGACCTGCAGGCCAGCATGGTCGAATGGGTAAGAACGCGTGTTCTTAAACATCCAGTGTGCTGATGCCGAGGTAAGAAGTTCAACCCCTACACCGGACCGCTGGACTAAAATGTTGACCCGTCGTCCTTGACTTGGGGATGTAAAGTAAAAGTACTTCTGAAGTCAAAGCCTGATGGCTAGGGACACTGTTAATAGGTAAAGCTAACCCCACACACAAAACTCAGTCCATCACTACTATTAATAGTGTGTATGGACTACGCTTAAGTTTAAAGTGAGCAAGCACAATAAAAAAAAAAAAAACTGACCTGAGCCCCCCAGGCCGATCCAGCCTTAAACAGGTACCTGGAAATGTCCTCGGAAGTAACAGTGGCCAGCGTGATATTGACAATATCATCCACTGGTTGCTGATTGGTCTGTACAAAACATGGGGCTAGCACCACACTGCCAATGTGCTTCCAGGCGTGTACATGAGTCATGTGATTATGTTTCTTTTAATTCTTCCTCTTCAACTTACTGGGACTGTAAGGCTGTCTGCTGCAAGCATAATCCATTTCTCTCCGTCACTGATGGCAATCCTGTCCATGACTTTCAGTGCTTCTGGAGGTAATTCCACACTGACTTCCATTTCAGTTCTGAAAGCCCCTTTCGTCTTGCATCTTAGACCTGCACTGTTGCACTGTAGAAGAAAGCCTTGACCACATGTAGTCTGACTATGGAAGTCATGGCAGTAAGTAAAGCAATAAAATGGCCTTGAGACACAGACATTCACTGAGGCATGTTTCCTTAGTGACTCAATGACTATGCTCAGGAAGAAAGAGATGGGGTGGGTCAGAAGACAGTGGTTGTTGTCTCTGGAGCGGTCAGGGCTGGCAAAGATTAGTTTCATCTTCATGCCAGGGCATGCTGGTGTACAAGGAAATGAGCGGGCTAACAGGCTTGCAGGTTAGGCTACTGTGGAGAGCGGACGAGCCATGGACCAGGCTGATATCCTGATTGCTCTATGAGAAGTCGTTTGTAAGAACCAAGTGATGACTGTGGATCTACAACCATGGTCAAACTGCGAGAACAGCAAATTAAAACAGGTATGGCCAAACAAGAACACTACGCGGGAAGCCATCCCAAAAATGGAAACATCCCAACCCAGACCTACCCCCCTAGACAAGGCAATCCCTAAAACCTATGCTGGAAACATCCAAACCCAAGACCTACCCCTCTAGACAAGGCAATACCTAAAACCTGTGCTGGAAGCATCCCAGCCCAAGACCTACCCCCCTAGACAAGGCAATACCTAAAACCTGTGCTGGAAGCATCCCAGCCCAAGACCTACCCCCCTAGACAAGGCAATACCTAAAACCTATGCTGTGTTTCCACTCTGAGGAAGATTTACAACATCTACTATCTGCATTCTCCAATGCTTGTTCTGAATTTGGTTTAACAATTAACAAAAAGAAGACACAGATTATGTCACAAGGTGCACATGGTGTACCATCAATCTTTATTGACGCCGCCGAACTGGAGATATAGACCATTTTACATATCTAGGATCAGCAAACTATCCCTCGATCAGGAAATCAACATCAGGATTGGCAAGGCAGCAACAACAATGAACATGTTAGCAAAAAGAGTCTGGGAGAACAGGAAGCTTACTGCCAAAACAAAAGTCCTCGTCTACCAAGCCTGTGTCCTTAGTACTCTTCTTTATGCCAGTGAAAACTGGACAACTTACTCACGCCAAGAGAAACGTTTAAACAGCTGTCATATGCCGTGTCTGCGAAGAATACTTGGCATTAAGTGGCAAGACAAAATCACAAATACTGAAGTATTGGAAAGATCAGGTTGTGTGACGGTGTATTCCATGCTCAGTCTTCGTAGACTTAGATGGATAGGACATCTTAGGAGGATGGATGATGGTAGAATACCAAAGGACATCTTTTTTGGTGAATTACAGACGGGTAGGAGATCTCAGGGTCGGCCTCTACTGCGATGCAAAGATGTGTGTAAGCGGGACATGATTGATAATGCACATTGGGAGCACGTCGCCGCTGAACGTGTTGCATGGAGGGCAACTATCAGAAATGGAATAAAGACAAAGGAGAAAATGATTGCAGATAAAGCACACACAGAGCGTGAGAGACGTAAGATGGTGCACAATGGTGGAAATGACCATGTTTTCACATGCACCTACTGTGGGAAAACATTTGCAGCAAGAATTGGCCTTACCAGCCACACTCGCCACCGCCATGGATCGTAGTTATTAAGCCTTTTTTGAAGCACAATGTACCAAACTATCGTCTGTCAAGACGGAAAGGTGCCAATGATGCTGGAAACATCCCAACCCAAGATCTACCCCCCTAGACAAGGCAATACCTAAAACCTATGCTGGAAACATCCCAACCCAGACCTACCCCCTAGACAAGGCAATACCTAAAACCTATGCTGGAAACATCCCAACCCAAGACCTACCCCCCCTAGACAAGGCAATACCTAAAACCTATGCTGGAAACATCCCAACCCAGACCTACCCCCCTAGACAAGGCAATACCTAAAACCAGCCAGACCTAACCCCCTAGACAAGGCAATACCTAAAACCTGTGCTGGAAACATCCCAAACTAGACCTAGTTAGTTAGTTAGTTAGTTAGTCGACAGATCATCCTCGTTGCACATCGAACCATTCAGTTCATAAGTGCTCGGATCCCCTCCTCAGCAAATCCCGCAGCGTGTAGCGGCTAACGACGCCAGTTCTGTGTTGGTTTATCAATCTTCTTTGGCTTCCTGCGTAGTGTTCTTGTTTGGCCACCCCTCTTTTAATTTGCTGCTCTCGCAGTCTGGCCATTGTTGTAGATTCACAGTCATCACTTGGTTCTCGCAAAAGTCTCACTTCTCGTAGAGCATTCAGAATGTCAGCCTGGTCCATGGCGCGTTCGCCCTCCACAGTAGCCTCACCTGCGAGCTTGTCAGCCCGCTCATTTCCTTGTACTCCCACATGCCCTGGCACGAAGAGGAAACTAATCTTTGCCAGCCGAGACCACTTCAGAGGCAGCAACCATTCTCTTCGGATCGACCCCTCCTCTATCCTCTTGATCATGTTCATTCAGTCGCTAAGGAAACAAGCCCTAGTGAATGTCTGTGTCTCGAGCCATGTTATTGCTTTACTTACTGCCATGACTTCCATGGTCAGGCTACTTGTGGTTTCAGTGAAAGCACCAGAGTCCTCCTTCACAATTCTCCCTCCGGCCCGAGCTGTAAAGGCCCATGAGCTTCTCACATGTCGGATGACCAACCCATCTGTGTAGATGACTGCGTCACCGTCTAGCGAATTCTTGAAAATCAACGCTTGTACTTCAGCCTCAACAGCAGCCGGATTTTCTTGAAACCGGAAGTGAACCTAGACCTAATCCCAGCCAGTATGTGTGTGTTGTGCTGAATCCTGAATTGGTTACAGCCTAACGCAACTTCCTACAGATGTGTAGTCCCACTACCAGTTTCACAAATCCCATTGGTTTCTGAGAGGGGAAGGAGAGATTTGCAACAAAGTCCCCACAGAGATGGTACTGGGCTGGAAGAAAAGTCCATACACCAACCTCATTCCAATAGATGCAAGCCCTTTTCAGGGCTCAGACAACCTGGACATCAATGCACCAGACTTAAAACTCAAATCTTTCAAAGATTCAAAACCAGTCAAACATTATAATTGTGATAGGGTAAAATATTCTTCTAAGTACTTCATTTTTTGATTTCTGCACTGAGCCATATCTTGCATCTCTCCTTCTAAAGCAGAAACCAAAGTGAACATGAAGACAATGAACACAAATCAATTCCCTACTCTTACCTCTAGGCTTGCCATATGTGAGGAGAACAATCATTGCATGAACATGAATCAATTCCCTACTCTTACCTTTAGGCTTGCCATATGTGAGGAGAACAATCATTGCATGAACAACCAGCACATGGACAGTTGCTGACTGGCCAGCTTCCCATTGCAACAAGATCTGGTCTTGTGTGTTAGACTGCAACATGATCAATGGAAGGACAATGATTTCAGGTCCACATCAAACAACCATTTAATATTTTCACATAAGACAATAGTTTACTGTTCCACACATGATAATTATACAGTAACCCCACATATGAATATATATGAGCAACTCCACACATGATAATGTGTCAGCAATTCCACATATGATAATATTTGAGCAATTCCACATATGATAATTGAGAAGCTTCAGTCATCATCAACTGCTAATTTGTGCTGCACTGTTTCGTCAAGCCTGTGGCTCAGTACAACCGACTTTGACAAGCATTTTTCGGGGTTACCTTCCCTAGCCTATGACTGTGCCAAATCTACCAACAAGGCAGCAGGTTGTGTCGCTTTTCATCTGGTTTCTAGCCCATGGCCTGTCCGACATGGAAGGCACTACCAGTAGCTGAGCTAACATCAGCATGATTCTTGGGGTAATTGGACATGCAAGCCCCACTACCTCTACAAGGTGGATACACATCAGAGGGGATTTAGTAGTTGCAAATGTAAGAGTTCAGGGGTCAGAATATCCACCAAAATAAATGGGCAGCTCTGCATGTGAGTAGAGTAGAGAGCTCACTACTCCTGACAGCCTAAATGTGTGTCACATGTGGAGGTCACATTGTATTAATTTTCTAATAAATCTCATTTAAAAAACAATTCCCCCCAATTTTCTAATAAATCTAATTTTTAAAAAAAATCCCCCCTCTTTTTTGTGTCCACCTTAATGTGCTAGAGAGGCTTGTGTTCCAATGACCCCAAGAGCTATGCCGATGGTAGCGCAGGTACTGATAGGGTCTCCCAGGAATAGGGACCAGATGAATAGATTCACAAACCTGCTGCCTTGTAGGAAGACTATGGACAATCAATGGCTATGGAAAGCAAATCTGAAAAAAAAAAAAAAAGCTCGAAGTCGCATGTACTGAGCCACAGCTTGATAAAACAGTACAAAGCAACTATACTTGATGATGTTGATTATACATGAAACAAGTCTGTCGCTGTAGTTTCTCAACAAGAAAACAAATAGCAGCAAACTGCATGTTAATAAAAAGAACATCACAAACATACCCAACTAAATGTGTCCTTGTCCTCCTTGCGAGCATGCCGCATGTATGTGACGAACAACCTGATGAAGGCAGACAGGCACTCACACTGCTCATCAGTCTTCTCTGATGGTCTGGCTGCCAGATCAGGCAGGATGGAGTTGACCACAGATGTTCTCTCCACCAACAACTGTGCCATATCCTGAAAGTATACGGAAGTCAAGCCTGTGACAACCAGACAAGCTTATGGTGTGACAATGTCAGGAGTCGTCGCCCATCAGGGCTCAACGGGTCTAAGCAAATATGAAGTAGCACCACTGACATCTCATGGCATGAAACAGGGTCCTTTTTCAATTATCTAATGTAAGACATATCCTGTGTTACTATGGAAACAAACTGATAAAAACACAGAGAGAACAAACTGATAAAAACACACAGAGAACAAACTGATACAAACACAGAGAACAAACTGATAAAAACATACTGAGAACACATTGATTAAAACACGGAGAACAAATTGATAAAAGCATACTGAGAACAAATAGATAAAAACATACTGAGAACAAATTGATAAAAACATACTGAGAACAAATAGATAACAAACTGAGAACAAATTGATAAAAACACAGAGAACAAACTGAGAACAAATAGATAAAAAAAATACTGAGAACAAACTGATGAAAAGATACTGAGAACAAACTGATAAAAACACAGAGAGAACAAACTGATAAAAACACACACAGAGAACAAAAAGATAAAAGCACACAGAGAACAAACAGATAAAAACACACAAAAAACCCACTGAGAACAAACAGATAAAAACATAGAGAACAAACAGATAAAAACACAGAGAACAAACAGATTAAAAAAACACAGAGAACAAACAGATAAAAACACAGAGAGAACAAACTGATAAAAACATACTGAGAACAAATTGATGAAAAGATACTGAGAACAAACTGATGAAAAGATACTGAGAACAAATTGATAAAAACACACAGAGAACAAACTGATAAAAAGATACTGAGAACAAACTGATGAAAAGATACTGAGAATAAATTGATAAAAACATACTGAGAAAAAATTGATTAAAAACACAGAGGGAAAAAAAAAATAAAAACACACAGAGAACAAACAGATAAAAACACACAGAGAACAAAAAGATAAAAAGACAGAGAGAACAAACGGATAAAAACACCAAAAAAACAAAAACAAAACAAACACTGAGAACTGATAAAAACACACAGAGAACAAACATATAAAAACAGAGAGAAGAAACAGATAAAAACACAGAGAACAAACAGATAAAAACACACAGAGAACAAACAGATAAAAACACAGAGAGAACAAACACACACAGAAAACAAACAGATAAAAACACACAGAGAACAAACAGAAAAAACACACAGAGAACAAACATTAAAATACACAGAGAACAAACAGATAAAAACACACAGAGAACAAACAGATAAAAACACAGAGAGAACAAACTGATAAAAACACACACAGAACAAAAAGATAAAAGCACACAGTAAACAAACAGATAAAAACAGAATTGATAAAAACATACTGAGAACAAATTGATTAAAAACACAGAGGGAACAAAAAAAATAAAAACACACACAGAACAAAAAGATAAAAGCACACAGAAAACAAAAAGATAAAAAGACAGAGAGAACTGATAAAAACACACAGAGAACAAAAAGATAAAAGCACATAGAGAACAAACAGATAAAAACACAAAAAAAAAACAAACAAACAAACACTGAGAACTGATAAAAACACACAGAGAACAAACATATAAAAACAGAGAGAATAAACAGATAAAAACACAGAGAACAAACATATAAAAACACAGAACAAACAGATAAAAATACAGAGAGAACACACACAGAAAACAAACAGATAAAAACACACAGAGAACAAACAGATAAAAACACACAGAGAACAAACAGATAAAAACACACAGAGAACAAACAGATAAAACACAGAGAGAACAAACACACACAGAAAACAAACAGATAAAAACACACAGAGAACAAACAGAAAAAACACACAGAGAACAAACAGATAAAAACACACAGAGAACAAACAGATAAAAACACACAGAGAACAAACAGATAAAAACACAGAGAGAACAAACTGATAAAAACACACACAGAACAAAAAGATAAAAGCACACAGTAAACAAACAGATAAAAACAGAATTGATAAAAACATACTGAGAACAAATTGATTAAAAACACAGAGGGAACAAAAAAAAATAAAAACACACACAGAACAAAAAGATAAAAGCACACAGAAAACAAAAAGATAAAAAGACAGAGAGAACAAACTGATAAAAACACACAGAGAACAAAAAGATAAAAGCACATAGAGAACAAACAGATAAAAACACAAAAAAAAAAACAAAAAAAAACAAAACAAACAAACACTGAGAACTGATAAAAACAGAGAACAAACATATAAAACCAGAGAGAATAAACAGATAAAAACACAGAGAACAAACATATAAAAACACAGAACAAACAGATAAAAATACAGAGAGAACACACACAGAAAACAAACAGATAAAACACACAGAGAACAAACAGATAAAAACACACAGAGAACAAACAGATAAAAACACACAGAGAACAAACAGATAAAACACAGAGAGAACAAACTGATAAAAACACACACAGAACAAAAAGATAAAAGCACACAGAAAACAAACAGATAACCCCCCCCCCCCCCCCCCCCCCCCCCAAAAAAAAAAAAAAAAAAAAACAAACAAACAAAAAAAAAACAAAAAAAAAAACAACACCACTGAGAACTGATAAAAACACACAGAGAACAAACAGATAAAAACAGAGAGAACAAACAGATAAAAACACAGAGAGAACAAACCGATAAAAACACACACAGAGAGCAAACAGATAAAAACACAGAGAACAAACAGATAAAAACACACAAAAAACCCACTGAGAACAAACAAATAAAAACATAGAGAACAAACAGATAAAAACACAGAGAACAATTAGATTAAAAAAACACAGAGAACAAACAGATAAAAACACAGAGAGAACAAACTGATAAAAACATACTGAGAACAAATTGATGAAAAGATACTGAGAACAAACTGATGAAAAGATACTGAGAACAAATTGATAAAAACACACAGAGAACAAACTGATAAAAAGATACTGAGAACAAACTGATGAAAAGATACTGAGAATAAATTGATAAAAACATACTGAGAACAAATTGATTAAAAACACAGAGGGAACAAAAAAATAAAAACACACAGAGAACAAACAGATAAAAACACACAGAGAACAAAAAGATAAAAAGACAGAGAGAACAAACGGATAAAAACACCAAAAAAAAAACAAAAACAAAACAAACACTGAGAACTGATAAAAACACAGAGAACAAACATATAAAAACAGAGAGAAGAAACAGATAAAAACACAGAGAACAAACAGATAAAAACACACAGAGAACAAACAGATAAAAACACAGAGAGAACAAACACACACAGAAAACAAACAGATAAAAACACACAGAGAACAAACAGATAAAAACACACAGAGAACAAAAAGATAAAAAGACAGAGAGAACAAACGGATAAAAACACCAAAAAAAACAAAACAAAACAAACACTGAGAACTGATAAAAACACACAGAGAACAAACATATAAAAACAGAGAGAAGAAACAGATAAAAACACAGAGAACAAACAGATAAAAACACAGAGAGAACAAACACACACAGAAAACAAACAGATAAAAACACACAGAGAACAAACAGAAAAAACACACAGAGAACAAACAGATAAAAACACAGAGAGAACAAACTGATAAAAACACACACAGAACAAAAAGATAAAAGCACACAGTAAACAAACAGATAAAAACAGAATTGATAAAAACATACTGAGAACAAATTGATTAAAAACACAGAGGGAACAAAAAAAAATAAAAACACACACAGAACAAAAAGATAAAAGCACACAGAAAACAAAAAGATAAAAAGACAGAGAGAACAACCTGATAAAAACACACAGAGAACAAAAAGATAAAAGCACATAGAGAACAAACAGATAAAAACACAAAAAAACAAACAAAAAACACAAAAAAAACAAACAAACACTGAGAACTGATAAAAACACACAGAGAACAAACATATAAAACCAGAGAGAATAAACAGATAAAAACACAGAGAACAAACATATAAAAACACAGAACAAACAGATAAAAATACAGAGAGAACACACACAGAAAACAAACAGATAAAAACACACAGAGAACAAACAGATAAAAACACACAGAGAACAAACAGATAAAAACACACAGAGAACAAACAGATAAAACACAGAGAGAACAAACTGATAAAAACACACACAGAACAAAAAGATAAAAGCACACAGAAAACAAACAGATAACCCCCCCCCCCCCCCCCCCCCCCAAAAAAAAAAATAAAAAAAAAATAAAACAAAAAAAACAACACCACTGAGAACTGATAAAAACACACAGAGAACAAACAGATAAAAACAGAGAGAACAAACAGATAAAAACACAGAGAGAACAAACCGATAAAAACACACAGAGAGAACAAACAGATAAAAACACACAGAGAACAAACAGACAAAAACACACAAAAAACCCACTGAGAACAAACAAATAAAAACATAGAGAACAAACAGATAAAAACACAGAGAACAAACAGATTAAAAAAACACAGAGAACAAACAGATAAAAACACAGAGAGAACAAACTGATAAAAACATACTGAGAACAAATTGATGAAAAGATACTGAGAACAAACTGATGAAAAGATACTGAGAACAAATTGATAAAAACACACAGAGAACAAACTGATAAAAAGATACTGAGAACAAACTGATGAAAAGATACTGAGAATAAATTGATAAAAACATACTGAGAACAAATTGATTAAAAACACAGAGGGAACAAAAAAATAAAAACACACAGAGAACAAAAAGATAAAAAGACAGAGAGAACAAACGGATAAAAACACCAAAAAAAAAAAAAAAAAAAAAAAACAAACAAACACTGAGAACTGATAAAAACACAGAGAACAAACATATAAAAACAGAGAGAAGAAACAGATAAAAACACAGAGAACAAACAGATAAAAACACACAGAGAACAAACAGATAAAAACACAGAGAGAACAAACACACACAGAAAACAAACAGATAAAAACACACAGAGAACAAACAGATAAAAACACACAGAGAACAAAAAGATAAAAAGACAGAGAGAACAAACGGATAAAAACACCAAAAAAAAACAAAACTAAACAAACACTGAGAACTGATAAAAACACACAGAGAACAAACATATAAAAACAGAGAGAAGAAACAGATAAAAACACAGAGAACAAACAGATAAAAACACACAGAGAACAAACAGATAAAAACACAGAGAGAACAAACACACACAGAAAACAAACAGATAAAAACACACAGAGAACAAACAGAAAAAACACACAGAGAACAAACAGATAAAAACACAGAGAGAACAAACTGATAAAAACACACACAGAACAAAAAGATAAAAGCACACAGTAAACAAACAGATAAAAACAGAATTGATAAAAACATACTGAGAACAAATTGATTAAAAACACAGAGGGAACAAAAAAAATAAAAACACACACAGAACAAAAAGATAAAAGCACACAGAAAACAAAAAGATAAAAAGACAGAGAGAACAACCTGATAAAAACACACAGAGAACAAAAAGATAAAAGCACATAGAGAACAAACAGATAAAAACACAAAAAAAACAAAAAAAAACAAAAAACAAAAAACAAACAAACAAACACTGAGAACTGATAAAAACACACAGAGAACAAACATATAAAAACAGAGAGAATAAACAGATAAAAACACAGAGAACAAACATATAAAAACACAGAACAAACAGATAAAAATACAGAGAGAACACACACAGAAAACAAACAGATAAAAACACACAGAGAACAAACAGATAAAAACACACAGAGAACAAACAGATAAAAACACACAGAGAACAAACAGATAAAACACAGAGAGAACAAACACACACAGAAAACAAACAGATAAAAACACACAGAGAACAAACAGAAAAAACACACAGAGAACAAACATTAAAATACACAGAGAACAAACAGATAAAAACACACAGAGAACAAACAGATAAAAACACAGAGAGAACAAACTGATAAAAACACACACAGAACAAAAAGATAAAAGCACACAGTAAACAAACAGATAAAAACAGAATTGATAAAAACATACTGAGAACAAATTGATTAAAAACACAGAGGGAACAAAAAAAATAAAAACACACACAGAACAAAAAGATAAAAGCACACAGAAAACAAAAAGATAAAAAGACAGAGAGAACTGATAAAAACACACAGAGAACAAAAAGATAAAAGCACATAGAGAACAAACAGATAAAAACACAAAAAAACAAAAAAACAAACAAACACTGAGAACTGATAAAAACACACAGAGAACAAACATATAAAAACAGAGAGAATAAACAGATAAAAACACAGAGAGAACAAGCAGGTAAAAACACACAGAGAACAAACATATAAAAACAGAGAGAAGAAACAGATAAAAACACAGAGAACAAACAGATAAAAACACACAGAGAACAAACAGATAAAAACACAGAGAGAACAAACACACACAGAAAACAAACAGATAAAAACACACAGAGAACAAACAGATAAAAACACACAGAGAACAAACAGATAAAAACACAGAGAGAACAAACTGATAAAAACACACACAGAACAAAAAGATAAAAGCACACAGTAAACAAACAGATAAAAACAGAATTGATAAAAACATACTGAGAACAAATTGATTAAAAACACAGAGGGAACAAAAAAAATAAAAACACACACAGAACAAAAAGATAAAAGCACACAGAAAACAAAAAGATAAAAAGACAGAGAGAACAAACTGATAAAAACACACAGAGAACAAAAAGATAAAAGCACATAGAGAACAAACAGATAAAAACACACAAAAAAACAAACAAACACTGAGAACTGATAAAAACAGAGAACAAACATATAAAACCAGAGAGAATAAACAGATAAAAACACAGAGAACAAACATATAAAAACACAGAACAAACAGATAAAAATACAGAGAGAACACACACAGAAAACAAACAGATAAAAACACACAGAGAACAAACAGATAAAAACACACAGAGAACAAACAGATAAAAACACACAGAGAACAAACAGATAAAACACAGAGAGAACAAACTGATAAAAACACACACAGAACAAAAAGATAAAAGCACACAGAAAACAAACAGATAACCCCCCCCCCCCCCCCCCCAAAAAAAAAAAAAAAAAACAAAAAAAAACAACACCACTGAGAACTGATAAAAACACACAGAGAACAAACAGATAAAAACAGAGAGAACAAACAGATAAAAACACAGAGAGAACAAACCGATAAAAACAGAGAGAACAAACATATAAAAACACAGAACAAACAGATAAAAATA
This sequence comes from Cepaea hortensis, assembly GCA_963921405.1. NCBI lineage: Eukaryota > Metazoa > Mollusca > Gastropoda > Stylommatophora > Helicidae > Cepaea > Cepaea hortensis. The sequence continues at coordinate 17,144,752 of OY992880.1, read as the reverse complement.
CAGAGAGAACACACACAGAAAACAAACAGATAAAAACACACAGAGAACAAGCAGATAAAAACACACAGAGAACAAACATATAAAAACAGAGAGAAGAAACAGATAAAAACACAGAGAACAAACAGATAAAAACACACAGAGAACAAACAGATAAAAACACAGAGAGAACAAACACACACAGAAAACAAACAGATAAAAACACACAGAGAACAAACAGATAAAAACACACAGAGAACAAACAGATAAAAACACAGAGAGAACAAACTGATAAAAACACACACAGAACAAAAAGATAAAAGCACACAGTAAACAAACAGATAAAAACAGAATTGATAAAAACATACTGAGAACAAATTGATTAAAAACACAGAGGGAACAAAAAAAAATAAAAACACACACAGAACAAAAAGATAAAAGCACACAGAAAACAAAAAGATAAAAAGACAGAGAGAACAAACTGATAAAAACACACAGAGAACAAAAAGATAAAAGCACATAGAGAACAAACAGATAAAAACACAAAAAAAACAAACACTGAGAACTGATAAAAACAGAGAACAAACATATAAAACCAGAGAGAATAAACAGATAAAAACACAGAGAACAAACATATAAAAACACAGAACAAACAGATAAAAATACAGAGAGAACACACACAGAAAACAAACAGATAAAAACACACAGAGAACAAACAGATAAAAACACACAGAGAACAAACAGATAAAAACACACAGAGAACAAACAGATAAAACACAGAGAGAACAAACTGATAAAAACACACACAGAACAAAAAGATAAAAGCACACAGAAAACAAACAGATAACCCCCCCCCCCCCCCAAAAAAAAAAAAAAACAAACAAAAAAAAACAACACCACTGAGAACTGATAAAAACACACAGAGAACAAACAGATAAAAACAGAGAGAACAAACAGATAAAAACACAGAGAGAACAAACCGATAAAAACACACACAGAGAGCAAACAGATAAAAACACACAGAGAACAAACAGATAAAAACACACAAAAAACCCACTGAGAACAAACAAATAAAAACATAGAGAACAAACAGATAAAAACAGAGAACAAACAGATTAAAAAAACACAGAGAACAAACAGATAAAAACACAGAGAGAACAAACTGATAAAAACAAACTGAGAACAAATTGATGAAAAGATACTGAGAACAAACTGATGAAAAGATACTGAGAACAAATTGATAAAAACACACAGAGAACAAACTGATAAAAAGATACTGAGAACAAACTGATGAAAAGATACTGAGAATAAATTGATAAAAACATACTGAGAACAAATTGATTAAAAACACAGAGGGAACAAAAAAATAAAAACACACAGAGAACAAACAGATAAAAACACACAGAGAACAAAAAGATAAAAAGACAGAGAGAACAAACGGATAAAAACACCAAAAAAAAACAAAAACAAAACAAACACTGAGAACTGATAAAAACACAGAGAACAAACATATAAAAACAGAGAGAAGAAACAGATAAAAACACAGAGAACAAACAGATAAAAACACACAGAGAACAAACAGATAAAAACACAGAGAGAACAAACACACACAGAAAACAAACAGATAAAAACACACAGAGAACAAACAGATAAAAACACACAGAGAACAAAAAGATAAAAAGACAGAGAGAACAAATGGATAAAAACACCAAAAAAAAAACAAAACAAAACAAACACTGAGAACTGATAAAAACACACAGAGAACAAACATATAAAAACAGAGAGAAGAAACAGATAAAAACACAGAGAACAAACAGATAAAAACACACAGAGAACAAACAGATAAAAACACAGAGAGAACAAACACACACAGAAAACAAACAGATAAAAACACACAGAGAACAAACAGAAAAAACACACAGAGAACAAACAGATAAAAACACAGAGAGAACAAACTGATAAAAACACACACAGAACAAAAAGATAAAAGCACACAGTAAACAAACAGATAAAAACAGAATTGATAAAAACATACTGAGAACAAATTGATTAAAAACACAGAGGGAACAAAAAAAAATAAAAACACACACAGAACAAAAAGATAAAAGCACACAGAAAACAAAAAGATAAAAAGACAGAGAGAACAACCTGATAAAAACACAGAGAACAAAAAGATAAAAGCACATAGAGAACAAACAGATAAAAACACACAAAAAAACAAACAAAAAACACAAAAAAAAAAACAAACAAACACTGAGAACTGATAAAAACACACAGAGAACAAACATATAAACCAGAGAGAATAAACAGATAAAAACACAGAGAACAAACATATAAAAACACAGAACAAACAGATAAAAATACAGAGAGAACACACACAGAAAACAAACAGATAAAAACACACAGAGAACAAACAGATAAAAACACACAGAGAACAAACAGATAAAAACACACAGAGAACAAACAGATAAAACACAGAGAGAACAAACTGATAAAAACACACACAGAACAAAAAGATAAAAGCACACAGAAAACAAACAGATAACCCCCCCCCCCCCCCAAAAAAAAAAAAAAATAAAAAAAAATTAAACAAAAAAAAACAACACCACTGAGAACTGATAAAAACACACAGAGAACAAACAGATAAAAACAGAGAGAACAAACAGATAAAAACACAGAGAGAACAAACCGATAAAAACACACAGAGAGAACAAACAGATAAAAACACACAGAGAACAAACAGATAAAAACACACAAAAAACCCACTGAGAACAAACAAATAAAAACATAGAGAACAAACAGATAAAAACACAGAGAACAAACAGATTAAAAAAACACAGAGAACAAACAGATAAAAACACAGAGAGAACAAACTGATAAAAACATACTGAGAACAAATTGATGAAAAGATACTGAGAACAAACTGATGAAAAGATACTGAGAACAAATTGATAAAAACACACAGAGAACAAACTGATAAAAAGATACTGAGAACAAACTGATGAAAAGATACTGAGAATAAATTGATAAAAACATACTGAGAACAAATTGATTAAAAACACAGAGGGAACAAAAAAATAAAAACACACAGAGAACAAAAAGATAAAAAGACAGAGAGAACAAACGGATAAAAACACCAAAAAAAAAAAAAAAACCAAAACAAACACTGAGAACTGATAAAAACACAGAGAACAAACATATAAAAACAGAGAGAAGAAACAGATAAAAACACAGAGAACAAACAGATAAAAACACACAGAGAACAAACAGATAAAAACACAGAGAGAACAAACACACACAGAAAACAAACAGATAAAAACACACAGAGAACAAACAGATAAAAACACACAGAGAACAAAAAGATAAAAAGACAGAGAGAACAAACGGATAAAAACACCAAAAAAACAAAACTAAACAAACACTGAGAACTGATAAAAACACACAGAGAACAAACATATAAAAACAGAGAGAAGAAACAGATAAAAACACAGAGAACAAACAGATAAAAACACACAGAGAACAAACAGATAAAAACACAGAGAGAACAAACACACACAGAAAACAAACAGATAAAAACACACAGAGAACAAACAGAAAAAACACACAGAGAACAAACAGATAAAAACACAGAGAGAACAAACTGATAAAAACACACACAGAACAAAAAGATAAAAGCACACAGTAAACAAACAGATAAAAACAGAATTGATAAAAACATACTGAGAACAAATTGATTAAAAACACAGAGGGAACAAAAAAAATAAAAACACACACAGAACAAAAAGATAAAAGCACACAGAAAACAAAAAGATAAAAAGACAGAGAGAACAACCTGATAAAAACACACAGAGAACAAAAAGATAAAAGCACATAGAGAACAAACAGATAAAAAAACAAAAAAAAAAAACAAAAAAAAAAAACAACAAAAAAAACAAACAAACACTGAGAACTGATAAAAACACACAGAGAACAAACATATAAAACCAGAGAGAATAAACAGATAAAAACACAGAGAACAAACATATAAAAACACAGAACAAACAGATAAAAATACAGAGAGAACACACACAGAAAACAAACAGATAAAAACACACAGAGAACAAACAGATAAAAACACACAGAGAACAAACAGATAAAACACAGAGAGAACAAACTGATAAAAACACACACAGAACAAAAAGATAAAAGCACACAGAAAACAAACAGATAACCCCCCCCCCCCCCCCCCCAAAAAAAAAAAATAAAAAAAAATAAAACAAAAAAAAACAACACCACTGAGAACTGATAAAAACACACAGAGAACAAACAGATAAAAACAGAGAGAACAAACAGATAAAAACACAGAGAGAACAAACCGATAAAAACACACAGAGAGAACAAACAGATAAAAACACACAGAGAACAAACAGATAAAAACACACAAAAAACCCACTGAGAACAAACAAATAAAAACATAGAGAACAAACAGATAAAAACACAGAGAACAAACAGATTAAAAAAACACAGAGAACAAACAGATAAAAACACAGAGAGAACAAACTGATAAAAACATACTGAGAACAAATTGATGAAAAGATACTGAGAACAAACTGATGAAAAGATACTGAGAACAAACTGATGAAAAGATACTGAGAACAAATTGATAAAAACACACAGAGAACAAACTGATAAAAAGATACTGAGAACAAACTGATGAAAAGATACTGAGAATAAATTGATAAAAACATACTGAGAACAAATTGATTAAAAACACAGAGGGAACAAAAAAATAAAAACACACAGAGAACAAAAAGATAAAAAGACAGAGAGAACAAACGGATAAAAACACCAAAAAAAAAAAAAAAAAAAAAAACAAACACTGAGAACTGATAAAAACACACAGAGAACAAACATATAAAAACAGAGAGAAGAAACAGATAAAAACACAGAGAACAAACAGATAAAAACACACAGAGAACAAACAGATAAAAACACAGAGAGAACAAACACACACAGAAAACAAACAGATAAAAACACACAGAGAACAAACAGAAAAAACACACAGAGAACAAACATAAAAATACACAGAGAACAAACAAATAAAAACACACAGAGAACAAACAGATAAAAACACAGAGAGAACAAACTGATAAAAACACACACAGAACAAAAAGATAAAAGCACACAGTAAACAACCAGATAAAAACAGAATTGATAAAAACATACTGAGAACAAATTGATTAAAAACACAGAGGGAACAAAAAAAATAAAAACACACACAGAACAAAAAGATAAAAGCACACAGAAAACAAAAAGATAAAAAGACAGAGAGAACAAACTGATAAAAACACACAGAGAACAAAAAGATAAAAGCACATAGAGAACAAACAGATAAAAACACAAAAAAAACAAAAAAACAAAAAAAAAACAAACAAACAAACACTGAGAACTGATAAAAACACACAGAGAACAAACATATAAAAACAGAGAGAATAAACAGATAAAAACACAGAGAACAAACATATAAAAACACAGAACAAACAGATAAAAATACAGAGAGAACACACACAGAAAACAAACAGATAAAAACACACAGAGAACAAACAGATAAAAACACACAGAGAACAAACAGATAAAAACACACAGAGAACAAACAGATAAAACACAGAGAGAACAAACACACACAGAAAACAAACAGATAAAAACACACAGAGAACAAACAGAAAAAACACACAGAGAACAAACAGATAAAAACACACAGAGAACAAACAGATAAAAACACACAGAGAACAAACAGATAAAAACACAGAGAGAACAAACTGATAAAAACACACACAGAACAAAAAGATAAAAGCACACAGTAAACAAACAGATAAAAACAGAATTGATAAAAACATACTGAGAACAAATTGATTAAAAACACAGAGGGAACAAAAAAAAATAAAAACACACACAGAACAAAAAGATAAAAGCACACAGAAAACAAAAAGATAAAAAGACAGAGAGAACAAACTGATAAAAACACACAGAGAACAAAAAGATAAAAGCACATAGAGAACAAACAGATAAAAACACAAAAAACAAACAAACAAACAAACAAACAAACACTGAGAACTGATAAAAACACACAGAGAACAAACATATAAAAACAGAGAGAATAAACAGATAAAAACACAGAGAACAAACATATAAAAACACAGAACAAACAGATAAAAATGCAGAGAGAACACACACAGAAAACAAACAGATAAAAACACACAGAGAACAAACAGATAAAAACACACAGAGAACAAACAGATAAAAACACACAGAGAACAAACAGATAAAAACACACAGAGAACAAACAGATAAAACACAGAGAGAACAAACTGATAAAAACACACACAGAACAAAAAGATAAAAGCACACAGAAAACAAAAAGATAAAAAGACAGAGAGAACAAACTGATAAAAACACACAGAGAACAAAAAGATAAAAGCACATAGAGAACAAACAGATAAAAACACAAAAAAAAAACAAACAAAAAAAAAACAAACAAACAAACACTGAGAACTGATAAAAACACACAGAGAACAAACATATAAAAACAGAGAGAATAAACAGATAAAAACACAGAGAACAAACATATAAAAACACAGAACAAACAGATAAAAATACAGAGAGAACACACACAGAAAACAAACAGATAAAAACACACAGAGAACAAACAGATAAAAACACACAGAGAACAAACAGATAAAAACACACAGAGAACAAACAGATAAAACACAGAGAGAACAAACACACACAGAAAACAAACAGATAAAAACACACAGAGAACAAACAGAAAAAACACACAGAGAACAAACAGATAAAAACACACAGAGAACAAACAGATAAAAACACACAGAGAACAAACAGATAAAAACACAGAGAGAACAAACTGATAAAAACACACACAGAACAAAAAGATAAAAGCACACAGTAAACAAACAGATAAAAACAGAATTGATAAAAACATACTGAGAACAAATTGATTAAAAACACAGAGGGAACAAAAAAAAAATAAAAACACACACAGAACAAAAAGATAAAAGCACACAGAAAACAAAAAGATAAAAAGACAGAGAGAACAAACTGATAAAAACACACAGAGAACAAAAAGATAAAAGCACATAGAGAACAAACAGATAAAAACAAAAAAAAAAAAAAAAACAAACAAACAAACAAACACTGAGAACTGATAAAAACACACAGAGAACAAACATATAAAAACAGAGAGAATAAACAGATAAAAACACAGAGAACAAACATAAAAACACAGAACAAACAGATAAAAATGCAGAGAGAACACACACAGAAAACAAACAGATAAAAACACACAGAGAACAAACAGATAAAAACACACAGAGAACAAACAGATAAAAACACACAGAGAACAAACAGATAAAAACACACAGAGAACAAACAGATAAAACACAGAGAGAACAAACTGATAAAAACACACACAGAACAAAAAGATAAAAGCACACAGAAAACAAACAGATAACCCCCCCCCCCCCCCCCCCCCCCCAAAAAAAAAAAAAAAAAAAAAAAAAAAAAAAAAAAAAAACAACACCACTGAGAACTGATAAAAACACACAGAGAACAAACAGATAAAAACAGAGAGAACAAACAGATAAAAACACAGAGAGAACAAACTGATAAAAACCACAGAGAACAAACAGATAGAAACACAGAGACCAAACAGATAAAAACAAAGAGAGAACAAACTGATAAAATCACACACAGAGAACAAACAAATTTAAAAACAAACAAACACTGAGAACAAACTGATAAAAACACTGAGAACAAACTGATAAAAACACAGAGAACAAACAGATAAAAAACAGAGAGAACAAACAGATAAAAACACAGAGAACAAACAGATAAAAAACACAGAGAACAAACATAAAAACACAGAGAACAAACTTATACCAGGATGAGATCATTCCAGGTCTGCTGAGATGTGTCCAGGGCATGATGGGATAAAAAAAGGACATAAGTTTTGATCTGTGCAGGGTCAGTTTCCACCTGGCAAGCCTGGAAGGGGACACAATAGAAGTAGTTGTTGTATAAATTAACTTGTATTAAATATGACTATAATTTATGTTCCATGTGACAAGAAGTCTGTGGCCACATTCAATCATTCTTTATTTCATTCATAGTTTGTCATCATTAGTTTACTAATTCCATAAATGGAATTAATTTATTAGTTTCATATAAAAAAATGCATCCTTCAATATTCTTAAATAGGTACTACTCTATGGATGAGAAATGTGGAGAACAATGAAAATGATTACAATTAAACTACAAACATTCACTTATTTGTGCCTGCATAAAAGAGAAGGAATAAAATGGTATGAGAGAATTACCATGTGAAGTTTATATAGAGAACTAGACAAATACTAGTAACCAAGAGGTGAAAGAGCCAAACTTAAAGAGATAAACCGAGGAGTGAAACCAAGAATCAAAAGATGCTGGCACTGAATAGGACATATACTGAGAAAACTAGAGAATAGTATAACTAGAAAGGCCTTTGTCTGGAATCCACTGGACAAAATAACACAGAGGAAGACCTAGAATGCATAGAGAAGAGACACAGAAATGAACAATATTGTGAAGACATGGATGGGTCTGCAAGGGATAGATGAATATAGGAGGACTTGGAGTGAACTGTTTGAGGGTCTGTGTCCCATTGGGGGGATAGAGGGTGAAAGAAGAAGACAAAGAAAAGTAAAAAGGTAAATGGAGCTGGTCATATTTGTATAGACCAAGTGACACTCTATGGGTCATATGGTCAATACCATGCTGGCCATGTTGACTTGCCAGGACATGTCCTTGTATCCACTGTAAGTTGGGTCAACCTGGAAGCCATGGTCAGTTTTCAGGAAAGTCAGTGGAAATTCCAACACCTGACCACAAGGCAACGGGCAAGCAGGAAAGCCACTACAGCTTCCAGTTCCACACTGACAATTATTTAAGCTCTATATAAACAAGAAATTCAATACTTCCACATCAGACAATAATTTGTAGTTCCACACATGATAATAACTGAGCCATTCCGCATACAATAACTGAATGTTTTATGTATGACAATAATCTAGTATTTCCACCTGGGGCAGTTCAGGAGACCAATATCCACAGGAATAAGTTCACGACTGCATCTGAGTAGAGTAGGGCACTCACTTGTCCTGACAATCAGAAACTGCACTCAAAGGTGGAAGGTAAGGGGAAACCATCACATTATCTTACCAAGAATAAGTTTATGAACAGGCCATACATCTTGCATGGAGGAGTGTTATGCTTAGATAGTTTTTACCAGTCTTGGACAGAATGTTATGAAGACCTATATCACTGCACATAAGGTATTCCCTTGAATGCTCCCACCTGCAATGCAGCAGCCATCTCAAAGTATCTCTACTCACTGTTCCCATGAGGAGTTGGTTGTAATGTCTCCTCTGTTGCCCTCAAGAACAGCAAATCCTGCTTGGCCAGGCTTCATTCCAGGTCATGCAATCGGGCTAGCACTATAGACCCGTCCATATTGGCTAGCTGGGTCCACATTGCATTGCCGATATTGATGCTATTCTAGCTTCTTCCTGCTTGTATTGGTGCAGTGTTTGCCAACTGATCTGTGTTCCTTGCCCTCTACACCAGCGTCTCTGATGGTACACTCAGGTGAGTGATGTGTAACATGACTTTCAAAGCATTCATTTTGGAGGCTGCCATTTTTGAATTTCTGGAGCATATTCATGGAGCTTGATATGATTTTTTTTTTTGGCGCTTGCTTGCGTTTAACTCAAGCGTAGTCCATACACACTACTTTTAGTAGTGCTGGACTGAATTTTGCGTGTGGATTAGTTTCCCTATTAACAGTGTCCCTCGCCATTAGGTGAACCCACTCCAACTTCAGAGGCACTTGTAATTTACATCCCCAAGTCAAGGACGATAGGTCAACATTTTAATCTAACTGTCCAGTGTAGGGGTGGAACACCCTACCTTGGCATCAGCACACCGGATGTTTAAGAACACATGTTCTGATCTATATGGCCTTGCTGACCTACAATATGATGATTATGTGTATGGTTTCTTGCTGCTCTGCTGCCCGCCTGAGTGTTCTGGAATCTGCGGAGATTTCCAAGGCCATGCTTAATGTAGTTGTGAGGTATATGTCACTATACTCTTTGATTGATTTCTCCATCTTTTATGCTGTGTATGCATATACTGACCTAGATTCGCAGTGGAGATGTGTGTGTGCGTGGGGGATGTGTGGTTGAGGGATGTGTGTTTGGAGGTTGCCTTAATGCTGCTGACTCCCTTATCAAGCCTTATCGCTATCCCGCTGCTTAATATATCTGAATCAACAATAAGTCAATCTCATGGCTCAAACGATTAACAGTAAATAATCATGAATGAATTGGAGCCGAACGGGTAACGAATGATAAGTGAATTCTCGCACTGAAGATCAGAAATTACAGCTGCTTTATTTTCACAGCTGACAAGTTACAGTCACAATGTCGATGTCTTCTCTAAAGAGCCTGTGACGCCAGGCCGGCAATAGAAGTAATTAACTAACATCTGACATATTAACATACTAACCATTTCTTCTCAGCCCTGAATCACCTTCATTCTTCCGTTATTCTGTCCATCATTTCTGACGCTGTTCGATCAATCTGTCTAGGTTTATCAGGCTCTCAGTCAACGGCGACATTCGATAAGATCATCGTTGCTTCGCCTTTTCCCTGTCCGGTCATCCATCAATTTCTCTTCCATCAAGCCACTGTTAGCCACCACTTCATCCTCATAATAACCACTTTGCCATGTCTAATCTTAGAACACACTTTGTCCTTGTCAACTCCATCAAAAAAACCTTTCTTGCTGTCTGCCTACGTCAGAGTGACGATTCCCCGTTTATTCCTAGTCTCCTAGATATCCGTAAGCTTTTGGGCTTCAGGATTCTCTACCTATTATTACTGACGTCAACCGCGGGCATCTGCTTCCTGGCAGAGGTGTGTGGGTGAAAGAGGATATGTGGGTGGGTGATTGTTGGTGGGTAATGGGACGGGTGGAAGATATGTGAGTGGGTGGGGTATGTGTGGGTTGGGGAATGTATGTGTGCTTGGGGTGTAGGTGGATGGGATGTGTGGTTGGTGGGAGTGTGTGTGGGTGGGGAGATGTGTAGGTGTGGGGATGTGGTGGATGGGTGGGAGCATGTATGTGTGCCTGGGGTGTGTGTGTGTGGTTGGGTGGGGGATGTGTGGGTGAATGGGGAATGTGTGGGTGGGTGGTGGATGTGTCTCATAACATGGTGATATGCATTGTTTATGTTTACAAAATTCATTTGACAATGTTTTCCCGATGCACTACTGATGAACGAAAGATGGGTGATTGGAAGGGCTGAATGTAAGACGGGCCTGCGTACCCAGTTTGTTACCCTTTGAAAATAAAGTCTGTTCGTTCACCTGCCCGTCTGTGTAGATGACGTAGTTGGGGTATGAATGCTGCTCTGTCAGTACCCTTATATTTTGGACTGAATAAACTGACATGACAGTTGGGATGATAAGGTGCTAGGGTCTGACAGCACTGCTAAATGTTTAAGTTTGTGACAGAACATTTGAAACATGGGACTGTGATGACAAACCTTTCTCAGTGCCAAACACAAAGAGTCCTTGACCTCGTCAAACAGTGGCAGCGAGGGCATGTGCACAAGAAGCCAATCCTCGGACTCTAGAGACCGCACGTCAGCATCCATCGACTTCTCATTGTACCCTGGAGGGGTCACCACAGAAGACAGGCCCTGTATACAAACAGAAACATGAACAAATATGGTGGACAAGAAAAGCATGTATGCAGACTATCACAGCCAAACATATCACAAATAAGTAAAAGCTTCACATTTACCTTTCAGTTATTTTCTGTTTTCAATGGTTGCAAATTCAACATTTCATCTTTATTAATCTTCAAGGGTTTGTTTTAAGACTGGAAGATTGCATTTTCAGGTTTTCGTGGGTTGCTATGACCTTTGATAACAAGATTTACACTTTTAAAGAATAACTATAACACATTCTCTTTGTTACAAAATCAATATTACATATCCTATCCTGAAGGAACATTGTTGCATGCTGCTGAAGCTTACCTTGATGGCTTGCTGTCTTGTGGAAGCCTGGATGGAGGACAATCTTTGCAGGAAGTAATCTAACACCTCCTTGACTGTTTTTGAGTCTGTAGATGAACTGTGGACAAGATCCTGAAGTCTGGCCAGAAGCTGCTGGTGTTTCTTATTTTTCTGCAGACAAAAAAAAAAGTATTATTTGAACATTTTCTTGAATATTTTTGTGGAAGGAAAAGATAATCCAATAGAAGAAGAAGAAGAAGGAGAAGAAGAAGAAGAAGAAGAAGAAGAAGAAGAAGAAGAAGAAGAAGAAGAAGAAGAAGAAGAAGAAGAAGAAGAAGAAGAAGAAGAACAACAACAACAACAACAACAACAACAACACCACCACCACCACCACCGACAACAACAACACCAACAACAAATGTATGCAATTGTATTTAAAACTGTCATACCTCCTTGAGTTTTAATCTGTCAGCTCCAAATATTTCCTCCACATCTCCATCAGTGAACAGATCAGACGGTTCATGCAGCAGGAACTCACACAAACACTGAACAGGCAGCACATCCAGAGAGCCCTCGCTGGACTCCACCAGTTCTGCTAGCCAAGGCATGGACTGTGAGGTTCCCTTTGAAAGTTCACATTACAGAATGGGAAATTTAGAAATATTATCTGTACAGTTCTTATTTGTTAACAAACCTGACACCACTGTGCTCCAACCAAACTCACAGGTACCTCAGTATCCTCAACAAATATCACAGGGTAATTTCTGCCTCTCATCTGCCAATGAGCACTGGCCCTGAACCAACTCATGACAAGCTGTGTTGACTTGTCAAAGAATGGTTGGATTCTGCAGCTAAAGCTTTCAACAGTATGAGGCAGCACCAGTTTCACACTAACCCTCCTTAGTCATCTCTCGACATGAATGGTGTGTTACAGTGACTATCCTCAGCTTCCCTTGTAGGCCCTGATAACATAGAGATGGGTGTTCACAGGGTGGTTGTATGTCCTTTGCAGGATATTGCCATCAACCCCAACTCCTGGTTAATTTACTAGGCAATTTTACATACGGTAGTTTGCCATTGCTTTCTGAAGGAGAAGTCAACTGACTGGTTTAATGACTGATCCTCAAACCCTCAGTGCAACTGAAGTTAAAAAATGTCCTCTAGGGTGCTCTTTGCTGTTTATTGAGAGTACTACAGAGCAGAGTACTCACTTACCTTGGCAGCTTATAAGGTTGCTAAAGGCTGAGGACATGGTCCATAACCAAGTGGATGTGGAAAGTAAGGGGAAACTAACACATTATGTAACACAAGAAACTTAACATGGCAGATGAAAAAGAATACCAAAGATCTGAGACAGCGAGGCAACCAGACCAGGCAGACAATTTTTAATCTTTTCAGTGGGTCGTGAAGACAGCGGCATTCTGCTAAGGACTTGCTACATAATGATGTCAGGACCATTTGTCTGGTGATCAAATGGCACATAAAGAGGTGAAACGATCATCATGTTGCTGGTTGCCTTAACTTTCCTCCAGAAGTCACTGGCAGCCTATTTTATGAGGCTGGGATGAGCCCAGAACAACACTGACCTTAAAAACAAAACCAAACTGCTGCCACTGGGTATACAATCTAGGATTACTCTATTAGAAGATGACTGCACTGACTACTACACTATAAGTAATTCTTCAATACATTATAATTACTGAAGTTCACACATAACAGTAGCCATACTAGGCTCATTTGACATGTATTACAGGCCAAACAGTCAATAGAAATAATAATCCAATACAAATAGTACATGTGTATTTAAAAAAAACACAGAATAGATGTATGCAAAGAAAAGGGAAAACAGACAATTAAGAAAAGTGAATGGTTTAATTAGAAAAAGTAGCTGGTTTAGCAGGTTAAAAAATAATTCAATACTGTACTGTTTTCATATTGATTATTAATCCCAAGAGAGTTTATAAAATATGTAGAGTTATAATGACATAATGAGATGAAAATACAGGTGCAAAGTTGTTTCCCACACATGAACAAAAGAATGGATGATGATGATGATGAGAATGATGACTATGGTGACAATAATAATAAACTACCTGTCTGTTAATGATTCGCAGCAGGAAGTCTGGATTTCTACTTCGACACAACATCTGGCCCAGCTTAAGGCTGGTGTTCAGAGACTTGAGTTGTTCTATGACTTCTTGAGGAGGAAACCTGGCTGGACCACTGGGTGGAGCATAGAGAAACAAATGTTCATGAACACAAAGTTAAACTCAAGCCAACAGATCTGACTTCAGGTTCAGGAAAGTTTTGGGAATGATAATATCTGGGTAAAACCAAAAACTTGGTTTAAAAAAAAAAAAAAAAAAAAAATTCCAAAACTTATCTAAGTGAGTTATCCCACTCATAACTCACTCAGGTAAATTTTGGAATAATATCTGGGTACACTGATAACTCACTTCAGGTGAGTTCAGGAATCATAATATCTGGGTATATCAATAACATCAGATGATATACCTCAGAAATAAAGAACAATAAATGTTCCTAACTGGAAGCTAATTTAAAAAAAAAAGAGCTCTAAGTGTTAAAACAAACTAGTTGTAACATATGGTTATAAATCAAGACACAATAGTAAGGTAAATATAAGGTAACCCGTAGCAGATACCGCTCCTGGGGTGTGAAGAGGTAAGCCTTCACATAATCTAGTCAGAAATAGCCAGATTGATTGAGAGACAATTGTGATGGCTGTCTGAGTGAATGGAGTGACCTCAATGTTCATGCTGGATGTAGTGTTTGAATATGTTCCACTCTGCACTGATCTTGTTCTTCCATGTAGCTGTAAAGCCATATCCCAATTAGCTATCCTCTATAGAATCCTTTTAGCTATCCTCTATAGAATCCTTTTAGCTATCCTCTATAGAATCCTTTTAGCTATCCTCTATAGAATCCTTTTAGCTATCCTCTATTAGAATCCTCTACAGGCTGACTGTTTCCCATTGACCAACTCACTATTTGCCAAGGGTTATTTATACGGCTTATGACATTTTGCCTGTCTTAGCTTGTGTAAATTCATTCCTCCCCTTATGCCCATCTTCAATCCATATCTCTTGTGTGACTGACTTCACTGCCATGGTCATCCATGACATTCCTCTATTGAGTCTTGCTCCCTAGCTGTGTTATGTCTCTATGCAGAGGATGTCTGATGTCGCTTGTGAGCCTTAAACAAGCCTTAACTTGGGTCAATGAATGTTTTGACTTGATTGAGTGGAGGAAACCATGTACACATTATTTGATTGGATCATCTCTAGTGCACTATTTGCACCCCTTCCTTCTGGATATGCTCCAATCTTTTACCTTCATTACAAAGAGCGTGTGTATATCCAGCCTGTACTCAGTAACAGATAGGACCAGATATAGTATAGGAAGTATAACAATCACTGTACCATGTGAGTGGCTGCCATAGTTCTCGCTCATTGCTGCTAATCCCTATTTGCCTGGCTGTATAAGGTTATCAAAGTGATATTTGTATGACAGACTCTGTGCTGTCAATAGTTAACCCCAGATATTTCAGCCTGTCATATCTATCAATACATTTCTCATTGAAGTACACATCAGGGAGATTGGCTTATACAATGCAGTGTCTACTGTATTCCTCTGTTAGTGGAGACAGTAACATCAATGAGATCAATAGAAAACCAGGCAAGCAAACCTTATTTAACAAATCGAAGTCATTATTTAATAACATGAAGGTAAAAAAAATGGTCAAGCTGTTAGGGTGGAACCCAGACTGCTGGCTTAGTCAAGAAGGATGCTAACCACTATAATGCGAAGGACAGATAATTACAACCAAGCTTACGTCGGGTCATTGAGGTTAAGCTGTCCAATGAGCAAGCTGTTGCTCTCTGTGATGGTGACTTTACTTGTGGCAGCTGCCAGGTGGGTCTCAAACTCCAGGATCAGTTGGATTTCTTGCTGTCGAAGCTACATGATGTTAAAGATGAAAAACACTTCTGAGCTTTAATGGTAGAATCAAAAACAGTATAGAACTTATTTACATACATTCACATAAATTAATGGCCATTATGGTGAGAAATTGATATCTAACATCGACATTGCAACACTTAAGACATGCACATATGTACTTCCTCTTCCCTTCCTCAGAAGTTGCTGAAGAGTATGGATTCTTAAAGTTCCAATGGCCAGCTGTCTACACACCCCTGCTTCATCCTCTTCCATGATCCTCCTGATAGTGCAGCACTGAATTCCTGATCCCATCAGTTGTAGCCACAAGTAGTCAATGATTTGTGTTTCCTCATAAAACAGGAAAATATTTATACAGTATCACATCTCTCTTGCTCAACCTCAGTGTTCCCCCTGAAGGTGCCCTGGAGATCAGACAATCGTGTACATCGGCATGGCCTGGGCAGTAGAGCCACATCAGCTCTAGTAGATGTGATGGATCTGTGCATGTCAACCATATACCTCAGAAATGTCCAGATTTAACCTTCCGGAACATTGACAAAGAGTCAATTATGATGACTGCCTTATTGAATGAAGTTGAAATTATTATGTGAAACTATAAGGTTATAGAAATTAACGCTTGCGATCTGAATGTATTATGTATGCATACAAATGTAGTACTGCTGTTTAGCACAGAAACATGGACAATGAGCAAGCAATTAGACAATGACAAATAAGGATATACAGAAGAACAAGTTGCATTTCACAAAGAAACAAATGTAGAAGCCCAAGAAAAGATAGAAATGATAGAAGAGCTGACAGAAGAAACACAATGGTTAAATTACATATTTTTGGTCATGTAAGAGATGGTACTTTTTATAAAACTACACTAGAGAGAAAAGTTAAAGTTAACTGAGCAATAATGTGCAGCGAAACAACATAAAAGAACAAGTACCTCCACACTTTCTCTTAACCACACATTTCACTTGATAATACCACCACTGACCCTCATGTTGTGCGGGTGCATATATAACAGGAGTAAGATAACTGTGACAAACACTGAGAAATGGATAAGATTCAAGTCTGGCAGAGTGTACCATTAGAGTCAGACACAGTAAGTCTGACAGCCCCACTGAGGTCAACCTTCAATGCAAAGATGGCACTTGATTGTCTGAGATTAAGACTTGCCAGTAGTATTTATGTATTCATATGCATTAATAGTTATTAGTTGAAGTTATCTTCTCACACACCTTAATGTACTTGTTCAAAAGTCTTATAACAATGAACAATGTGGACAAGTATTAATTGTAAAAATTTAATATTATCCTGATAATTAAAAATATGAAACTGTTGCTCATCCATCTTTCTTGATCCACCCCAAGATATAAAATTTCCTTGTAATCTCATTTTACTGAGCATATTCACATGCTGTCTAAATTTGCTAAACAAAGCTCAATAAAACCCCTCACTGGGGACTGAACCTTGAACTTGTAGGCTAGCAGGCAGATGTGCTACTGGTCGACCACTAACACATCACACTCAGATGGCAGTAGGTGTCATTACAGGTCAAAATATGGATACATAATTTGTCACAAAATGTAAAAGTATAGCTACCATGGCGGGTTGTAGATTAACGAATTGGACTGATATCCTAAATGCTATAAGGAATATTGATCAGACCGAGGATTCAGGAGGTGAGCTGGATTCTAAGTTCTTGGTCCGACGACTGAAAATGGGGTGCTACAAGGAACGAACACTACACAGGGAGCAGATGGTGTATTATTAATCAACACAGAAGAACTATCAGTCACCATTTTCTAAGCACCAACAGACCTGTTGGACAGGAAAGAAGATGATCCAATGACAAATATAAAATCTATGTTATGGGTTTTGCCATAAAGCCTTGCTGTAGGGACACTGATCTAACCGTTTAGCGCTCCCCTTTTATCAAGATGAATCATACTTCTCCCAACCCTAGACACCATCAGCCAGATATCTGGTGTTTTCATTCAACCAACCGTGACCCGCTGAATAACAACACTGACACACACCCACACCACCCAGCTCTTCAAACCATGACAGCAGCCAACATAACATATAAACGATGAAGCACTTTCTTCTTCTCCTGCCTTTCATCTCCCAAAGAAGCACAGACCCTCAAACTATGCCCACCAAGCCATCTGTAGACGTGTTTATGATTGTTTGGATTTTGCAACAACAGTTTTCTATTGGATGAAGTAGCCAGTCTTCTTCCAATCCTCCTTCAACACCTCTTACAAAATGCATGGTAGATTCAATCAATCAATCATGTATGTGCCATGCCGGAAAGCATGGGCGGTCATGACTCGCCATTTCACTCGATCACCAGAGTCGTGGATCAGCTCAGTGTTCCTGTCTCGTCCATGCCATGTGGCCAAGCCATACAAGTATTTTCCTCTCAGTCTTCCTCTTGGTCTGTTCCCTTCGATCTTGCCAGTTGTCACTAAGTTCTCCAATCCATTTCTTCTCATAACATGTCCAACAAATTTTGACTGTCTACGTCTAATTTCTCGAATCTTGGTCATTTGTTTTTCTGTCTGTCCATAGTATTCTTTGCATTTTCCTCAGAAACCACATTTCTGCAGCCATCAGATTTTTTTTCAGCCTGACTGCACATTGTCCAAGTTTCACATCCATACAAAAGAGCATGGTAGATTAGTTAGTTAGTCTTTCCTCTTGAGCCTAAGGCGGCGCATAGGGCAGAAGTCCTGTCTCTCCATGCTTGGCGGTTCGCTGCTACCTGTTGTAGATCTTGGATATTTACTTGGCCATTGAATGAGCCTTCTCTAATGATGGTTCTACGCAGGGTCTCTCTTGGTCTTCCCCGTTTTCTTTTCCCTACTGGTGACCATATGAGGGCTTGGTAGGGGAGTCTTGACTTGTCCATTCTGAGTACATGGCCGATGTAGTTCCAACGGCGTCTTCTTATGAAATTGGATACTGTATCTTGCTTAGTCTCTTGTCTTATTTGCGAATTGGTTCTGAAGTCTGTCCAGTGGATGTTTAGAAGTCTTCTAAGACATTTGTTCTCAAAATTGTCTAATTTTTTATCTAAAGCTACCGTTGATTTCCAACTTTCACATCCATACGTTAACAAATTACAGTGATATTATTCTTTATTTCCCTTACAGGGCCCCGGTATCACATGGGCAGATGACAAACATACATAAGACAAATAATGACTCAAATCTTTCTCGCTTATACCTGTCTCTCCCGAGCTCTGTATTCCTCCACCATTTTTTCATCAACAGCTGTGGTTGGGGGTGGGAAGGTGTAATTGCTTGAGAAAAGAAATAGTAAATTTAACTGCAAACAAAAATGTAAATGATCACACAAAGTACATCAATGGTTTAGTCAAGCTAATAGTGAAGTCTTGCATATAAGTTTGCCATGGTGTTTATCCGAATGTAATAGGTCCTGTGTAGAATGTTAATCTGGTCACAACCCACAGGAGAGTTTCTCAACCCCTTGCCTGCTCTTCTGCCTTGTGTATCATCATGTCCAAGGTATCAGCAGTGCCTTGTATCCATCTGTGTCTGATTGACATATGCCTCTTTTTAAAGTAACCCTGCCTGCCATCATTGTTCTGTTCAAGCCACTGTGATATTTAATATGGCCAAAATGTTTCAGATTTCAAGATAAGGTGCTGTTCGTGAGCTTTAATGTTCACATCTGGTAGAAGGCCTGTACTTTTCTACTTCTTCATTCATATTATAAGAACATGTCTGCAGCATTTAAGTTCAAATACCCCAATTTTCTCTTTTAGAGATTATGAAATAGTCCATAACCCACATCTGTATGTAGTAGGAAAGATGCATGTTCAAAAATTATTACTTATTTAAGTTCTACATATTTCATTTTATTTAGCTCGTTATTTTTATTTCACAGAGCTCATATTATTATACCTTAATGTAGTTACTTTCCATTTTTTGGATGTTGTAGTTTATTTCTTGTGTCTACTGATGTGAGCTTGTCATCGTAACAACCATTTTTCTGCAATTGTAATTTGCAAAAAGTTGACCTACTCTTCATGTTTTCCCGAAGCTGACATTTGCACAACTCTACCTCAGTGAAACCAATCTCAGTTACAAATATGTCAGGAAGTTGTGCTGACAATAGCATGAGCAAGGTCAGATCAAGGATTCAATACCTAGGCTTGCTGCTGGCTACAGGAGGGAGAGACTGACCACCTAATCCTCCTTGCACTCTAACCTACAAAATGTGATGATCCTAGCACTTGCAGATTCCTGATTCAGGATATGTTTTTTAAAGGAACCCAAAAAACACATTAAAGAAAGAGATGTCAAGTATAAGGTACAACTCACTTGGTCATCACCATCTCCATAAGTGACTGCAGTGTTGGGTATTTCTGCCATGTAGTTTCACCTGAAAACAATACAGCATATGGATGGAAGGTAAATAACACAGTACATGGAAGTACACAGTTGGCAGGTAAATAACATAGTACATGGTGTACATAGTTGTCAGGTAAATAACATAGTACATGGTGTACATAGTTGTCAGGTAAATAACATAGTACATGGAAGTACATAGTTGGCAGGTAAATAACACTGTACATGGTGTACATAGTTGTCAGGTAAATAACATAGTACATGGTGTACATAGTTGTCAGGTAAATAACATAGTACATGGGTGTACATAGTTGGCAGGTAAATATCACAGTACTTGAGTGTACATAAATGGCAGGTAAATAACATAGTACATGGGTGTACATAGTTGTCAGGTAAATAACACAGTACATGATGTACATAGTTGGCAGGTAAATAACATAGTACATGGTGTACATAGTTGTCAGGTAAATAACATAGTACATGGGTGTACATAGTTGGCAGGTAAATATCACAGTACTTGAGTGTACATAAATGGCAGGTAAATAACATAGTACATGGGTGTACATAGTTGTCAGGTAAATAACACAGTACATGGGTGTACATAGTTGGCAGGTAAATATCACAGTACTTGAGTGTACATAAATGGCAGGTAAATAACATAGTACATGGGTGTACATAGTTGTCAGGTAAATAACACAGTACATGATGTACATAGTTGGCAGGTAAATAACATAGTACATGGGTGTACATAGTTGGCAGGTAAATAACACAGTACATGGGTGTACATAGTTGGCAGATAAATAACACAGTACTTGAGTGTACATAGTTGACAGGTAAATAACACAGTACATGCATGTACATAGTTGGCAGGTAAATAACATAGTACATGGAAGTACATAGTTGGCAGATAAATAACATAGTACATGGGTGTACATAGTTAGCAGATAAATAACACAGTACTTGAGTGTACATAGTTGACAGGTAAATAACACAGTACATGGGTGTACATAGTTGGCAGGTAAATAACATAGTACATGGAAGTACATAGTTGGCAGGTAAATAATAACACAGTACATGGGTGTACATAGTTAGCAGATAAATAACACAGTACTTGAGTGTACATAGTTGACAGGTAAATAACACAGTACATGCATGTACATAGTTGGCAGGTAAATAACATAGTACATGGAAGTACATAGTTGGCAGGTAAATAACACAGTACATGGGTGTACATTAGTTAGGAGATAAATAACATGGTACTTGAGTGTACATAGTTGACAGGTAAATAACACAGTACATGGGTGTACATAGTTGGCAGGTAAATAACATAGTACATAGAAGTACATAGTTGGCAGGTAAATAACACAGTACATGGGTGTACATAGTTAGCAGATAAATAGCATGGTACTTGAGTGTACATAGTTGACAGGTAAATAACACAGTACATGGGTGTACATAGTTGGCAGGTAAATAACATAGTACATGGAAGTACATAGTTGGCAGGTAAATAACACAGTACATGGGTGTGCATAGTTGGCAGGTAAATAACATAGCACATGGGTGTACATAGTTGGCAGGTAAATAACATAGTACATGGGTGTGCATAGTTGGCAGGTAAATAACATAGTACATGGAAGTACATAGTTGGCAGGTAAATAACACAGTACTTGGGTGTACATAGTTGGCAGGTAAGTAACATAGTACATGGGTGTACATAGTTGGAAGGTAAATAACACAGTACTTGGATGTACATAGTTGGCAGGTAAATAACACAGTACATGGGTGTACATAGTTGGCAGGTAAATAACATAGTACATGGAAGTACATAGTTGGCAGGTAAATAACACAGTACATGGGTGTGCATAGTTGGTAGGTAAATAACACTGTACATGGTGTACATAGTTGGTAGGTAAATAACACTGTACATGGTGTACATAGTTGTCAGGTAAATAACATAGTACATGGGTGTACATAGTTGTCAGGTAAATAACATAGTACATGGGTGTGCATAGTTGGCAGGTAAATAACACTGTACATGGTGTACATAGTTGGTAGGTAAATAACACTGTACATGGTGTACATAGTTGTCAGGTAAATAACATAGTACATGGGTGTACATAGTTGTCAGGTAAATAACATAGTACATGGGTGTACATCATCATTGGCACCTTGCCGTCTTGACAGACGATAGTTTGTGCTTTAAAAAGGCATAATAACTTTTAACTATGGCGGTAGCGAGTGTGACTGATAAGGCCAATTTGCGCTGTAAATGTCCGTTCACAGTGGGTGCATGTGAACACGTGGTCATTTCCACCATCATGCACCATCTTACGTCTCAAACGCTTGGTGTGTGACTTTTCTGCAATAATTTTCTCCTTTGACTTTATTCCATTTCTGATGTTTGCCCTCCATGCAACACGTTCAGCGGCGACTTGCTCCCAATGTGCATTATCAATGCCTGTATCAATCATGTCCCGCTTACACACGTCTTTGTACATAGTTGTCAGGTAAATAACACAGTACATGGGTGTACATAGTTGGCAGGTAAATAACATAGTACATGGTGTACATAGTTGACAGGTAAATAACATATTACATGGTGTACATAGTTGTCAGGTAAATAACATAGTACATGGGTGTACATAGTTGTCAGGTAAATAACATAGTACATGGTGTACATAGTTGTCAGGTAAATAACATAGTACATGGTGTACATAGTTGTCAGGTAAATAACATAGTACATGGTGTACATAGTTGGCAGGTAAATAACATAGTACATGGGTGTACATAGTTGGCAGGTAAATAACACTGTACATGGTGTACATAGTTGGCAGGTAAATAACACTGTACATGGGTGTACATAGTTGTCAGGTAAATAACATAGTACATGGGTGTACATAGTTGTCAGGTAAATAACATAGTACATGGGTGTACATAGTTGTCAGGTAAATAACACAGTACATGGGTGTACATAGTTGTCAGGTAAATAACATAGTACATGGTGTACATAGTTGTCAGGTAAATAACATAGTACATGGTGTACATAGTTGTCAGGTAAATAACATAGTAAATGGGTGTACATAGTTGTCAGGTAAATAACATAGTACATGGTGTACATAGTTGCCAGGTAAATAACATAGTACATGGTGTACATAGTTGTCAGGTAAATAACATAGTACATGGGTGTACATAGTTGTCAGGTAAATAACACTGTACTTGAGTGTACATAAATGGCAGGTAAATAACATAGTACATGGTGTACATAGTTGTCAGGTAAATAACACAGTACATGATGTACATAGTTGGCAGGTAAATAACATAGTACATGGGTGTACATAGTTGGCAGGTAAATAACACAGCACATGGTGTACATAGTTGTCGGGTAAATAACATTGTACATGGGTGCACATAGTTGGTAGGTAAATAACACAGTACTTGAGTGTACATAATTAGCAGGTAAATAACACAGTACTTGAGTGTACATAGTTGGCAGGTAAATAACACAGTATATGGGTGCACATGGCTCAAAGGTAAATAACACAGTACATGGGTGCACATGGCTCAAAGGTAAATAACACAGTACATGGGTGCACATGGCTCAAAGGTAAATAACACAGTACATGGGTGCACACGGCTCAAAGGTAAATAACACAGTACATGGGTGCACATGGCTCAAAGGTAAATAACACAGTACATGGGTGCACATGGCTCAAAGGTAAATAACACAGTACATGGGTGCACATGGCTCAAAGGTAAATAACACAGTACACGGCTCAAAGGTAAATAACACAGTACATGGGTGCACATGGCTCAAAGGTAAATAACACAGGCTCTCAGGTAAATTATACAGTTAACGGATATACATGGCTCTCTGGTAAATTACAAAGTACATGGATATACACATTCCTAAAGTAAATATCATCCGCAGTGCATTTCTACAGATGGCTCTACATGACTTGCAATATTAAGAAATTAGGATTGAGGTGCTTGCAATCAGTAATCAAGAAAACTGATACAAGCTGTTGGAGGTCACAAGATGTGGAGAAGCATGATGCCCATGTCAGTTGGCAAGGCACCTGATGACGATGACTCAGAAAAATATAATAATGTAAAAATAACATACAATGCCAACAAAAATAAACTAATAAAAAATAAATGCAGTAAAACAATTTAATTCAAACAATGCAGTAACACAACTCAAGCAAACATAAACCAGAACAAACAAATACAAGCAAACAAAATGCAGATCTCACCAAAGACACCAGGGTTGTAAGCTGTGATCATCAGCAAGGTCAACCAGGCTTTCCAGCTGAGACCAGATATAGCCAGATTCGGCGGAGTGTACCTGAACAAATAAGAAACACAAACTTGGTTTGGTAGGAGGACAAATTTCTTGCGTAAACTTATCATTCAAACTGCCGTTAAACAGGATATAGACAGTTATTGGGCAGGACAGACTATCGTAGATAAAGGCAGCTGTTGTGCTGGATAAAGAATATTTCTGCCTGAAGCAAGAATAGCTAGTGTTATACTGTTTTCTTCGTGCTAGACATATTAACTGAGGTACCTGGGGAAGCCGTGGCTCAGAGGGCACTAGCTTTAATCTAAGCAGGGTTGGGTATCTTTTCAAGAACTACTGGTACATCATATCACTTGTCCCTCTAATCTCTTGAGTGGTGTGACAGAATAGCTAGCCTTATCTGATAAAGATTAGCTTGAATGGAATCTGTCTAGAGGTTGACATTTTGTTTTACAAATCCGCCTTGATGGGGATTAGAACACATGGCCACCAAACAAGCATGAAATTATAACGATGGCATAACATAAACTATGACGATGGCATAACATAAACTATGATGATGGCATAACATAAACTACGACGATGGCATAACATAATTTATGATGATGGCATAACATAAACTATGACGATGGCATAACATAAACTATGACGATGGCATAACATAAACTATGACGATGACATAACATAAACTATGATGATGGCATAACATAAACTACGACGATGGCATAACATAATTGATGATGATGGCACAACATAAACTATATAATGATGAAATCAGACGATGTCTTACCCCTGTGGTAGGACAATATTCTCTGGATGTTTGTAAACACACAAGTTGAGGAGTGCATCTATGAATTCTAATCGCTCCATGCGAAGGGCATCCATGAGACCCACTAATGAAATAAACAGTAAGTTGACGATTAAATTCACGGCATGCACATTTTAACACAATGATCTACTTGTAGTACCATGAAATTTACTTTTTGTAGTCAACTGTGTCGTTAAGGATACTAGGTCACCAAGCAGATAGCCTCATTTACTTCCACTCTCATCTACCAGTTATCTCTAATGTCCATAGTTTACATAAGGGGAGACAATTTGTGTGAAAGTCATTTGCTTGCATTCTCTCAGTTATCTCCAATGTCCACAGTTTATACAATGTTATCCAGAGATATACAATGTTATCCAGAGATACTCAAGGTCAACAAACATTAAATGTGAAACTGATAAGCTTTACAAGACCACAATCACAAGTGACAAGATGGTTGCTGTGGCCAGAGAGTTTCATCAGTGCACAAATAACAGACAGCCTTACACCGTCTGTGTGCCATCTACTGTCTATAGTACCTTGCAGTGTGGGACAGGAGGATCTTGAGCCTAAGGAATTAAGGCCGCCCGGCTAGTGCAGTCGCCGTGAACTGTGCAGGTTAGGATTTTCTTTTTGCCCCCGACAGAAAATAAATCCACACCTTACCGAGGATTCGAACCTGAGTCTCCTGGGGAAGAAGCCGGAGTTTTTAGCTATTTGGCCAGCCGCTTCGGCTGATACAACTAAATAAAGAAAAATATATATAATAGCCGGTCTCCCTGGTTGAGGGGTTAGCAACTTTCTCTGTAATCCCGAATACTCTTGTGGTTGACATGAGCGCACGAAAATTGGAAGCGGATTGAGTAGCGCCAGTGACTTATGACAGTAGGGAGCCGGTCGCACAGAAAGTCGTGGCGTGCTGATGAGCGTAATCTAGCCTAGGAATCAACATACAGCTGAAATGACCGATGTTGACCGCAATATCCTGAAACAGGATGGAAACGCGGGGAAAATAAATATGTATATATATATATATATATATATATATATATATATATATATATATATATATATATATATATATATATCTTCTTCTTCAGCTTTCCGAGCCATTGAGGTTCTTTGCTGCAAATACAATCCGTCTCCATTCGTCTCTCTGGTGGACCTTCTCTTGCCAGTCGTTGATTCCACTTAGCTGATGTAGATCTGTCATCCTACAGCAGTGTACATTTCAAAGTTAAATATTACAGACAATGTCTTGGAATACCATGAATCTAGAACAAGAAAAATACTGACATTTTACAAGATCTAAACATGGAAGACAACTGACTCATAAATGACATCAAGTCCTGGAAACTGAAATAATTGGGCCATATAAAACCACACAGTGGCTCAGAAAGAACAGTCACATAAGTCTTGGATCCTGGAAGAAAAGGAAAAGGTTGACCAACATGAAGGTGGACACAAGGCAATAGAGACACTCAGGTCATGAAAATACATGAGGCTGGAGAACTGACCTTCCAGTGGCTTGTCACGAGAATGATGATCTGCAAAGGACTTGCTAAATGACAAAAGGGGTTAAACTGCACACAACATTCAGTGCTAAATGCTTACAGTCATAGTAGAGAGAAGCTGCCCTGCAGACCAGCTGTTCAACAATCTCCACAGCATCAGGGGCAGACAGAGGCAGGTCCCTCAACAGCCCAATCACCAGCAGCCTCATCAGTGTGTCCTCCATGACCGGAGCCTCTGAAACCAGTTTTAGCATCAATCTGGAAACACAGAAATGTCATCAGTTTAACAATAAAATAATGTTGTTGATGTCATCAGTTTAACAATAAAATAATGTTGTTGATGTCATCAGTTTAACAATAAAATAATGTTGTTGATGTCATCAGTTTAACAATAAAATAATGTTGTTGATGTCACCAAGGGTGCCTAGACCTCCACAATTTTATCCAATATCTTGTAATAATGTATGACAGTATTCATTGCATGCTCTGCTGTTCCATGTTAAATTTTCTTTTTCATGGCTTTGTTGGGTGTATCAATTTGCTTATATCTGTAAAAGCTGAACATCCTAAAAGGTGATGTGTGGCAGTCTTGTAGGATAAGTACGAAGCAGAAACTCCAGAGTAAGCCGTGGATGAAGCACATCAGGTGAATGTTTTAAAGAATTATATATATTCAAATTAAATAATATCACAACGATGTCTGTCCTGTACCTCCTGTTATGTCTAGGCTGGTTGACAAAGATGACGTCTAAGACTCGAAACCAAGAGTATCACTGGGTAGATATTAAAAAACTAACAAAATAGTGGATTGCCATGTAGTCAAGAACATTTATTATATCACCTCAGTCACCTCAGCAATTCATGACTGACTGCGCCCTTTTATGATTTTCATCTCCTACCACCAAAACAGAGCAGGGTTCCCTTTTCAATGTAAAACTAGTTGTCTCAGCAGATCCTTATACTCTCTCCTTAGCTGGTTACTTCATTAGTATTATAAGCCTATCTCACTTAATTCTCAGCTGAGAATTCTGCAGTCTCACATCAATTATCACTCGTATGTTACTAGCGCATGTTAGAAGAACAATGATTAGTAACACTGTAACTTATGCATGTCACAAAAGGTTGACTAAAAAGGGTTGTGCTTATAACAGGCTACCCGATCATGCAGAAAAATTCAGCCACAAAATCCAGTCATCCGTGAACCAGAACTATATAGAAAAAAGAATAAATCAGCCAAACAAGAGGAAAGGAAGCGCTGTGATGTGACACGGAGAAAGCCACAAGGAGTTTGGATCACAGATTATCTTCCTTTCACCTAGGAAAATCTTGGATTGTTAAAACTATGCATGAAAGGCAGCACAGGTGGTAGAAGAAATGAAATATTATAAGATTAGCAATTTGGGATTATGTGAACCAAGGTAGAGTGGAGCAGACAAAAAGCTTCTAAACACAGGTAAAACAGTGCTGTTACATACAGAAGATAATAGAGAACAATCATCAATTTTTGTGCAATGAATCAATATGTCATAGATAGCAGTAGTTTTTCCACACCAGAATGACTATATCTGTATTAACCAGCCATTTAGATCACCTCTACATGACATACAAGTTTTCAGAGGTCAAGATATAAATTCAGTTCACCATCTATCGGTAAGTAAAAGTAAGTTGAAACTCAAGAGGTGCATAATAAACACTGCAATGATTATAAATCCTCTTAACCTTTTGGGAGTAGTGGTAGCACTGTGACTAGCAGGTTTATCTTCTGTTTGTTAGTCATGTGTTTGAATCCCTGTTAAGGTGTATGTGTCTAAACTGACACGGGCTGACAGGTCAACTCTGTCTAAACTGACACGGGCTGACAGGTCAACTCTGTCTAAACTGAGCATCAGAAAATGTCCTGGGACGTAAGGCGGCCGGCAGGACACTGACCACATCAACCATGTTGTGTCTACTGATCTATAGAAATATGGGGCTAGCACCTGATACCGTGTGAAACAGAGTCCTATACTCACCCTCTCTCATTCTCAGATGGCCAGTTGTCTTTACTGTAGTAATGCTCAGGGGATTCCAAAAATAAGACCTTCTTCAGGCTGAAAAGATAGGAAATATCACTCAATTGATAAAGAAAGGAAAAGTTAAACTGAAACAATTATACTAAATGATCTCAACAACAACATACTGCAAGTATATTTGCAGAAGTACAAACTATGTGTTGCTTAAAACTTGCTGAGTAAATAACGATTTCTCCCTCTCTCATATACACATATCTTATCATATACACATTTAGGCAGACAGATAGATAGATAGATAGATAGAGAGAGAGAGAGAGAGAGAGAGAGAGAGAGAGAGAGAGAGAGAGAGAGAGAGAGAGAGAGAGAGAGAGAGAGAGAGAGAGAGAGAGAGAGAGAGAGCTCTTACAAAGACAAAGTTGGCAGTGTGTCCTAGGTCCACCTATCACAATACAGTCTTTACCCCAGTGGAGACGAGAGATAGGCATGACCATTGCCCTGCCCATGGGGCCAACAGTCCTGGGGAATATGTTCAACACTTGCCCTGCCCATATGGACTCAACCCACAACATCAATGCTATGTCAATTTAGTTGGTCACAAGGCTCCTGAGGGGCGATTGATCTTCATATTCCTTCTGTAACCACTCATCATCATATAGCAGGTCCACTGCAGAACAATGCCCTCATCATAGCCTGCTGGGGAGACTCTCAATCTCTTGCCAGCTGCTCTGCCTCATGCATTATCACGCCTAGGGGTCTTTAATGTCCTGCATCCACTGTTGTATTGGTCAACTCCTGCCTTTGTCCTCAGCAAAGCTGCCTTTCAATACTGTTCTTTCTAAACCATTGAGACGTTTGATATTGCCAAAGTCTGTCAATTTCCAAGACATGATTCTGTTTATGAATTTTTTGTTTTAAATGTTCAGCTTTTGTACTCTGGCAATATTTTTCTTCTTCTTGAACCACAGTATTTCTAGAATGTCCTGTAAAATGTGATCATTTAGTAAGGGTGAACAAGCTTACCAGTGAATATAAGCTTCAGCCTTTAATTCAGTTATCTTAGGTACGACTGTGTGTAACCACCAGACAGAGTCTCTCTGAATCACAGACACCTGTCTCTTGAAGACATGGATCAGTTCCAAATCTGAAGACACACAATAGCACATGTTATTGTATTAAACGTGTCATGTCTATCTTCTCCCCTCTGTTCATAACTATATCTAGGTGATTTATTGTTAACAAATAAATGGACTAATAAAATTCAAAGGTATTGACTGACTAAGAAAACAATAGGACAGAAAGATGATGTTACAGACTCAAGATTGGCTCAACACAGGTCAGTCAGGTGACAGCCTGAAGACTGGTATAAATTAATATTGTTCTTAATGTGTTATTAGGGCCCACTTCCTAGTAGCTGTCAGCATGCGACAGTGGCCACCCCCCGGGCAACAGCTGTGAGAGGCTGGCTAAACCAGGCATGGGTATCCGATTTGGTGTCAAACCAAGAGGTAAACTAGGGTATGCCTACCCAGCATGTGAAGACAGGGTTCGGCAGACTGCGCGGAAGAAATCATTCCTGATTCAACGGGCAAGACGGCGTTTACCTGCAAAGCGTTGTGGAACGTAATGAGCACGGCAAGGCACGTAGAGCGCCCTGGTCATCCACTGCACCTGTATTTCGTCTCCAGTCGTCTCGACTTGTCTTGCCACTGGACTCAGATGGACTCAGGCGAGAGAGTGAGGTCGACGAATTGTGCAACTCTTCCTCACTTTAATCCAAGTCATCGCACAAGTCATTCTTCATCCAACGTCACATAACAAACAAGCATTAGGGCCCACTAGACAAGCAAATAACAATAACACCTTAACTTATGTTATACTAGAGATGACTAAGGAGGTACTGTCTCGAAAGAACACTTCTGGTATTTCATGAAAATGGCCCTTCCCAGTCAATAAAAGCTAACAGGGCAGAGAATCTTCCAGTGTACTAATAGATGACAAATAGCGTTGGAATAAGGTGATTTCTCCCTGTCTGCTTGAGGCTCATCATCTTTGCTGTGATGAAGCTGGCCAAGGACCAACATACCCAGAATTCTTTCAGGCTAAAAGGCAGGCACAGTAAATCGCCACCATGATGAGACGATGGTAGATATTCAGTATCCAAGCCTAGCACAAAACCTAGAGACCTCACATGAATGATTGAAATCAGTGTATTGCTTGCCTGCCATACTGGAAACAGTTATTACCACTCCCCAAATTTGTGTTGTGTAGCAATGAAATGGGAATATTCTTCAACAAGTGAATAGGTACAATTACCTCGGAACAGTAATAACATCTGATGGGAGATGCCTTGAAGAGATTAGAACAAGAATCGCCATGGCAAAAGTAGCCTTTAGCAAGATGAAAAACATACTGACCAATAAAAAGATGTCAATTGAAACGAGAAAAAGAGTGTTGAGATGCTACATAGAACCTGTACTTTTATATGGATGTGAAGCTTGGACAATGAGCAGCCAGGCTGAAAAACATCTGATGGCTGTAGAAATGTGGTTTCTGAGGAAAATGCAAAGAATACCATGGACAGCCAGAAAGACCAATGAACAAGTCCTTCAAGAAACAAATGAAGATCGTAAACTGATCAGAGACATTAGACGTAGACAGTCACAATTTTTTGGGCATGTTATGAGAAGAAATGATTTGGAGAACTTGGTGACAACTGGTAAGATCGAGGGGAACAGACCAAGGGGAAGACCTAGAAACAAGTATCTGGATGGCTTGGCCTTGTGGCATGGTCGAGACAAAAACACGGAACTGATCCACGACTCTGTTGATCGAGTGAGATGGCAGAACATGACCGCCCACGCTTACCGGCATGGCACATGATGGATGGATGGATGGAGCAATGAACAACTTAGAATGATGGGGTTTGTACAACAACATATTAAACAATACTCCATCATAAACCTTGTCTACTGGGAAGGCTAACCTGATCAACAAACGACAGCAAAAGTTGGATGTATCAGCAGAAAGAGGCAAATATAATAGCGCTACTGTCACTGACACAACACAATTAAATCCAAAACAAACAATATCGAATGAAAAACAAAAAATAAGAAGAATCTAGCCTTATGACTGCAAGTTAGAGTATTCTTTGGAAATTAATGTGATGTTTGCCCCTTGTCTTTCACATCCGGCAAACATAAATCACAGGAGGAAAATTCCCCCAAAATAATAAAATAAAATTAAGTATACTGCGACACAAGAAATCAATGTTTCAATTATAATAATTTTCTTCAGGAACAACATAAACAGATCTAAAGAAAAAAAATGAAATTAAATTTTTTTATAACAAACAGTAAAAGTCTAGGTATGACCCATTGCCATTTGTTTCCCTTATCTGAGAATAGCCAATCATCCGACCCACTATTGTTGAATCAGGGGAAGAATATAACTTTCTTGTGTTCATTCGTTTGTCAAATGTGAAATCAGAATCAGCACTTTTCCAGCTAAAGATGGACAATGGTCAGTAAGCCAGGCAATTACTACATGGATAGGTGTCCTAGTGATATGGACTAAGTGAAATCACAAAACCTTCAACTCACTTTTGTGGTCGCCCTGCATGAGACTTGTGGCAGCTTCTCTCATGTTGGGAGCAACACTCAGCAGAATGTCCATGGAGATCAGGTCTGCTATCGACATCACATAGCGCTCCTGAAAACACAATACATGGCACTCAAGTTCAAGGGTGACATGTCAGCGCTATTTCACCATTACATAATACAATGTTTCACCAAAAGTATGTAAATATGAAATATGACTGGGCACTCAGGCAACAGTGTAAAAAAGTCAACTTAAGTTTTGACTAAAAACATTTCCAGTGGACAATAAATATGAAACTGAAGCAACACAGAAAAGTAATTTTCTAGATAGTTGAGTTGAGTTAAGAACCAACATCACTGCACTCAGGACATTCCCATATGTGCTCCATCCTCTCGTTCAACAGCCATTGAAGAATCATACTACTAATCATTCCCACCGCTATCTGATTAAAAGTTTTCCTGGTCTTCCCTCTCAGTTTTGAGATTCTTCCAGAACCCCTGCCGGTCCCCCGCAATCTCATTCTTTCCACATGTGGGTTCTCAATCTGTTCTCCCGCCTTCTCCACCTGGTCCAATTTTCTAGATAAAGGATAATTAGATATTTCAAATAACAATTAATAATACTACAACAATTTTACAAATGTTAATTGTATTTCATCTACTATACCCATTGGTCATATAATGAGAAGAGAGGCACTGGAGAATACCATGACGACTGGAAATATCTGTGGTAGAAGTGGCAGGCAGACAGAGAAATTATGCTGATTGTCTCAAATGGTGATATGGAGAAAATGCATTGATAGAACATTTCTACAACACCAAGGACCGAGATCTGTGGAAAGACATGAATTTATCAAGGCACATGATGATGATGGTGTCCATTGCCCTATGTTGCCACAGCGTACCATGTGTTGTCTTGTAACAAATGAAGACTTTGTGGTGGAAATGTTCTTGTGTTACATACATTAACAGACATGCTTGTCTCCTACCTTCAATGAAAGATCCATCTCTAGAAATTTGGCTTCAGTGCGGCCCTGCATGAGCCCCAGGCAAAAGGTTGAGAAGTTCATGTCCAAGCGGGTAGACCGGACTACCTCCCTCAGCAGCATGCGCAAGGCTTTCAGGTAATCATCTTTGTTGGTTAACAGGTCTTGGAAAATTTCTGCAACAATCTGTTGATGGAATACAGTCACAGATATTGAAACATGGACAATAAGCAGACAAGCTGAGAAACTTATAATAGCAGTGGAAACGGGGTTTCTGAGGACAATGCACAGACTACCCTGGACAGACAGAAAAACATATGAGGCAGTCCTTCAACAAACAAATGAAAACCATAAATTGAGTAGTGAAATTAGACACAGACAGGCACAATTGTTGGGCACATAATGAGGAGAAATAAACATGAAAATATAGTCACTATCTTGCGAAAGTGGTGGGAACAGAGCAAGGGGAAGGCAAAGAGATCAGTCCCTGGATGGTGTGACCACATGGCATAATCAGGACAAGAACACCAACTTTATCCAAAATGGGTGATTTTGTGAGATAGAGAACCATGAGCACCAATGCTTATAGGCATGGTACATGATGACCATTGATTAGCACTCATAGTTGTAGAGGAAAGAGGTAGAGATCAGGGGACACATGATAAGAGAACACATTTTGCAATATAAACATTCAAAGCTATAGTGACTACACCAGGATTTGAACCTGCCAATTGTCAATATTTATATTTCTGAAATGGTACTATACATTTTTCTGGAAGGTAAAGAGAGTTGACATTGTTTTCTTTCGTTATGTGAAATTTGTCTTATCTGAAATGTTGTCTCTTGTATGAAATTCACTGTCTTTTGTTTTAGTTCCCACAGTGGTCCATAAAGTTTATCCTCCACTGTTGTTTCTCCACCTCCACTACAGTGTATTATCTCATCCCTCCCGTGGTGACTTTAAGTACTTGATTTTGAGTCCTGTCCCCCAAAAGGTAACCTGGCCATCAAATGCCTGAAGAAGTCGGATGTGTCGGTTCTGCTGTAAATTGGCATAATGCAATTATGTCTAAAACAACATTCCGGATGAATGTAGAGAAGAAGAAAAAACCGTGTCCAGTTCTTGCAGTGTGGGTTTTTTAAATGCTGAAAACCATGGATTTTGACCCATATTCCAGGTGTGGTCGGATGTCTGCTGATAAACTAAGGATTTTCCCGCTGGCTCCCCAGGTGGTTCCACTTAGTTTCCTTAGGATGGCTACCTTCCTTCTGGCTTTTGTTACTGCTTTGTTGATGTGCTTTCTCCACGTCAGCCTGTCATCAAATGATACTCCAACATATGAGGGTTCTTTGTCTTCTTTTAGGTATACCCCATTTATGAGTATGATGCCAGCCTTTTGCTTAGGGAAGAGGGTAAAGAGATTGGTGCTTCAATTGTAAGTATTTATGCTGACACACCATCTACTTGCCCAGTACAGTTAATAATAGCTCTCTGTCACAGTCTGGTGATCACTGAAGCATGTTCATGTATGTTCCGTGGGAGCATACATTGCCACTTTAATTCCATGTGGTAGTTCGGCAACAAGGTCATTGAAAAAAGATTAGGGAAAGTGCGGGGAACCGGACACCTTGACGTAGTAGAAGTTTCTTGCTCTTGAGTCCCTCTATCTGTATAGTGAGAGCTGTCATGATACCCACTGATAACCAAATGTTGATGTTGTTTAGTCCCAAATGGCCATAACTGTCAAACTGTCATTTACTGCCAATATAGTACCTTGCGGTGTGTGGTAGAGGGGTCTTTGAGCCTGAGGAGCCTAAGGAATTTACTTGCCTGGCTAGTGCAGTCGCAGCGAACTGTGCAGGTTAGGATTTTCTTTTTGCCCCCGACAGAAAAAAATCCCACACCTTACTGAGGGATCGAACCCGGGTCTCCTGAAGGAGAGTCTGGCATTCTAGCCACTCGGCCAGCCGCTCCTCAAATGGCCATGACAACATTAAATAGCTGCCAATATGCAGGACTGTTTTTGATGCCTCAGGTCATGTGTCCTAACTTCCAATGTCTCCTAGCTGTCAATATCTAGGATTGTGTTTGATAGCTAAAATCTGTACTTTACCAGGATTAAAAAGTCATGCCTCCTAGTTTGAGAGCACACGAACACACTTTCAAAACATTCAAACATCATCTTCAAAGTGAAACTTATCTGCAAATCATTTCAACACTTTTTCCTCTGAAACATAATATAAGGAGACAACAACAATGTGTCGCTGCCCAAGCACATCACAAGATGTGTGCCCTACAACAACAGCAGGTGCAGGTGTTGATAGGTTATACAGAAAATGATCACAAACCTTTGCTGAGTTTTCTGGGGAATGAGAGAAGATGATGGACAGGAGCGCCATGTTGTTGGGGTTCCTTGATGTAGACAGCTCGTTGTATATGGTGTGGTTCAAGATCATGCGCAGGTTCTCTGTGTGCTGGGACAGCAATTCTCTGAAACATACAACATGAAATGAATAACAGCTGTTCTTATGCTGGATGCTTCAACTATTTATTTCAATGTACCCCAGAGCACTAACAAATTAAGACCGTAGCAGGAATCTGCTGTCAGTGCATGAAGTGTTAGCACTATCACATTCTGAAGGACTGGGTATTGGGAGGAATAGATGACCAGTCTTCCCCCCCCCCCCCCCCCCCAAGTTGAGAGCTGACAACATAAAATCCTTGCCTGACCACGGTCATGCCATTGACAGCATGATGATGGCAGCTTTAAATTATAAGTTAAACTAACAGCGATCAAGTGTTGCGTTTACTCTATATGATTATACTGTAGGGAACATGGACAATGGATAAACAATGTGAGGCTTTTAAAATGTGGTTACATAGACACAGGAAGATTATGGTCAGAGATGAACACAAACAGAGAAGTATTACAAACACTGGGATTGAAGAAAACATTACTGAATGAGATCCAGGTTAGACAATTAAGGTGATTCAACCATATAAAAAGATACAGCTCTTTGTTAAAGGATCTAGTTTAGTCAACAGATCAACATCACGGCACATGGGTGTAATCCATAATTGCTTCGTTCTACTCCTAACTCAAGCCTGAGTCCAGAGAATCTCAGCTCAGTGCATGAACTCCGCAGTACTGGTGAGGATCCTGAAATACTTTGGGTAGATTTTTAATTCAAAATTTTGCCGGGCAGCACCATTAGACTACTCTTTTTCGATTTCCAACTGCCAAGGGATTCTTTTACGTGCGCAACAATACACACTCACTGCCCCGAGACCAGGGGAAATTTTGTTATTAGAAGTCCACGTGAGGCGGACACCATACCTCGAGACCACTCAGCCTCCTTTTTCTATACATATCTTCTTCTTCTTCTTCGTTCATCCGGAGTTTTTTTTCGGATGTGATTGCGTTGTGCCTGTTTACAGCAGAGCTGTGTTCTTGCGCCGTTAGGCCGACACATCCAACTTCTGCGGGCATTTGTTGACCGGGTTAACCTTCCCGGGGTTTCTATACATATGTACATCTCTATCTCTTATTCCCCCTTTCCCAAGTTTGTATTTGGTTCATGTGATGTTTATCAACATTGTCATAACTGACTCAGAAATGTGTACATCGGTTTTTATTTAGAAAATCATTTTAAATCACAACCTACAAAAGTTGTTACACAGCTACATCAGGAATCTGCAATGGAAAATAGAACACAAACTTTCTGCTTACTTTCTATTGTATTTATAACTCTATCTTCTCTGAATTTCTACTTTATTTATAACTCTTTCTTCTCTGAATTTCTACTTGTTTTTGGGTAACTCTTCCTACTTTCCAACTTTCTACTTGGTTTCTATTTTATTTGTAACTCTTATCGTCTCTGAATTTCAGTTTGTAATGGAAAACTTGATGAGGATGATAAATGGAAAATAGAACACAAACTTTTTGTATTTATAACTCCATCTTCTGTGAACTTTTACTTTATTTGCAACTCATTTCACTTTCTAAGAACTTTTTACTTAGTTTCTATTTTATTTGAAACATTTTCTGCTTTCTTTCTATTTTATTTATAATCTTTTCTGCTGACTTTCTGATCTATTTGTAACTCTTTTTACTTGCTTTCTGTTAATTTTGTAACTGTTCCTATTATATCTGTAAGCATTTATACTTACTGCCTGTTATATTTGTAAGTATTCCTATTTACTATCTGTTCTATTTGTACTTACTGTCTGTTCTATTTGTAACTCTTTCTATTTACTTTCTGGTCCCTTGGTAACGCTTTCTACTTACTTTCAATTCTAAATGTAACTATTTCAACTGACTTTCTATTCTGTGTAACTCACCTCATGCAATTCAAAAAATGATTAATCAGGGGCTTGGTTTTCATTCTCATCTTGGTTAAATGACCTATGACCTCAAGGTCACTCTGGTCATGCTTGTCACAGTTGGTGCAGACGGCAAGCAACAGGTCCTGGGACACACGAGTCAGCTACAACAGAGAAACAGCATGTTTAGCGCCCAGGAGAATAGATATATGTAATGGAATGCTGTCAGTAAAGTCCATTTAAAAGTTACCATTGCTTTCTGAACGACTAGTACTCATACCATAGTATGAAAATCAATGCAAGGATTTCCTTTTAGCAGCTTTTTAGACAGCAGCAATGCACCATCTACATTCATTTTCTGAGACATAATCTCTGGCACAAAGTTCATCAGACTGCTTTAACCTAGAGTGTTACTGACTGTACAATCCCCACGGAGACAGCATTTCTGGACCAGGATAGTAGAAAAGTCTCTACTCCCAATCTCACTCCGCTGACTGCAAAACTTGTCCAGGGCTCAGACGATCTGGATGCCGATGCATCAGATTTAAGAGTTCAAACCTATCAACCAGTCCATCAATCCATCATGTGCCATGCCGATAAGCGTGGGTGGTCATGTTCTGCCATCTCACTCGATCACCAGAGTTGTGGATCAGCTCCGTGTTCCTATCTCAACCATGCCACGTGGCCAAGCCATCCAGGTATTTACTTTTCGGTTTTCCCCTTGGTCTCTTCCATTCGATCTTGCCAGTCGTCACCAAGTTCTCCAAGTCACTTCCTCTCATAACATGCAACCAACCAGTGAATACTGGTTAATCAAAAACAGCTATGAACTCCACAATTAACATTGCTGGTTAACTAAAATTCATTATGAACTCCACAATTAACATTGCTGGTTAATTAATATTAACCATGAACTCCACAATTAAGATTGCTAGTTAATTAATAATAATTATGAACTTCACAATTAAGATTGGTGGTTAATTAATATTAATTATGAACTTCGCATTTAAGATTGCTAGTTAACTAACATTAACTATGATCCCGGCAATTAGGAATGCTAGTTAACAAGCGGCACCACCCGCTTTCTGTTAGCGCCGAATGTTGGGCGGCACTTTTCAAACCAGACACCCCACATTGTGCCACAGCTTTGGGTGGAGAAGTGCAATTGGGAGGGTAAAAACCTTACCCTGGAGCGAGAAAATGCTACCTACAGACTAAATGTCATGACAGGGCAGACCAGGCCCTAACCCTTGGTTGGCAACTGGTCTAGGATCGAAGCTCCGACAGGCGGACAGTAAGAGCATTGCTGTGTCTTGCTCCAGATCTGTTGGTGTTATCTTTCCTCTAGAGTAAAGTAGGCAGGCCATGAGAGGGATCTTGCTGCATGGGCAACACGTGGTCTCTACAATTCAGCCCACACTTTGTGCTATTTTTGAAGCGCAATGTAACAAACTATCATCTTTCAAGACAGCAAGGTGCCAATACAGTAGTAATTAATATTAACAGTGGGTTGCTTTAAGAATGGCTAGTTAAAATTAACAGCAAACAACAATATTAAACCACGAAGAAAAAAAGTGCCTTACTTTAGGATTCTGCAGCCACATGTCAATACGCTGAGCAGCCATATTTCGAATTCCACTGTAGCCACTGGTTGATGTCATTAGCCTAATGAGGTTGCGTGGGGATGAGTCCATAGACTGACGCCGGTTCAGGATGTCAGTGACCGTCTCCACGACGTAGTTTTCTATTGCCTGCTGCTGGAATGGATACCTGCAACAAGTAGTTAATACTGAACTCTTTCAGTGCCAATCAATGACTTCAACACTATCTATGGGCCACTTAGATGAGCAGACTAGGACCAATCAATTTCTTCAACACTATCTATGGGCCACTTAGATGAGCAGACTAGGACCAATCACTTACTTCAACACTGGCTATGGGCCACTTAGATGACAAGACCAGGACCAATCAATTACTTCAACACTGGCTATGGGCCACTTAGATGAGAAGACCAGGACCAATCAATGACTTCAACACTGGCTATGGGCCACTTAGATGACAAGGCCAGGACCAATCAATGACTTCAACACTGGCTATGGGCCGCTTAGATGAGAAGACCAGGACCAATCAATGACTTCAACACTGGCTATGGGCCGCTTAGATGAGAAGACCAGGACCAATCAATGACTTCAACACTGGCTATGGGCCGCTTGGATGAGAAGACCAGGACCAATCAATGACTTCAACACTATCTATGGGCCACTTAGATGAGCAGACCAGGACCAATCAATTACTTCAACACTGGCTATGGGCCACTTAGATGACAAGACCAGGACCAATCAATGACTTCAACACTGGCAATGGGCCGCTTAGATGACAAGACCAGGACCAATCAATGACTTCAACACTGGCTATGGGCCACTTAGATGACAAGACCAGGACCAATCAATGACTTCAACACTGGCAATGGGCCGCTTAGATGACAAGACCAGGACCAATCAATGACTTCAACACTGGCTATGGGCCGCTTAGATGACAAGGCCAGGACCAATCAATGACTTCAAAACTGGCTATGGGCCGCTTAGATGACAAGACCAGAACCAATCAATGACTTCAACACTGGCTATAGGCCTCTTAGATGACAAGACCAGGACCAATCAATGACTTCAACACTGGCTATGGGCTGCTTAGATGAGAAGACCAGGACCAATCAATGACTTCAACACTGGCTATGGGCCACTTAGAAGAGAAGACTAGGACCAATACTTACACTCAACACTATCTATGGGCCACTGCCATGACATGACCAGGACCAAGACTTACAAGACCTCAAAGCACCTTTCTATCGTGCTGCCTATCAAGACTTGGTTCCCAGCATTGCTATCATCCCAGAACTGCTATGTCCCTCTGCAGATATGAAGCTTTGGTAAAGATTCCAAACAATGCATTCCCTGAGTGAATTTAAGCACAGAAATCACAAACAATATCTTG
Organism: Cepaea hortensis; assembly: GCA_963921405.1. Lineage (NCBI taxonomy): Eukaryota > Metazoa > Mollusca > Gastropoda > Stylommatophora > Helicidae > Cepaea > Cepaea hortensis. Next base: position 17,103,782 of record OY992880.1, on the reverse strand, counting down.
CACGATTTATTGCCCGGCATATTTTGCTGCATCTCGTCAGGTACATTACTCATTGGCACCTTGCCGTCTTGATAGACGATAGTTTGTTACAGAGTTAACTACAGAGTTCTATATCACATGAAGTAAATAAATGCTCCACAATTGAACAATACCTGTGACTATATGTTTTAACTGTTTCAGCTTAGGTATTATTCATTTATTCACTACATATGATATATAACTCTGCAGTAAGCACCTGATGAGATGCAGCAAAATATGCCAGGCAATAAATCGTACAAGCAATTGTTTCTGGCTTCTGTGTTTACATTAGGTAAAGATATTGGACACGCTGCTGGTTTCTGCTCTTGGAGAGGGGAAGGAGAGCTCTGCAGCAGAGCTGCCAAGGGAATGACACTTAGATACTGGGCCAGGAGGTCTCTATACCAGCCCCACCCAGACAGAACTAATCCCCTTGTAGGGCTGAACGTCAATGTTGCAGGCTAGAGAGTTAGAACTCAAGTCTCCCAACCAACACTTTACATCCCACAATTTTTGCACCCAGGGAAAGAATCTGTAGGTCTTAAATAGTAAAATTAATACAGCTATGATACAGAAAGAGTTACAGTAATAACTTGGATATAATAAATTGGTGTATAGAATAATGAATCAGAAAAGTGAAGAAATGTACACCAAGTAAGGCAAAAGTCAAGGACCCTTCCACACAACTTGAGGCATAGTGGGTATATGGTGCTAGCGCCATGTTTGTGTAGACAAATCTGCACTCAACAAGTGAGGTGCTCAATATAACGCTGGCCACTTTTTGCCAAACCAGCTGCATGTAAATCACAGTGCTCATTTTAATGTTTTATTCAGCATATGAAAGAAACATGTAGTGAACACCATGTTGCTTGTATTAACACACAACTGGATAGTTAGTCTATGGTTTAGAATAAGGACTGAGCTCTAACAACTCTACCATTTCTCTTATATGGTAACATAGTCTAGGGGTCTGTGCCTTCATCACTTCACAAACTATGCCAGTAGCGGTATAGCTATTATCAGACTGTCTCAAGTCAGACAAACTGACAAGCAGCCAAATGTTTCAACTAGTCTTTATTCATGGAACAGCAACAATGAAAAAAAAAAAAAAAACAAACAAACAAAACAATACTAAAATATAAAGAACAGACAACACAAAGGAATACCAATCGATGAAACTTGGAACAGAAAAAATTGAATGAGTAAGGGCTTCAGGAAGCAGAAAGGAAAAAATAAATGAAAGAAAAGACGAGAGAAAGAAATATGACAGAAATGTTCACAGAATTTGGAGCGCTGAGTTGTGACGACTAGCAGCCCACTGACCTTCTCACATACCTTGGAGTACAGTTTGATTGACTGCTTGAAGAACTAGATTTGTCCCAGTCACCGCAGTCACTCATCTTTGAGTCATCATCATCTAGAGACATCTGAGCAGGGCTTGCTGTTATATTATCAAAAAATTATCATATCGTAATATCATAAAATACAACCAAGTACACAACTGTAAAATTATCATTTATAAAAATGCACAAGATAGTGACTTTATAAATGTGTATCAAATATAATTTAGGAAAAACAAACTGTTACAAGATTTTATTGTACAATTTTGAATTGACTCAGGTCTTTTTTTTTCAAGTGTCTTTCTGTTTAGCTTTAACAATGTCACTTCACAACCCACATTCTGTAGTCTTCTTTTTTCTTTCACCCCTTATCCCCTCACTGGGGCATAGGCCAAACAATTCATTCCAAGCCATTCTATCTGACTATGTCATGAAGCTCCTTCCATGTGCTTCTCATATTATTCATTTCTGTCTCTAATTCTCTTCTCCGTTTTTACTATAGGTCTTCATCTATTTACTTTCCTCTGTGAATTCCAGACAAGGGACTTTCATGTTACACTATTCTTAGGTGTTATCAATGCCTGCTCTATCCATTGCCACATTCCTTTACCTAGCCTCTAGATTCACTGGTATTTATTTAGTTATTTCCATGAGTAGCTCCACATTGTTGATTCTATACCATTTTAGTCCTAATCTACATTTTCTAGTGTTGTTTATTAACTGCTATGAATATCTATTTCTGCACAACACATATAGGAATATATATAGCCTGTTCAGTCACAAATATACAAAACAAAAGTCTAAAGGTGAGATCTTTCAACAAAATGTCTTACATTTTCACCACATATCGACACAAACCACTCATTTTGTCCTACAAGACACACATGAAAATCGTAAACTGATTAGAGAAATTAGACATAGACAGTCAACATTTTTTGGACATGTTATGAGAAGAAATAAATTAGAAAACTTGTCACAACTGGCAAGATCAAGGGGAAGTGAACAAGGGGAAGGCAGAGAATTAAATACCTGGATGGTTTGACCACATGGCATGGTTGAAACAAGAACACTGAGCTGATCCACGACTCTGGTGATCGAGTGAAATGGTGAATCATGACTGCCCACGCTTACTGGCATGACACATGATGGATGGATACATATGATCCTAAAGGGCCTGACCGCAGCTGCCTTATTGTGCACAAATACCCCACCCAACGGTGCAGACCTAGTCAATCTGTCCACCAGAACATTTCCCACAACACCAGCAAGTCCTGGGGAAAACATCCAACTGATGCTCCCTATCTTTGACAGCATGCCTGTCTTAACTTTTCTCAGCATGCTCAGTTAGGCCATTAGACATGTGTACTGTATGTCCTCCAGCCAGTGAAATGCCACAGTCACTGCCTCCATCTCCATTCTCAGACTAGATGTGGTATTATATGCCAGGCTCTCCTGCACTAAACACCATCCATTAACCTTCAATATGAACCCTTAGGCACTTCTTTTCCCTCTTAGCACAGAGCCATCCATGTAGATAAAAAGTCGCTTAAAAGTCGACAGGGTCGACTTCATTGCACTGGGTTTTATCCCATATGGCTCGGTCCCATATGGCATGGAAAGCGTCACACAAAGCACGAACTCCGTAGCTCTAGCGACGACCCACAGGAATCTCCGAAAAATTTAACTCATGAATCGAAGGACGCGGCCCGGAATCGAACCCACAACCTTCGGAGCCCAAGTTAAACGGCTTGACCACTTCGCCACGAAAAAGAGGAAAAGTCAGATCTGTACAGTATCATCACATTGGACCCAGAGTGCATAGACTGGCCAGCAGAGCTAAATTAGAGGTACAACAACTTTTTTTAAAGTTGTTGTACCTCTAATTTAGCTCTGCTGGCCAGTCTACGCACTCTGGGTCCAATGTGATGATACTGTACAGGTCTGACTTTTCCTCTGGTATAATGACCCTGCACAGATCTGACTTTTCCTCTGGTATAATGACCCTGCACAGATCTGACTTTTCCTCTGGTATAATGATCCTGAACATAAAAGAACGACCAAATACAGAACATGACAGTAAAAATACAAAGATCAAACAGAGAATATGAAAGAAAACACAAAGACCCAAACAGACATAAGAGGAAAAAACAAAGACAGAATGCCAGAAGGGAACCAACAAAGAGGAAATCTAGAACATAAAAATAACAAACAGCAAAATGTAGACTTTTACAATACATACATGATCCACTTGGGTCCCCACGTAGAGCTTCGGCAGTTGTCATTAACAAATGTCTCGGAGACTTCCTGGTTCCAAATGCTGTCTGTATGTTATCCACAAACGTTTTACAGTCATCACGATCTACCCAGAATCTTTCTCCAAGAGAATCTTCAACAAAAACCTTCAAAAGAAAACGAAAGGGATAATTTAGATGCAGAAAATGCTACACAGCTTTCAACCCCTACATCGATCAGGGGACTAAAATGTTGACTTTTCATTCTTGGCTCAGGGACATAAATTACAAGTACCTCAGAAGTCGGAGTGGGTTCGCCTGATGGCGAGGGACACTGGTAATACGGAAAGCTAATCCACACGAACAAATTAGTGTTGTGCACTAGAAGTAGTAGCAGGTGTATGGACTACACTTGAGTTCAAAGTGAGCAAAAGAAAACAAAAATAATATATGCATAAAAGTCAAACAAGTCAATGCTTTTCTATATCAAAGGTCAACAAGGACATCTGACAGAAGATGTGCTACACAGATAAAACAATAAATCACTAAATCCAAAGATATTTTTACAAGAATGAGCAATATCACGCAAACAAGAAATTTTAATTTAAATTTTATTTTAAATGTTGCATATCCCTTGCAGGACGTTGCAGTCAACACCATCATTTTTCAACTGCTGTTGATGTACTAGGCAAATTTTACGTTCAGTAGTTTGCCATTCCTTTCTGAACGACCAGCTCCCATACCAGCACGTTATAACACAATGTGACACGGTAAGAAATTGAATGCCAAGTGCAGAAACCAACTTGCCGAAAAGCTATGTGTGGCATGTTCTCCTGTATGAATATGAATGCTGGACAATACAAATTGAAATGGTGTAGAAACTGAAGGCAGTGGAAACACCATTTCTGAGAAGAATGTTGAGAATATTACGGACTTGTTTTTTTTTCTCCCACCCTCAGCATCAAGATATGAAGAGAGTCATCTGGTCATGCTTCTAAGTACACTATGTTCCTGCAATGAGGTGCTGTCGCTATTTGGAGGTAACAGGTTCAAATCATGACATGGTAACTATAGCTTTCCATTGTTATATTGTCTAGTGTGTCCTCTAATCTCTACTTCTTTTATTTACTCATACGAGAGCCGATGAATACTTGTGAATTTATTTATATGCTGTTAAGGATAAGCTATGGTGTATGTCTTATACAATGTAGTGTTTACTGATTCAATTATAGTTTATACATCATTAATTAGTGACCATTGGTGATAAAATCTATTGATGGCCACTGAAATTGAAAATGAATTGAAAATTCCCTAGTAATGTGAATAAAAGTAAGCTTAAAAAAAACCAAACAAACCTTGACAAAATTATCTGGCCAATTTTCTTCATCTGCAAAAGCATTCATGAGCACGTTACAGGCCAGGACAGATACCAAAGGGTTACCTTTGGCCTTGAAGGTCAATGCAAGTTCTCGTTTCAACAGTCCACAAAATGCCTGGAGGGTCACATAAAGGATACACAATTCAGTAATTAATAAAAATCTCAACGCACAGCAAATTTATTAAAATCATCATCATCATCCACTTCTGCCATCAAGCGTCGTGGGGAGGAATAATTTGCGCTCCAGCGCCCGATGGGCGGCACTGAATAATGTCATTCCGTGTGGTTGTACAATGTCTCTGATGTCTTCAATCCATTTTCTTCTTGGACGTCCTCTTGGTCTCGTCGCAGATGATCTTTGATGTAAGGCCAGTGATGGTAGTTGATGATGTTGCATTCTAATGACATGGCCAAACCACTTGATCTTCTGTCTTTAAATAAATGTGGCACAAGGTGTTGATCCCACTGTCTGTCTGATAACATTCATTAAAATCAGCAATGCTATTTTACTGTTTAATTATGTTTTCTTTCAGAAGCTAAACAAACAATTAAAGTCAATAAATAAATTGTTACTAATCCGATAGTTTTAGAGCTCCAGTCATTCAGCGCAGTGCTAGATAATACCTCTATGTGTTTGCACGAAATGGTACTGAAAATGGTAGTTAGTTCTTGGTTTCTACGAATCAACATGATACAATTCTAGACACACTCATTGCTGTTTTGTCTCTGTCGTAAGGTGTAGATGCTGATCACTACAGAAACACACTGGCTGTAGACACAGAATATTCACCTCTTAGTCTGTCCTTGTTGAAACTACACTTAAATTCAAACTCAACTTGCTTATTTCGTTTCATCTGTCACTGTATCTTGCAGTTGGAGGTGTGCTAATCAACACAGTGGTCGAGGTTCAATCCTAGCAGTGACAGGATTGTTTCCCCAACCAGCATGGATCTGGGCTTGACACTCCTAAAATGAGTACTTTATAATTTTCAAAACTTTCTGGGAAGGACTAGTGGCGAGGAAGAGAACTGGTTATTTCACTCTGACAATTTTGGAAAGATCATGCTGCTCTCAAAGTTTGGGAAAGATCATACTGCTGTTAGAATTTGGGAAAAATCATGATGGTGTCAAAGTTTGGGAAAGATCATGCTGCTGTCAGAGTTTGGGAAAGATCATGCTGCTGTCAGAGTTTGGGAAAGATCATGCTGCTGCTGTCAGAGTTTGGGAAAGATCATGCTGCTGCTGTCAGAGTTTGGGAAAGATCATGCTGCTGCTGTCAGAGTTTGGGAAAGATCATGCTGCTGCTGTCAGAATTTGGGAAAGATCATGCTGCTGTCAGAGTTTGGGAAAAATCATGCTGCTCTCAAAGTGAGAGAAAGATCAGATGCTCTCAAAGTTTGGGAAAGATCATGATGGTGTCAAAGTTTGGAAAAAATCCTGATGCTCTCAAAGTCAGGGAAAGATCGTGATGCTCTCAAAGTTTGGGAAAGATCATACTGATGTCAAAGTTTGGGAAAGATCATGCTGTTGTCAAAGTTCTGGAATGATCATGCTGATACCTTGTTGATACATACCTCAGTTACAATGTCCGAACAAAACAGGGATGGTCTGATCTTAGAAAGATGCATCAGAGTTAGGTAAATGATCGGGTCAGGCTTAGATCTATTAGTGCGAAGATGTTTTACTGCTCCACATAGAAGAGCATCTGCTCGTTCATCATTCAAGTCATCTTCTGCTGCCAGAACTGCTGAAAGCAGATCAGCCGGTTCCACTGTGAACAAACGTGAAAACAAGAAAGAAAGAAATAGAACTAGAGAAAATCTAGGTAAAGAATGCATCAATTTTTCACCATCAGTCATCAACTTATTTCCTAAATCCACATGTCTCATCTCATCATGTTCCTCTAGCATCTTGCAGTGCTGAGGTGAAATCCACAAGTGAACTGTTGAACTCATTATTCATGTCAACATGTTTGTTTATACCAACACCTAAGTTAAGTGTTATATGAGGTGACTTGACTCAGGATGGTTGCTCAGCATGAGGTATATGTTGTACACATTTCACAAATAAAACTAATGACAAACAAATCTTCAGGAGAAGGAACTGTTACGAGCTGGTTATGGACTTGGACTCCATACTAAAAGTATTTCTGATTTGCTACTCCCTTACACACTTCTGTCTCTATACACAGACAAGGACATAATTAAGAAAACTAGATCAATCAGAACAACACATGGATAAATAAATAATAAAACAAGACAAATGATTATGCCACACAGATAAAGAAACACTCAAGAAAACAAAATCAACTTTTACATTAGGCAGACAATAGAATACACAACAAAACAATTACACTAGTCAACAAATTTTCAAAAGTTATTTGTATCAGAATTTAAATACACCATTTCTGATTGATTCTGACATGCTGATTTCAAATTTCATAATGAAATTCACCAATTGGCTGAGGTGTTTTTAAAATGATGAATTTATGTTACAATATACAAATAATATATGCTTGTTTAATTTTCTGGGGTGAACAGTTAATCTTTCTACTTTAGCATTATAAAAATTTTGTTTACATAATTAATTTATATTTCAACATAACACGATAAAAACATTATTTAAAGTTCACATATAATGTTTTAAAAAGGCACATTTGAACCCATCCAGTCAATATTCAGCTGCTGATCGAGCTCTCTTTGCTTGCTTCTTATAGTCAATCGATGAGGTGTCTCTTGTCACAGACAGTCCAACAGTAATCAGCAAGCATTGAAGGGCTCCAATTGCCTTGAAACCTTGTCTCCATAGCAGCAATGTCCTGGTGAAATCGTTCACCATGCTCATCACTGACAGCTCCACAGTTTGACGTAAAGAAATCCAGATGAGAATCCAGAAAATGAATTTTCAAAAACATGCTGCAGCCAAGACTCTTCAGAAGGAGATTTTCTATGTAATTATCAGATCTGTTGTTTCCAAGAACATTTTCCACTGCTGACAAAAATGCTAGCCATGCTGCTTTTTCCTTCCCATGCAACACGCAAAGAAACTCGTCAGCGTGAAGAAGTTTTCAAATTTGTGGACCAACAAATACCCCCTCTCCAATTTTAGCTTCACTCAGTCTTGGACATTTTCTGATGAAGTATTTGAAAGCCTTACTGCCAGGCTGCAATGACTGCCTGATTGGCCAATGCCTTCTGATGTTGTGGTCAATTCGTGCATGGCTATCTCACTCACAGAGAAAGCAACAGTACTTGGTGCACCCACCCTGAAGTCCAAGTAAAAGGGTGACCTCTTTTAAGTCACCGCAACAGTTGTGTCATAAATATAAACTGACCATAATTAAATAAACTAGTGGCATATATCTTGAAAAGTAGAGCAAATCAACATTTTTAAATGTCAATTATGTTTTCAGCATACCAAAATTAGTTAAGATCAGATATTTTCATATTCGGTATTTTGGTTGTTAACTAGTGTTATTACATCACACAGATAGATAATGAAATATGTAAGAAAATTCAGATAAACATGTAAATGACAAAGACTGATATATCCTGAATCCACTCTTGTTGTTGAATAAACACAAGAGAGTAAAATGTCAACTGACCACTGAAACAGGCATTTTGTTGATGAATGAAAGCCAAGCAAGACTAGCAATAACCTTTAGACCACTGTTGACTAGAATAAGCAAACACACAAACAGATTTTAACTTCATCAATCCATCGTGTGTCATGCTGATAAGCATGGGCGGTCATGTTTCGCCATCTCACTAGATCACCAGAGTCGTGGATCAGCTCTGTGTTTCTGTCTCGACCATGCTACATGGCCAAGCCATCCAGGTATATACTTCTCGGCCTTCCCCCTGGTCTCTTCCCTTCGATCTTGCCAGTTGTCACCAAGATTTCAAATTTTTTGACTGTCTACGTCTATTGACTCTAATCAGTGTACGATATTCATTTGTTTCTTGAAGGACTTGTTCATTGGTTTTTCTGTCTGTCCATGGTATTCTTTGCATTTTGCTCAGAAATCACATTTCCACAGCCATCAGCTGTTTTTCAGCTTGTCTGCTGACTTCATCAATATCTTGCAATAAAAAGTTACATTACAATACGCTTTCACAGTCCAACAATTAATATTATTTCTGTAGACATCTGAAAAAAATTAAATAATAATAGTAATAATAGCTTTACTAGCCATTTCTGACTTTGGGTTGATGTGACCCTGAAACAAGAGACATCATGCATCGCAGACCAGCATCTCTGTTAATAACACCTTTTCAACCCAGTCTATTGTAGATGTCTCTTTTTTTCCAAGTGGACGATGACTTCTGGTACATCTTTACTTAGTGCAATCAACAGCATCTTCCTCCTAGATTGTTGTGTCCATAACCAAACTCTTCTCATCTCATGTGTACATGTTCTTGAGGTTTAGTTGTGGAAATCCATTTCAACTGTCTATGGTGCTTAGCCGAGGAACACATATCTGCCACAGGGTGTATACAATCAATGATAATTTCACCAATAACATGAAAGGTCAGGAAAACTGAAATTACTGAATGAATTCATTCAAAAAGTTACTGACAGTGTATACTGTCTAATTTGAAGGCGATTCACATGAAAACATTAAATGTTTTTGTGTGTGTGGTGAATATATTCTGAAAAAGTAAATGTAGCATTTTTCGGTGTAATCACCAATGCGCTCAATGCAAGTCTTCCTGCGCCAACAAAGTGCTTGGATTCCTGTAGAAAATATTATCTTGGTTCCTATTCGGTGTGCCAGACCCAGCCATGAACAGTCTATCACATAAGTCACGTCGTTTTGAAACTTCCTACTCCACTCATACGCTTGCTGGACTGACAGGCATGCACCACCATACTAGACCTTCATTTGTAAATTAATTTCTATAGGTTTCATCCTTCGCTGATAAAAAAACAGACAACAGAACGCTACTGTGAATTGAATTGAATTGCATGTCAAATGTGGGGCGGCCATCTTTAAACTGTCACTGTATTCATCTGCACCGTGATGTTACGTGCTTAACCCTCTTGGCCTCCTTAACAACAATATTGACAGGTTACAAGACAATGGCATGGTTATTGTAATTTCTATCACACTTTTAAGGTTTTCATTTGAAACCCCCTCGCATTTTATAAATAAAGGAAGAATAATAAATAAGTACTTCACCCTGAATTTACCAGGACCCAAATACAAAGCAAATAATTACAAGTGTTGTATGAGGCAACTCTGTGGTTAGCTGTAGAAAAATAAATGAAAAATCCAACCAATTATCAACAAGTTTACAAAAGGCTTGCTGTGAGTTGGTTGAGGACCAAGGGAGATAAAAAGAAGAAGAAGAAGAAGTCCTTGCAAACTGAAACTGAAATACCAACAACTGGCAAAATCAACAAAGCTAAATATGACCTCAACGTGTGATAATCAATGGGATCTCTCACCTGTTATTGCTATTTCATCATAATGTTGAAGAGTGGTAGACGTGGTTATCCCCAGCAGACTAGAGGATTCTCCATGAGGTCGACTGAGTGAACCAAAAGCTTGACCACTGAGTTTGGGCTTCTTAGCTAAGCTGGATGATGACAAAGAAGGCCCAGATGCATCCTTTTTTCGTCCTAAATGCTGTGGACTTGAAGGTCGCTTGACCTCACCTTCATTTGGTTTTGACTGCTTGCCCAGGGCAATGAAATCTCCAGGAGCTGTGGTTGGAACTGACACAACAAGCAGTGAAAATAAGAAAACAGCATAAATAACAATATCAGCAGCGTTGATAACTTAAGTTTTGCAATTCTTTCTAGCAAGTATAAAGGGTCAAAGTATAGATTAAGTTCAGATCTACAAGGAGAAGAATGACAACAATCTAAATGGAATAACTAATAGTATTAATCCCCAAATTATTCATTATAGCTCAATAATCTAGCTCAGCGTTCAGTTGTGTTAATCACAATCTACAGAAAAACTGATTAATCTACTTCCACAAATCTGTTGTATTAACCTCAAACAGAACATCTATTGCTATCGGAAGTTGAAAGGTTAAGAGGGCTCGCTTTTAAACTTCTGGTGCAAGGATGAATTCTCTACCTACTCAGGTCAGTTTTGGCTTTTCACCCTTGACTTCAGGATGTAAATTACAAGTACCTTGAGTTAGTCAAGAACCGACATAGAACTCGAGACATTCTCATACATGTTCCAACCTCGTCTTCAACAGTCAGTGAAGAGTTCCCATACTAATGGTACCAGTAGCAGTCTGATTATGTGTCTGTCTGACCTTTAGTCAAGAGTCCTAGGTGTTGGTCAGATTGTCTGGGCACTCCCTGCCGCACTATACTTTCCAGGCTGTGATGATCTATCTAGTCTTCCTCACCATACATGATCCCAAAGGGCCCTGGCCACATCTGCCTTATCATGCACCAATACCCCACTGAGCAGTGCAGACCTAGACAATCTGCCCACCTGCTTGTTTTCACCACACCAGCATGTCCTGGAGAAAAAAATCCAACAGATGCTCTCTATTTTTGGCTGTTGAATTGAAGCCTGCCACTATGCCCAAAGCATGTGTCTTCCCTTCCTATCATACTTTGTGAGTCTGTTACAATCCCGACATATGCGTGCTGTTTGTCCTCCAGCCAGTAGAATGCTTCTGTAACTGCCTCCACCTTCATTCTCAGATTTGATGTTGTGGTATCATATGCCAGGCTCTCCTGCATCAAATACCGTTCACCAACCTTCAACACAAACCCTCAGGAACTTCTTTCACCTCTTAGCACAGAGCTATACATGTAGATGATTACATCACCTGGTTGTGGACTGTTGTGGATTAATTGTTGCACCTCCCATTCAGTGCAGCCTGCTGGCCAATCCCTGCATTCATGATCCAATGTTGTTATGACCCTGCACAGGTCTGACTTTGTCTCTGGCATTCTGACCCATTCTTGTCCTCAAGCATGCACACTTCTTTGATTGCGCCTACTGCCTTCACCAACCATGATTTTCCTATGATCATCCCGTGGCCCATAACTGTGTCTAAGACTTCATGCAGGAGGTGTTCCATGTCTGCAGAAACTTGGAGATATGATTTAGCCTGCAGCACCTTGAGCCTGTCTGCAATTGAGGGTAAGGCTAGGATGCATTGCATACACACTACTGGCGTGTCCCTTGTGCATTCCAGTATCACCAACATAGTTTCATTCTGTTTGCGCTCTAGTTTGACATGCTGACTCTTTGACACTGGGAGCAGTAAGAATTCATAATCAATTACTGAGAGAATCAGATGTTGATAGAGTATGAACAACATTCTTTGGTCCATGTCCATTGCTGCCATGATATTCAGCACAGCAAGTCCCTTCTTAGATCTCATAACAGCTGCTCCACATGGTCCCTAAATGACAGACTTCTGCTGAAGGTGATTTCAAGGTACCCGAGTTTACTCTGTTAACATTTCTGCAATTTTTGTGAGGTCAGGGATATCAGCCTTAACAATCCTATTGTAAGAGAGCACCACAACACAGATCTCTTATCTGGGTTAATGACACTACCCATCTCTGTACACCAGTCAATCATGTTGTTCACTGTCTCCTGCATCTCTCGCGCTATTTGCGGCCTGTCACTCCTCTGCCTATATGCAAGGACATCATCTGCATATGTCAGAATCCTCCCAATCCCTGGTGCTTCAATGCTTGCAATCTTATCCACATGCAATCTTAAGATTGCATGCTTGCAATCTTACTTATGTATACATTGAACAGCACAGGCGATATTGCAGATCCTTGTGGTTATCCCAGGATACTAATGCCTACAAGGTTCAGGAACCTAGGCAGAGAGCAACCCTATGAGAGCACAGGATAGTTGCTATCCAATTCATCACCCAGGGACTAACATCCATCTCCATAAGAGATAATTTATGACAGTTATATACATCCTCAAGATCCAGTTCTGCTGCCAATGTGTTCTGTCTAATCTTGAACCCCCTTCTTATAAACATCAAGCCCCTACTGCCCCCCCACTGATCCATAGAGCACACTTTATTCACAGACTTCGAGTTTCTCAGTTCTATATTTTAGTTCGTAATGTTTAATATTTTTTATTATATCACCTAATTAATTTCTGAAAAGTAAAAAAAAAAAAAGAATTGCCTCCCCGGCCGGAAATCAAACCTCGGTCTCCCATGTGACAGGCAGAGATAATTACCACTATATTACTGAGGACACAACAATAGCTCAATAAAAATTAATAATATAGTCAAGTACATGTCCCGATGACGTCACGTGACCAGCCGCAAATGCTAATAATGCTCAGTATTATTCGCAATTCAATTGTGAATAATAACTTCGATAGGAAAAACTGGCCCACGAAAAATAATCAGTCCAGTGTGGACCACGCTTGAGTTAAGAGAAAGCGATTTAAAAAAAAACTATTGTTATTCATGCAATATGTGTATTTTAGTTTGTATTAATAAGTAATATAAGTCAAGTGATGATATGAATACCAACACCGCTGCACAGCAGAGGAGAGTCAAGAATGTTTCTCTGGGACTGAATAACTCTGAATATCAATAAGATTACTAAGAAAGGCTGTACTGTGTACTGTGTTTGTATACTGTAATTGTATTGTTACTATAATTAGCAATGTCAGTTACCGTTCTTTGTCTTGGGGGGGGGGGGGGGGGGGGAGGCGGAGGCCCTTGTACCGGGAGATTTTTTGCGACTCTCCAATCACTTAGGTTTTTACCTACGTCTGCTTTAGATTCGCTGTATTCGAAAACCAAATGTCACAGATCAGGGGAAACAACTCTAATAAATGCTACTGTGGTCTATCTGCCAGGCTGCAAATGACTGAAAGCTTAGAACTTTCTTCTCTTGAATTTCTTGAAGTGTATTCAAGCTAATTTATCTATAACTCATATATTTTAAACCATCCTTGACTTTTTGTTGCATTTTTGAATTCTCTGTAACATTTCACATATATGTAAAGAGTTTCAACAATCATGGCTTTCAATAGTGTTCAGGGAAAAATATTTAGCACATCATGAAAATGAGATATGGCAGTCATAACACAAAATTTAAGATGGTGGCGCCCATACAATAATACTAAACTATAGCGGACCTGTATTTATTTATAATTAGAACTGGTAATTTAACTGCTACAATTAATAAACAGAATACAAGTTTCATTTGTAGCAGTAATTAATCTGTGTACTTTAAAAATTTTTCAGCATTTATTCTTCTTCTGCCTTCATCCAGATTTTTTTTTTGGACATGACTGCGTTGTGCCTGTTTACAGCAGAGCTGCGTTCTTGCGCCGTTAGGCCGACACATCCAACTTCTGCGGGCATTTGTTGACCGGGTTAACCTTCCCGGGGTTTTTCAGCATTTGACATGACTGGAAATAATTTTAAAAGCCAGTTTTCAGACCCGTCTAAACCTGTAAGTAGTGTAAGCTGTAAGGAATACTTTTTTTTTTCTAAGCAGCGCAGCTGTACATAGTTATTTAAATTTAAATACAATACTGTAAAATAAGTTATGTCTTTTTTTAAAAAGTTAGTATTTAATTATTAATTGCTCACTTTTAGATACAGAACAGTTTAGTTTAGTTTCTAAACTAAAAATAGTGCAATTATAGAACAGAAGTAGAAATCAATTATTAGCGAAAGTGACTGCTTAATTTATGCAGCAGTTACAAACTTATTTACCTACATTAATGCATGATATTTAATCAACGAAAGAAAGATGTCGCAATGCAGTGGTTATATTAAGACAATATGAGTACATTTTTATGAATTGTTCTTTCACTAATGACAAACATTTCATATGACATTTATTTAATATAAAAGGGCAGCTATTTATAACTGTTAATTAGGTCACAGCACATCCTATCGAAAAGTCTTAAAAGTCAAATGCATTTTTCTCAGAGACTCGGAGACTCTCGTGCTTTGTGCGATGCTTTCGGCACGCTGCCCTGCGGAAAGAGACAGAGCCATATGGGATAAAATCCAGTGCAATGAATTTGATCATCTCGATCCTGTTGACATTTTATCGAAAGATGAATGCGACTTTTACTTTCCTGTTACCAAAATGCACAATAAAGTATACATCTTGTCAGGTTTGTTAGCGATGCGACAGACTTTAAATGAATAATAAACAATTGGCGGCCATTTTAAATTGTTAATTAGGTCACGGCACATATTATCGAAAAATAGATAATACTTCGGTCAAGTTAGGCCTCGCCACCCAGGACGCAGTGATATACTGTACTATGTTGCCCATTTAAAAATAAACAAGCCATAGTAATACTAGAAGGCAGAAGTTCCCAGCACCCAATTTACTGGGCCGCGATAAAACTTCAACTGTTTCTTTAGATTTCTCGGCACTTCCTGGTTGTAGATAACGGCACAAAAATATTAATAACTCCGCTTAGAATTGACGTATAGTCTTCAATGAGATACCGTTGGATTCGTCCTGTTAAGCTGCATCCAACTGTGATTGTTTCATAAGTAAAAACCTAAATTTAAAATATTCTCTATATATCTAGTATAAAATTTAGTATTGCTGGCTTCCTTGCCTCGTATGTCTTTTATTTAGTTTTGTTGCATAACAATTATAATTCGTGATGAAATAGCCGCTTAGAATGGAACTTTTTAAACTTCTAATGGATCTATCTATCAAGAACGCAACTGTTATTGGGAAATTAATTTTCACTTTGTTGTTTCTTAATTTCTTCCATATAAATTAAACGAATAAACGGAAACGTAAAACTACACATCAAAACAACTTCAACTTCATACCGCTAAAGACAAAGTTACGTTTCTACCACATTGTGCCACTTAAATTGCCCTTACCTTTCTTCTTCCTTCCAAGAATCGACTTTTGACGCTCCATGGAAATAAACTATTGAAAATATTCCAAAGTAAGCGTCATAAGTCATAAGAGAATCAAGAAACCGACGGTTATCCCACTTCTGCTTCTCGCCTGTCCGTAACTTGGTAAATGTTGCAGGTAAGTTTTCATATGCAGGTTAAAGTACTTCAGCAAATTTGACTTTAATAATAAACAATAGGTAATATGTGAGTTTCAAATAAAAACTAGATTTTAATATACAATTTTCATCTGAAATAGTTACAAATCAGTAAAATTATATAAATATATATATAAAAGGTATTTTAGATAACATTTACTGTGTAATGGCAAAACGGCAATAAACACACAACAGTAACTGCTAGACTATTATACAACGAATTGTCAGGGTTATGTAAAAGTCGACAGAAAGTCATTGAGAAAACAAATAAATT
Source organism: Cepaea hortensis (assembly GCA_963921405.1). Taxonomy (NCBI): domain Eukaryota; kingdom Metazoa; phylum Mollusca; class Gastropoda; order Stylommatophora; family Helicidae; genus Cepaea; species Cepaea hortensis. Next base: position 17,087,521 of record OY992880.1, on the reverse strand, counting down.
AATCGTCTCGATAATATACTTGACTTATTCTGAGTAATTCTGACTCAAGTCAGTCAGTATTTATGAAAAATGAAATAAAAATTTGGGCACTCTTCCGACAGACGGGTCTAAATCGGGAGGTAACTCTTAGGTGTAAACAGTCTCCTTTACAGGGCCTCATAGTAGTATATAGGTACAAAAGCAGCGAATTTTTGTGGCGCACATCGCTTTTGCGCCACAAAGGGCGATAACTCTTCGGGTTTTTCAAAAATGTAGGCGTGGTCAGAGTAGGTGTGATGTTCAGGTGACCCCTTAAATTGTAGGTACGTGTAGTGTATAACATAAAAAATACAACAACAAAGAAAACAAACGAGTCAAGTAAGGTTTATAATGATTTTTATTAAAACATGTATAGACAAACAATACAAAGCATATTGAACAATTAAATAAGTAGTGGCGTAGTCGATAAATTATCACTTGAACCTGTCTTTTTATATACATATATGATAACGAATCGCGATGTTGCTGATACATATACACACTCGTCCCGTGGGTCTTGAAGCCTATATTGGTTCCTCCACTTGGTGTTTGGGTAGTGAGTACTTCCAAAAAAGTGTCCTTGTTTAGATGAGTGTTATGATTTTTGGTCAGACCTTTGGTACTGATTTTATCATAATCTCCAACACAAATATACGTGTTACTACACAATGAGACCAAGTTGGGAGTCTCTGTGGCGAAGTGGTTAAGCCGTTTGACTCGTGCTCCAAAGGTTGTGGGTTCGATTCCGGGCCGCACCCTTCGGTTTACGAGTTAAATGTTTCGGAGACTCCTGTGGGTCGTCGCTAAAAGCTACGGAGTTCGTGCTTTATGTGACGCTTTCCGCGCTGCGGAAAGAGACCGAGCCATATGGGATAAAACCCGGTGCGATGAAGTCGACCTTGTCGACTTTTAAGCGACTTTTTTTTTTTAATGACACCATCCCATCTCCTTCGTATTCTAGTTTAAATAGCCCGGGGGTTCTCTTTTCATAGGCTTTGATATCCACACAGTCCTGACAGGTACTGGTAGTAGTTCTATGAACAGGGCAGACTTCAGATGGAAACCACTGATTGTAGACTCTGTCATATTCTTCTCGTAGGTGTGGTCTAAATACTTCAGGTTGGTTACAACTGAGATCCATTTGTTGTAAGTTTTGAACTCTCTATTTTTGCTCTCTTTCGAATGGTAATATAATATTACTAATATTTTTCCCGCTGTGTTCGTAGGGTACTGTTGAATGAATCTTTTGGGCTCATGCTGATTGGCATTTTCTTTACTGCGTTGAATTGGTCCTGATAAAGACCTGCCAAATTATGTAGCCTCCCTTTTTTCTCTGTTTTCTCTACAAGGAGTGGTCTCATTTAGCCCTCCACAGCGACTGAACTATTTAGTCCTCACAAGGACTGAACACATTTAGTCCTCCCAAGGACTAACCCCGGACTCTCCTTCGGGAGACCCGGGTTCGATCCCCCGGTAAGGTGTGGGATTTTTTTTCTGTCGGGGGCAAAAAGAAAATCCTAACCTGCACTAGCCAGGCGGCCTTTATTCCTCAGGCTCAAAGACCCCTCTGCCATACACCGCAAGGTACTATATTGGCAGTAAATGGCAGTTTTTTCAAGGACTAACCCAATTAGTTCTCCATCCATCCATCCATCCATCCATCCATCATGTGCCATGCCGATAAGCGTGAACGGTCATGTTTTGTCATCTCACTCGATCAGCAGAGTCGTGGATCAGCTCCGTGTTCCTGTCTCGACCAAGCCACGTGGCCAAGCCATCCAGGTATTTACTTCTCGGTCTTCCCCTTGGTCTTATCCCTTCGATCTTGCCAGCCGTCACCAAGTTCTCCAAGTCATTTCTTCTCATAACATGCCCACAAAATTTTGACTGTCTACGTCTAATGCAGTGTTTCCCAACGTGGGGCCCACGCCCCACAGGGGGGCAATTTGATTGTTGAGGGGGGCAATTCGAAAATGGAAGAAATCGGCTGGATATAACAAAACGGGCAGACTTGAGACTGAAGTTAACTAAATTGGAACCTGACATAAAATCTCTTTGCAGCAAGCATCAAGCGCAAGGATCTCACTAAATTTAAATAATTACTAATAATTAAAATAATATAGAAAAATCTTTCATTAAAATTATTTTGTACTTGAATTTCAGTTCTCCATTATATGTTTTGCAAATTTATTTACTAGTTTGCTCAATAATTTCCTAGTGATTTCTTCCTAACACCTATCGGTCCTTTGGCAAGGATCGGGTGCATTTGCTGCTCCCCCGCAGTAGTGCGCCTGGTCTGGTCTGGGCCGGGATGATGAAATAAAAACCCATCACATATCTTCACCTTAGATGTGGGCCTGGTGGACCACTGTGGGCAATAGCTCACAGTGAGACTAAGGGTTCACACAAAAAAGGGGGGAGGCGGGGGAACCAACTTATCTGGGGTAACCGCCAAACCAACCAACAAACAAAAATTCACTCAACACAACCGACACACAGGGATGCATGACCTGGGAATGGGGGGGGGGGGGGGGATCTGGCCCCTCTGGGAACCGTGAGCCCTTCTTAAAAAAATTCAAGTTTTTTTTAGTGAATATTTCAATTTTTGAATATTAAAAATGATGCATATGTTGGGGGGGGGGGGGGGGGGGGGGGAAGGGGGGCATAAGAATTTTAGAAAGGCTTAGGTGGGACATAGCACAAAAAAGGTTGGGAAACACTGGCCTAATGACTCTAATAAGTTTACGATCTTCATTTGTTTCTTGAAGGACTTGCTCATAGGTTTTTCTGTCTGTCCATGGTATTCTTTGCATTTTCCTCAGAAACCACATTTCCACAGCCATCAGATATTTCTCAGCTTGTCTGCTCATTGTCCACGCTTCACATCCACACAAAAGTACAGGTTCTATGTAACACGTCAACACTCTTTTTATCGTTTCAATTGATATAGTTTTATTGGTCAGTATATTTTTCATCTTGCAAAAGACTACCTTCGCAATGGTAATTCTTGTTCTAATCTCTTCTAGGCATCTCCCATCAGATATTATGACTGTTCCGAGATAACTGTACTGATTAACTTGCTTAACAATATGCTCGTATATCCATCCATCCACCATGTTCCATGCCGGTAAGCGTGGGCGGTCATGTTCTGCCATCTCACTCGATCACCAGAGTCGTGGATCAGCTCTGTGTTCCTGTCTCGACCATGCCATGGTATTTCCTTCTTCCCAGTGACGACCATAATTTGTGTCTTCTTACTATTCAATTCTAACCCTAGTTGCTCACTGTGTGCAACAACCGCATCTACTAAATGTCGCAGGTCCTGTTCATTGTCTGCAATCAAGACTGTGTCATCTGTAATTAGTTCTCACAAGGACTGAAATTAACCAGTCCTCTGTCTTCCATTTACTTCCATTATAGTACCTTGTTGTGTATGGCAAGGGAGGGGGGGGGGGTCTTGAGCCTGAGGAATTAAGGCCGCCTGGCTAGTGCAGTCGCCTCGAACTTCTTGTTGCCTCCGACAGAAAAATTCACACCTTACCGAGGATTCGAAACCGGGTCTCCCGAAGGAGAATCCGACATTCTAGCCATTCGGCTAGCCGCTCCTCATTCTGGCACGACTAAACTCCTTTATATAGAAGCGTTACACACGAGAAATCAATTCACGAGTTTGATCGACACCTTAGATAGAAAGGAAAGGAGTAGAGACCCGAGGAGATACTAGACAATATAATAACTTATACACACACGCACGCACGCACGCACGCACACTGGATTAATTCACAGCTCACGGATAAGTTATAATTACAAATAAAAACTTTGTAATGACTTTAATCATCATCATCATCAAGTGCCGTGCCGGCTGGCGTAGGCGTTCATGGCTCTCCATAGATCTCGGTCTTTGGTTTTCTGGATCAACTCTGCTGCTGATATTCCTCCATGCCACCGTCTCAATCCATCCAGCATCACTTCTCTCGGTCTACCTCTGCCTCTCTTCCCCTCGATCTTTCCAGTTGTTACGATGTTCTCCAATGCCTCTCTTCTCATCACATGACCGAGGAAAGCTGTTTGTCTCTGTCTTATTGTTGTATATAATGTTCTAGTTACGTTAGCCTGTTTCAGGCAGTCGTCGTTAGTTACTCTGGCAGTCCAAGGAATTCGCAACATTCGTCTCAGGAACCACATCTCTGTTGCTTCTAATTTCTTCTTAATTTGTTCATTTACATTCCAAGATTCACTGCCATACAGCAAAACTGGTTCTACATAGCATTTCAGCACTCTCTTTCTTACATTCAGTGATAATGACTTATTGCATAAGATACTCTTCATTTTCTGAAATGCGGCTTTTGCCTGCCCTATTCTGCTCCTAATCTCTGTTGTACATCTTCCATCTGATGTTATAAATGCCCCTAGGTATCTAAAATTATCAACTTGGTTAAGGATTTTCCCTTCTATTTCTATGTCACATTTTGGTGTCACCATTTTCTTTGATATTACCATTGTTACTGTTTTCTTGATATTCAAGGAGAGTCCTTTCCTTTCACTCTCTGTTACTACAACGTCTAATAATTGTTGTAGGTCTGTTGAATTATCCGCCACCAATACTGTGTCATCTGCATAGCGTATATTATTTATATTATAACCTCCAACTAGTATTCCTGGCATCTCTTTGATCTCTCTCATTATTACTTCGCTATACAGGGAGAAAAGATCTGGTGACAAGACACACCCTTGTCGTACTCCTAGCTTTATCTGTTCGTAACTACCCTCTTTATTTCCCATTTTAATTGCTGCTACTTGGTTCCAGTGAACATTCTTTATTATTCTTAAAACTTTTCCATCAGTGTTGATATCTTCCAACATTTTAATCAGTTCATCATGTTTTACTTTATCAAATGCCTTAGTATAATCTATGAAGCACAAATATATGTCTCTCTGTTTCTCTATTGACCTTTCTATTAGTGTCCGTAATGTATAAATTGCATTGTTTGTGCCCTTTCCTTCCACAAATCCATACTGTTCTTCACTAATTTCCATTTTTATTTTCTTTTTGGTTCTTCTCATTATGATTCTGAGTAGAAGCTTAGTGATATGGTTTATAAGGTTAATTGTACGAAAATCTTCACAATCAATTGCTCCTGGTCTTTTTGGTATAGCTATAAATACAGATTTCAGTAGGCTATATCACTGGGTAAATATCCACTGCTGTAAATATCATTCAACATTTTGGTTAATATATCTACTCCAAATTCTCCCAATTTTTTGAATTTATGATCTTTGATATCTTTAATATCGATGTTATTATAGGTAACACATTTTACTTAGATTTAACATTGTCCACTGCATAGTTTTCGATGTAACCCCCCAAATGCTCTTAGCAGTATATTGATTCATAGCCTTTATCCCATTGTTATTTATATTTCATTATTAATCATTACAGCCTAAGCCGTGTATCTAATATGTCTCACTGTCCACTCGGCACATGTCAAGTTCCAGCGCTGACAGTTGAAGCTGAGGGCGGAGCTAATACTGGAATGTTCCGAGTCTTGACAGGCGGCAGGTCCAAATCCTGGTGTGGTCAAATTAGCTTGTAATTTTTGTATTGTCCGTTGTTATAATTGTTGTATTATCCGTTGTTCTAATTGTTGTATTGTCCGTTATTCTAATTTTTGTATTGTCCATTGTTCTAATTTTTGTATTGTCCGTTGTTATAATTGTTGTTTGTCCGCTGTCCCCATTGTTGTATTGTCCGTTGTCCTAATTGTTGTATTGTCTGTTGTTCTAAATGTTGTATTGTCCGTTGTTCTTTGTGGATAATATTCTCTGCAACTTATCTGTGGCAGTCGAGGTGAGGCAAAGAGTTCTTAAGAACTATATTGAGACAGTCCTGATGTACTGATGCGAATCATGGACAATTAACAGACAAGTGAGGAAGTATGTGGATGCTTGCTTGCGTTCCCTGGCTGTGAACTCTAGCGTGAAGTCCTGTATGTCGGATGAAGACATACTGTTGTCCAACATCAGTGTGATGCCATACAGGACCTGAGGTTTGCGTGAGTATCCGTTGTCCCATGTCTGGCTTATTGGTGTGCAGACTGGTGGTTCCTCGCCGTGCAGGCAGATAATCTCCGACTTCGGAAGAATCAGCGATCCTACTACATTAGCCAGGACCCCGAAGGGACCTATTGCCCGGGACGCACGACTAGGACGTGTTAGTAGGTCTTGGCCAGTATAGAAACTGATGCCTTGGAAACACCTCTGCGTCCCAAGTATGTGGATACTGTGGAGGTGTCGTCTTTATAGAAGAATAATGAAAACACCGTCTACGGTTAAAAAGAGAAATGAATATGTTTTGAAAGAAGTAAACTCACAAAGAGAACTGATTACTCGCATCAGAAGAAGACAGTCCACATTCTGTGAGCATTTCACAAGAAGGAGACAACTGTAATATGTCATCACAAAGGCACACGGGGGGCAGAGGCAGGGGGAGAGCGAGAGAGAAAATGCTTGTCGGTTTGACATCATATCATGGAAGAACATCCGCATCAGAAATGATTGGCAGCACACAAGAGAATTGGCTGTGTGCTGTCATGATCACCTACGCCACACGACATGGACTATAAAAAGTAGTAGTCTCTCATCTCTGCTTCTCTCCTCTACTTCTATGAGAGACAATCGATACTCGTGAATGTATTTCTCATTGTATGGTAATGCCACCTTGCTCTGATGGTTCTCCAAAATAAAGGCGCCAGTTGCAAATAAACCCAGCGCTTCTGTGGTGTCACTTGACCTCTGCTATGTGGTTCCGGTTCCAAATACACCCAGTGTTTCTGCTGTTTAGCTGGACCTCTGCTATGTGGGAGCATCGTTGCAGTGGCTGCGCGCTTCTCTCCTTGCCCGCTGGCCATATGTTCGAATACCCCGAGTTGGGATTTGAATTTTTAAAAAAATTAACCGTGGCTACATGCTGACCTAGCCTACAGTTGGTACCAGGAAAAGTTCTAGGATGTAAAGGCTGGCGGCGGGATGTTGTCCACATCACCCATCGAATGCCGATTGGGCAGTATCATCCCCCCTTCCCCAACACGCCTTATAGCATACGGCATCGTCTGTTGCCTTCAGTCATCTCAGGATTATCTTTTGAATGTTATAGTTTTATTAGAGGACAGCATGGCCGAATGGATACGAGCTCTCGTTCTTAAGCCTCCGGTGTGCTGATGACGAGGTAGCGCTTCAACTCCACTATCTTGTCTGTCATAGATTTATAGTTCCCAACCTGTCACTATCCAGAGTGTCATAGACCACTAATTCCCAACCTGTCACTATCGTGTGTGTCATAGATGTACTGTTCCCCATGAAGTCACTATCCTGTGTGTCATAGATGTATTGTTCCTCATGAAGTCACTATCCTGTGTGTCATAGATTTATTGTTCCCCATGAAGTCACTATCCTGTGTGTCATAGATGTATTGTTCCCCATGAAGTCACTATCCTGTGTGTCATAGATGTATTGTTCCCCATGAAGTCACTATCCTGTGTGTCATAGATTTATTGTTCCCCATGAAGTCACTATCCTGTGTGTCATAGATTTATTGTTACCCATGAAGTCACTATTCTGTGTGTCATAGATTTATTGTTCCCCATGAAGTCACTATCCTGTGTGTCATAGATTTGTTGTTCCCCATGAAGTCACTATCCTGTGTGTCATAGATTTATTGTTCCCCATGAAGTCACTATCCTGTGTGTCATAGGTGTATTGTTCCCCATGAAGTCACTATCCTGTGTGTCATAGATGTATTGTTATCCCATGAAGTCACTATCCTGTGTGTCATAGATTTGTTGTTCCCCATGAAGTCACTATCCTGTGTGTCATAGATTTGTTGTTCCCCATGAAGTCACTATCCTGAGTGTCATAGATTTGTTGTTCCCCATGAAGTCACTATCCTGTGTGTCATAGATTTGTTGTTCCCCATGAAGTCACTATCCTGTGTGTCATAGATTTGTTGTTCCCCATGAAGTCACTATCCTGAGTGTCATAGATTTGTTGTTCCCCATGAAGTCACTATCCTGTGTGTCATAGATTTGTTGTTCCCCATGAAGTCACTATCCTGAGTGTCATAGATTTGTTGTTCCCCATGAAGTCACTATCCTGTGTGTCATAGATTTGTTGTTCCCCATGAAGTCACTATCCTGTGTGTCATAGATTTGTTGTTCCCCATGAAGTCACTATCCTGTGTGTCATAGATTTATTGTTCCCCATGAAGTCACTATCCTGTGTGTCATAGATTTGTTGTTCCCCATGAAGTCACTATCCTGTGTGTCATAGATTTGTTGTTCCCCATGAAGTCACTATCCTGTGTGTCATAGATTTGTTGTTCCCCATGAAGTCACTATCCTGTGTGTCATAGATTTGTTGTTCCCCATGAAGTCACTATCCTGTGTGTCATAGATTTGTTGTTCCCCATGAAGTCACTATCCTGTGTGTCATAGATTTGTTGTTCCCCATGAAGTCACTATCCTGTGTGTCATAGATTTGTTGTTCCCCATGAAGTCACTATCCTGTGTGTCATAGATTTGTTGTTCCCCATGAAGTCACTATCCTGTGTGTCATAGATTTGTTGTTCCCCATGAAGTCACGATCCTGTGTGTCATAGATTTATTGTTCCCCATGAAGTCACTATCCTGTGTGTCATAGATTTGTTGTTCCCCATGAAGTCACTATCCTGTGTGTCATAGATTTGTTGTTCCCCATGAAGTCACTATCCTGTGTGTCATAGATTTGTTGTTCCCCATGAAGTCACTATCCTGTGTGTCATAGATTTGTTGTTCCCCATGAAGTCACTATCCTGTGTGTCATAGATTTGTTGTTCCCCATGAAGTCACTATCTATTATAGATTTACGTCATCTGAATAAGCCCACCATGTCAAAGGAAGTGGAGGTGATGGCTGTGTGGGGTCCGCGTCTTGAAGTTGAACCATTGCAAACGAAAAGCCATCGCTGCAGTTTCTGAACTTCCAGTTGGGGGTAATTTGTGAGAAAGAATGACGAGGATGATGAATATGATGAAGATGATGGTGATAGTGATGGAGATGATGGCGATTGTGATGAAGATGATGGTGACTGTGATGAAGATGACGGTGATTGTGACGAAGATGAAGGTGATTGTGATGAAGATGAAGGTGATTGTGATGAAGATGCTGGTGATTATGATGAAGATGAAGGTGGCTGTGATGAAGATGAAGGTGACTGTGATGAAGATGATGGTGATTGTGATGGAGATGATGGTGATTGTGATTGAGATGAATGTGATTGTGATGAAGATGAAGGTGTCTGTGACGGAGATGATGGTAATTGTGATTAAGATGACTGTGATTGTGATGAAGATTAAGGTGAAGATGAAGGTAATGATAATGATGCTGAGGCAGGTAAGTGTCGCAAGCGATCATGCTCCTCCACAAACAGTGTCCACAGTAGTGTCAAGTTTACTGATGACACCACTGCCACCTGTACCCTCTTCTCCACTCATCTCGTCTCCAGTCATCATCAGTTGCCATGCCAGCGGCGTAGGAGTTCATGTCTCTCCACACGTCTCGGTCTTTGGTGTTCTGGATCAACTATACTGCTGATATTCCTCAACACCACCGTCTCAATCCATCCAGCATTATTTCTCTTGATCGACCTCTGCCTCTTTCCCCCTCGTTCTGCTCAGTCGTTACGATGTTCTCCAATGCGCCTCTTCTCTTCACATGACCAGAGAAAGCTGTTTGCCTCTTTCTTGTTATTGTATATATTGTTGTATCGTCCCCAGTACGCGGGAATAATTTACTGGCCTTGGTGGGTGGGTGGGTGGGTGGTGTCCCACCATCAGATCTTTGAGATCCTTTATTGGCCACACGTGTGAACTTCGAAATTTGGTTAAACAAACGAATAGGTATCATGACAGGATCATTATACAACTGTGGAAATCTTGTTATACAGAAGAGTGGATATCAAGGTAGCACAGGAAAATAAATAAACACATATTTAAAACAAATAAAACATGTAACCTGAATCAAACATTGTTGACTGAAATTAAGGTACGACAATTAAATGATTAGGCCATGTACAGAGACACTGCTCAGTTGAAAAGTGTTCTGAAAGGAAAAGTGCAGGGGAAGCGTGCAAGAGAACAAACAAACCACGTTACTTGTCGCTGGACAACACCAAGAGACGGACTAGAAAAAATGTGAATGATTGCACCTAGAAGTCCCAGAATAGATCATTGTGAAGACTCTCACAGCCAACCTCCATTCCTGTGCTTATGTTACCACTTAAAAGTTAGTTGAATATCTTTTACAGGACGCCGCAGTAGTAAACACCAGCATTTGTTTGGTTGATTGTGATTTCTTGGCAAGTTTACGTTCAATAGTTTGCTATTGCTTTCTGAACAATGGCACTCCTACCAGTGTTTAAAAACCAGCGCAATATGGGCAGCTTTCAAATCGCTCGCGACTGTGTTTCGAACGCAGTATGCAGATGTCAAATTCGTAACTCTTGATCCAAATCGCCGTTATGGTACCAGTTAAGTTAGTTGCATATCCTTTACAGGACGTCGCTGTTAACACCAGCATTGTTTGCTATTGTGAGAGATTGGCAAGTTTACGTTCAGTAGTTTGTCATTGTTTTCTGAACGACCGGCACCCATACCATTCCGTAAAAAACTAACGCAAGGTGGTCTGCTGCCAAATCGCCTGCAGCTGTGTTTCGAAGGCGGGTGTGCGGGATTACGAACTGCGTCCGTTATTCCTTCGCCACGGAGCCGGCATGGTAGCAGCAGCAGCCAGATCTCATCTCATCTCATCTCATCATGTTCCTCTTGTACCTTGCGGTGTCGAGGTGAAGTAGAAACATCGTGAGAGTGCCCGATTATGGGCCAGATATAAGAATAAATGAAACTATATTTGTACACACACAACAAAGTGTCATGAAGAAAATAATCAACAAGGCAGTGTTGTGGAAGATAACACATTTAATAATATTGAAATTTCATCTCCGAGTGTGACGATATTTACAGTTATATCTAAAGTCTGAAAGGCGTTCTTACAAAGCAACAACGAGATGCAAAACAACATGACTGGATCATACGGTTCTTACAACATAACACCAACATAGTTTATATTGGCGAACATTTAACGATGAGTACATCACGTGTCGCGGGCGGTGGCCCACATTTAATCAAACCCCAGATTGTAAGAAGCTTGTACAAGAGAGTAGTTTTGCCTCATCATCATTTTGCCTCATGCTGATAAGCAAGGGCGGTTATGGTTCGACATCTCACACGATCAACAGAGTTGTGAATCTTGCCCAGATTTTCCCCTGTGCTCAAGCCATCCAGATATTTACTATTTATCTGTGTCGTCCACTTGCTCAAGTTTGCCGGTTTGCTCTAAGTTGTCAAGTTTAGTTCTTTCCGTATCTTGCCCACAAATCTTTACTGTCTACGTTTAATTTCTCTAACAAACTTAGGTATTTATTTTTTTTCTTAAAGGATTGTGTTAATCTTCTTTCTTTTGTCCATGGTATTCTTTGCATTTCCCCCAGAAACCACATTTCAATTGTCACTGTATGTTTTCCAACTTTCTCTGCTTACTGTTTCTATTTTACATGCATACAATTATTTTATGTGAAGTTTATGTTGTATTATTTATATAGAGTTATATTTGAAGGTAGACGTGTTTTTCTTCGGTGTTTTTCTTCGCACTACTAGATTATCGCGATTGTGACACGTGTGCTATTATGTCCAACGGAAAAACAAGAAACTCGTGTATATTTCATCACTGGAGTCACACGTGTCTTCTTCGCACTGTTGGACTATCGTGAGTGTACCAACTGTGCTAATATTTCCAAGGAAAAAGCAAGAAACGTAAGTAGTAACATCAAAAAATAATAAAACCAGATCACCGCGATAAAAAAAGATAGACAGAAGAATGCTCTAAAGTCTCCTAAATGACTTACAACACAAGAAGTAGCTCTCAAACCAAGGTACTATACTCTGAGAAGGCAGCTGCTGTCCCTAAGCCGAGTACCAACCGGGGGAAGGCAAGCAGTGGACACACCAGAGGCAACCAAAAAACGGTAGCAGCCGGTACAGCACCGACAGCCAGCACAAACAGAAGTGGTCATCGGCCCCACAGCCGGAAAGAGACGACATAAACCCGAGTCAGCAGACCAGCGGACTGACCTGAGATCAAGAAGACACGAATAAAAGTAACACAAGTCAAGCTAAGACAGGTATCCATCAAATCGCTGACGGTGATGCAGATAACATCGATGCTTGAAATTGAACTAGGAAACAGAGCCATTAAGAAATTATATAAAACAAAGCAAGGGAAGATATTCGTATAACCCAACAAAACAGAAAAAAATGGATGACATCATTGCAAAGATTAGGGATACAAAGAAACCCTTTAATATCCCACTGACACATGAGGTCAATGTGGACATCGATATCTGCAAACCAACCTGTGCCATAGTTGTCAAAGGCATCAGCCCTCAATGGGACATACCTAAGATCATAAATGACCTTAGAGAAGAAAACAAACATGCCCAGATCGTAAATGGAGAAAGAATAATGAAGAGACAAGGAAAACCCAGATCGATCATAAAAGTCAAATGTGAAGGACAAGACATGCCAAGCCACATAACACTAAACAAGGAACCCAAGCACCTCTAAGCATGCGTGCCATCAGTAGCACAGTGCGGACTTTGCCAGAAATTTGGCCACAACCGGAAAATCTGCAGACAGAAAGATCCATCTGCAAGTTCTGTGGAGGACCGCACTGGAGGAGCGACTGCCAGCTCGCAAAAAATGAAACAAACTATGCGGAACACAACCCTAAAAGAACCTGCGTCAACTTCCGGGGCAACCACGGCGCAAGGTACAAGGGGGTGTCATGCATACACAAGAGAGTTGGTAGCTTGGAGGAAATCAGTGCTGACCAAGATACCACTCAGGAAAAGTAAATGGAAGTAGAGCCTCCCCAAAAGTGACCCATAATTCATTCATTTCTTGACAGACTATAACAAAGGAAATTCAAGATCAGAGAACAGGACTTTCACAATTCGCAGACGACTACGCCTTATGGAGGAGTGGAAAGTCTGCAAAAACTACACGAGGACCCCTACAAAAACAGATAAACAAACTAACCGCGTGGATATACAAATGGGGCTTCAATGTCAACACCAATAAAACAGTCAGCATGGTATTTAGTAACAAGAAGAAGATAAATTCTAATAAGGACTATAAAATACAGATAAAAGGTTAAACTATTAATAGACAAACAGCACAGTCTTCCTAGGAATGACCCTAGACGAACAGATGAACTGGTCACAACACATATGTCAGACATTAGAAAAATTCAAGAAAGCAAGCAACCTACTGCGGGTGATACAAGGAAACGTTTGCGGTGCCCACACCAAAACAATGCTGATGTTTTACACAGCATTTATCAGAGGCAAGCTACAATATGGCAGCTTGTTTACGACTCAACATCAGAAACCAGCAAGAGTACAGACCCAAGCGTGAAACACCATCCTTAGAGCTGGAAAAGGGACATCCAAAGAAGCCACCGAGGTAGCATTGGGAGTACTACCACTGAGTCTGAGGCGTAAACAGCTAATGTATAACTACTGGGCAAAGGTAGCACAAGATAAAGACCACCCAGGATACCAAACATTCAGTGACAACCGCAGCAAATGGGGAGGCATCCCAATAGTAAAACTGCAAAGACTGGCAGAATGGGAAGCAGCAGAGAAGATGAAGGAAGAAATCGAGCTAGCAGAAACCATGAAACAGACAAAATGATACAAGCCTACAATCCCACCATAGAAACTAACAGTCCCATTCACAGACATGGGCGTAGCAAAGACCATCACCAAGGACACGGAGGATACAGATGCAAGAGACGCGGCTGAGGCGTATAAAGAAGAAATCAGTAAGGACAACCTCATAATATACACAGACGGATCCAAGACCGAACAGGAAGAGATGGGGGCAGGAGTAGTGGTCCCAGACTGGAAACTTAAGAAACAGTTCAAACTAACAGACCACACAGCAGTATGCACGGCCGAACTGGTAGCCATACTGGAAGGACTGGAGATTGAAGCCCAAAAACCACCGATGAGATTCTGCATATTGACAGACTCCCTGTCCTCGGTACAAACGCTATACAAGCGCATACACAAGAAACAACCAACACGTAGTAGTGCTAATAAGAGTAAGAAACCAACCAACGAAAGACTGCGGAACCTAGTAGGCCCGACTAAGGACCGGTCTGTATCAGGACCAACATAAGATAGAACCAGGCGGCACAAAAACAACATTATCCGACAAACAGAGCAGAACCAATAAAACCAGTATGAACTAGGACTAACAGTCCACACAACTACGGATCACAACAATAACCACAGCTGAGGAGGCAGGTGTAACGAGACCGAATTTGGAATTTTTGTTTTGAAAATTGTGCTTTGTCACAACGCTACCCATCGTAGGCTATGCTCAAGATTGCCCAATCGCATAGCCTACGATGGGTAGCGTTGTGATGTTCTGTTGTGATAATTTGGTGTGTCCGGTGTGTGCCGCGTGGCTACACACCCGCTTCACACGCGTGATCCGGGACTTTTTCCAGATCCGGTCAGGGATATGCACTACTGACGAGCTCAAACGAGGGCGAAACTCGAGTATAGTGCTTCCATATTGACGTGGATAGGCCTTAGGTTCATACCAGAATGCGATCGGCGTTGCCAGTAGTGGGTTGTGCTCAATATTTAAATTTCAAATCCCGAAAGAATCACATAATCAATATATATATATATATATATATATATATATATATATATATATATATATATATATATATATATATATATATATATATATATATATATATAACTTTATCGGCACTGGATTAAACGCAGTGGTGACTACATCGAAAAAATGATAGACTTGTTCTTTACTTTTTCAGAATATATTAACCCAAAACAAACATTTAAGGTTTTCATGTGAAATTTGGTGCATGTCAAAAGTGGGGCGACCATCTTTAAACTGTCAGTGTGTCGTCTGCACCGTGATGTCACGTGCTTAACACTCTTGACATCTTTAACAACAATATTGACAGGCTACAAGACAATGGCATGTTTATTGTAATTTCTATCCCACTTTTAAAGTTTTAATTTGAAAGCGCCCCCCCCCCCCCCCCCCCGCGCCCCCCCGTAGACTGGCATTCATAGAAGTTGAGGAAAGAATTAGAGGACACGCTATTGTGTGCATATTGTTGTATATTTTCATGTCAGATTTGTTGTATATGTTCATGTCAGACTTGTCTTATTTCATGTCAGATTTGTAGGTTATTTTTTTTATGAATTTGATAACAAACTTTCTCATTTTGCTGGCAGCTTTATCACATCATCACAGTGGGACAAGCGTCGGCTCTCTTAACCTCAATGATTCATCAGTAGCGGCTCACAGGAAACAATCTTCCAAACTTGCAGAGATTAGGTCGTATTCCACATAAATAATACAAAATATGGTTCTGGCATTAATGCGTGCAAAAAAGGGACTTAACTTACTTATGAATCAGCACACACATGGTTGAGTTGATGGAACTTGGAATCACACACATATGGGACAGGACAGAGCCTGTTGGAGGCCGGTCTTGGCACATATAACCCATATGCTAAATGAAAATATGGCTCGTGTTACATTCCATTATTCTAACATTACCGGTCACGCGATTGATAGGGAAGCTAGTTTCATGTATGTGTTTAACACACAAAATGGCCTCTGGCAGAAGCAATAGCCATTAAGTCACAGAAGCCAATTTTGTGCAAACATGATAGTCAGTTAAAAATTACCTTGGTAGACAATTCATATTACTGTGTGAATATGTGTGCTGTATATTTTTCTTGAGGGATTTATCTAATTACTTCAATTTATGTTGTGTGATTTCTGCAGTGTGTATCTGATGAGATACAGCGAAATATGCCAGGCAATAAATCGTGTATTGTATTGTTTGTGTCTTCGTTATACTAGTTCTGACAATAGATTTGTAATAATCCACTTACAACCAACAGCATAGTTCACCAAACACTTGAGCATAAATGAAACTTGAAATGCAATTCTTTAACAAAGAAATTTAAACAGAAAGAGATAAAACAGATGCCATAAATATAAGACAACTCCCACGTCACTGAAGAGCTCCACACGTCTGATATAATTATGCAAATACTATCGGATGTCTTGCTTCTTGGGCCGGAAATAGACATATCTGGTCAACATGGAGACGATACAAGGCATCTGTTTCATGGATTCGCCAAACTCGCGGTCACTGCAGGATGCGAACTCATAGGCCACGATTCGGTTGACGTGTGTGAGCATGTGCATGAGCTCCATTTTGGTGCTGTAGTTCTCCAGCACGATACACAACGCCTGGATGAACCACGAGCCGTCCTGGTTGTTGCGCCACGAGTAGTAACCTGCGAAAGCAATGTGCAACGTGTTTATTTGTTATAATGATGATGATGATGATGATGATGATGATGATAATAATAATAATAATAATAATAGCAGAAGCGCAGCAGCATCAGTAGTAATAGGAGTAGTAGCAGTAGAAATTACAGAAATAGTAGTAGTAGTAGTAGTAGTAGTAGTAGTAGTAGTAGTAGTAGTAGTAGTAGTAGTAGCAGCAGCAGCAGCAGCAGTAGTAGTAGTAGTAGTAGTAGTAGCAGCAGCAGCAGTAGTAGTAGTAGTAGTAGTAGTAGTAGTAGTAGTAGTAGTAGTAGTAGTAGTAATATTAGCAGTAGTAGCAGTCTTAACCAAGTGGATAATTTTAGATACCTAGGGCATTTATAACATCAGAGATGGAAGATGCACAACAGAGATTAAGAGCAGAATAGGGCAAGCAAAAGCTGCATTTCAGAAAATGAAGAATATCTTATGCAATAAGTCACTATCAATGAATGTAAGAAAGAGAGTGCTGAAATGCTATGTAGAACCAGTTTTGCTGTATGGCAGCGAATCTTGGAATGTACATGAACAAATTAAGAAGAAATTAGAAGCAACAGAGATGTGGTTCCTGAGACGAATGTTGCGAATTCCTTGGACTGCCAGAGTAACTAACAACGACTGCCTGAAACAGGCTAATGAAACTAGAACACTCTATACAACAATAAGAAAGAGACAAACATATTTCTTCGGTCATGTGATGAGAAGAGAGGCATTGGAGAATATCGTGACAACTGGAAAGATCGAGGGGAAGAGAGGCAGAGGCAGACCAAGAGAAATGATGCTGGATGGATTGAAACGATGGCATGGAGGAATATCAGCAGCAGAGTTGATCCAGAAAACCAAAGACCGAGATCTGTGGAGAGCCATGAACACCTACGCCAGCTGGCAGGGCACTTGATGATGATGGGTAGTAGTAGTAGTAGTAGTAGTAGTAGTAGTAGTAGTAGTAGTAGTAGTAGTAGTAGTAGTAGTAGTAGTAGTGGTATCAGTAGTGGTAGTGGTAGTTGTAACAGTATTAGTAGTTGTTGTTTTATATATATTTCCAGCTGGACATTGGGCTGGATTCTGTTGGCACTGGGCCGGACTCTGTTGACATTGGGCTGGATTCTGTTGGCACTGGGCCGGACTCTGTTGACATTGGGCTGGATTCTGTTGGCACTGGGCCGGACTCTGTTGACATTGGGCTGGATTCTGTTGGCACTGGGCCGGACTCTGTTGACATTGGGATGGATTCTGTAGACATTTGGCTGGGTTATGTTAACATTGGGTCGGATGCTGTTGGCGCTGGGCTGAATTTTGTTGACATTGTGCTCGGTTATGTGGACATTGGGCTGGATTCTGTTGATATTATCCTGGAATCTGTTGACATTATCCTGGATTCTGTTGACATTATCCTGGATTCAAATGACACTGGGCTGGGTTATGTGGGCATTGGGTTGGATTATGTAGACATTGGACTGGATCCTGTTGGCACTGGGCTGGATTCTGTTGATAATTGCTGGATTCTGTTCGTATTGGGCTGATTCTGTAGAAATTGGCTGGATTCTGTTGACATTGAGTTGGATTCTGTTGGCACTGGACTGGATGATGATGACATTGGGCTGGATTATGTAGATATTGGGCTGGATTCTGCTGACACTGGGCTTGATACTATTGACATGGGGCTGGAGTATGTACACATTGGGCTGGATTATGTAGACATTGGGCTGGATTTTGTTGAGATTGTGCCGGATTCTGTTGACATTGGGCTAAATTCTGTTGAAATTGGGCTAGGTTATGTTGAGTTTGTGTCGGATTCTGTTGACATGGGGCTGGATTCTATTGACATAGGGTTAGATTATGTTGACATAGGGCTGGATTCTGTTGACATTGGACTGGATTCTGTTGACATTGGACTGGATTCTGTTGACACTGGACTGGATTCTGTTGATATTGTGCTGGATTTTGTAGACATTGGGGTGGATTCTCTTGACATTGGGCTGGGTTGTGTTGAGATTGTGCCGGATTCTGTTCACATTTGACTGGATTATATTGACATAGGGCTGGATTCTGTTGGCATTGGGATAGATTCTGTTGACATTGGGATAGATTCTGTAGACATTGGGCCAGATTATGTTGACATAGGACTAGATTCTGTCGACATTGGGCTGGATTCTGCTGACATTGAGCTGGGATATGTTGCGATTAGTTTTTGCAGACCGATAACTGTTTTCTCTGAATTCGATTGCGACGACGCATACAAGGACATGCAGCTAACATTTAACATCAATTTTCCACTAAAACACATTAAATGTAGCCATTTTAAACACTAAATTTGTAATTACATAGACCCGAATGATCTTTACATGTGTAACAGAATATAATCCAACGTATTCTAGCTGGTGATCCTACCTGGAACTGTGGAGATACAGAAGAGACAGTCTGCTTCTATGGGAATCTTCCTCATGTGCACCAGCCCACACGCATCTGCTGAGTCGTCGTCGCCCACAAAACCTGGCGACACGGGAGATCGTCTGCTGGATGAAGGCGATACGGGGGAGGGGGAACGGGACAATTTGCCTTGTCTGGTGGAAGGGTCCAGGTAAATGCTGTGTCGTCTGCACTGGCATGCCTGGAGACAAGTAATGAGGGATTGACATATCTGGCACAGTGTAACACCATACACATCCATTACTTATTTCAGTTGCGGTGTAAGACACAGGCAATTAATATGCTCTCGGCAATGGCATACCTTGATACAAATATTGACTTCCGGTTCCTAACATGGAGGATAGGCATTTGAACGGTTAAGGGCAGTTAAGGCCCCTGGAGTGCCTTATCCAGTAATGTGTAGCTGCTGGTTGTCTAGTGACTGCCGCTTCAATAGACGATGAACTGTGTTTTTCGTGGAGGATGTTTGTGTTGGCATTCTGGCGGCGGCATTATGCACAGTATATCTGTGCGGGCTGTTGGTTTGTCGAGACTCCTGTGTGTTCCACTTTTCACAAAGGGCAGTGAGGAGCATTTCGTGTGATATTCACTGGCACAGGAACGGAGCATAATAGGGACGACCAGTTACCGTGAAATTGTAACCACGACTAATGACTAATGACTAATGAGGGATTGACATATCTGGCACAAAGCAGTACGATACACGTTAATTACTTATTTCGCTTATGACCCCCGACACAAATAAATGCCGAGTCGTCTGCATTGGCATATCCTTAGAACAGAATTGATGAATTAAAATATTTGACACCAAGCAGCAAACTACAAAGTAATTACTTATTTCACCGTAGCAGAAGCATGCATTAGGACATCAGAAATGCGATTGGCTGGGAGCCGGTGAACACAATGGTTGGCATGATTGTCTGCAGCTGTTAGGCTGGGAGCCGGTGAACACAGTGGTTGGCATGATTGTCTGCAGCTGTTAGGCTGGGAGCCGGTGAACACAATGGTTGGCATGATTGTCTGCAGCTGTTAGGCTGGGAGCCGGTGAACACAATGGCTGGCATGATTGTCTGCAGCTGTTAGGCTGGGAGCCGGTGAACACAGTGGCAGGCATGATTGTCTGCAGCTGTTAGGCTGGGAGCCGGTGAACACAATGGTTGGCATGATTGTCTGCAGCTGTTAGGCTGGGAGCCGGTGAACACAATGGCTGGCATGATTGTCTGCAGCTGTTAGGCTGGGAGCCGGTGAACACAGTGGTTGGCATGATTGTCTGCAGCTGTTAGGCTGGGAGCCGGTGAACACAATAGCTGGCACGGCTGTCTGCCGGTCCAGTCTCTTCTTCTTTTTTCCCCGAAGCAGTTTCTGCACTGGGTCTGTGATGTGATAGCACCAGAAGGCCAGCGTGGCCGAATGGATAAGAATGCGTGTTCTTAAACATCCGGTGTGCTGATACCGAGGTAAGGGGTTCAACCCCTACACCGAACAGTTGGACTAAAATGTTGGCCTCTCGCCCTTGACTTGGGGACGAACATTACAAGTACCCCTAAAGTCGGAGTGGGTTTGCCTGATGGCAAAGGACACTGTTATTAGGTAAAGCTAATCCATAAGCAAAATTCAGTCCAGCACTACTAAAAGTAGTGTGTATGGACTACGCTTGAGTTTAAAGAGAGCGAGCGCAAAAAATAAAATAAAAAATAGTACCATCAGATTGTGCAGGCCTGGATGCAGGCAGGAGTAGGTGGCCAGTCTTTCCCTCACTTTCGCAGATGACGAGCCCAGGCGTGGAACCGGTGTCCGGCCGTGCTCCAGGCACTACTAGCTTAGTTCGCCATCAACTACGCCAGCGCGCCGGCGTACCCGTGGTGGCGTGTAACGCTCATCTAGACGGAATTGTTATTGTTGACTCGGGCTCACAAGTCCAGCCGGCAAGCAATGGTAACCAGGAACTGTCCGGGGGTGTACATGTAGTCGTCGAGATATTGGCCGCAGCAGCCCCCGAGTGGCGATTGGTTTATATTTATCCCATCACCCATCCGAGTGTTGATTGGTTAATATTTATCACATCACCCACCCGAGTGTCGATTGGTTTATTTTGACCACATCACCCATCCGAGTGTCGAGTGGTTTATATTGACCACAACACCCATCAGAGTGTCGATTGGTTTATATTTATCACATCACCCACCCGAGTGTCGATTGGTTTATATTTATCACCTAATCCATCTGAGTGTCTATTGGTTTATATTTATCACATCACCCATCTGAGTGTCTATTGATTTTTATTTACCACATCACCCACCTGAGTGTCGATTGGTTTATATTTATCACATCGCCCATCTGAGTGTCGACTGGTTTATTTTGACCACATCACCCACCCGAGTGTCGATTTGTTTATTTTTATCACATCACCCATCCGAGTGTTGATTGGTTTATATTTATCACATCACCCATCCGAATGTCGATTGGTTTATATTTATCACATCACCCATCTGAGTGTCGACTGGTTTATTTTGACCACATCACCCACCCGAGTGTCGATTTGTTTATTTTTATCACATCACCCACCTGAGTGTCGATTGGTCTTTACAAATGTGGAGCTAAACACTATTTTACAGTTGTTACTATTCGCTATTCTAAGAGTTAGAACTCATGAAATCTTATTAAAGTAAACGTTGGATGTACATAAACGTCAAAGGAAGTGACTAAACCAGCATTGTACAGGGTGTTTGCAAAGTCTCACTAAACATTGTATGTAGAAAAAAGGAAGTACATGTTGTCATAAAAAAACGTGCCCCACAGTCCTTCGTCAAGCAATATACAGCGAATAATTGTCGTTTGCTGGAGTAATTCGTTGCAATACAAACAGAATGGCGTTATCAACACCATGTACTTCATTTTTCAAATTTGTTCTACATACGACGTGCAGTGAGACTTTACAAACACCTGGTAATTCTTTATATGTATGTAACCTTCAGAAGATCTGGCTACAGAAAAATTGTGGCTTGACTAAATGTCCACATACTCCATCCTACCTGAATAAAGAACAGTTTAGGCTTTCCTATCAGCGAAGGACACCTGTCTCCCTTGAAAGGCAGCACCAGCAGGTCAAGAGACACCTGGCCGTCCCTGGCGTAAACCATTCCCTCCCTTCCATAAGACAGGATGGCACAACCAAAGCAGTCATGGTCGGAGTGATCCTGGGAGGCAGCTGTGGTGAGACAAGGGCACATTACGTCAACAACACATCACCAAGAAGACATTGCATATACATAAAGCATACGTACGCCATAGCATAAGTAGCCTCTTGCAAGTTGGAAAATACACTCATCAATAAAAGCTATTAGTTGTAGCTAGAAACAGGGTGTAATGATGATCAACCGTAAGGTCTCGCGAGACCTGGACAATAATCAGAAGACTGACGTGACAGTGTCATTGCCACATTTCATATTTGAGAGACTGCAGATCTGACTGGAGATTCTATTGATGAACCCACACTTACAAACATGGCACATTGTGTGTGTGTGTGTGTGTGTGTGTGTAGGCGTATGTGGCAATGGCGGTAGTGATCGCGATTCGCTGTTCCGCATACCGTTTTCGAAATTAACCGCAGGCAATATGGAAGAAGACCGCCGTGTGTTGATTGTGTACAATGGTATGGGCGTCGGTTGTTCAGAAAGCAGTGATAAACTACTGAATGTAATTTGCCCAGTAAATTATAATCACCAAAAATGCTGGGGTTGATTGCGATGACGCGTAAAGAACGTGCAACTTATATATAAGTTTTTTGGCCCGTGCCCCCCTTCACCATATTTTTAGATCGTCATTCCCACCCCCCTACAATATTTTTAGAACGTCATTCCCCCCCCCCCCCCTTCCGTATTTCCTCCCTAAAAATTTCCCCCTGCCCCTACACAGTATACGTAATAATTGAAGCTAAATTTAATAGCACATACTAAAACAAGTATAGACGTCCACATAAAACGTGATTTGTGGGTCTACTTACTTTATAAAATGAATTTTAGAAGGGTGAGACGTACAGAACCGTAAAGTATGAAGGGAAAAACAAGATCAAGTAATCGGTTCTTGTATTAACGCAATCTTGAAATAATCTTCATTCCCCACCTGGAAATCCCAAAATTCCCCCCTGGGAGGGGGGGGGGGGGATTCCCCACCGGTTGAGAACCACTGCTCTAAAGAACAGCAACAGAAAGACGAGGAAAAGCCATTCATTATGCCTCATGAACTAGCTCACATAACATACATGTTGAAAACGCGCAGCAAGCAGACAAAACGTCAACAGAAGAAATAGCTGATTTTCGCTCCGCCTGCAGAACTTGGACAGATTGCAGGTTCAATAACTGTAGAAACAGGAAGCATCTGGAGTGTGCCTTTCCTAGACAGTAGATGGGAAGAGCAGCCACAATAAAATGACACAGGAACAGAGCAGAACCATAACCACAGACTGGAGGGCCAGGGGAAGTTTGTAAGCAGAAATAGACATTGGGGAACTCTATCGCAGGGAGCAACGAGCGTGATGTGGGTTCGTGTTCCTGTTTGATGGGATAGACATTTTATTGAAACAACAAGAGAGGCAGGAACAGACCAAGAGAAATGATGCTGGGTGGATTGAGACAGTGACAAGGAGGAATATCGTCAGCAGAGTTGATCCAGAAAACTAAAGACCGAGATCTGTGGAGAGCCATGAACGCCTACGCCAGCTGGCAGGGCACTTGATGATGATGATGATGATGATGATGATGATGCGTTACATACTGACACAAAAGGCTTGATCTCTCGGGCACTATCTTTCTCTTTTTATCCTTCTCTCTATCTGTCTCTGTCTGTCTCCACTCTCTCTCTCTCTCTCTCTCTCTCTCTCTCTCTCTCTCTCTCTCTCTCTCTCTCTCTCTCTCTCTCTCTCACACACACACACACAGACTCACAAACACACAAACGGGATTGTCCTCCAAGAAACATATATAAAATGTAAATTGATTCGAAAAATTCGACGTCGGCAGTCCAGATATTTGATACATGTTATGAGCGGCGTATGTGGCTTAGGGGTTAATGAAATACAATTTCACAATACCCTGACGAACCGTGTGTTGGGTTCCACATATGCCGCGAGCGATTTGGAAACCGATCTCTTTACATTGATGTCGATGGTTTAAGGCGTCGGTCGTTCAGAAAATAATGGCGAACTACTGATTTAGAGCATTTATGGGCTGCAAGTGATTTTCTAAGCAATTTTACGTCCATTAGTTTGCCATTGCTGTTTGAACGGCTGACATTCATACCATTGTGAAAATAACGAATGCGATCTGCTGCCAATCGCCTGCGGCTGATTCCGAACCCGGTGTGTAAAACAGCCGGATTGTGAAAAAGCGTTCATTACCATAAGCCACAGACTTCCTTTTACAGCAGCATGAACCACAATACGTATCGCTCCCCCATTCATAGCAACAACTAGTGCAAACTCTTACCGTCATATAAAAGTGACGTCATCTTGGAGCACGTGGCATCATCATAACGCCTAACCTCGAAGCCAAGGTCTTGGAATCTTTCCTCCAGACGCTCGGCGTCGACGTCACTTCCTTCTCTGTGGAGATTTCGTGAAAAGATTCGTAAATTAATCAATAGTGACTGACACAAACTGAAATACGAACGAACAAGTCAGGAAAGAAATAGTGACACCAGAAGGTTCACCAGACAATAGACACATTTAACACTCAGTCGTACTACCAGGTTCGTAGCTTCGAATCGAAGAATGTCACAGTTCCGCTGGCTGAAAGAATTAACTTTGGGGTGGCGTCAGATTTAGATTTACTACTAGATATTGTAGTTACATACCTCCCTACCAATCCACCAACCAATCCACCAAACAATCAACATATCTGCCATTCTACCTACCAACTAACCAACCAACCAACCAACCGACCTACCTACTTACACACCTACCAACCTACCTACCTACCTACATTCCTACCTACCTACCTACCTGCCTGCCTACATACCTACCAACCAACCTACCTACATACCTAACTACTTAACTACCCACTTATCTGCCAATCTACCAACCAATATGCATAAGTGCCTAACTACCATCCAGTGAACCTACCTACCTGCCAATCTGTCTGTGTGTATATCTATCCATCGAACGATCAAACGATCTATCTGTTTGCTTGCCTCTACCAATGAATCTGCATACCTACCTACCTACCTGCCTACCTATATGTAGAAACTAACTAGTTAGCTGCCTACCCACCAGTCGAATACCTACCTACCTACCTACCTACCTACCTACCTACCCTCCTATCTACCTACCCACCCAACCACCCACCTACCCACCCACCGACGTAATATTTCCTCGACAAGTTTCAGGTATTACTTTGTCAACAGACTCCAGCCCAATGTCCAGAAGGAAAACGACCCAGTGTATTAGCATTTATGAGAATAGTGTTATCATAGTTGCACAGCATGGTTTCATAACCAGTGGTTGTACAAGTGCTAACTGTTTAGAAAACCCATCTGTGGAGATGACGATATGACGGGGATGGCAGGGAATCTCAAAACTGAGAGGGAAGACCAGGAGAACTTTCAATCAGATAGCAGTTGGAATGATTAGAAGTATAACTCTTCCCTGGCTGTTGAACGAGGGGAGAGAGTGCGGGTGGAAATGTCCTGAGCGCAGTGATGCCGGTTCTTAGCTCATAACTCATAACTGTTTACGAAAGACCACGACTGTTCCTTATATGTACAGTTCAGTGCTGGTTTAAACAGACATAAGAATTGAACACAATTGATGGGCATGGCATATGTGGTCGATATAGTGCATGTGATAGGTATGGTAGAAGTTATGTTATGTTATGTCGAATGACGTCACTACATTGTGGGAATTCCTGTGCGTGCTCAGTCTTCCGATGCATCAGCCATCCCAGAGTGTTCTAGAGACAGCGGTGATCTCTTCAGTCAAGCTTTATGTACAGGGTGTAGTTTTAATGACTGTGCGGTGTTTGAAAATATTGCCGGTCCAAGTTTTGTATTTACCTATTGTGTTGCATGAACTTTACAGAGGGTGAATACAAAACTTGGACCGGCAATATTTTCAGCCACTGCACAGTCATTAAAAATACACCCTATAGTTGTCTTGATGCAGATGTAAGGACCGTGTAAGAAGGTATGGTAGCTGTTGTGTTCAGGTTATATTCATAGTAACCGAAGGATGAATGAAGGCTACAATGGTGACTGTTACTTTGTCGCCCTTGAGAATTCATTGCATGAAGTTACATATTCGATGGTGCTGATATCTGAGATGGTTGGGTGAGATGAACACAGCAATCTACTCCGCTAATGGGGATGGAGCCCAGGTCTAGTGTTTTGGTAAAACGGACAGATAGACAGACAAACAGAGAAATAGACAGACAGAGAGACTAACTGATAGACACACTAACAAGGAACAAAACGGACAAGCAGGCAGACATGCAGGTCACATACAGTTAGACAGACAAACATGCGAGCTGCAGACAGTTAGACAAACAGACACGCAAACAGACAGACAGATACATATAGGCGCAAGCACACACGTGTACATGTATATTATAATTTTACCATTATACAAAGCCAAGGGTGGAATCCTTGAAATAAACAATGAACACCATTAAAAAAAAAAGTAAGGCAACGTTTAAAGACGTAAAGTGGAGACAGATGAAAGCATTCGGAGTTGTGCAGAAACAAAACTGGACAATCAATCGATAATCGCCGCAGAAGTTAGAACATCAGTTGTGTAAATATTGGGATATTTTCGCTAATTACATTTAAATAAATCCACGAGATGTCCCAGGCACAATATGTCTGTCTTTCAGTCTGTCTGTCAATCAGTCTCTCTGTCTGCCTGTCTGCACGAATGCTTGCATATCTGCCTAGCTGTCTGTCTGCCTGCCTGCCTGCCTGCCTGTGTGCCTGCCTGCCTGCCTGTGTGCCTACCTCTGTCTTTAAGTCAGCCTGTCTGTCTGTCTGTTAATGTGTCTGTCTGCCTGTATGTATGTCTATAAGTCAGTCTGTCTATCTTATTGCTTATGTATTTTTTGTCTGTTTGTCTAAAATTGTGTCTGCCTATCAGTCAGTCTGTCTATCTGTTTGCTTTTGTGTCTGCCTGCTGCCTGCCTCTCTGTCTGCCTACATGTCTCTCTGCCTGCCTGCCTGCCTGCCTGCCTGCCTGCATGTCTGTCTGTCTGTCTGTCTAAACGTTTGCCTGTCTATCTGTGTGCTTTTGTGTCTGCCTGCTTGCCTGCCTGTTTGTCTGCCTGCATGCCTCTCTGTCTGTCTGCCTTCCTGCCCGCCTATCTGTCTGTCTGTCTGTCTGTCTGTCTGTCTGCCTGCCTGCCTGTCTATCTATATGTCTGCCTGTCTGTTTGATGGAAGGAGATTGAATCACTTTTGGAGATGTACATGTATGTCTGCCTGCCTGCCTGCCTGTCTACCTGCCTGCCTGCCTGTCTGTCTGCCTTCCTGTCTGCCTGTCTGTCTGATGGAAGGAGATTGAATCACTTTTGGAGATGTATGTCTGCCTGCCTGCCTGTCTACCCGCCTGCCTGCTTGTCTGCCTGCCTGTCTGATGGAAGGAGATTGAATCACTTATGGAACCATCTGTGTGCAATAAACATGATCCTTTAGCAATCTCACCCCCTCTCTCCCTCTCAAACCATTAAAGAAATAATACAATTAATGGCATTTGTTCACATTTCTGTGAAATGTTTATTCCCGTGATATAACCAGCTCGGTCACCACTGTCACAAGAACATTTCGGAAGCCGGTGAGGAATATTCTGTTGCAAGACTAGAATTCACATTTCACATAACCTACATATATTGTAATATAATTTCGCAAAGCAACAAATATTTATATACAATATTTATATACTTATCATACATAATCTTCGAACCTGACATTATAACAGCTTAAGAGCGTCACGAAAAATGTCTTAGTAGATTGTGTTGCTTGTGATAACAGTTTGAGAATCTCTGACATAATCTTCTAAAATCTGATATCGGATGGAAATATGACTGCGAAATAAGTCTCTGCATCATTTTACTGATAATGCAAGGAGATTAGCGGTGACACGATTTAGCCATGCATCTTGGCTATAATAAATGACGTCTATACAGAGGCGGAACTGCTAAGAAACTATTAAAGCTAAGAAGAAGACGATCCGTAGGGCGCTAACAGTTCATCAAAATAAGTCTGGGAGTGTATGAAATATGTAATATAAAGACAACCGCACATAGAACTTGTGTTACACTGTAAATCTCCTATGTCAATGGAAAATGTCTTGCGGATAGATGCTTCCAGGGAGATGCGGGGAAAAGTTAATTAGAACTACACTTTAATCTTAGCTGAAAGGTCAACAAGCGATTAAAATAGAATTAAACTCCCTACATAAAGGATATAAATGGGAAGTGTTATATGACATTTTAAAAGCTATTTATCAAAGATTAAAATTACAGTCTTTTCATAGAATATATTAACTAGTATATACATTCACAAGTGTATGATAGACAGAACTTCATTAGACGTTCTTTATAAATCATCAAAAACTGGAACATATTGTGCCAACTGGAAAAATTTGTGGAAGAAAGGATAAAGGAAGACAGCGAGAGAAAATTCTGGACAGTCTTGTGTCATGGCACAGATGGAAATCAACACACGAAATTATACATGTCGTTTGAAATCGGAAGATTAGGAAATGCCTGTTCGCCCTCAGCAGTCAGCAAGACACTTGATGAGGATGATTAATCAACATAACACATAATACGATATCTATGTAAAATTATATAAAACACTGAATACTTAAATATATGTAACCTGCAACCTTTAGTAGATGCGGTTGTTGTACACAGTGAACAACCAGGGTTAGAATTGAATTGTAAGGAGACACAGATTATGGTCGTCTCTTTTTTTCTCTCCATATCCTCTACAGGACATCGCTGTCAACATCAGCATCTTTCAGCTGATTGTTGATTTCTTGGCAAGATTACGCTGAGTAGTTTGCCACTGATTTCTGAGCGACCGGCTCACATACCCCGTAAGTTACCGACGCGGAGAGAACCGCTACAAATTATCGCGCACGTCACGTTACTTACGAGAGTATATGGCATTACGGAGAAAGTCGCGTAACACCTAGACCAGGGAGACCGGCATGGTCGTCCCACAATGTGATATACGAGTACATGGGCATATTCTTAAGCATGTTAATCGGTACAGTTATCTCGGCACAGTCATAACATCTGATGGGAGATGCCTTGAAGAGATGAGAACACGAATTGCCATTGCGAAGGTAGTCTTTTGCAAGATGAAAAACATACTGGCCAATAAAAAGATATCAATTGAAACGAGAAAAAGAGTGTGGAAGTGCTACATAGAACCTGTACTTTTATATGGATGTGAAGCGTGAATGAGCAGACAAGCTGAAAAACATCTGATGGCTGTGGAAATGTGGTTTCTGAGGAAAATGAAAAGAATACCATGACAGACAGAAAAACAAATGAACAAATCCTACAAGAAACAAATAAAGATCGTAAACTGATTGGAGACATTAGATGTAGATAGTCAAAGATTTTTGGGCATGTTAGGAGAAGAAATGAATTGGAGAACTTGGTGACAACTGGCAAGATCGAAGGGAAGAGACCAAGGGGAAGACCAAGAAGTAAATACCTGGATGGCTTGGCCACATGGCATGGTCGAGACAGAAACACGGAGCTGATATACGACTTTGGTGATCGCGTGAAATGGCAAAAGATGACCGCCCACGTTTATCGGCATGGCACATGATGGATGGATGGATAATAGATATCCCAGATATAACCCAGCAGTGTTGAATAGGATATTGATAACAACTATGAAATTTAGTCCTAACTAAAGTGCAGCCGAATTGTTTCTTTTCTCTTGTGTACGTATTGTCGACAAGTATTCTGCTGCCGACAATTGTACATTCCATTTGATGGCATATCTGATAATACTTTCACTGACACATTTATATTCTGCAGTCTGCATCCTCCAGTGATAAAACAGACAACCTCCCACCCCTCAGGACTTGCAGCTCCGTGCCCCACATATTGCAGGCCGCCACTGGACGTCTAAATAACGCGGCAGATGAAGGATGGCGCCTGTCAAGTGCACTAATCCACTGTTGAATAGACGCTAGAATCAGATATTTGTGTCTGAAGAGGATTTTTTTGAGAGCGAGTTACTAGGGAACGGGGCTGAGTGGTCTCGAGGTATAGTGTCCGCCTCGAGTGCTGGAGGTCTAGGAGTTTTTCACGTGGACTTCTAGTAACAAAATTTTCCCTTGTCTCTGGGTAGTGAGATCGAACGCCCGTGTGTAATGTTGCGCATGTAAAAAAATCCCTTGGCAGTTGGAAATCGAAAAAGAGTAGCCTAACGGCGCTGAACGGGCAATGTTTCGTGTTAAAAATCTACCCGAAATATTTCAGGATACTCGCCGGTGCTACGGAGTTCGTGCACTGAGCTGAGATTCTCCGGACTCAGGCTTGAGTTAGGAGTAGAACGGAGCACTGATGGGTTACACCCGTGTGCCGTTATGTTGATCCGTCGACTAAACTAAACTAAACTAGAGTTACTAGGGAAGCGGTTACTAATTGCGACAAGTCATAAACTCAGCATTTTCGTTGTTAATGACCTGTGGATCAGATGTTGATTAGCACTAAATCGCTCACCTGGAATGCTGTCCTAGCTCCTCCTCGAAATGCCTGTTGTTGATGAGAAGAAACAAGCCTCGCTTCTTGAAGTTAAAGTTATACTCATTGGGCTCTGACGGGGCTCCAGGTCTCATGTCGCGTCTTTCTCCGCTGTGGATGGAAATGTGGGTATGGGCATTTAAGGATAGCTCACGAAGCTATCAGCAATGGAATCAGACATTCTCGTGTATTGATTGGTTATTATAGAAGATGAATGAGTTGTACATTAGAACAGACTAGAAAGGTAGGTATATCTATGTAAAGGCTTGATTCAAATAAGATGTAGAGAAATTGTTGATGCGAAAAAGAGCGAAAAAACTTTATTTTCAAAGGGTTAAGAATTGGGCACGCAGGTCCGTCTGACATTCTGCCCTTCTTCTCTATTTCCTCTCATACATTCTTTCATTCAACATCTCTTATGAAGCTAATCTTAGACAACAAAAGAATGATAAGCATTAAAACGCATGCAAAATAATCAATAATACATGACTCACTGAAGCAATGTTTAACATAGGCATTATAAACACCCAAGGAAGGTGTAACATACCATAAATATGGGAATGTTTATTGGCTTGTTGTCGTTTGAGATAATTTTCCATTTTCTTAGGAGGACATGTAGTCTGTACTGAGGTAGTGTTCAAACAGATTGCGACTGTATGTATAATGATTGGTGGTGTCTTTGATTTCTTGTGGAAGATTGTTCCACAACTGAGCGAGAGAGAATTGAGAGATAGATAGAGAGAGAGAGAGAGAGAGAGAGAGAGAGAGAGAGAGAGAGAGAGAGAGAGACAGACAGACAGACAGACAGACAGAGAGACAGAGAGACAGAGAGACAGAGAGACAGAGAGAGAAAGGGAGTGAAATGCAAAGACCAAACATGCATAAAAGTAAACCCATAAAGAATAAAAGAAACATAAAATATTTTCATCTACTTCCTCGTAATTAAAATGTCATAAAAACACAAGTGGACTGTTTCAAGTTTTCATTACATTCATGCAATCTTGACCGGGAGCACATATTTTGAAAGACAGATGATCAAATGGTTTGGCCATCTCGTTAGAATGCAACACCATCAACTACCAGCACTGGCCCTACATCAAAGCAGATCTGAGACGAGAGCAAGAGGACGCGCGAGAAGAAAATGGCTTGACGTCATCAAAGACATTGTACAATCACACGAAATGACACTATCCAGTGCCACTAGAACGTCAGCTATTCCTCCCCACGACGCTTGACGGTAAAAGGGGAAGATGATGATGATGCTCCTATACATGGAAGAAGTGTAGACTTGCGCTGACATCGGCGAAGACATACCCGCAATTCACTAATGATGACAGATAGACGCTGCATGATAACCTGCAGTATTAGTGGTAGTACTAGTATTAGTAGTAGTAGAAGTAATAGTAGCTGCAGCATCATTAACAATAGTAGTAGGAGTTGTAGTAGTAGTAGTAATAGTAGCAGCAGCAACAGCAACTACTATGGCAGGATAGTAGTAGTAGTAGTAGTAGTAGTAGTAGTAGTAGTAGTAGTAGTAGTAGTAGTAGTAGTAGTAGTAGTAGTAGTAGTAGTAGTAGTAGTAGTAGTAGTAGTAGTAGTAGTAGTAGTAGTAGCAGTAATGGCAGTCGTAGTCGTAGTAGTAGTAGTACTATTATCAGCAACGGTACTAGTAAATAGCGTGATGCTGCATCGAATGTGAGCAACAGACATTGCGTGCATGTACATTCATTAACATCATTGATTATCTAGGAACATGATTGTTTCTGAGACAGGAAATGTCAGACGTACGCTCGTGTAGATCTGTGGTTCTCAAAGTGGCATATGCGCCATCAGTACGAATAAAGAATTACCTGCAAGTTTAAATCATAATAAGCCTGTCTCACACACACACACGAGCACACACACATACGCACACACAGAGAGTGGAGAGAGAGAGAGAGGGAGAGAGAGCGGAGAGAGAGAGCGAGAGAGAGAGAGAGAGAGAGAGAGAGAGAGAGAGGTTGAACAGGGTATGACCAATTGTAAGTAAAGCAAATGACCTTTAATATCACCCTGAGAATGATTTTAAAACGTCAGCGCCCGTAACCCTGTCTAAACCACCATCGGGTAGACTTCTGCTGACAGTTACACACATCAAGCCCGTGGAGGCAACATGACCTTCAGGGGGCCCAATCACAGCCATATTTGTCAGTGCTGTGCTGAATCATAGTCCGCTTACATTCGAGCACGACGCTCCACCAGAGCCTGTTAAGCACACACTCGCTGCTTGCCGAGTTTGGAGAGGGGAAGGAGAGGTCGGCAATTAAGTTCCCCTGGAGATGTACTGGGTCCGAAGGAAAGTTTCCTCACCAGCATCATCCCGATAGATGCAAGCCTGTCTCAGAGGACATCGCTTTCAACATCAGCATCTTTCAGCTGACTGTTGATTTCTTGGCAAGATTACGCTCAGTAGTTTGGAATTGAGTATGCACAGTTATTTTTGCACCAAGTACACTCCCGATGAAGAGGAGGAGAAAGAGCTCCCGCAAGCGAGCATGATGTACAAGGGGGATTTAAATGGAAACCTTACATTTTTGTTTTTGGTGAATATATTCTGAAAAAA
Source organism: Cepaea hortensis (assembly GCA_963921405.1). Taxonomy (NCBI): domain Eukaryota; kingdom Metazoa; phylum Mollusca; class Gastropoda; order Stylommatophora; family Helicidae; genus Cepaea; species Cepaea hortensis. Next base: position 17,054,175 of record OY992880.1, on the reverse strand, counting down.
AAATAATGAACAAATGTATTTTTTGTATTTAGTCACCACTGCGTTCAATACAAGTCCTCCAGCACATAAAGAGTGCTTGGATTCATAGATAAGATATATATATATATATATATATATATATATATATATATATATATATATATATATATATATATATATATATATATATATATATATATATATCCCATCCATCATGTGCCATGCCGGTAAGCGTGGGCGGTCATGTTCTGCCATCTCACTCGATCAACAGAGTCGTGGATCAGTTCCGTGTTTTTGTCTCGACCATGCCACAAGGCCAAGCCATCCAGATACTTGTTTCTAGGTCTTCCCCTTGGTCTGTTCCCCTCGATCTTACCAGTTGTCACCAAGTTCTCCAAATCATTTCTTCTCATAACATGCCCAAAAAATTGTGACTGTCTACGTCTAATGTCTCTGATCAGTTTACGATCTTCATTTGTTTCTTGAAGGACTTGTTCATTGGTCTTTCTGGCTGTCCATGGTATTCTTTGCATTTTCCTCAGAAACCACATTTCTACAGCCATCAGATATTTTTCAGCCTGGCTGCTCATTGTCCAAGCTTCACATCCATATAAAAGTACAGGTTCTATGTAGCATCTCAACACTCTTTTTCTCGTTTCAATTGACATCTTTTTATTGGTCAGTATGTTTTTCATCTTGCTAAAGGCTACTTTTGCCATGGCGATTCTTGTTCTAATCTCTTCAAGGCATCTCCCATCAGATGTTATTACTGTTCCGAGGTAATTGTACCTATTCACTTGTTGAAGAGTATTCCCATTTACTTGTATATTACACTGTGGTATTTCGTTCTTCTTAGTGACGACCATAATCTGTGTCTTTTTACAATTTAATTCTAACCCTTGTTGTTCACTATGTGTAACAACCGCATCTACTAAATTTTGCAGGTCCTGTTCATTGTCTGCATATATATATATATATATATATGAGGACAAGGCAATAAAACAATTGTGTGGATCCACTGGGATTTGAAACTGCAGTCACGCCGTTTTGAAACTTTCTACTCCACTCATACACTTGCTTGACTAACAGGCACGCATCACCATACTGGACCTTCATTCGACGATGAATTTCTATAGGTTTCACCCTTCATTGATTAAGAATAAACGGATAACAGACCGCTGCTCTTCGTTGGTGCATGTTAAGACTTTAAGGCCATATTTAAACTGTCATTATGACGTCACCGTGTTCGTCAGCACCGTGATATCACGTGCTTAACACTCTTGACATCCTTAACAGCAATATTGACAGGTTACAAAACAATGACATACTTATTGTAATGTCTATCAGACTTTTAAGAAATTCATTTGAAGCCCACTCGTGTATAAGTAAAAAAGGTATGTGTTATATAAGTCTATAAACTATATGTTATATAAGTCAATAAAGTATGTTTTATATAAGTTTATAACGTATGTGTTATATAAGTCAATAAAGTATGTATTAAGTGACAAGGTCTTGAAGTCATTTTATTGGTCAACACAATCTACATCAGCGCCTTGCTGGAGGTGAAAAGAGTGTATGGGTATATGTGAACTAATGTCAAGCACATCAGCAACTGAAGGAGAAGTGCTGTTTATATGTGGGCTGGTTAACTGTATGTTACAGCTCTAGAGCTACTTGTCTCAAGGGGATACCTGACACCTTCCCAGACCTGAGAGATTCATTGTAAGGCGCGGACATAAGCCAGAGATAGGCTGTAAGATTTATAAGAGGGATAGAAGCAGTTATTTGACAGTTCGAGAGGAAGAGGAGAAGGAAGAGAAGAGGAGGAGGAGGAGGAAGAAGAAGAAGGAGAAGAAGAAGAAGAAGAAGAAGAAGAAGAACGAGGCGAAGAATAGGCAGGAGGAGAGAGGTCGAGTAGGAGTAAAAGAAAGAAAAGGCGGAAGGGGAGCAACAACAGTGAAAGAAGAAACACAAACGAACTTTATTTTCAAAGGTTCACATATTGGGCACGCATGCTCGCCTTACATTTGGCTCTTTCATCACTCATCTTTCATACATTTTGTGCAGGTCACATTCACATAGAAAGAACATTGTTAATTGAATGTTGTGAGTATCAGATCAAACAATCAGATTACCAATGGCACCAATACGAAAGAACAAACATGTATCAATAACTACTAAGAAAGCACTTTACAACACAATCTTCCTACCAACTCTATGTTATCAATGCCAAACCTAGACAATGACAGAAAAAGAGAAAAGAAAAATTACAACAACAGAAATGAGATTCCTGAGAAGAATACTCAACGTATCAAGAAGAGATAAGATCAGAAATGAAGAAGTCAGGACTAAAGTGGGAGTTATAGCTGCACTAGATTTTATTAGAAGGCAGCAAGTCAAATGGTTTGGCCATGCAAGTAGGTTACCAACTAACAGTATACCACAACAAGCAATGATGTACAGACCAGAGGGAAACAGAGGAAGATGCCGACCACGTAAACGATGGACGCAGGGAATAGCAGAGTCCATGGGAATATCGATACATGAAGCCAATAAGCGGGCACTCTCCCACTGTTTATACTTCACCTCGACACCGCAAGGTACAAGAGGAACATGATGAGATAAGATGAGATTACCAATGCAGAAGGAAAAGAATAAGAGGAAGAAGACGACGAATAAGGAATAATAATAATAATAATAATAATAATAATAATAAGAAGAAGAAGAAGAAGAAGAAGAAGAAGAAACAGATGTGGCTATCTTCACGTATTCTGTGTTCATATGTGAATTCGGCAATATAGCGGATCGCTAGTTATCAGACTCATTAAACTATCTACTCCGTTACTATGATGGCCTCGGGTGTTTCCCCACTGTTCTCAGTGATAGAGAAATGCAAATTGGCGCGCTGTGGGAAAATTGAGGAAATGAAGCAATTTAGAAATGGTCTGACAATGTGATACATAGCTGCATTATAAAGACAATGAATGGATCACCAGAAAACTAGAAGTAGATACTGGATTATAGCAGTCGCAACAAGGTTATGTCACTCGGGAATCACGCCATAAGTGTTCACCCCCTCTATCTCATCTTCCCTAAAAGAAGAATGACATTTATAAATGTATGGTCAAGACAAGAACACTGAGCTGATCTACGACTCTGGTGATCGAGTGAGATGGCGAATCATGACCGCCCACGCTTATCGACGTGGCTCATGATGAATGAATATATATTTACACGTATATAAAGATGAAACGTTTGCCATGTTTGGTGGCGTCTGCTGCTGGTGATCTCACACTCCCAGAACAATTACTCTGCCCAAGAGAGCAGATGGTCTTGAAAAGTCAGCGAGGAAGGGGATTAAAATATAAATTTATTTGCATGTCCTTCACAGGACGTAGCAATAAACCCCAGTATGTTGGATGTTCGTGATTCCTGGGCAAGTTTTACGTTTAGTAGTTTGCCATTGCTTTCTGAACGACCGGTACCTATACCTTTTCCGATTAACCAGCACCACAGTGTTTCGAACCCGGGTATACGGGATTACGAATCGCGTCCGTAACCTCTTCGCCACTGAGGGCGGCGGAAGAGGATTGGCAAGTCCATATACTATATCTGTCACCTGATAATTGTAGACTTCCATAGATATACTGATCAAATAGACTTGTATTGCACGCAATTACATGAAGGATAGGCATTTAAACGGTTAAGTCCTCTGTTGTGTTTATACTTGTGACTACAGTTTGCATTAACATTTTACTTATGTTGGACTGGTAGTTCATGGTTCCGTCGTCCTGCTACTGAGCTGAGTGCGTGGCGCGACACTGTGAGCTGCGAACTTTGTGTGGAATGCTTTTACATCTGTCATCGGTTGTGAACTGCATGCTCGGAATGATGGTGGCCGGCCTGTAGCTGAACTGACTGGATTGCCTTATAAAGTAATGTGTCACTGCTGCTTTTCTAGTCATTGCCGATCCATCGATGATGAACTATATTTTTCGTGGAGCACTTTTGTGTTAGCATTCTGGCGGCGGAATTATGCACAGTGTATGGTTTGTTGAGACTCCTGTCTGTTACACTTTTCACATGGGGCACAGAAAAGGAGCATAATGGGGACGATCCGTTTCCGTGAAGTTGGAACCGCGACTAATGACTAATGACTAATGACATGTATGAGTATGTGTGTGTGTGTGTGTGTGTGTGTGTGTGTGTGTGTGTGTGTGTGTGTGTGTGTGTGTGTGTGTGTGTGTGTGTGTGTGCACGCGTTTGTGTGAAAATACAGATATTGGAAGGAAGTCACATATAAAGGCAGGAAGGCAAGAACGGACGGATGGATGGACTGACAGATGGATGGACGGATGGATGGATGATTGAATGGACGAATAGACAGACCGACCGACCGACAGACAGACAGACAGACAGACAGACAGACAGACAGACAGACAGACAGACAGACAGACAGACAGATCGACAGACAGCCAGACAGACAGACAGACTAGGAGAAACTTTATTAAAAGAAACCTTATGGAAGAAAGGCACCACTGCCCCAACAGTACTGAGAAACACCGGTGTTGATGTAATATTTGATCTTTGTGGCGGGATAATTAGAAACACGATACGATCCAGGGACAAGTAAATGTCATCAAATCTCCATTAAATACTCAGCGACGGTAATTGGCCCTACAAGGGAATGAACACACGCATACGCACACACACTCACATACACTCACTCACACGCACACATACACATACTAACACACACACACACACACACACACACACACAGACTGTAGGGGCGTACTCAAGAATCAAACCGCGCCCTAGGAGTCGCGGTTCAGACTGCACGAACAAGGGAGATCAATGGCTTGCCAAGGGCAGTCCGTGTTGTTGGGTAAAGCTCACAGTATCGTACAATCTTTAAATGTCATCGCGGATGATAATTAAACATGTCGATAAAGTACGTGCTACTTCAGCAAAACATTATTTTTGTATTGAATTGTAACAATGAAGTGTTTACTCCGCCAATTAAGTGTCATTTTCACAATGAAGATTTGATGATATGGATCGCCAATTGTGTAAATGTTCTGTCTTGTTCTAATGATACTCTCTGAAAGACCGCTACTCATGGTTATCTTGCATTTCCGCTGCTAATCTCTTGTTTGACGGTATCCCTCACCCCCTCCCCAGTTCGCTCGCTCTGAACTAAAGCGTAGTCTATACACGTATTACTACTATTTCTAAGGCATTGAACTGATTTTTGCTTGTGTATTAGCTTTCCCTATTACCAGTGTCCCTCGCCATCAAGCCAACCCACTGGAACTTCTGAGGTACTTGTAATTTACGTCCCCAAGTCAAGGTCAAGAAAACATTTCAGTCCAGCTGACCAATGCAGAGGTTGAACCCGCTACCTCGGCATTATGAATCACCCCAAAAAACGAGAAGTAGATTGTGAGCTTTACTAAAACACGACTACAAGAGACAAATTGGACGTTGCGGCCAAAGCCTTCGTCAGCACAGGACAAACAAATACAAACCAACACAAACCTACATGAAACACACTATGGCAATATTAAACTATTAAACTAATTAAATGTACTCATCTGATTCTGTGTCCTTGCTTGGAAAGACTGACACGCGTGACACACGTACACTGATATTCTTGTTTACATCGGAAGTTCATGAGCTTTGGTCAAGTTGACCTCCGTTTGACCGTATTGAACCTTTCCCCGCAGCGCGGGTTTTATACAAATCAATAAAGTCACACAGTACAGGACCTCTACCCCTGACCCGAGGTCAAGTGGGTCAATGATGAAAGCCCTAAACTTGTAGACAAATCGACACTGGAAGCGTGATGAGATCAATGCCACGCCGGTCGATTTTACTTATCTTCACATCTTCCGGCGCCCATTTTAGGGTGGGTCGACCCAGGTCAGTGGAAGAAGAAAAAAACCCACCCTTTGAAGTTGGTTTAAATATATACAAACGAGGATGAAAGGCAAACGCGCTAATCACTGCGCTACCTTTCATAAACGTGGCTTGTCTTTTAGGTGGCCCAAATATTTAATATGCTTCCTTTATCTTTCTCCCATTAGCTCGCTTTTCATTCCTCCCCCGCCTGGGACATTTACATGTGTGTGTTTGTTGTTTCCGTGGGGGGAAAGGGGGGGGGGGGAAGAAGCGGCGTCTTAAATATTACCGACAGAACAGGGATGTCGAAACTCATCGTCTTCACGTGCTCGGCCCACTGGCGTAGGCGTTCATGTGTCTCCATAGGTCTCGGTCCCTGGTGTCTTGGATCGGTTCTACTGACGATAAATGGAAACTAGACAATAATTATACGTACGAAGGACGCGGACACGTGATACGCACGTCATGATGTGATAGCAGGAGGCAAGAAAACATGATGTAATGTGATGATTGACTTGTCAATCATAAATGACAAGCCAGGTAGGTTGACCATGATAGGCCTATGTAGCATAGAATTCACATTTTAATTGATTCACTAAGAAATCTTTGTCTTTTTCTTTGTTCACCTTCAGACGAGAGTATGAGTAAATGAAATAAAGCAACAGTTCACTTGAGCTTGAAACCTGCATAGAGTTTGTCCTCAAATGGAGCGGGAGTAGGCGAACATACGAGTAGTTTTCTCTGTTCCGCATATTTTTGGACACTCCAGCAACAAACATCTATCTGTCATTTTACCAGTTACACAGTCACATTCATCAGTATCTTCTATGATCCGGTAAGAAAATATTTGTAGGCGTTAACATAATTTGCCTCAGAGTTCACACACACACACACCATTTTGATGCACGCCACATCAATTCTGTACTAATAAAGGCGATTTGTTGGGGGGACTGCTTTTGTTAAGGACACCTTCGGCATTCCTCTGTAGTATGTTGAGTGTCCGGGGTGTTGGGTCAGTAGCTCTGACCCTATCCCACTGTACCTTGACTTCATAGACAAGAGTAGGGTGACCATCAATAACATTGCGCCTCCTTCGGTTTCGATCCCATGAACACCTGGCCGGCAGTTTAGAGTCTAGCCACATCACCAGCGTGGCTCCCCTCAAATGCAGCCTTCATTTGTGTAACGTTCGCTTCCCCCAAACTGAGCGTCTAGAGAGGTACACTCTAATCCCTCAAGTATGTGCCTCACCTGAAGTGGATACAAAGTCGTCCCGAGTTGATCAAACCTCACCTAGAGTGGCTCTGTATTTGAGACTGTAAGTAAAGATTACGTAAAATGTATGGCTACTGTTCCATTTCAGGAATCCGTGGACACTCGTCTGCCGACCCGTGAGTTCGAATCCGCATCGATGGTGATTTTTAAAATGGATTTGGGCTCGCAGGTGGATCCAGCCAGAATAGGTACAATGAAATGTCTTGAGTGTACAGCTAACTGGCTCGCAACAGGGACAATAAACATATCATCAAGCCACTTGTCAAGGCAAACGTCTTGACGGAAAGTATAAAGAAGTTCATTATCCATCGGTCCGACAGATATGGCAAAGTCAAGGCAAACTGGCGCAAGCCTAAGGGTGTTGACAACAGAGTCAGAGGGAGGTTCAAGGGTCAGTACAAGATGTCAAACATTAGTTGCGGTACCTGGAAGAAGTGCCAGAACGTCCGCGCTGATGAGTACGGTACCTAGAAGGAGTGTCAGTATGTCCGCCCTGATGGTCACAGCACCTAGAAGGAGTGTCAGTACGTCCGCCCTGATGGTCACAGTACCTAGAAGGAGCGTCAGTACGTCCGCCCTGATGGTCACAGTACCTAGAAGGAGCGTCAGTACGTCCGCCCTGATGGTCACAGTACCTAGAAGGAGCGTCAGTACGTCCGCCCTGATGGTCACAGTACCTAGAAGGAGCGTCAGTACGTCCGCCCTGATGGTCACAGTACCTAGAAGGAGCGCCAGTACGTCCGCCCTGATGGTCACAGTACCTAGAAGGAGCGCCAGTACGTCCGCCCTGATGGTCACAGTACCTAGAAGGAGTGTCAGTACGTCCGCCCTGATGCTCACAGTACCTAGAAGGAGCGTCAGTACGTCCGCCCTGATGGTCACAGTACCTAGAAGGAGCGTCAGTACGTCCGCCCTGATGGTCACAGTACCTAGAAGGAGTGTCAGTACGACCGCCCTGATGGTCACAGTACCTAGAAGGAGTGTCAGTACGTCCGCCCTGATGGTCACAGTACCTAGAAGGAGCGTCAGTACGTCCGCCCTGATGGTCACAGTACCTAGAAGGAGCGTCAGTACGTCCGCCCTGATGGTCACAGTACCTAGAAGGAGCGCCAGTACGTCCGCCCTGATGGTCACAGTACCTAGAAGGAGCGCCAGTACGTCCGCCCTGATGGTCACAGTACCTAGAAGGAGTGTCAGTACGTCCGCCCTGATGGTCACAGTACCTAGAAGGAGTGTCAGTACGTTTGTCCTGATGGTTACTGTGCCTGGGAAGAAGTGCCAGCACGTTTGTCCCGATGGTTACGGTGCCTGGGAAGAAGTGCCAGCACGTTTGTCCTGATGGTTACGGTGCCTGGGAAGAAGTGCCAGCACGTTTGTCCCGATGGTTACGGTGCCTGGGAAGAAGTGCCAGCAAGTTTGTCCCGATGGTTACGGTGCCTGGGAAGAAGTGCCAGCACGTTTGCTCTGATGGCTTCAAGAACTTTCTCGTTCACGAACTTCCTCGTTCAAGAAACTGGAAGTGTTACTTATTCAAAACCGCACATTCTCAGCCGAGATTGCACAAAATGTCTCCAGCATGATGAGGAGAGACATTGTCGACCGTGCCCAGCAGTTGGTCTTCAATGTGACCAACACCAACGTTGGAGAAAGAGTAAATTAACGGATTGCTTACCTATTATGTGTTATAAACTATTACAAAAATATTTCATAAATCAACATCACGAATGACAACTCATATATCATAAATCACACATGATGGATCACTAAATCACACATTATAATCCATGCATCATATATCACACTTTATCAACCATTCATCAGCATTCACACATAAATCAAGCCGGCTGTCTGGACTGTCTAAATGACATCTCCGGTAGCCATCTTTCAAGGCTGAATCGATCCTAGAACTGTACTAATCCTGTCGCTAGTGAGAACTGGACCATGGGCTACGGTGAGGTAATCCAGAGTACTAATGGTGATTTCCCTTTCAGAGCGGCAATCTATCACGTTTAAATCTCTTAATTTGAAGGATTTCTGCGGTATTTTTTGACCAATACAGTAAGATCACATAACTCTGGTTTGTAGCCAGTGCAGTAAGATCACATAATTCTTTGGTTTGTAGCCAGTCGAATGAGGATTATTAGGCTAACTAACTAAAACAACGAACGAACGAACGAACGAACGAACGAACCAACCAACCAACCAACCAACCAACCAACCAACCAACCGACTGACTGACTGACTGACTGGCTGACTGACTGACTGACTGACTGACTGACTGACTGACTGACTGACTAATTAATTAATTAATTAACTTGCTAACTAGCCAACTAACTAACAACTTACTAGCTAGCTAACTTACTAAGTTCTAATAAGTCTTACTTTTTTTATTTGCTAATGTAAAGCTATAACCTCTATGATATGGTCAGTTGGGAGACTCGCCACCAGATCATCATGTTTCTTCAACAGTTTTCATGATTAATGTCTCGGAATGAACAATCTGTTAGTTTCCCCTTGCCTTCCACACCCACGCCCTTAGCTGTGAGCAACTGTATCAATTGCTAAGTAAGTGAGTTCCCATCTCAGTTGTAACATAACAATTAAAAACAAACCGCCGTGATGCAGACCAGATCGTCTATCGAGCGTGGGTCTGGTCTGTATCGATATGTACAGGTCTAGCATAGAATGCTCAATGCGCCTCAAGCAGTGTACATGGGCCCTGTTAGTTAATCACCAGGTTATCCTCACTGCACATCGAACCATTCAGCCCAAGAATGCTGGGATTCCCTCTGTCTATCCTTCAATATGTAGCGGTTGATGACACCAGTCCCGTGTTGGTCGACTGATCTTCTTTGGCTCCCCGCAGAGCGCTCTTCAATCCATCACCTGATTGGTTTAATCTTATGGCATTCAACCCGGTCCATTGCTTGCTCGCTTTCCACATTAGCCCGGCTCGCAAGCCGCTACTCTTACTAATAGCAAAGGGTGCCAAACAGGCAATCCAGTTATGGCTGTGGTTAAGCTTGTCCTACCGTGGTGTGTCGCCCATCCTACACCGCCCAGAGGTACAGTTGGAATCTTTCCTTCGACGAGTTACGAGAACATCTGTTGATATACCATCACAATGCCATTATCTCGACATGACGTTTTGTCTCAACAGAATGACGTTTATCTCATCGCGATATCTTTATCTCATCCTGACGCTTTTATCTCCTCACCACGTCTTTATCATATTATGATGTTTTGTTTCATAATTTGCGTCGTTATTTTATCATGATGTCATCATATCATTGTAGCATTTGGGTTTATTTCATAAGTATAGCGGTTGGTTTTTATGGTATATAACCAGAGAAATGGGTGGAGTGTTTTGGATTTTTATTCCATCCTGAACTTGGGCGTACTTGCTTGACTGCTAATGACTGTTGAACTGTTCGGAACCATTAACATATTCCATGGGACGGGCTTCTTCATCGTTTCTGATGAGTTGCGGAATTTGCCGTTGGGAGAGCTTGAAGAGTGGATCCTCGCTATTTTGAATGACCACCGGTCCTCGTCCTCATCAGAACGTCTTGCTTAAAAGCTAAGTACAGTCATAGTGTAGCTTATACTATCTACATCCATCTTATTGACTATGAACAGTGATTGTTTATTAAAGAAACACCAAAGTATTTTCATCCAAGGGATTCTTGCCTGATCCTGTTCATTAGTTGGAGAAGAAGTATTTTTAGAGCAGAGACATTGTAGGAATATTCTCTGCCTTCCGGCACTGGACATTAATACAATTTTGTTAGAAGACAAGTGTTTTGTGAAGCTACACATTCCCCGGATTCAATGGACTACTTTTCTAGCCAGTTATAAATATTTATTTGATGAAATTTTATTTTCATGATCTTCTACTGGAATAACGTGTTATGTGGGGTGCAACATGTTTGTGGTATGTTTTTTTTTCCTCTATCAAAAGGTCATCGATCTACCTGTAACCCAGACAATTGTCTCAATATATTTGTTAATTGAGAACATGAGTTCGAGTCCATTACTTGTTGATTTTGTTCAGCATTTTGTTTATTCCAGTTGTTCACACACACAGTTTAGTAATGTTAGCGTGAGTAACACGTGGCTGGGTGAACTCAGGGGACACACTTTATTCACAAAGTTGAGTATACTCCTCTTTGTCCTCGGTAAATTCCCAAAACTCACGACGCCTTTTCATAAGAAAATTTAGTATTTACATATATCTTTAGAGTTGGGATATTTCACTTATCTGTCTTTGTTTCACTCTTGGGGGTTCGTGAACTGTTTGCTGGTTTTCTTGTGATGGCGGAATTGGTGACCCTTTCATCCCTGGAAATCCCTTATACATTATTTATATTTTCCTTTTCCACACGTCACAGCATGATATGAGAAGAAATGATTTGGAGAACTTGGTGACAGCTGGCAAGATCGAAGGGAAGAGACCAAGGGGAAGACCGAGAGGTAAATACCAGGATGACTTGACCACGTGGCATGGTCAAGACAGAAACACGGAGTTGATCCACGACTCTGGTGATCGAGTGAGATGGCATAACATGACCGCCCACGTTTATCGGCATGGCACATAATGGATGGATATAAGACAGAATGCGGTTCAGTGGGAACATTGTGAGACATAATGAGGTTTAGTGGGAACTATATAAGACGGAATGCGGTTCAGTGGGAACAGTGTGAGGCAGAATCAGGCTTAGTAGGCACTATATAAAACAGTATGCAGTTTAAAAGGAACTGTGTGTGACAGAATCAGATTTAGTGGGAACTATATAAGACAGAATGCGGTTCAAAAGGAAGTGTGTGTGACAGAATCAGATTTAGTAGGAACTATATAAGTTAGAATGCGGTTCAGTGGGAACATTGTGAGGCAGAATCAGGTTTAGTAGGAACTATATAAGACAGTATGCGGTTCAGTGGGAACATTGTGGGACAGAATCAGGTTTAGTGGGAACTATATACGACAATATAAGTGTGAGTGGGAACTGCTCGAGACAGAAGAAATTAATCGAATATCCAGCATAGACTGAATGAATAACATGCCTATTTGAGTGAGAGAGAGAGAGAGAGAGAGAGAGAGAGAGAGAGAGAGAGAGAGAGAAAGAGAGAGAGAGAGAGAAAGAGAGAGAGAGAAAGAGAGAAAGAGAGATAGATAGAGAGAGAGAGAGAGAGAGAGAGAGAGAGAGAGAGAGAGAGAGAGAGAGAGAGAGAGAGAGAGAGAGAGAGAGAGAGAGAGAGAGGCAATCTAACACAAACTATTTCCAAGGCAGAACATTCTCCACAAAATTAACACCCAAACATTTCAAGTGCCCCAAGTAATGTCCCCATGATGACTGCACTGTTAAAGTAATCAATAATTTACGTACACGTGTGAACATCTCTTTAGTTGTACACTTTGATGTGTAAATGTTGCCTTCATGTTATTTGTTTCAACAGTCAGGATTGCTAGCGCCAGTCAAATCATCAAATCGATTCTTTAAACTGGGTGCAAAACCTGCTTCTGGAGTGTGAAGACAGTTGTGCAAACTCCTGCCGTGATGGACCAGGAACTGTGGGCTTGGGGGTGTTAGTGGAGGCTTGTTCTAAGACTCTTAGTGTCACGTTAGAGTGGAGGAGCAGCTGGACAGAATTTGTGCAGTGATTCTAAAACTGTGAAACTGGTGTCTCCATGGAGAGTGACAGGTGTAGCAGGAAGATTAAAATACACAGATTTCGAGCCACGTGAACGAATGAATGCTGTTGTGACGAAGTGTTTGTTTTCTGGGTGCCTGAGACAAGAAATACAATGATGCATGGGGAACATTGAATGTCAATGAATGTAAGAAAGAGAGTGCCGAAGAGCTATATAGAATCTGTTTTGCTGTGTGGCTGTGAATCTTGGAATATAATTTATAAATGAACAAATTAAGAAGAGATTGGAAGCAACAGAGATGTTGTTCCTTAGATGAATGTTGCGAATTCCTTGGACTGCCAAAGTAACTAACAACGAATGCCTTAAAGTGGCTGGCGAAACTAGAACATTATATACAACAATAAGAAAGAGACAAACAGCTTTTTTGGTCATGCGCTGGAGAACATCGTGACAACTGGAAAGATCGAGGGGAAGAGAGGCAGAGGCAGACCATGAGAAATGATGCTGGATGGATTGCGACGGTGGCACGGAGGAATATCAACGGCAGAGTTGATCCAGAAAATCAAAGACCGAGATCTACGGAGAGACATGAACGCCTACGCCAGTCGGCACGGCACTTGATGGTGATGATGGGGAACATACCAGAGTTATCCAAGAACGATCTCGATTTCTATACGACTGAAGGCAAAAGAAAACAAAAGGGAGAAAAGAACATGAATGTTGCAAACTTTCTGAAAGTGTCTTGTTGGCAACGCCTCCATTTGTGGTTGTCCGTGCGTGAGGTATGATAACCTACTGGCATTTTGTTGTAACGTGCATGAATCGACCTGGATACTCTGCTGGAGGTAAGCGGCGGTTTGTGGAGGGACCTAGCATAATGAAGTCCTGCCAAAGATTCTGAAGAGAAAGACGGCGGGTTGCTGGAAGGACCGAACGGTATAGTATATATTCGTGTAGCAATTTGGTATCCGCTATATGCGGGGTTCTTTCAAGCAGACACTGAAAGGATTCAGAGGAATCATACTCTAGAAAGGTAACTGCAAGTTTGTGGCTGAGAGATTATAAAGATACTCGTAAACGTTCAATGGCTAATTGAGGATTGTCGCATGCTATGAATGGAAGCAGGAGTTATGAAATACAGAAATAAAAGTTATCATGAGTAGACGGTACTACCTGCTTTCTGTTAGCGCGGAATGTTGGGCGGCGCTCACCAAACCCGGCATCCCACATTGTGCTTCGGACGGAGGAGTGCAATTGGGAGGGTACAAGCCTTAATCTAGTGCGAGGAAATGCAACCTGAGAACTAAATGTCGTGGCAGGGCAGACCAGGTCCTAAACCTTGATCGGCAACTGGTCTAGGATGGAAGCTCCGATAGGTGGACAGTTAGAGCATTGCTTTGCTAATCCGGCAGCTTCGGCAGCTTGTTCTTATTCGAGACGTATTGGTGTTACCTTTCCTCTGGAGTAAACTAGACAGGCCGAGAGAGGGATCATGCTGCATGGGTAACACATGGTCTCTAAACTCAGCTTAGGCTTAGTGTTATGGCGAGGTATAATTCCATGTTATAAACTACCGTCTGTCAAGACAGCAAGGTGCCAGTCAGAGAGTCAGTTATCATGAGAAGATTGGATATCAATGAATTGCTACGATTGTATAGCTGAATGACAGAGACGGAATTCATCACTCATCTGATGGCTATTCATGTATGTTCAATAAATGTCCAATTGTGAAGCCTGGCCGATGGACTGTTCCGTGACCGCTGTGTAGAACATGATCGCTGGACAGTCTCAGTTGGAGATCTGTCTTGTTTGATTATTGGTGGCCAGATATTCGTTACAGTTCTCAAGACACGTGGTCTTAACAAGCACGTCACTTGTCTGATGCTTAAGTTAGTTGCGTGTTCTTTGATAGGGTGTCGCAATCAGCCCCACATTTCTAGCAGTTTGTGATTTTTTAGGTAATTTTACGTTCTCAGTAAACGAACGATCAACGAATTTGAACGATCGACGCTCATAGCACTTTGAAAATCAACGCAAATCGGCCTGCTTCCATATCGCCTGCGACTGATTTCGAACACGCTATGTCCGAAATGTGAAACTGTGTTCACTACCCCTAGACCACAGAGGTCGGCGTCTTGTGGTGATATTATTAATTAAGTTATTGTTTGACGTCATAGACGGGTGCCGGGATAGCTTGAAAGCATGGGGGACATGCTCCATGTGTAAAGGTATTGGGTTCATATTTTCTTAGAGGACCTATTTCAGAAAGACTCGCGAACTCGCTCCCGGGATTTATGAGTAGTGTCTAGCCTTTCGGATAAATGCAAATTAAACGAAGTCACGTGGCACTTCAACCATCTCATTCATTTGGAAGACGTAAAGTGTATGTCGGGTGGGCCGCAGCGCTAGCAAAATTTTAAAATAAAAAACAAAACCTACCCACAATATAATATTTAAAATAAGTTTAGTTTAGAAGATTCAGAGTGGAATAGCAATCAGTGAGCTTGCCTGCTAAGACAGTGGCCTGGGTTCATCACCAGAAGTGGGGTGGGTTATTGTTTCAGACTATCCCCCGATGTGTCTCCACCTTGCTGCGGTGGGGGAGCTTGTGTGTCCCTCTGACCCCATGTGCTTGCCGATGGATGAAAACTATATATCGGACAGCTTATGGGATAGGGGCCAGACTAAGAGAGGCACAACCTGCTGCTCTGCGGGTTAGACTGAGGTGAGGATAGCAGTCAGAAGTTTAAATCAGGCGTACGAAGGCAGAAGTTCTTGGTCCGGACAAAACACTTAAGGCTCCCTGTCGATGGCTGTGGCTGAACGCCTCTAAGCCACAAACCCTCGGATATGAGAGCCAGGCAAATACCCTCCTACCGAAAAATAGAGGCGTGATACTGAGCAAGCTACATGCTCAGGTCTGATACAAGTTCGAAGGCTCTCAGCTGGAGGATATGAGAGATCCTCGGATGAGAGGGCCAGGCCGTTTCTCGGTCACTGCTGCAAGAAGGTAAGGTGCTGAGCCGGCAGCACATGTAGCCTACCTTGTGAGCGAGTACAAAAAGTCAGAAAAGTGCCCCAGTCGAAGGAAATGGTTACGAAAACTGTCTGTATCTAACTCATACAGAGTGTAGACAAAAGTGGAAGAACGTCTCAATGACGCGAAATGGAACGCATGGCGAGCGAACCTATTGCGTTGTCCGAAGTCAAAAATAAAAGCTTACCGAGTGGATGTCGCTCGCAGTCTGACCGCCCCTGGTGTGTGCTTGAGCGATCAGTGGCAAGCGAGACTCCCAACACATGGAAGTGAGGAACTAAAGCAGCCATGAGCAGGACGTGGCAACTCCTCGGGTGAGCCCAGTCTCAGAGCAATATGTCCCGGCTCTGCAATTATGGAAGCCTCCTTGGATACCCAGGGAATGCCCATGATCTGCCCCTGCCTTCCCTTGAGGGCCGACCGCGATGTCGTTGATCGTTCTATCTTGACCAGCTGAGATGTTGGCGACATCACAACAGTCTAACGTGCCTCGAAACCAGAGGAAGGTTAACCTCATTAAAAAATGCCCGCCGGAAGCCGGAAGTGTCGTCCTACGGGTGGCAAACTAAAAATTGACACTACGCAATTACGTCCGAGTGAAATGTCTCGTCCGAATGTCTCTCGTGCTAGGAACAGCTCTGACTACCTAGTTTCCGAATGCCGCTCTTGTTCGGAACAGCTCTGACTAGGTAGTTTTCCGAATGTCTGTCGTGCCTGGAACAGCTCTGACGGGCGCAACGACAAGCACATGTCCGAAAACTCGCTGAGTGGATGCCGTCTGCAAACCTGTCTGGTTTGTGCGGGAATGGCCCGGGGAAAACGAAATGACCAATATATTGAAGTGAGGATTTAAAAGCAGCCATGAGCAGGACGTGACGATTTCCCTCGGTGAGCCCAGATCCAGGGCGTTATGTGTCGGCCCTGCAACTATGGAAGCAACCTTGGATGGCGGAAAATGCTATGGACTGTCCCTGCCTTCCTTTGAGGGATGACTGTTGTCTTCGACCGTTCAACCTTGGCCAGCTGGGTTGTAGATGGCACCACAAAAGTGAGAGTCTCCCAGGCATGCTACCTGGTCAAAAAAGCACGCTATTGTCGGATGTGTTGGCCTACGGGTTTCGGCCCAAGGGCGCATAACAGACACACCGCAATCACATCTGAAAAAACACTCCGGATGAACGAAAAGAAGAAGAAGAAGTTTCAGACCAGTACATCTCTGGGATCAACCTAGCCTAATAAATATGGGCACCGCACAGTTTTCAGAACTTTCTAGAAATGGTCTGGGAAACAAGGCCACGAGGAAGTGAACTGGACATCCATCTCAAATGTCGTGATCTAGAATATGAGTTATGAAATAAAGAATCAACATTCACTCGCGACATTTCCGCACGTGATCTGTCTTCTCTTTCAGTAGCCAACGAAGAGTTCTCATGCCGATAGTACCAGTGGCAGCCTGGCTGAACGTCCGCATGCGTTTTTCTCTAAGCGCTGAGTGTCGTCCAGATCCTCTGCTCACCTACCGCCGAATCAACCGCTCCAGAGGTGGGTCTTTTGTTTTGCTGTACTTTCCTCTCGATCCCAGAGATGCCCCACCACACCAGTCTTGTCATAGTCTAGCTAGCTGCCCAAAGGTGTAGCAGCAGGCAGTCTAACAGCCTGTTCATTTCCTGGCACAACCGCATGCCTTGGGTGGAGAATCCAGGATATGCTCTCGATTTTAGTCTTTTTGAGCGATGCACGCCACTCCACTCCACTGGGAACGAGAGAGAGAGAGAGAGAGAGAGAGAGAGAGAGAGTAGAGAGAGAATAAGAGAGAGAAAACAATGTCAATAAAAAATAACGGAGAGGGGAGAAAGAAATGTTTGTATCACAAAGTTAATGTAATATAAGAGAAGATATTCTCCTAAATTGTATTTCCTAAACAAATATATATGCTAATCCGCCATGTAACAACGTAAACACTCAGTAGATTATCTCTATTAATTCTACCACATACATATGGTAATGCGAATTGAATGGCAAGAAACTGCGTTACATTTTGCTGAATTACTTGTCCCTGATTTCCCACCTAACCAGAACCCGAGAGAAAATCTACAATTTATTGAGCGTGTTTGCAACACGTCTACCACTGGCTGGGTTGAATCAAGCCGCGGGATGTTCGAATTAAGGACAACATTTTAGTGCCGGATAAAATAACAGTGAAGACATTTATTGGGTAACACCGGAAAGTGTGGGAACGCTTGAATGCTGGAGTCATTAGATTTTCCAGACGTCAATTTATCGACTGACTCTTTGTGTAATGTAAAAAAAAAGTGTGTCCGATTGTGCTTCAGCGCTAAGTTTTTATATTTGCAGTTTGCACTGGCACTTCTTTAACCTTGAACAGGTTTTTTTTTTAAAAAAGGAAACGCTGGCTAGCTAAAAATGTTCCTGGCATTGGGAAATAGCCGGAAATGTGGATGTAAAACGGTGTCTTTTTCTCAGCATGCACAACTTCCCCCATGTTTACAAAGAATATGGGGAAAATGGCGAGGGGTAAATACATTTACCTGATTTGGGAAAATGGAGAAAGATGTGAATATAAAATCGTTCTTATTATTCTCCCATATGCCGACACAGCCACTCCAGCCTTCGCAAATAGGATGATGCAACTAATAAGGAAATAGAAGTAATGGCGAGTGGATGGAATGTGAGATCGTTAGAATAAATAGAATAAGAAAGAAACACACGGTTGTCCTGTAAAACAAGTTTGTATTATAAAACAAGTTTGTCTTCTAAACAAGTTTGTGTTATAAAACAAGTTTGTCTTATAAAACAAGTTTGTCTTCAAACAAGTTTGTCTTATAAAACAAGTTTGTCTTATAACACAAGTTTGTCTTATAGAACAAGTTTGTCTTATAGAACAAGTTTGTCTTATAGAACAAGTTTGTCTTATAGAACAAGCTTGTCTTATAGAACAAGTTTGTCTTATAAAACAAGTTTGTCTTTTAGAACAAGTTTGTCTTATATAAGGAGTTTGTCTTATAGAACAAGTTTGTCCTATAGAACAAGTTTGTCTTATAAAACAGGTTTTCTTATAGAACAAGTTTGTCTTATAGAACAAGTTTGTCTTATAGAACAAGTTTGTTTTATAAAAGGAGTTTGTCTTATAGAACAAGTTTGTCCTATAGAACAAGTTTGTCTTATAAAACAAGTTTGATCGTATAAAACAGCGTTGACCGTAAGGAAAGACGGGTAATCACGTGAGACGGTGATACAAGCACGGGCAGGTTACCGACATGGTACATGATAATGCTACAGCTCATAATGATCATGATGACCAGACTTCTCTGACAATGTTGACCGAAAACAACGCGTAAAATCCATCTATTAATCCATCCATCTATCCATCCATCCACCTTGTACCAAAACCCACCCACCCACCCATCCCTCTCTCCCTATACCTACATACCTACCTACATACCTACCTACCTACCTACCTACCTACCTACACAACACCTACCTACCTACCTACACGCACACGCACACACACATACTTACACATACACACACACATACTTGACTTGAGGTCAATAACATATTCTAGAACATCAATTGCCTGTCCGTACACCAGACAACCGCCATTACAAATGCAGCAGACGAGATTAATGAATGATATGGAGCAATTGGTTTACATTAATGGCTTCTATTTGCCGCGTCTACAGATGATGTATGTTCGCAGTCCCGCCTTTCAATGCTAAACACAACCAATAGAAATCTCCCTTCCCACGGAACTAGTCTCAACAAATATTAGTAGTTGGATACATATGCAATCACAAAAACAACGGATATCACGAAAAAAACACATAGATTCTGCACGCGAAGAAAGATAATGTCTTCAGACTTCCTACCAGTCGTCACAACCTCACAGAACAGTGTAAAAGACAAGGAATAGAACAGCCTTGTAAGAACACCGTAGAGCACCATTTATAGTTCGCAGTTCAGTGGGATGGTGCCCACAGCAATATATTGGCAAAATAAACAGCAAATTAATGCATTATGCTTGGATTCTTCTTCTTCTTCTTCTTCTTCTTCTTCTTCTTCTTCTTCTTCTTCTTCTTCTTCTTCTTCTTCTTCTTCTTCTTCTTCTTCTTCTTCTTCTTCTTCTTCTTCTTCTTCTTCTTCTTCTTTCGTTCGCTTGAAATATGTCTATAACTGCAATGTTGTCTCTTGTATGAATCTAACAGTCTTTGTTAGTTCACTCAGCGGTCGATAGAGTTTTATATCTTCCACGGTTGTCTCTCTAAGCCAGAAGGTTCGCCTGGATATGTTGTAGTTTGGGCAGTCTTGGAGTATGTGCTCTGCTGTCTGCGACGCCAAACCACATTTGCACATGGCTGAGTCACCAATCTTGAATTTTGTATACATGTGGTTGCGTAATCTATTGTGTTCTGGTCTGAGGCGCAGAATAATGACTTGCTCTGGTCTGCCATAACGTGGTAGTCGTCTTGAGTAGGGTTTGGTGGCCTTCTGACTGATTTGATCATTCTTTTCTTTTGGTGGAATGTAATGGGCACATCAGGCTGTTCTTCTTTTGCTCCTTCTTTAGCCAATCGACCAGCTCTGTCGTTTCCGGGTACTCCACAGTGGGATGGTATCCACTGTATGGTGACCTTACGCTGACTGCTAAGTTCAGAAAGTAGTGTCCTTAGAACTGGCAATTTCTCAGACAGGAGCGCCTCTATTACGGATTTTGCATCTGTCAATATCACCACAGGTTGTGTACCATGGCTGGTATTTTGTAATTTCTCTGTGGCTATCTTGATTGCCTCAATTTCAGCATCATAGTTATGGCAGTACTTTCCTGTTGGCTGGCCGTGTCCCTAGTATTATTTGGGTATTCTATGTACACTCCCGCTCCTCCATTTCGAACAGCATTTTGCGCTGACCCATCTGTGTAGACTCGGATCCAGAGATCCTGTGGGTATTCGTCATCAAGGAAGCTGAGAGTGGCTATTCTGCGCTGTACACTGTTCTGTTCTTCCTTGTCAAATATTCCTCTCACTTTTGTCTGGATTTGTAGTGATAGTCCATGTTCATCTTTCCATGGAATTCGCTCTGGAATAGTTGTCAGGGGGATACCAATTGTGGCAAGATCGTTGATTTCTCTGCAGAGTTGTATGGCCTGGTGGATGAAACTACTTCTTTTCAACCACCCCATAGCTAAGTTTTCAAATCGGTTCTTCATAGGGTGGCCTGGCAAGCTGAGAAACTTTTCTGCTTATATTAGTGTTTTTGTATCTCTGCGGTCTCTTAGAGCTTGTGTCCTCCCCATTTTCTCCATTGCTACTATAGGGGTTGATCTCATCCCTCCTGTGATTAATGCATTATGCTTGGATTATTCTCATAGTTCAGGTTCTTCGTTTGGAGCAGACCAAACTACGGTATTTTCACCGCATCAATGACGTAGAAAGAACAATAATGTAGGCGGGTTTCCTCAACGACTGTGCAGGGTCCGTACCAACATGACGATGGGCATCTCATTTCTCTTCTGCCCCTTATCTCCCATCTCAACCGAACTACGCCAGGTCTTTCTATCTCAATCTATCTCCTGTATTTCTCTAATTGTCTTCCCAATATGATTAATCTTGTCTGCAAATATCTTCTCCATGTATTTTAGATTTCACACTATTTCGCGTGCCTTGTGGATTCCATACAAGAGAGTGTCTACTTATACTGTCTTCAGGTTTTCTCAGTGTGTGTCCTGTCCAGGGCCGCGTCTTTTCCTCTCTTGCATTTGTTTAGTTCTCTTCGTGAGCTCTTCATTGGTGGTGATTCATTCATGCCATTTTATTTGCACCATTTCGCGCAGATGATGAACATACAGTGAGTAAATCCACGAACACGAACAGTGGAATTGGTAGGCTTCACAAGAAAACAATCACAAGTGACAAAAGGACGTTGCGGCTACAGCGTTCATCAGCACACAAGTAATAAACAGACACTCATACAACTACATATGGTATACATAACAACTACTTAGCTGAGGTTGATCCGACAATTAGTAAAGCACCGTAGCCCTCATTGAGCATGCAGAGAGCACGCTACCAGAAGGTCATTTCCTAGGCCTCTGGATTGGCCGGCTGTCAGTGATGTGTTTCTATCTGTTGATCGTTCTTAATTAAATATAAGTTTTATTGTTTCGTTTTTGTTGTTCCTTTGATAAAGACTTCGATCGAAATGTGTGTGTGTGTGTGTGTGTATGTGTGTGTTTGTGTGTGTGATTGTGTGTGTTCATCCGTCGAGCTTCCCATGATATCTCGTGTTTGTCTGTATCGCTCGCTCTCTCTCTTTCTCCCTCTCTCTCTCTCTCTCTCTCTCTCTCTCTCTCTCTGCGTGCGTGCGTGTGTGTGTGTGTTTGTGTGTGTGTGTGTGTGTGTGTGTGCATCCGTCGGCTGCTCAGTCATATCTCGTGTTTGTATTCTGACAATAGACCAGCTGACCAGATCTAGACAAGGGGCATGAAAGACTCCTGGGCATGAAAATCCATATAGCAGAGGAACTGGCCAAAGATGGAGAGTCCTTCCAGCAATCAGATATCAGAGCCACGTTCTGTTAATGAACTGAGCCACCATGATGTATTGTAAATGAACTGAGCCACCATGATGTACATATTGTAAATGAACTGAGCCACCATGATGTATTGTAAATGAACTGAGCCACCATGATGTATTGTAAATGAACTGAGCCACCATGATGTACATATTGTAAATGAACTGAGCCACCATGATGTATTGTAAATGAACTGAGCCACCATGATGTATTGTAAATGAACTGAGCCACCATGATGTATTGTAAATGAACTGAGCCACCATGATGTATTGTAAATGAAGCTCGGAGAAGCAAGTACGTTACATAACGTGGTCGAACAGACAGATCTAGACACTGGATCCTGACATTTTCCATGTAATTATGCGACACCTCTACTATGCTTTCTCTCACCAGTCACAAACAGTTAAACTGTTTCCTCTTATATTTTACAACGCCTTCCTAACTGCTTTACCGAGGTCACAAACTTGACATGTCTGGTGCATTCCTGCTCGCGCTTCGCGTCTGGTAGGGCGGTTTAACATTTCGAGTGTGTATTACAATCTTTACCATTTTCCGGAAGAGAAATGAACGTTGGGGGTTGTAATATATTGCGGCAGCAATTAGTAGTGTCTAGTACTTTCCGTTCTAGTTATCTTTATGGCTGTCTAGAATGTGGGATATTGGAAAATGTTTAGTTTGATCAGAATTGTTTATTTGTGTTGTGAAAATGGAAAATCACGTTGAATTGCATCGCGGGAACGATAAATGGCTTTGTTATAGCATGCGATATACAGGGTGTTTGTAAAGCCTCACTACACTTTGTATGTAGAACAATTTTGCCCCCCCCCCCCCCCCCCCAAAAAAAAAAAAAAAAAAAATAAATAAATAAGTACATGACGTCATTAAATATGTGGTAAAATTCATTAAATTAGTTACAATAGTCACTGCTATTGTTTAACGCTGTTGTAGGGAAGATGAAAATTACCAACGAAGTATTTATTACAAACTTATTCAACAAATTTCGAACCGCAATATGATGAGGTTGTTGTTTATCAGGAAATCTTGCTATAAATCTATGAACAGCCATCCTTGTGTATCGACCGCCATTTCGAAACACTTGTTGAACCAAAAATATTCTTTCTTCCGTTGATAGCACAATTATGTTTGGAGTGCAAAGAATTACTCCAGTAGACGACAGCCATTCGCTGCATATTACTTCACGATGGACTGTGGAGCCCATTTTTAAATGACGTCATGTACTTCGTTGTTTTCAAATTTGTTCTACATGCAACGTGTAGTGGACTTTACAAACACCCTGCAGATTCACATGTATTGATTTGGCATTCAAAGCAGAGAAGGAAACAAGTTGAGATCTTCTTCTTCTTCTTCTTCTGCGTTCATCCAGAGTTTTTTTTTCTTCCGGATGTGACTGCGTTGTGCCTGTTTACAGCAAAGCTGCGTTCTTGCGCCGTTAGTGTCACAAAATAAAACCTTGCGTTTAACCAGTTGATTATTATAGAGGCTTTCTGATTAAACGGACTATCTGCCAGCGACAACTATTTTAACTAACTGAAAAAACAAATCGGATGTCAAAATCCCAGGACAATATTTGTAGCTGCACGTGTGCATCTGGTCGACGGATTGGGAACACTCGGAAGTGGGTGAGCTGAATCATACATCGCTTTGACAGTTTATAAACAGGTTGGATTGAGAGCGGAAGTACTCAGCTCGGAAGAAAACAGTCCATCTGTCATATAGTTTCCGGACATCACGCAGATTGGCAGATTGCTATTGAAAACTGTTGTTGGGATCATACAGTAACTCGCTAGCTTGTTGGGGGATGTCAAAACAAGTGATGACAACTTTGACAGTGACTAAGCGAGGGAGGATAGATTCTTGACAATGGATGATTGCCCAAATAACACCTGTGTGGACAGGAAGAATACCGTCACGTGACCAATTTTAGGTTTTGCCATAAACCATGATTGGGAGAAACAGTGTTGACCAAAACCGTGGATTATGATGGACGTGTTTGTGGGAGAGCTCTACAGTGTTAGATTAATTGAATATTAACTAGCATGTGTCGTTATGGCAAAGTGTAGTAGCCATCCCGGAATGAGGCGGTTTTGCATAAGGTAGTCAATATAGTCTATTTAGGCCTAATTAATATAGGCAGTAGTCTTGTTAAAACTAGAGTGATACTTAGCACTGTTAGTTGAGAATAGATTAGTGAAGTGTTGATAGGCTTTACTAATTGAGAATTGAGTAATGAGGGATAATTGGGAGATTCCAGTAGGTGTCCCTGGTGGGCGGGGTTCCGCATTCTGTTTGTTGATTTTTTTTTCTTGTCTTGGCCTGATGATAACCTATGTGTTCAGTCATCTGTCCCTGACAGAGTAGGTTCATTATATTTTCTGAGCGAGGCCGATGGCCCACGATCATCTAATAGAGATCAGTGACGGGGAGGCTATCACCAGTTGTATGATTTATGTTACAGGTTCCCTCTGGTTGGAATGAAGAACCCGGAACCAATGAAAAATCCGATCCCGGATAAATTATGATGTAGAGAGATGGGCCAGCAACTTTCGCAACGGATTAAGTTAATACACATTGCTCGGTGGAGCCTAATGGTATATGTATCCTACATGAGTGAATACCAATCGTTAACACACCTGAAGTGATGGATGTTCAGCCCATGAGGAACTAGATCAGTAGGAACTGATGTTCACATTAGATGAAACCAAACATTGAAGTGTAGTTGTTCCACGTATCAAGGAAATCAGAACTTTCAGACTATATCTAGTGAATAAAGCAAGCCATTTTTGTCTAAATACATTGACTGTTTAAGAATGAAAATACAGAACTAATAGGAACCGTTGTGTTAGGAACAATAATAGTATTTTCCACGGATTATATATTTACATGGGATTCAGATCTCAGGGTCATCAGAGTTCCTGGAGGAGGACATGTCTGGAGAGAAGGATACGACTTCGGTGAGGTCTATTGTACTGACTCGTGTGATGTCGTGTAATCCTTGCCATGATGTGTGCACTATGATCCTGAACTTTGAGGGCTGACATATACATTTATGTTATTATACACGACACACATTTTTCTTCGCATACACGTCTCATATACGTTACACTTTTCTTTTAATAAATTAATCTTTATTAATATTTAGAAGCAAGAGTTGTTGAGTATGTTGCGTTGGGGAAGTATGAGAGGGGGCATAGTACGACAGTGAAAGAGTGATAGGAAAAGGTGTCCACGGGCTGATGGAGTGTGTTGGACGGAAGCTGGTGGATTCTCCAGGATATTGATAGGAAAGAAAAATATTATAATGTGGGTGTTGACTCTCCGCACTCCAGAGACGACACTTTAAAGGAGGACACGACAGTTAGGCAGACACATCCGACTTCTGCGGGCATTTGTTGACCGGGTTAACCATCCCGGGCAAAGTTGAGATCTGAGAACACTAGATAATATCACAATTGAACGCTGTAGGCTCACCGAGGTGTGAACGTGCCTCCTCAAAATAACAAAGGAATAACTTTAATACGAGGTATGACTAACACCCTAGAGACATGTATATTTACTAGTCTGTCCTCTAAGCTTAACTTCTGTCCATGAGTGTCGATTAAATCCTATTCTTCTTCTTCCTCTGTCTCTTATTTTGTTCCGTCTCTTCCCACACTTCTTCCTCTTTGACTTATGCCTCCTCTCTTCTCCTCCCTCCTTAGGATATTTTGATGTCTCCGTGTGGCGAGTTCTCTCGATGAGTTCTTTAGTTACAGACAACTTAGAGTTTACGGTGTGGATTCAGAGGGCTTGTGTATGTTTCTCAACTCGCTGCACACAGGAAAATCCTATAGAACATGTACAACAGTAAGTCTGTGTAGTCTTCACGTGCTTGGAGGTGAACAAGAGAGATAGTTTAGTTTAGTTTAGTTTAGTCGATGGATCAACATCACGGCACACGGGTGTAACCCATAAGTGCTTCGTTCTCCTCCTAACTCAAACCTGAGTCTGGAGAAACTCAGCTCAGTGCACGAACTCCGTAGCACCGGCGAGGATCCTGTAATACTTTGGGTAGATTTTTAACTTTAAATTTTTCCCGGGCAGCGCCGTTAGGCTACTCTTTTTTTTAGATTTCCAACTGCCAAGGGATTTTTTACGTGCGCTGCAATACACACGGGCGTCCGATCTCACTACCCAGAGACCAGGGGAAATTTTGTTACTAGAAGTCCACGTGAAAAAATCCCGGTCCTCACCGGGGCTTGAACCCGGGACCTCCAGCACTCGAGGCGGACACCATACCTCGAGACCACGCAGCCCCCTTAAACCCCCCCCCCCCCGTATGCATATTTGTTAGTTAATTTAGTCTGTCGACTGCATATTATTCTTGGACCGTATCACTGGCATCAATGGTTCCCAGGCAGACGGCAACAGTATGGGGAGCTTGTGACGCGTGTCGTGTGAAAGAATCGGTAAGTTGAACTTCAACAATGGCGGACAATGAACTTCAACAATGGCGGACAATGAACTTCTACAATGGCGGACAATGAACTTCAACAATGGCGGACAATGAACTTCAACAATGGCGGACAATGAACTTCAACAATGGCGGACAATGCGGTGTGCAAGTAAGATACATTGTAATCACTGTTTCCTCAAGCCTGTGACTCTGTACTTCCGACTTCGACAAGCGTTGTTTTCGGGTTGACTTTCCTTAGTCTTTGACTATTGCCAGTCTACCCCCTACAGGGCAGCAGGTTTGTGTATCGCTTCGTCTAGTCTCTGTCCCTTGACCTGTCCGACACGGAAGATCCGATCAGCAGCTGCACTCCCGTGGGTATAGCTCATGTCGTCACTGGAACACACGCCCCTCTACCAGATCAGGGTTGATACGCAGCGAAGGGACTTTGCAAAACTACTATGTTCTCCGTCTTGCGTTGATTTTCCTACAAAGGTATGAGTGCCGGTTGTTCAGAAAAATTTCTGGACGTTAAATTGCCAAGAAATCACAAACAGCCAAACAAAAAGCTGGTGTTGACTGCGATGTCATGTAAAGGCTAAGCAAATAACTAACTATGTTCTCATATATGTGATTCTTTCTGTACGATTACTAATCACATCATCACGCATTATTTTTTTTTATTTGCTTTCCCCAGTTTGTCCTCATGTATGTAATTCTTGCCACACAATCATTTTCCATGCATATTTCCCCCAAGCAACATATCAGTATCAGTATTTATCCCACACGTGGATGTGAACTCCATATTCGTTTATCTCCGCTGTCTTGTTTAAGCCATCTTCTCCATACATAACTATTTTTTTAAACGGCGATTTGATGATCTGTCCGTGCAATAAGTTTAAAGAAACCGGGGAAAACCCAGGCTGGAGCGAAGACTAATTCCCAAAGAATACAGCAAGAATGATTGAGCTGTTGGAAAAGGATCTCCGAGGAAACGATACGACTCGGCAACAGCCAGCTTAACCGGCTTTAGGGCTCATCAACAGTGTTGTCTCATGTAACAGCTACGAGGGACATAACGGCAGGAGACGATTACTCTTGACGGCGAATCGCGGTACCTCGCCAGATCTGGCATTGGCTGTCATTACAGGCAGACGCGGAATGGAAATCCCCGCAGATGACATTCTAATAAACGGGTAAACCGCTGTCAGGAACAGGGAAGAAGGATACTATCCGTTCTGATCGTAAATGTCGCTCTCTCTCTCTCTCTCTCTCTCTCTCTCTCTCTCTCTCTCTCTCTCTCTCTCTCTCTCTCTCTCCCTCTCTCTCCCTCTCTCTCTCTCTCTCTCTCTCTCTCTCTCTCCATCTTTCTTTCCTTCACCCAGTCTCTCTCTCAGTATATCTCAATCCCCCACTCACCTTTTCTACCCCTTTCCTTCTCGCTGATTAGTTAGTCACGGTTCCTACTTCACGGCATCGGATCTTCCCCATTATGCTCCGTTCCTGTGCCAGTGAATATCACGTAAAATGCTCCTCACTATCCGATGTGAAAAGCGGAACAGACAGGAGTCTCGGCAAGCCAACAGCCCATACGGGTTCACTGTGCATAATGCCGCCGCCAGAATGCCAACACTAAAGTCCGCAACGAAAAATACAGTTCAGCGTAGATGAAATCAGCAGTCACCAGAAAGACGTCATTGGCCCGGGTTTTCTCACATGGCTCGGTCTCTTTCTGCAGGGCGACCCGCCGAAAGCGCCGGACAAAGCACGAACTCCGTATCTCCAGCGTCGACTCCCAGGAGTCTCTTGAAAACTGCACTCGTGAACCGACAAGGCAAACCAGTCAATTCAGCAACAGCCGGTAGCCATCCATTGTTCCGAACATGCAGTTCACTGTACAAACAAAAGCGGACTCTCTGATTAACTCTCCACTCCCCTCTCTCCACCCGCTCTCTCTATCTCTCTATCTCACTATCCACCTCTCTCAATATCTACCGTCTCTCAATATATCCCCTGTCACTAAACCGCTCCCAGTCTCTCTCCCCCACTCTCCCTCTCACTACTGCCTATCTCTATCCCCCCTCTCTCTTCTTTAACTCCATTTGTTCCACTTGTTACATTAACCTATCAAAATCAATGTTTTCCCATAGTGAATTTGAATAACGAAGACACAAACAATAGATTGCACGATTTATTGCCTGGCATATTTCGCTGCATCTCGTCATGTACATACTGCAGAAATCACACAACATAAAGTAAATTAACTAGATAAATCCCTGAGGCTGAAATATACACATGTTCGCACAGTAATGTCAATTGTCTACCACGGTAATTTAAAGTTGACTAACATGTCTTTCTGTTTGCACAAATCTGGCTTGCGTTGATTGATCATTATTGCTTCTGCAAACTTTAACAAGCGAGTATTCAGTGTGTCAAACAACACGCGAAAGGTAATGTCTCTGTCAACCAATTTCGATACTGTGCCTACCAATTGAAGACGCGGGGAGCTTCCGGTGTGTCGGCCCCACTAGGCTCGCATCGCCTGTGTGTCGTATCTTGTCGACCCATTGAGGTATGTGTTCTGACACTCGTTTGTTCAGCTGTCTCTCTGTTCTACCAATGTAGAAGGCCTGGCATCTACATGTGAATTGGTAAATACAATTGTGTTTTGGCGTACAGAGGAACAGGCTCTTTTACTGCTGGTGTGGAAATCGGTGTGGTTCTATACCTAATAACTGGAGTTGCAGCGCAGAATCTTCTCAGAACACTTCCAGACAACTCCCAAACAAATCCCAAACTACTCCAAGACAACTCCCTGACAACTCCTTGACAACTCCCTGGCAAATCCCTGACAACTCCCAGACAACTCCATGACAACTCCCAGATAACTCCCAGACAAGTCCCTGACAACTCCCTGACAAATCCCTGACAACTCCCAGATAACTCCCAGACAACTCCCAGATAACTCCAAGACACATCCCAGACAACTCCCAGACAAATCCCCGATAACTCCCAGACAACTCCCAGTCAACTCCCAGTCAACTCTGAAACCTGTCTACTACCCATCTGTGTGGGACTGGGTAATGGTAAAAACAAATTCTGCCTGGCAGTGACTAGGGCATTCGCCGGCCGTGTGGATCTTCATGGAATTAACTCCCGTCGTAGACGCGGCACATTTTCAAGATCACATGGATCCTCGTTCGACCCATCTACAAGAGATGAACTAGAAACGTTCTGATTGTTGAGATGGGAACCTGGAGTATGTTGTGACAACGGGAAAGTTGGAGGGAAAGAGGGGCAGAGAGAGACAGAAAGAAGACACTAGACCGCATGACGACTATGCATTGAGGAACTGGGTGAAACGATATAAACACGATTAACAGTACACGAGGCAGGAGGCTGTGGATAAACATGATAACCAACACTACACAACATTGACGATAAGGCGAAGAAATGTTGACGGCTGGCATGATGGCGATTATATCAGTCATCAATGATGTTTAGTTAAGAACATCTGGGCCTCGGTCATTATCCCCAAATACGACATGGAAAACGGAGCAATTGACGTGATATCCTAAAGCGGGCACTTGTTGCTCTAATGAGACAAGCACGCGACAGGATAATGAGATATGCGTGCGCACAGTTGATCTGTCGGAATATGGCGGACATAATGAGCGTTTCAGACACGGGTTTCTTATAAATATACATGAAATATCCGGACATCACATGAGGTTAAGTGGCGGCAGGGATGTGAAAAGGCAGTGAATGAAAGGGCACAGAAGAAATGGACAATGGTGGAGAGTGGGGAGCTTTTCAATTAGTTTGTCTTTTAATCTGTTAGTCTTTCAGTCACCTAGTCTCACTCAGTATTTCAATCACCTAGTCTTTCAGTCAGTTATTCTTTCAATTTGTCTCTCAATAAATTTTTTGATACGTTATTCTCACATTATACAGGGCATTCATTATTTGATCTCTTCTTTAACAGCAAACAGTCAAGTCTTTCAATCATCTTTCAATCAGATAGTCTTTCCAATCAGTTAAGTAAGCTAGTCTATGAATAAGTTTTTCAATTAATCTTTTCACCAATCTGTTTTTCAATCAGATAGCCTTTCAATCAATCTTCCAGTCAGTCTTTAAATCATCGATTCTTTCAATCAGTAAAAAACATATTCTTTCGTAATAAAGGCATTCATGATTTAAATGCTTCTTTAAGAAGTGCGACTGACGTCACGGGCAGAAGGTCCTCAGTCTAGATCTGTAACGGAAAGACGTGTCCAGGAATTGACAAGTCACCTAGCATGCTGTCACATCGATAAGGGAACTCTCTCTCTCTCTCTCTCTCTCTCTCTCTCTCTCTCTCTCTCTCTCTCTCTCTCTCTCTCTCTCTCTCTCTCTCTCTCTCTCTTCAAACCTAGTTTGATGACACTGTTTGTGCTCATCCATTTGTAACCAAGTTTAAACATGAAGACTCTTTATCCCGGTCCGCCTTAAACCACACGGTGTTATCTCAGTCAGAACGAGAGAACACTTTTAAAACACGACAACTATTTCAAGGTCATCGCCCAACCACGTGACAGGATATTACAAAACGGGATCTGTTTTGAGATGAAAAATTACGTCTTCATATCCCAGGGTAACTCTCACACTCGTGATTGGCAGCCCAATCGCGAATCTGTCCGAGCAGGGTAATGGCGATATAAACAAGGAGTGGAGGGAGGCAGGGAGTGTAATCAAAACAGAGAAGATCTAAAGATATCAGATCTGCTGACTGGGGTTTTTATTCCTGATGTCAAATTATCTTTATTGTCTCCTTCCGATCTCGACAACATCCTCTGGGGGACATAGGTCTCGTAGAGATGATAAAAAACCGATTGTCTGATGATGACGGTTCCCTTAGTTCTACATCTTCATTGTCTTCCATCTCATTCTACACTTTGTCTGTTACATTCGACAACCTCTCCCTCCTTCTCTTCCAACTCCTCATTCTCCTTCTTTGTTTTCTACCCTTTGCTTCGTTTTTTCTTCCTTCTGCCTCCTCCTCCTATTCCTCGTCCTCAACATAATCCTGCTCCTTCTCTTAGCCTTTCTGCTCCTAGTTCTCCTGCTCCTCTACCTTCTGGCCCCCATCCCTTCCTTCATCTCCACGTCTCCTCACACTTCTTCTTCTTAACATCCCATATGAGGCATAACAAAGTCGGTGTCCTCCACAAAGCACACAAAGAGAATCTCAGAAAAACGCACGAACTCCATAACATTGGCAAGAATCAGTCCTGTGTGAAAACCACACATGCCAAACATATTCCCTTATGGTTAGATTTTCAGTACAAACTAGTTTATGTACACCCCCTTCCCCCTTCCCCCCCTGCCTGCGTAGACCAGAAGTCACCAGAAACGGGGAGAAAGTATATCTTTCATCCTGTCGGGACATACCAGAAGTCACTAGAAACAGAGAGAAAGTATATCTTTCATCCTGACCGGACAT
The DNA here is from genome assembly GCA_963921405.1 of Cepaea hortensis. Classification (NCBI taxonomy): domain Eukaryota; kingdom Metazoa; phylum Mollusca; class Gastropoda; order Stylommatophora; family Helicidae; genus Cepaea; species Cepaea hortensis. The sequence goes on along the minus strand of OY992880.1, from coordinate 17,021,801 downwards.
AATATAAGTCACAAGAATCAGGGAGAAAATATATCATCCACCTTGTCAGGACAGATCAGAAGTCACCAGAAACAGGGAGAAAGTATATCATTCACCTTGTCCGGAAAGACCAGAAGTCACAAGAAACAGGGAGAAAGTATATCATTCACCGTGTCCGGACAGACCAGATGTCACCAGAAACAGGGAGACAGTATATCTTTCACCCTGCCCAGACATCCCAGAAGTCACCAGAAACAGGGAGAAAGTATATCATTCACCTTGTCCGGAAAGACCAGAAGTCGCCAGAAACAGGGAGAAAGTATATCATTCACCTTGTCCGGACAGACCAGAAGTCACCAGAAACAGGGAGAAAGTATATCATTCACCCTGCCCGGACAGACCAGTAGTCACCAGAAACACTCATTCACCCTGCCCGGACAGACCAGAAGTCACCAGAAACAGGAGAAAGTATATCATTCACCCTGCCCTGACAAATCAGAAGTCACCAGAAACCGGGAGAAAGCATATCATTCACCCTGCCCGGACAGACCAGAAGTCACAAGAAACAGGGAGAAAGAATATCATTCACCCTGCCCGGACAGACCAGAAGTCACAAGAAACAGGGAGAAAGTATATCATTCACCCTGCCCAGACAGACCAGAGGTAACAAGGAGAAAGTATATCATTCACCTTGCCCGGACAGACCAGAGGTCACTAGAAACAGGGAGAAAGTATATCATTCACCTTGCCTGGACAAACCAGAAGTCACCAGAAACAGGGAGAAAGTATATCATTCACCTTGCCCAGACAGATCAGAAGTCACCAGAAACAGGGAGAAAGTATATCATTCACCCTGCCCAGACAGATCAGAAGTCACCAGAAACAGGGAGAACGTATATCATTCACCCTGCCCGGACAGACCAGAAGTCACCAGAAACAGGGAGAAAGTATATCATTCACCCTGCCCGGACAGACCAGAAGTCACCAGAAACAGGGAGATAGTATACCATTCACCTCGTCCGGACATACCAGAAGTCAGGGAACAAGAAGGAGAACATGATGACATCAAATGACTGATTCGTTGACAAATCTCAGATGACATCAAATGATTGATTAGTTGAACAATCTCATTACTTTTGTCAAATGAAATCTTCATGACAATAATGGTATTATTATTCATAAAAAGTGAGCAAACTTCCTTGAACAATCAATAAATGCACAGCCACAGCCACACACACACACACGCACGCACACACACACACACGCTCGCACGCACGCACACGCTCACACACACGCACGCACACGCTCACACACACGCACACACACACGCACACGCACATAGAAACACCCCCCCCCCCCCACACACACACACACACAAACTATTCCTTATTTCTAGGTATTTGTTTTTGTGCCTTGACATAAAGATTCTGTTTATAGGCTTTCTTCTTTAATGGAAAGTCAACAGACAAAGAGCATAAACCGATTTGCTGTTGAATCTATTAAAGGAGTAGTTCAATTTTCATACAAACTGTAACAATGTCTCGAATTTTAATAGCATTGAATGGGAAGCACAGGCTTATCGGAAACATAATGTCGAAAGACAAACACAACATGAAGTGTCAAATAATTAACATGTTAAAATTGTATCACTTGAAGACAGCAACGAGAAAGGTGTCTCTGTAAGGCAAATATGTCTGTGAAGACACTTGAAGACAACAACGAGAAAGGTGTCTCTGTAAGGCAAATATGTCTGTGAAGACACTTGAAGACAACAACGAGAAAGGTGTCTCTGTAAGGCAAATATATCCGTGAAGACACTTGAAGACAACAACGAGAAATGTGTCGTGGTAAGGCAAATATGTCTGTGAAGACACTTGAAGACAACAACGAGAAAGGTGTCTCTGTAAGGCAAATATGTCTGTGAAGACACTTGAAGACAACAACGAGAAAGGTGTCTCTCTAAGGCAAATATGCCTGTGAAGACACTTGAAGACAACAACGAGAAAGGTGTCTCTGTAAGGCAAATATATCCGTGAAGACACTTGAAGACAACAACGAGAAATGTGTCGTGGTAAGGCACATATGTCTGTGAAGACACTTGAAGACAACAACGAGAAAAGTGTCGTTGTAAGGCAAATATGTCTGTGAAGACACTTGAAGACAACAACGAGAAAGGTGTCTCTGTAAGGCAAATATGTCTGTGAAGACACTTGAAGACAACAACGAGAAAGGTGTCTCTGTAAGGCAAATATATCCGTGAAGACACTTGAAGACAACAACGAGAAATGTGTCGTGGTAAGGCAAATATGTCTGTGAAGACACTTGAAGACAACAACGAGAAAGGTGTCTCTGTAAGGCAAATATGTCTGTGAAGACACTTGAAGACAACAACGAGAAAGGTGTCTCTCTAAGGCAAATATGCCTGTGAAGACACTTGAAGACAACAACGAGAAAGGTGTCTCTGTAAGGCAAATATGCCTGTGAAGACACTTGAAGACAACAACGAGAAAGGTGTCTCTGTAAGGCAAATATATCTGTGAAGACACTTGAAGACAACAACGAGAAATGTGTCGTGGTAAGGCACATATGTCTGTAAAGACACTTGAAGACAACAACGAGAAAAGTGTCGTTGTAAGGCAAATATGTCTGTGAAGACACTTGAAGACAACAACGAGAAAGGTGTCTCTGTAAGGCAAATATGTCTGTGAAGACACTTGAAGACAACAACGAGAAAGGTGTCTCTGTAAGGCAAATATATCCGTGAAGACACTTGAAGACAACAACGAGAAATGTGTCGTGGTAAGGCAAATATGTCTGTGAAGACACTTGAAGACAACAACGAGAAAAGTGTCGTTGTAAGGCAAATATGTCTGTGAAGACACTTGAAGACAACAACGAGAAAGGTGTCTTTGTAAGGCAAATATGTCTGTGAACTTTGACTTGATCTTTAGGAGGAGCGGCTTGCCGAATGGCTAAAATGCCAGAGTCACATTCAGGAAGCCCCACTTCGAATCCTCGGTCCCGGGAAGGTTAACCTGGTCAACAAATGCCTACAGAAGTCGGATGTGTCGGCCCAACGGCGCAAGAACGCAGCTCTGCTGTAAACAGGCACAACGCAATCACGTCCGAAAAAAAATCTATCCGGATGAACGCAGAAGAAGAATAATAATCCTCGGTAAGGTGTGGATTGGTGTTGTTGTCCGGGACAAAAAAGAAAACCCTAACCTGTATTGTTCGCGGAGACTGCACTAATCAATCCACAATCTCAAGACCACCATGTTCTACACTGCATGGCACGACAGACAGTAGATGGCAGTAGAATAATTGTAGTAAATTAGTGACATTCGCGTGTTTATTACCGCAAACGAGACACAGTAGAATTCTGGAGAACACACGTCTTGTCTGTAATATACATATGCACGTCAGTTACGAACTATTTCATCTCATCTCATTATGTTCCTCTTGTAACTTGCGGTGTCGAGGTGAAGTATAAAGAGCGGGAGAGTGCCCACTTATGGGCTTCATGTATCGATATTCCCATGGACTCTGTTATTCCCTGTGTCCATCGTTTACGTGGTCGGCCTCTTCGAACCATTTCGCAATCTTTAAAACAGAAAAGAAAAGTCAAGAGAAGAAACGAAAAGAAAAGTAAATTCAGGCTTTTGATCTTAAATGTTAGAGAGAGGTTCTTAAAAATTCAAGGAAAACGAAGATAGAAAAAAACCAAAAAACAATTCGAATCCCATAAGAGCTGGACATGGAAGAAAACAGACCCATACACAATACCGTGTGCAAGTCAGTGAGGCCGAACGAATACGAGCGCTTGCTCTTTAACTTCCGGTGCTGATGCCAAGGTAGCGGGTTCAACCCCTACGCCTGTCAATTGGACTAAAATGTTGACTTCACGCCCTGAACTTCATCATCATCAAGTGCCATGCCTACTGGCATAGGCGTTTTTGACTCTCCACAGATCTCGGTCTTTGGTTTTCTGGATCAACTCCGCTGTTTATATTCCTCCATGCCTCCTTCTCAATCCATCCAGCTTAATTTCTCGTGGTCGGCCTCTGCCTCTCTTCCCCTCGATATTTCCAGTTTTCACGATATTCTCTCTCTCTTCTCATCACATGACCAAAAAATAAAGCTGTCTGCCTCTTTCTTACTGTTGTATATCATGTTCTAGTTTCATTAGCCCGTGTCAGGCAATCGTTGTTAGATACTCTGGCAATCTAAGGAACTCGCAACATTCATCTCAGGAACCACATCTCAGTTGCTTCCAGTCTCTTCCTAATTTATTCATTTACATTCCAAAATTCACAGCCATACAGTAAAACATGTTCTAAATAGCACTTCAGCACTCTCTTTCTTACATTCAATGGTATTATTATTGCATAATATAGTCTCGATTTTCTTAAATGCAACCTTTGCTTGCCCTATTCTGCCCTTAATCTCTGTTGTGCATTTCCATCTGATGTCATACACGCCCCTAGGTATTTAAAACTATCCACTTGGTGAAAAATTTTCCCTTCTATCTCCATTTCACACTTGGGTGCCATCTTTTTCTTTTATATCACAATTGTTACTGTTTTCTTGATATTAAAGAAGAGTCCGTTCTTTGCACTCTCTGTTACTACAATGTCCAACAATTGTTGTAGATATTTTGCACTATCCATCCTGGACATGGAGAGGTAAATTACAATTACTCCAGAAGTCGGAGGGGATTTACCTGTTTGCACGTTGACACTGGTAATAGGGAAAGCTAATCCACAAGCAAAAACTTTGTCAAGTGTACTAGAAATAGTAGCATGCAGTATGGACAACACTTGAGTTCAAAGCGAACGAAGGCAAAATGTCCTGGCGAAGTACGAAATTCATGAACTTCACACAATAACGTAGCCAAGACATAAATAAGCAAAACAGCAATACCTAGACCATAGCACAATCAGCTAGACAATTAAATTGTGAGGGACGAATTCTGGTTGTACTGAATTACCCAAGAAATAAATTCTGGACAAATACAAGTTAATGACCTTATTGTCAGCTACAAAGTAAGTTCATGAATAATAAATACAAATACTTGAAAGAACGGTGTAATGTGATTTGTCTGCTTCCGGTGACCATACATAACGTCACATCTATAAATAGACTACGTCCAGGAGAAGAGAAAATAAAGATGTGCGCTTTCATTGCAGCTGTCTTTCCTTCTTTTCCTTTTCTCTCTCTTTATTTATTATTTGTTTTATTTCCTTTTAAGGTCTTATATTTTCTAATTTCATTGTTATTTACTGTTAAACCCTTTCTTTCGTCCTGTCTGTTTCTGTTACTGGTTTTGCAGGTTTCATTCTTTTCTTTTTCTTCTTCTTCTTCTTATTATTATTTTACATTTTCATCTTTCCTACTCGAACAGTTTATATTTCTTTCTTTATTTCTCGTTGTCATTTTATCGTCGCTTTGTAAAATATATCACATTTTTATTCTTGCTGTTTGCATTTTCTACCTTCACGCCTTCCATTCTGCTGTCTTCTGTTTTCCATCTCCTCCCTTCTTTCTTTAATTTCTCCCTCCCTCCCTTTGCAATTAACCCACCTTGTTTGTTAGAAGCAACAAAACCTACCTACGGGTAGATGGGGCCGGCAACCTTGGATGGAATCTTCTAGATTCTAGATTCTAGATGAAGCACGTCTGACCCAGATGCTAGATGAAGGCGAACCTACTGATCTCTTAGGCACACCACCAGGTGTGATGCACGAAGAAGAAGAAGAAGAAGAAGAAGAAGAAGAAGAAGAAGACAGCAAATTTCTGCCATGAGACTTGAGTGCTTGTTTCTTTGTTGTTGTTTTTTTTCACTTGACGAAAAGTATGGTAGTTGTGAAAGCGTCTCCGTGAGCGAAGAAGCAGATTTCATGAAATCGTACCCGAGGGTGGGAAAACAGAAGAATTACAAAATGACCAGCATCAATCATTCCTAAATTGTCAGCTAAATCTTGGTGGATTAACTGTAGCACCGAGAGAGGACATTAAGACCGAGACAAACTGAGTGCACAAGCACTCTAGGAATGGATGAGACTGGTGTATGTGCACGACTTGTGTGAGGAAGGAATTCATAGGTATTGAGTGGCACTCAGAGATTCCCCAACAATGGATATTTCTGTAACTAATGTGTGTGTGTGTGTGTGTGTGTGTGTGTGTGTGTGTGTGTGTGTGTGTGTTAAGTTCCAGCATACGTCACCAACACACTATAGGTCAAAGGTTACAGTTATCATTGTCATGCATCTGTCACTGTCGAATTATTTATGTCCTGGAAATTCCTTCATTCACCAATTCATTCCTTCATTGATTCATTCACTCACTTATAACGTCTATTACTATTGCTACTATTGCTGATACCACTACCACTACTACTACTACTACTACTACTACTACTACTAATACTACTACTACTACTACTACTACTACTACTACTACTACTACTACTACTACCACCACCACCATCACCACCACCATCACCACCACCACCACCACCACCACCACCACCACCACCACCACCACCACCACCACCACCACCACTACTACTACTACTACTACTACTACTACTACTACTACTACTACTACTACTACTACCACCACCACCATCACCACCACCATCACCACCACCACCACCACCACCACCACCACCACCACCACCACCACCACCACCACCACCACCACTACTACTACTACTACTACTACTACTACTACTACTACTACTACTACTACTACTACTACTACTACTACTACATTGGCTCCCTTAGCATATTTCTGCAGATGTGAAGGCCCAGTTGGAGTCTAGCGCCCCCGCTGGTTTCTACGCCTAGAGATGAGAAGTTGAACTCTGTAACACAGCTCCCTCCCTCCCCACGGAGGTGGTACTTCGGTAGCGGGTCGACAGAACAGTCTCTACACCAGCCTCACTTCGCTAGATGTACGCTCTTTACAGGACCAAGACCACCTGCACGCCAATACCTCGGAACTAAGAAACTGAATCAACAAGCTAACCAACAAATTAGTGAAATAACAAAAAAACAAACAAAAAAAAAAAAAACAAAAAAAAAAAACAACAACAACAACGAAAAAAACCAACATACTAACCAATCAACCAACAAATGAACCAACTAACCATTAAATCAACAAACCACCCAAGTAAACATATAACCGATCAACCAACCAGCCAACCAAGAAATGAACCAACTAACCAACAAATCAACCACATGATTAGTAAACCAACCAAACGAACCAACCAACAAACAAATAAATCATTCAGTCAATCAATAAATCAATAATTCAATTAACACATGAACTTACCAGCAAACCAAACAACCTATCAACCAGCCAATCAACTAATAATCAACCAGTCAAGCAATCAATTATTAAATCAATCAATCAATCAATCAACCAACCAACCAACCAACACATCAATCAATCAATCAATCAATCACTCAAAAACCAACCAACCAATCACCCATCTAATCACCCCACCAATCAATTAACCAACCAATCAAATCAAATGACTGGCACCTGGCCGTCTTGACAGACGATAGTTTGTAAAATAGAGTTATACCTCTCCATAACACAACGCCTTGGCAGAATTTAGAGACCATATGTTGCCCATGCAGCATGATCCCGGTCTCCTCTCTCTGCCTGTCTAGTGTACTCCAGAGGAAAGGTAACGCCAATACATCTGGTACAGGACAAGCTGCAGAAGCTGCCGGATCAGCAAAGCAATGCTCCAGCTGTCCGCCTGTCGGAGCTTCGATCCTAGACTAATTGCCAACCAAGGCTTAAGGCCTGGTCTGCCCTGCCATGCCACTTAGTCTTTATGTTGCATTTCCTCGCACCAGGATAAGGCTTGTACCCTCCCAACTGCGCTCCTCCGCCCGAAGCTGTTGGCGCAATGTGGGGTGTCGGGTTTAGTAAGCGTCGCCCAACATTCGGCGCTAACAGAAACAGTTAGTACCGTCTACTGCCATACGGTAGCTCAATCATATCTAAGACCTGACATCAGATCAATCAAATCAATCTTATATATAAAAAAGACTTGTGCGTATGTATCTCTGTATGTATTTATGTATCTCTGTCCGTATGGCCTTTATTTGTTCGCGAACGGCCCATCCGATTGAGATGAAATTTTCTACACGCCTTCCTTTCATTCCAGAGCTGACAACTGTGATATTTTGTTAGTGTGAAATCGCCTGCTTACTCAGTATTATTTCATTTTTCATTTTTCATCATAATTTCATATATTTCAGGGGACCTAACTCTGTAAAAGTTATTTCAAGGGGCATAACTTTTCTGTATAACTTATAGTCATATTGTGGCATCGTTTTCAAAGATTTATAAACTCTTTGTCCATAGTTATGTACCGGCATATGAGTTATAATAAATAATGATACAATCTGTAAGGCATTTTCAAAGTTTTCATAAAAATGATGCACAATGCATAACATTGTAACTCATCTTTTTTTGCTTAAGAAGTTACTGTAGTCATGCAGGTGATTAGAAAGAGTTTTCATTAAAAATAATGGATGGTGTGTAGAAGAACGTTCTTTTAAGTTACTTTTTTTGTTGTATGAATTTAATGAAGCCGGACAGGGTCAGGCAGACAGATAGACAGACAGATAGACAGTCGGGAACGGGAACTTATATGACTACTTATATGAATTAAATGAGATGCTCCACATCAGGAGCTGGGAAATGCCGGGCCGGGTCAGACAGACAGACAGACAGACAGACAGACAGACAGACAGACAGACAGTCGGTAACGGGAACGAGAACTTATATGACTACTTATATGAATTAAATGAGATGCTCCCCACCAGGGTCTGGGCGAAGCCGGGCAGGGTCAGCTAGTAAATTAATAAAAATTTCAACCAATCACCCAGCCAACATACAACCAATCAATGTGCGCTGATTCGCCGTCATTTCGTACATACGAGTAAGTGCACCGGGTATTTCACATCGAATACACTAAGAAAGTTTGAATAAATACGAAAGAATAACATTGGAGGTACCCTAGTGTATTGTGAGCCAGCTTGTTAACGTAAGCATTTGGGTTTAATCCCCAATCGAGGAAGGATTACTTGTGCAATTACAGACAGCTGTCAGCGGGATCTCTCATGTCATGTGCGGTAGCCGCGTCCGTAGATTGCTGAGGCGTCTGTTCAACGTGTCACTCCATCAAACATCTATCCTCTTAAATGAACACTACCAAGGAAGAAAACAAGTTACCCTACCCCATAATAATATGACAAATTATCAGATATCCTGTCAGTACACGTGATTACGTCAATATGACACGTGCTTCCCGCTATCATTAGGCGTAGTGCTGTGGCTAACGGGCGGGTCTTGTGATCCAATGTTCAGATGTTCGAAACCCCAACGAGGAGGCATTTTAATTTCCATCCATCCATCATGTGCCATGCCGATAAGCGTGGGCGGTCATGTTTTACCATCTCACTCGATCACCAGAGTCGTAGATCAGCAACGCGTTTCTGTCTCGACCATGCCATGTGGCTAAGCCATCCAGGTATTTAATTCTTGGTCTTCCCCTGGGTCTCTTCCCTTCGATCTTGCCAGTTGTCACCAAGTTCTCCAATTCATTTCTTCTCAAAACATGCCCAAAATTTTTTTACTCTCTACGTCTAATGTCTCTAATCAGTTTACGATCTTCGTTTGTTTCTTGAAGGACTTGCTCATTGGTTTTTCTGTCTGTCCGTGGTATTCTTTGCATTTTCCTCAGAAACCACATTTCTACAGCCATCATATGTTATTTCAGCTTGTCTACTCATTGTCCACGCTTCACATCCATATAAAAATACAGGTTCTATGTAGCACTTCAACACTCTTTTTCTCGTTTCAATTGATATCTTTTTATCGTTCAGTATGTTTGTCATCTTGCAAAAGGCCACTTTCGCTATGTAAATGTTCGATTTCTATGCAGTTTTTCTCGAGCCATGCTTCTTTTGCCTCCTTACATAATATTCTGACTTTTCTGTGAGTTTCGTTATATTGGGCAGAATTATTCTTGTCCTGTCTTCTTGTTTCCATTAGCTGTAAAATTTCTTCAGTCATCTATGCAGTTTTTCTCGAGCCATGCTTCTTTTGCCTCCTTACATAATATTCTGACTTTTCTGTGAGTTTCATTATATTTGGCAGAATTATTCTTGTCCTGTCTTCTTGTTTCCATTAGCTGTAAAATTTCCTCAGTCATCCATGTCTTACAACTCACTTTCTTTAATTTTGGAATAGTTTTTTTCTGGCGCAAAACTGATTGAAATCTTCAACATTTCGAATTGATCATCCACATCTTGAAATAGGATCTCTAGATCAGACAATATATTAAATTTGTTCTTTATTTCTATGTTAAAATTATCTCGTATTTCTTTGTCAGTTTTCAATTTGCACAAATCATATTTAATGTTTCCTGTTGTATACGTAACTTTCTTTAACTTAACCCTCAGTGTGCCTGTAATTAAACTGTGACCACTGTAACACTCTGCATTGGGGACTGTTTTCACGACTGTTAACGCATTTCGAAACCTTCTGTTAATCAGGATGTAATCTATCTGGTTTTTAATCCTGCTGTCTGGACTCTTCCATGTCCATAATCTTCTAGGATGCTGTTTCAACCAGGAGTTTCCTACCATTATGTCTTTTTCCTTTGCCCATTCTACAAGTCTGTATCCTCTTTTGTGTCGCTCTCAAAAACCATGGTTACCTACACTGCATCCATCGACTTGATTTCCTACTTTTGTGTTGAAATCACCCATTATAATATTTATTTCTGATATTTTTACAGTTCTTCAAAGCAGACTCCATGTCATTATGAAATTCTTCTATACTTTCTTCACTGCATTCACTTGGTGGAGCATATACATGAATGACATTTATTTTAAAAGATCTTCCATTTAATTTTACTAATAGAACTCTGTCTGACACTGCCCAATATCCTTTAACAGAACTTGATGTTTGCCGATCCAATATAACGGCTACACCTCTTTGCCGTTCTTCTCCCCCAGAATAAATAATCTTACAATCCTCTTGTCTTGATTCCTGCCCCTTTCCACCTAGTTTCGCACATTCCTAAAATATTAACCTTCTCTCTTTCCATTTCTTGTTTGATATTTTCTAATTTTCCATCTGCACTCATTGTTCTAACATTCCAAGTTCCTACTTTCAATTATAGTAATCGTTTGCACCTAGTAGACGGTCTGTAGTCACCTGATGCACATGACTATCCCTACCGGACGAGGCTGATCCTATGGAGCACCCATTTACGCCGCTTCTCTGATTTTCGATGAGACCGCACAACATAATTTTCTTGGCATCTGTAAAGAAGGTAGTTGGCCATTGTTTTTCTTCTTAGCAGTGACCATTCTAGTCAATGACCGTAGCCATTGTCTCCTCGAAAAAGAGATCCCCTGCCTACCGTCGTGAAGCCGGAGACCATAACCTACAACTATCTGTCGGTTGCTCTTCAGCTTCATCCATCACCTGCACCCATGGCTTCACGTAACCCTGATCTTGGGGTAAATATGTACTCCACCTTGCCCAAGGGTGTCCCGTAGTCTAGCAGAGGGAAGGATTCACCTTACTTTTCCTTGGATAGGGGATACCCCTACCCCGCCACATTTATATGGGCCCAAAGTCGATCTAACCTTCATATGCACTAGGAAATGTCGTGGGAAGTAAAGGCTATCGGTGTGATATTGATCATGTCGAATGTCCATTGCTTCATAACATTATGGGCCAGCAAAATAAAATATTCAAAATACGCCTTATTGCAGGTAAAAGTGTGTGTGTGTGTGTGTGTGTGTGTGAGTGTGTGTGTGTGTGTGTGTGTGTGTGTGTGTGTGTGTGTGTGTGTGTGTGTATATATATACATATGAAGTATGCTAAATTTATAAATATAAACTTAAAATGTGGCCCATTATGGCAGAGAAACACGGACATTTTCAGGAAACATTGATTGTATAAAACCGAGACAAAGGAGATCTGAAAGTTCTTTCGTGGAGTGTCTTCGATCCACCTGCATGACTAAGACAGCTGCAGGGGTAGATTTGCCATGAGTAAATAAATGATTTGTGAACAGATCTTGATGCAGTGAAGCGTAAGTTGGTGGCGATTAAGTTAATGGTTAGGTTTTGTAAGGAATTACAGGGCCGCGCCAAGATACCGGTTCAAAACTATGTTTGTGTAGTGGACACAGCGTGGGCGAACACGAGTTATTTCAGATTGTAGGAATCAATAATATTTTTAAAAAATATTAATAAAATTAGATTTTATACATCTTTTTTTTTTTAGTGTTCGTGGGGTATTGTGTAAACAAGTGAACAGAAAACAAATACATAAAGACATGAGTAATCGAACGTGATGGCATGATGTGTTGCGATAACAAAGTATGTAATATGTTTTATATATTATGTTTTTTTTTTATATTTATGTAACATATTACATATTACTGTGGTAATAATGTGCTGACGACCAAGTAGTTACGTGGTTAGACCATGTTGGTAGTAGCGGAAGAAAAAGGACTGACAGTTTAGACGCTTCTTAGAAGTGGGTGCCCAGAAATCTAGGACAGCCTAGATTATTCACTACGATGCACTAAAATACTAAAAACGTGCTGGGTCATATGTCAAGTGTCAGGCCTTAGTCAAATATGACTGAGCTACCGTATGACAGTAGACGGTACTACCTGCTTTTTCTTAGCGCCAAATGTTTGGCGGCGCTTACAAAACCCGACATCCCACATTGTGCCCACGACTTCAGGCGGAGGACCGCAACTGGGAGGGTCAAGCCTTATCCTGGTGCGAGGAAATGCAACCTAAAGACAAAATGTCACGGCATATCAGACCGGACCCTAAGCCTTGGTTGGCAGTTGGTCTAGGATTGAAGCTCCGATAGGTGGACAGTTAGAGCATTGCTTTGCCGATCCGGCAGCTTCTGTGGCTTGTTTTGTTCCATATGTATTGGTGTTATCTTTCCTCTGGAGTGAACTAGGCAGGCCGAGAGAGGGATAATGCTGCATGGGCAACACATGGTCTCTATATTTCAGTCAAGGCTTTGTGCTTTGGAGAGGCAATAACTCCATCCCTGGTCTTAAACGGTCTCGGAATCAAAGCGAGGTGTAGCAGTTACGGGTTATAAGTCCTTGTCAATTGGCTTAGACATGGGGCGCCACGGGTTGCCTCTGATTGTGGACGAACATTTACAGCGCGAATTGGTCTGATCAGTCACATTTGCTACCGCCATGGGTTGTAGTTATTATACCATTTTGAAGCACAATGTAACAAACTAGCGTCTGTCTGGACGGCAAGGTGCCAATGTATAATGAAATGAATGCAGGGTCGTGTGGCAGAAAGTATATGGCATTTGTGCCAGACGGTGTACCAAACTGTTGGTGGAATTCTCGTGACTGAGGTTTTATCTTAAGTAAAACATGATGCTGACAATAGCACGGGCAGTTTGTTGTACAATGCTACAGGCCACCTCTTTGTGACATGCTCATGTGTAACGGGTATGCCAGTAAAGTGAGATTTGTAACTTGTGTACTACTGAAGGCATGGAGAAGAGAGAAGATAATTGGACATCTGATGTCCAGCCGCACATGATAATGTAGGCCATTGCAACGCTGGCTGACATTTTTTTCTCATATACTTTACAGGACATTGCAGTCAACACCAGCATTTTTCAGCTGCTGTTGATGTGTTGGCAAGTTTTACGTTCAGCAGGTTGCCATTACTTTCTGAACGATCGGCTCACATACCCCCGTAAGTAACCAGAGCGACGCGATCCACTGCCGAATCTCGCACAGCTGTGTTCCATGGGTGTTCCATGTTCCGTAATATCAGATGTAGCGTGTTGTATTGCGTATTATACTGGATGTGTTGACGTGCAGCAGCCTTACTAGGGCAAGGTCGGGTCAGGTCCAGGCCAGATGGATTTTTATATAAGTTGGGGTATGTTAGAAGGAGAATAAATCCTACTGATCTACAAGTGTTCAAAGAGTGACACGACTAGGTGTGTGTGTATGTATGTGTGTGTGGGTGTGTGTGTGCGTATGTGCGCGCGCGCAATTTGTGTGTGTCTGTTGCATTAGTTTGTTTTTATTATTGTGTTTTTATTAGTTTTATTTAACAGTGTTTATTACTGGGAAAATCAGATGTAAACTTTCATCACTGGTGTGCGTAGACATTTTGTAAGTGAATACTGCGCCACATGGAAAGTCAGAACAAGCTGAACATTTTGCGGCAGAAGGTATCAAGAGAGGTCAACTCAACCAGCGTCAAATATTATTTTATCATAGCAGTGGCACAACTCGAGGAAGAGGTGATTTGATGATATAGCAATGATTGTTGTATTTAACAATTGAAGGTTTAATGACCATAAACAATAATTAAGGAAAAATATAGGCAATTATTACTCATGCAGGTATTGTCATGTTTGAATTATGATGTTGTAACAAAGATAGTCAGATGTTGCTTTTATGGTCTAGGAGTGGCTAATGACCGCATTGTCAAAACGCTCCTGGGTTTGTTCAGATGTCAAAACCTACCTTGTTTATATGTCATATGCACAGGCTGTTGTACGCTTTGTTTTTTTGGGCGGAGTATCAAGTAGTTATAGTGATTAACCATTCAGTTGTTGTACTTGGTGTGTACCTGACAGCTTTGGCTTAGATAGAGGGCAGAGATCTTAGTATTTGTTAGCAAAAACCCTCACCATTGTGTCTGATTCTACACTGCAGCTGTCTTCAGTGTTTATTTTATTGTACTTCAATGTTTGTGTGGAGAGAGAAAGAGAGAGAGAGAGAGAGAGAGAGAGAGAGAGAGAGAGATAGAGATTGATAGATAGAAAGACAGATAGAGATTGATAGATAGATAGATAGAGAGAGATAGATAGAGAGATAGATAGATAGATAGATAGATAGATAGATAGATAAATAGAGATAGATAGATAGATAGATAGATAGACAGATAGAGATTGATAGATAGATAGAGATAGATAGATAGATAGATAGATAGAGATAGATCGATAGATAGATAGATAGATAGAGATAGATAGATAGATAGATAGAGAAAGAGAGAAAGAGTGTGTGAGAGAGAGAGAGAGAGAGAGAGAGAGAGAGAGAGAAAGAGAGAGAGAGAGAGAGAGAGAGAGAGAGAGAGAGAGAGAGAGAGGTTTAAAAATCGGAACTAGAAAGAAAATCTGAAAGAAACGTATGATAGAAAGTAAATACATACGGAAATATAAGAAATAAAAAACAGCGTCTGACTGATATTAACAAATTGTAGAGAAAATATAACGTTGAGACCAGAGCTGAAAAAGTTTATGTAAGACAAACAAGACGATAAACTTTGCTCTCTTTTTTGTGTTGACTTTATTGTATTGATTTCATTATGTTGGCTGTGTTTCTAAACATGTGTTGGATACAACTGCCCACAGCGTGGAATTCATTATTTACAATAAAAATAGGGCTTTGGGTTCAGGACTGAGGAATGGGGAGGGAGAGAGAGAGAGAGAGAGAGAGAGAGAGAGAGAGAGAGAGAGAGAGAGAGAGATACAAATAGATAGACGGACGGATGAACGAGGAGGCAGACAGACAGACGGACAGACAGAGCGACAAATACAGGCAGCCAAAGACAGACAGACAGACAGACTGACAGATAGATAGATAGACAGACAGACAGACAGACAGACAGACAGACAGACAGACAGACAGATAGATAGATAGATAGATAGATATATAGATAGATAGATAGTAAGACGCTGACACACAGAACGTGCGAGTGAGAGAGATAGAGACAGCAAGAGAGAGAGAGAGAGCAAGTGAGAGAGAGAAAGAGCGAGAGAGAGAGAGAGAGAGAGAGAGAGAGAGAGAGAGAGAGAGAAATACAATACACGAGATAAAACCAGGCACTTCACACACAGCCAAGAGTAAACGATAGCAATCAACAACCGAGGAGCAATGTCACGTAACTGATGGACGCAATTAGCGTAGCTTCCCTTTGATGAGGTTCTGCCGCGTGCCGAAACTCAAACAACCAATGCATTTGATCGTGGCAAAGCGTAGGGTCTTTCAATCAAAACAACAAAACTGTTCCATACCATGAGGCGTTTTGGGGAAATGGTGCTATATATTTAATAGACCCACCATCACTGGATATGTGATGTGGTAAACAACACCTAAGACGCCTTTACTTCTAGGAACATTTCCTTCAGAACAACATTCATTCAGTAGCATGTCCTTTGCAGAACTTCGCTCCCATAACAACCTTCTGGAAAACCTCTCGATCACAAGCAAGATGTCCCGCGTCTGATACACCCATCTGGAGATCATCCGTCACATCCTGCACCCATCTTCTCTTTGGTCTTCCTATCCCTCTCTTCCCAGGCATATACTCTCCATTACTGTTCTCTCTAAACTTTCGTGACGTTTCAAATGACTAAAATATTTCAATATTCTTTGTTTTATCGCCTTTAATAGCAAACCATCTTCAATATTTAGCTCTTGAAGTATGGATGTATTTATTCTTTTCTTTATCCAAGATATTCTTAGAACTGGTCTATAACATTTATATTCAAAGGCATTTATGCGCTGTTCAGCTTGTTTAGTAAGTGTCCATGTCTCACAAGTGTTTGTTGCAATGAGAAAGATGCATGCTTTTAAAAATATGATTTTTATAGTTCTATCTGTCCCTCTCCACAATTTATTCAGTTGTTTTAGTCTTTGAAGAGCAATAGCTATTCGTATTTTAACTTCTTTCATTGTGCCACCATTGATGGTAATTAATGACCCAAGATATTCACAATTTTCTACCACCTCCAATGTTTCCTCATTAACATATATTTATTTCTCCATAGTAGTTTTATCTGCATACATTATCTTTGTTTATGCTATGTTAAGATATAAGTTATGATTTTCACTATTCAATTGGGTTGATGTTATTAGGTTTTCTATACCATTCTGTGTTGTGGATAGCAATACTGTATCATCTACATACCGAATCTCTGGTATGTCATGGTCACTGATATTTAGGGCATCATATAGCTCCCTGTTTATATCATCTCTGACATTTCTCATTATATTTTCTGCGTACAGGTTAAACAAATAGGGGGACAGCACACAGCCCTGACGGACTCCTTGCTTGATGTCAAACCAATCTGATGTCTCGTCATCTATTCTAACTGCTGCTTGTTGGTCTAGATAGAGCATTGTTATAGGTTGTATTACATGTGTTGGAAAGCCCATATTCCTCATGATGTCCCAAAGTTTCTGATGTTGTACCCGGAAAAATGCTTTTGAATAATCCACAAAACACGAGAATAGGTTTAAATTCTCTGCACTTCTCTATCATCTAACGCATGCTGAGTATGTGAACTCTTGTTCTTCTTCCTGGTCGAAATCCAGCTTGAACCACGTTAATCTCTTCTTCCACTTTCTTACGAAGTCTTCTCATTATGATTTTTAGTAAAAGTTTACTTGTATGACTGATCAGGGCAACAGTTCTATAGTTGGTGCATAATTTCAGGTTGCCCTTTTTTGGTATTGGAATGAAGATAGTTCTCTTTCAATCTTTTGGCCATATACCATATTTCCATAATCCGTGATATATGTGTATGCTTTCACCCCGTCCCGCTTTAATCAGTTCAGTTGATATCTCATCACATCCTGGCGATTTACCATTTTTCATGTTCTTTATTGCCCATGCAATGTCATCAAATGAGGGTTCAGGTTCTGTCTCTGCTGCCACTCGTTCATGTATCTCATTCATAACCTCACAGTCATTCATATCATACCTTCTACTGCAGTATTCCTGCCATCTGTCTAGAATTTGTCTAGATTCTGTTAAGGTATTTCCCATCTTGTCACAGATGACATTCAACTGAGGTTGAACATTTCTTGTCAATAACTTCATTTCTTTGAATGTTTCGTAATTGCTTCCAGTCTCATGATATTGCTCTCTTCTGGTACAGAAATCTTGTATGTATTGGTTTTTTGTCTTTTCTTGTGTTCTTTCGTATTTCTCGAGTTAAAATTTTTTTACTTCATCCTGCTTTTATCGGATGCACCTCCTTTCTGCTTCAGTTCCCTTCGTTGTTTTATTAATTCTAACGTGTCTGATATAATCCATGGCTTATTTTGCTTTTTCTTCGCCGGAATTATATCTTTGGCCGCAGTTATCAAGATACTGCCACTTCATCAGGTGTCAATTTCTCCTGTATGGACACCAAGACCCCAAAACTATTCTTCACTTTTACGTTGTATGCATCTGGTATTTTTGTGAGATAAAAACGAAGTGGCCTTGGTCCTCGGGTAATTTTTTTGAGTTTTATTTTCACATCTGCTTCTAATAACTATTGATCTGTATCACAGCCTGCACTTCTTAAGGGTTTTGCCGATGTTATGCTTGATCTCCATCTTTTTTGTGTTAAAATATAATATACCGTGGTACTTCGGGTTACGAACTTAATTTGTTCCAGAACTCGGTTCGTAACCAGAAACGTTCGTAACACGAACCATTGAAATCAATGAAATAGAGACAATCCGTTTCAAGATGAAAGAATCGTTCTTTATTTAAAAATTAACATCCGGTTGTTTACCTGACAAAATTCAAAGAATACGTTTACTTCACATATTAAATAAAGAGAAAGACAACAACCAAATAAATTAAATGTCAAATTAAAAAAAAAAAAAGATTTAGTATATCTTTCTAACGAAAAAAAAAAAATCATGAGAAATGTGTCACTTTCTTTGCTATTTTGAATCATTAGTTTCAGGAGTTTCTTGTCGCTGTTTCTTGGCAGCCGACTGGTAATTTTTCTGCACCAAGAAACTATCAAGGGAAATGTGTTGCTTCTTTTGCTGGAGACTTTTTCTGAAGCGGGCCATCGCGTTATCATTCATCAGGTTTACTGCCCTGTTAGCAAAAAGTTTGTTTGGATGATGGTTCACAATGGAGTCTTCGACGTCTGCCCACTTGCTGCAAATTTCTTTAATCCTGGCAGTTGAAATGGTCACTGGCTCCTTATAATCGGACAACTGCTGGGTTATATAGGTCCTCTTTGGCATTTTCTTCTAGAAGAGGCCCGTTTCATCGCAATTAAAGACTTGTTGTGGAACGTAGTATTCCTCTTTGATGATCTTATCAAATTCCACATTGAACGCTTCTGCATCTTTCTCGTTAGAATTTGCAGCTTCTGTGTGCCAAATTACACCATGAATGCCACTTATGTTTTGTGAACTTTTCAAACCAGCCTCTGCTGGCGTTAAAATCGTCAGGCTCAGCACTTGTACCAATCAATGTCAACAATAAAACCCTGTGCAACAGCTTCACATTTTCACTTATTATTGCCTCACTAGCACTGTCTCCTGCAAGTTGTTTTTCATTGATCCCTATCAAGAGAAGATTTTCAACTTTCTCTAAAATTTGAAGTCTGTGCTTCTGCAGCTTAGTTACACCCTTAGCCACATCGACTGATTTGAGTAACTCTTTTTTCTTTATGATGGTGGAGATAGTTGATTTTGCCATGCTGTAATCATTAGCGATATCAAACACACGAACACCATTTTCATGTTTCATAATTATGTCATTCTTTACCTCCACTGTTATACGTTTCTGCTTCCTAGCAGTACCACTACCGTTATTCGAACTTATAATTGATGGGGTTAACAAGGAAAAAAAAAAATGAAAGATAATCTGTGTCACTGCTAAGAAATCTTTTACTGCTGTGTAGTAAGGCCAATGAAAGCGAGGCTGTGCACGCGTGCAAAACTAGACTACTAGGTTAACGCTAAGTGATGTTAGTACTGCGTGGCCTTCGTTTGTACTTTACGTGATCGTTTGTCTCCAACGTTAAACCTTGCTCTCTTTCTCTCTCTCTCTCTCTCTCTCTCTCTCTCTCTCTCTCTCTCTCTCTCTCTCGCCTTTGTTCGTAACCCGAGGCACTATTCGTTACCCGAGACAAAAAACTTTCGAAGTTGTTGTTTTTAACCTGAATTGTTCGTTACCCGAGGTACAACTGTATCTGGTTTTTTTTTTTTTGTAGTACTGTCCGGGGACTGTCATGTGAAGAGTCTGCTGGGGTGTTGTTTAAAAAGTGTGTTGGCTATAGTTAACTCATGTTTAGTGCAAAATTCAATTAATTTATCACCTGCATCATTTCTATTTCCCAATCCAAATTTTCCTGAAACGTGTCTCTGATGTTGAGCTCTTCCTGTACCCACTTTTGCATTAAAATCTCACATTATTATTTTTATGTCATTGTGACCAATCTTATGTAATGTGCCAAACAAGAACACTACGCAGGAAGCCAAAGAAGATTGATAAACCAACACAGAATTGGTGTCGTTAGCCGATATACGCTGCGGGATTTGCTGAGGAGGGGATCCGAGCACTTATGGACTGAATGGTTCTATGTGCAGTGAGGATGATCTGTTGACTAACTAACGAATGAACTAATCTTATGTAATGTGTCTTGCAGTGTGCTGAAAAAATCTTCAATTTCGTCTTCCTCTGCTGTTGAATTAGATGCATAGATCTGTATGAGAGTTATGATTTTTGGATGGCCTTTAAGTCTGAGGATTATACCAAATTAAAGCTTTTACAGTTATTGCATCTAAACAAAATGCCACTCCACTCTGGCCTCCGACACCTCTACCAGAATATATGAACAGGCTTCCATTTTCAGTTGTAAAATGTCTCGTGCCTCTACAGCGATGTTCACTAATTCCTAAAATGTTAAAATTTAACCTCTCAATCTCATCACATACTATCTTACGCTTTATCACATACAGACTTCTCACAATCCACGTTCCTAGTCTCACTCTCCTTCGTAGTCTGACGCAGGGAATTTCCTTGGTAACACCGTCAGGAATACCTCCGTCATCACGATTACTAGTATTGGCCCCTATGTCACACTCTTCCCAGTGTTATCTGATCTGCCTGACCTGGAGGTCTCACCATAGGATCTCTTTCTTATGAGGTTTTCTATCATGGTTGTTAAGGTTTCTTGGCAAGTTTTGCAGAAGGTAGTTTGCCATTGCTTTCCTTCCGGGCAGTGACTGTACTAGCCGGCAGCCACAGAACAACACAGCGGCAAAATACGCCAATACCTTGGAAATATTGAACAGATGGGAAGTGCTTGCGGCGATCATTGTCGTAACTTAGCAGTTAGTACACAGATTTATATACACTTAAGTCATTGAGACCATCGTTGTCGTATCCTGGCAGTTAGTACACAGATTTATATATACTAAGGTCCCTGCTTTGTCGGATCTTGGCAGTTAGTACACAGTTTTATATACACTAAAGTCCATGCTTTGTCGTATGTTGGCAGTTAGTACACAGTTTTATATACACTTGAAGTCCCAGTACACAGTTGTATATACACTAAAGTCTTTATGGCCATCGTAATTGTATCTTGGCAGTTAGTACACAGATTTATATACACTAAAGTCCATGCTTTGTCGTACCTTGGCAGTTAGTATACAGTTTTTTTTTTACACTAAAGTCCATGCTTTGTTGTATCTTGGCAGTTAGTACACAGTTGTTTTTATTTTACACTAAAGTCCATACTTTGTTGTATCTTGGCTGTTAGTGCACAGTTTATTTTACACTAAAGTCCATGCTTTGTCGTATCTTGGCAGTTAGTACACAGTTGTTTTTTTTTACACTAAAGTCCATGCTTTGTCGTATCTTGGCAGTTAGTAAACAGATTTAAAACAGTGCCTGTTTCGTTGGCCATCAATTACTGCATTTCTATTTTTATGCAACCAGTTGACCTTTCTGTAGGGGCACCGTGATAGCTGGTAATATCATGATCACGACGGGAGGTTGGTTCGAAGCGTGGGCTCTTCGCTGGCCAAAGTGAAGGAAAGATTGGCCACCATTTTCCTTCTTGCTATGAAGCTTATACAGTGTGCTGGTGATAACATCGCACACCCCCTAGCAGGAAACTGCTTCGGCACAATTCAATTAGTAATGCACCTCTCGGAACGGCGGTCACATAAATTATCATCATCATGTGCCATGCCTATAACCATTGATGATCATGTTTCGCTATCTCATACGATCACCTGAGTCTGTGATCAGATCTGGGTGCTTGTCCCGTTCATACCTTTTGATCAGATCTGTGTTTTTGTCCTTATTCAGCCATGTGATCAGATCTGTATTTTTGTCCCGATGCCGCCATGTGATCAGATCTGAATGTTTGTCCCGATCATGCCATGCAACCGAGTTATCCAGGTATTTATCTCTTTGTCTTCCTCTTGATCTTCTTTCATAACATTTGCCAATTGTCACTACTATTCCTAGTTTATTCCTACTCACAACGTGCACAAAAATATTGACTGCCCATGTTCAGTTTTTCTAATAAACTTGACTTTTTACGTCTAGTTTTCCTAATAATCTTGACTGTCCACGTCTAGATTTTCTAATAATCTTGACTGTCCACGTCTAGATTTTATAATAATCTTGACTGTCCACGCCTAGTTTCTCTAATAATCTTGACTGCCCACGCCTAGTTTCTCTAATAATCTTGACTGTCCACGCCTAGTTTCTCTGATAATCTTGACTGTACACGTCTAGTTTCTCTAATAATCTTGACTGTCCACGCCTAGTTTCTCTAATAATCTTGACTGTCCACGTCTAGATTTTATAATAATCTTGACTGTCCACGTCTAGTTTCTCTAATAATCTTGACTGCCCACACCTAGTTTCTCTAATAATCTTGACTGTCCACGCCTAGTTTCTCTAATAATCTTGACTGTCCACGCCTAGTTTCTCTAATAATCTTGACTGCCCACACCTAGTTTCTCTGATAATCTTGACTGTACACGTCTAGTTTCTCTAATAATCTTGACTGTCCACGCCTAGTTTCTCTAATAATCTTGACTGTCCACGCCTAGTTTCTCTAATAATCTTGACTGTCCACGCCTAGTTTCTCTAATAATCATGACTGCCCACACCTAGTTTCTCTAATAATCTTGACTGTCCACGCCTAGTTTCTCTAATAATCTTGACTGTCCACGCCTAGTTTCTCTAATAATCTTGACTGTCCACGCCTAGTTTCTCTAATAATCTTGACTGTCCACGCCTAGTTTCTCTAATAATCTTGACTGCCCACACCTAGTTTCTCTGATAATCTTGACTGTACACGTTTAGTTTCTCTAATAATCTTGACTGTCCACGGTTAATGTTTCTAATAATCTTGACTGTCCACGGTTAGTTTTTCTAATAATCTTGATCATCCGCATCTAGATTTTATTATAATCTTGACTGTCCACGTTCAGTATTTCTAATAATTTTACGGTCTTCGTTTGTTTCTTGTAGGACTGTCTCATTCATGTTGTCATTAAATAGGTAGCAGAGATTTAGAGGCTGGTGCTAAGATGCTCTTTGGGAAGCGATTAGCAGTCTTGGTCGGTGCACATATCGACTACTAGAAGTACTGCTGAAGAAGTCTTTGAGGCCAACGAAGTATAATGTGATATTCATTATCAGGAATTGATTAGCACTGATGGAAGTAAAGTAGAGATTAGAAGTCACACTAGACGACATAAACATTGAAAGCTGTAGGACACAGTGATTCTTTAAAAACGACAGCGTCTCGTTGCATGGAACAAGTGCACTTCGACGTTCGGCCAACTAATAAAAGGTGTCATCATTAACCAAATGTGTCATTCACCTGAGCCACAAACTGGGATTCGATCAATACCCGTGGAGTTATTTATGGTGCTACCAACTCTACAACATCCTGCAGTTCAGAAATAACAAACATTAAAAAGAACCCCTTTACGCTCCGCATTGGGCATGTGGTGCTACTTCCACATTGTACAGACTAATCATCACACAGTGGGTGATATAGTCAGCAACCCACCGACCGCTTTCACTTCCCAAGGTTTGTCTGGTACCACTATCAGGCTGGTGCTGGGAGCTTAGAGCGATTTTACAAATCCTGATCGTTGCGAATTCGAAAAGGGAGTTAGTGAATGAAACCTTGCGGAGACAGCTGGAGGACAGACCGGACAACCAGTTACCATGATGAGGTTAAACCGACATGGCGGTAGGAGATGAGACCCTAATAAGCAGGCTTGGCCATGGGAATCCCATGGGCAAAAGTGGGGATTTTCTGAATAGTGTAGGGATGGGATGGGACGAGATGGGACAGGCATACATTACCATTGGATGGGACAGAAAAACATGTCCCATGGCCAAGCCTGCCAGGCTTGGCCATGGGAATGTTATTCCCATGGGAAAGTCCCATAGGACGGGATGGGATGGGACATGCATAAATTACCGCGCAATGTAAATTATGTCCCATGGACAACCCTGGTAATAAGACACATATAGTCTGGGTAACCAAGTAGCAGCAATTAGAATGGGAAATAAAGCTTGGCCGAATGGGTAAGAACGCATGGCCTTAAACATTCGGTGTGCTGATGCCGAGATAAGGGATTCAAACCCTACACCGGATATTTGGACTAAAATGTTGACCTATCGTCCTTGACTTGGGGACGTAAATTACAAGTACCTCTGAAGTCGGAGTGGGTTCGTCTGATGGCGAGGGATACTGTTAATAGGGAAAGCTAATCCACACGCAACATTAACCCAGCACTACTAAAGTACTGTGTATGGACTACGCTTGACTTCAAAGCGCAAGAAAACAAGGGTAATTATGAACAAATAAAGCTATGAGTACGAGAGGTATGTGTGTTGTCACCGGACCTCTTCTCCCTCTATAGTGAAGTAATAATGAGAGACATCAAAGAGAAGCCAGGAATACTAAACAGAGGTTATAATATAAACAATGTATGCTGCAGATCACACAGTATTGGTGGCGGAGAAGGCAAAACATCTACAATTGTTGGACATTGTAGTAACAGAGAGTGCTTTGAACATCAAGAAAACAGCAGCAAAGGTGATATCAAAGAAACACGTGGCACCAACACGTGACATGGAAACAGGAGGGAACATTCTTAACCAAGAATGTAATTTTAAATACTTAGGAGCATTTATAACATCAAATGGAAGATGCACAACAGAGATTAAGAACATAATTGGGCAAGCAAACGCTGCATTTCAGAAAATAAACAGTATCTTATGCAATAAGTCACTATTATTGAATGCAAGAAAGAGAGTGCTGACATTCATTTACACAAACAAGCGCACGCACGCACGCACGCACGCACGCACGCACGCACACGCACGCACGCACACGCACACGCACACGCACACGGACACACACACACACGCACGCACGCACGCACGCACGCACACACACACGCACGCACGCACGCACGCACGCACGCACGCACGCACGCACACACACACACACACACACACAATAGAGAGTCACAATGTGATATGACAGATATGAATTGAGTGATGGATACGCACTAAAAGAGTCACAACGGAACATGAGTGACAGATGCACACTCTGAAAACAAAATAGTTAGACGATGGGGTAGTTTTCGTAATAATACTTTTCTCAACCATAAATTTAGACTTAATAACTGACGAATAGTGTTTTTCAAACATCACTTTTTTTTTTTTACGTCGGCCATAATATGCCAATAAGGACACCTCAAGTTGTCGCACTGAAGTACTTCCTTAGAATAAAATCTCAATCATATCTGGTTTTACCGATTTTGTCTGAAGGATGGGGAAAAACACCCGCCAGAAGAAAACGATTTTTATTGTGGAAATAAGGAGAAAATTGAGACATTCTCATCCGGTATACATTTCAGCTACATTTCTGGGGTGGGGTATCAGCTGAGAGTGGGGCATTTTATAATCTCTGCGGGTGTCTATGTATGTGTATATAAGTGTATGCGTGTTTGTATGTATGTGAGAATGCGCATGTTTGCGACTGGCTGTTTTCTGTCTGTCTGTCTGTCTGTCTGTCTGTCTGTCTGTCTGTCCATGTATCCAACTATCCATCTATCTACCTACCTTCAGATCGACCTTCCGACATACAAACCAACCAACCAACCAACCAACCAACCGACCGACCGACTGACCGACCGACCGACCGACCGACCTACCTACCTACCTACCTACCTTCGGACCGACCGTCTGACATACCTACCAACCAACCTTCCTACCTACCTACCTAACTATCTACCTACAAACTTACCTACCTTAGGACCTACCTACCTACCTACTTACCTACTTACCTATCTACCTTCGGACCGACCGTCCGACATACCTGCCTACCAACCTACCTACCAACCTACCTACCTACCTATCTGACTGTATATTATCTGTCTCTGTCTCTTTCTATCAATCTGTCTCTGTGTGTCGGTGAATCCAACAAAGCTATGGGAGAGCCTGAGTCAGGGGAACTGAACGGCGGGCATCCTAAACATTACCCTTGTGTGCTGAAGCGCCACTGACTATATACACACGTAGACTTATTAGTCCTACCACTTTCTATACCATACCATGTGTTTCAATACCTAGGAAATATGATGGCAGAGTGGAGCGATACATCGAAATCTGATGTCACAAACAAGTGCATTTATATATGAACTGACACCGATACTGAAAGAGCCTAATATACCCATGTTTGCAAAACGACAGACAATAAATAGCAACCCTATGACATCAAGCAAGGAGTCCGTCAGGGCTGCGTGCTGTCACCCTATTTGTTTAACCTGTATGCCGAAAATATAATGAGAAATGTAAGAGATGATATAAACAGGGAGCTATATGATGCCCTAAATATCGGCGGTCATGACATACCAGAGATTCGATATGCTGATGATACAGTATTACTATCCACAACATAGAATGGCATAGAAAACCTAATAGCCTCAACCCAATTGAATAGTGAAAATCACAACTTATATCTTAACATAGCAAAAACAAAGATAAGGCATACAGATAAAACTACTATGGAGAAAGAAATATACATTAATGGGGGACAATTGGAGGTGGTGGAAAATTTTGAATATCTTGGGTCATTGATTACCAATAACGGTGACACAATGACAGAAATTAAATGGCGACTATCCATTGCTCTTCAAAGACTAAAACAGATGAATAAATTATGGAGTGGGACAGACAGAACTACAAAAATTAGATTTTTAAGAGTATGCATCTTTCCCATTGCAACATACGCCTGTGAGACATGGACACTTACTAAACAAGCTGAACAGCGCATAAACGCCTTTGAATATAAATGTTATAGACGAGTTAAGAATATCTTGGGTAAAGAAAAGAACAAATGCATCCATACTTCAAGAGTTGAATATTGAGGAGGGATGGCTATTAAAGACGATAAAACAAAGAAAATTGAAGTATTTTGGTCACTTGAAACGTCACGAAGGTTTGGAGAGAACAATAATGGAAGGGTATATGCCTGGGAAGAGAGGAAGAGGAAGGCCAAAGAGAAGATGGGTGCAGGATGTGGCGGATGATCTCCAGATGGGTGTATCAGACGCGGGACATCTTGCTTGTGATCGAGAAGCTTTCCGGAAGGTTGTTATGGGAGCGAGGTTCTGCAAAGGACATGCTACTGAATGAATGAATCAACGCATACGGGATTAGATGCTTGAGCAGAGCTGCCAACTTGACTATCCGAGACCGAGTCAGAAATGATATTATCAGACAGATAGTTCAATTCAATTTAATTCACCTTTATTTAAAAGGGTTACAAATTGGGCACGCAGGCCCGTCTTACATTCGGCCCTTCCAATCACTCATCTTTCATTCATTAATAGTGCATGATACATTCACATAGGAAAATACATTGTCAAATGAATGTTGTAAACATAAGCAATGCATATTACAATGTTATGAGACACATCCCTCACCCACACATCCCCCTCCCACCAACATAACCCCACCCACCCACACACATCCCCATCCACCCACACACAACCCCCACCCACTCACACACATCTCACCCACCCACACATATCACCAACCCATACACACACATCCTCCATCCACCCCACATACCCTACCCACCCACCCTCCCACACACACCCTCCCCCAGTAATACACAACAATAGTGAGATAGTCAGATACCAAGACCTTGGGCCACATATATTGAAGGAGAGAAGATGAAATGGTTCGGCCATGTCGTTAGAAAACAACACTATCAACTACCAGCACTGACGCTAAACAAAAGAAGATATGATACGATAGCAAGAGGAAGCCCTAGAAGAAAACTGATTGACGACATCAAAGACATTGTACAATGCATGAAATGACACTATCCAGTGCCACCCATAGAGCACTGGAACGTCCTATAATCCTCCCATGACGCTTGACGGCAAAAATGGAAGACGGTGACGATAATGATAACCACACATATTATAGTGTGATTTAAAGTACCATTTCCGTGGTGTGCTCAACACGTCATCACACCACGTGGTCACATCACGTGATCACATCCACCCAATCCACACATTTTTTGGAAGAAGGCGTTCCGTTTATTAGATTGATTGTTGTGTTGGGAGCTTAAAAAACATGGAATCGAACTAAAAAAAAGGGATCAATCCACCTTTAAAAAAAAATGAGTTCAGGAAGGGGGTGATGGAGTTCAGACCGTCTTAATGAAATAAAACAAATCAATTCGCTTGTATATGGGTAAGGTGGATAAGAAATTTACTTCGGCTTTGATTACATCAATGGAATAATCGGTTATGTGTCCAGTTGTCTCTTCTTCTTCTTCTTCTTCTTCTTCTTCTTCTTCTTCTTCTTCTTCTTCTTCTTCTTCTTCTTCTTCTTCTTCTTCTTCTTCTTCTTCTTCTTCTTCTTCTTCTTCTAGCGCTTCGTCTTCTTCTTGATCTTCCTCTTCTCCTCCTCCTCCATCTTTTGTTTGTTTGTTTGCTTGTTCCTTCCTTCCTTCCTTCCTTCCTTCCATCCTTTAAATTTTGCTGACTCCCTGTATTCCTTTATTTTTTTCCTTTTTTTAAAAATTCCTTTTGTCATCAGAATTTCTTTTTAAGTAATGGACCCATGATCGGTCTCCATGGCCAAAGGCTTGCGAACGCGGTTCGTGAGCCGGGTACCAGGCTTTCGAAACTCAGCTGCGACCGATTTGTGCAGCAGACCGTGTCGCGTTGTGTTATAACGTGCTGGTATGGAAGCCGATCGTTCAGAAAGCAATGGCAAACTACTAAACGTAAACTTGCAAAGACATCAACAACAGCAAAAAATGCTGGTGTTGACTGCAAATGTCCTGTGAAGGATATGCAACTAACTTTAACAATACTTGCAAGCCAGAACGAAAGCTCAGGGAAAATAGACGAAAAACAAAGTTAATCATTGGTGAGTGGCGTGCAATGCACAAAAAACAAAGACAACTAACATATTTATTTA
The DNA here is from genome assembly GCA_963921405.1 of Cepaea hortensis. Classification (NCBI taxonomy): domain Eukaryota; kingdom Metazoa; phylum Mollusca; class Gastropoda; order Stylommatophora; family Helicidae; genus Cepaea; species Cepaea hortensis. The sequence goes on along the minus strand of OY992880.1, from coordinate 16,992,450 downwards.
CTTAAAAAAGTTATCAAAGAAGGCAACGTTTGCAAAAAGATAGTTACATCAGACCTAGTGTGCACATATCCGAATCTCACAAACTAAGCAGCAAAAATGTTTAGTGAGATTTGTGAAGCTGATGTTTGGCTTTCAAGATATCATAAATTTTTGATTTGGAATTGCTGCATCCAATCAAGCGGATTGCTTTCAAATGTTCATCAGTCAATCTCGTTCGATGTGTTGACTTCACATACTTCATTTTTGAAAATGTTTGCTCACAGACATAAGTTGCTCCAAACACTGATGCTGTACCGGCGGCAAATTTCTTCAGTTTCGGAAACTCAACATCAGATAAGCAGCCGTAAAGTTCAACAAGTTTGCCTTCTCTGGGCTTCCCTTTCAACAAGTTATGTGCTTGCAAATCAATGAGCTCCAACTGTAGTTCAACTGGCACATCATCAAGGTTACAATCAAACGGATTCTGGAACAGAAGAATATCACTCTCAATTCTATAAAGATCTAATAATCTCCCCAAAAATGCGTCTTCAAGTCACGTATAATTTTTTCTTTGCAAAATCGAGCTTGACATCTTCAGCGATTGTAGTGCAAAACTCTTTGAAACAGTTAATATGAGAAAAGTTTTCTCCTTCCAGTTGTGCTTCAAACAATGACAGCTTTCTGCAAAATCGTTTAATAATCCTGTAGAGATCACAGACGAGCTTATACTTTCCCCGAAGTTCCAAATTCAGTTCATTCTTGTGGGATGTGATGTCGACCAAAAAGGAAAACTTTGACAGCCAGGTAGGATCTGACAGCTGTGGAACAGCTATATCATTTCAGTGAAGAAAACATCTATTTCATTTCGGAGCGTATAGAAACGAAACAGGACTTTACCGCAACTGAGCCACCTCACTGATGTGTGATACGGGAAGTCACATGATTCAGAATCAGTTTCTTCAAGAAAAGGCTGGAACTAACGCTGATTGAGTGCATGTCCTCAAATGACGTTCACAGCATAAACGACTGGTTTAAGTACACAAGAAATATATATGTCTTTCCCACAGAGTGCTTGCTGATGTATGATGCAGTGTATGACCAGTTCCCGGAATTTGCAAATCTTCCAACTGAGTCCTGATCTGCCTCATCAGACCCTTCCTAACTCCAGCGATGTTTTTTCCGCCATCAATTGTAATACCTCGAAGCTGACTCCACTGTAGGTTATGGTCTTGCAAAAAATTTTGAACTTCCATGAAAATTTATTTTCCAGTTGTTGTTCCATGCATGCTGCAAACGGATGCTAACTCTTCCGTTATCTGAAAGTCCAAATTGACACCATGAATGAACTCGAGAAGTTGTGACGTACTCGAGAAGTCAGTAGACTCATCCAGCGTCAGAGAATAACACAACAAGTTCCTTGGTGTCTAGCATATCTGTAGCACTATGTTTTCTCCAAGTTCTTCTGTTTTTCGCACAACTAAACTTGCCGAAATGCTGATAGTTCCAAACAAATCGGCTTTCTCAGGACACAAGTCATTTGCTGCATCGATCACACACACTCTTTAATGACGTTGCCATCAGTAAACGGTTTTCCTCGTTCTGCCATCTTGTGCACTATTTTTTAACTTTTAAGAGTGACAAATTCATTTTCAGCAAACTTTCTCGTGAAGAGATTTCGTTGTGATTCTAAACCACGTTTTATGGACTCATATTTCTCAAAGCGTAACTTTCCAGAAAATGTTGAATATGCTGATTTATGTTTTGTTTCGTAGCGACGCCGAAGATTATACTCTTTCAAAACGGCAACACTTGCGCTGCATATTACACAACTGGTCTTTTGGTCCTTTGTTTCCACAAAGAAGTACTTCACTCCCCATTTTTCATTTAAAACGCGACACTCGGCATCCACTATTTTTCCTTAGTAGCCATAATGAAGGGTAAAGAACACGGGATCTGAAAACGAAAAAGACATTGAATTAGAAACATAATTAAAACCCTATTGAAATACAAGAAAAGCAGAGGCCTGGGGGTTGCTGGTGAAGCTATGGCTCATCAAAGGTACATACAAAGTTTATAGGTACCTTTGGTAGTAGAATATATCTCATAATAAGGTTTGCAAAATATATAAATAGGGCCGGCCTAAATAAACAGCCCAGAGCAGAGATATTCAACCGGGGTTCCGCGAGTGGCAGTCTGGGGTGCAGCCGAAACAGAAGAAATCTCCTAACTGCAACATTTCTGCCCATCTGGTTTATGGCATAAAGTATTACAGACACTTGGGTCATTGTACGGAGTGCCCTGAGCAACGTAAACATGTGCGTAAGGATCTGCTCTACCAGAAAAATTGAAAAACATTGGCCTAGAGACCAACTTGACCCGGAATTTCTTCTGAGCTGGAGATAATATTTTCGTAATAACACGAAGCTTATAAGGCATTTTTATGCTATGTTTGCTACTTTATTGCCTCTATTCACACTTGTAGTTCACTTACCTATCACTGTCAAACAAACAATCCGTGTTACATACCTATAAAATGGATGACTGGCAAATAGAAGTAAATATTCCTGAAGCATCGGACCCGTGTTGACAACCGGACGCATCTGGTGAAGGGAAAGATACGCGTGTGTGTGTGTGTGTGTGTGTGTGTGTGTGTTGCCATGGAAACCACGGTAACGTCAGCGCGTAGGCGGAGCTACCATGATCCTGAGAAGGACTTGGGATGGCGTGAGATAAGCAAACATTACAATAAATAAGAAAATCTAGATGCAATAATTTACAATTGAAAATAGTAAATTTAAGACACATAGCAGCCAGGAGGTCTCCACACGTGTGAAGATCTCCTATTATTCTAAACATAATATTTACATTTAAATTGTATCACAACGTCAGGTGTTCCATGCGTTATATCAAGCAAGTTCGAGTACAGTCGGCGGGCTGGATGAATGACGTCACTGGCCGGATCAGGCCCGCGGGCCGTGGATTTGTGACCCCTGGTGTTGACCAACTGTCACTCAGCGGATGATGTGGGTTACACTTGTTATGTGGGGTGCAGTTGTTATGTTGGATGCACTTGATATGTGGGGTGCAAGTGTTATGTGGGGTGCAATTATTATGTGGGTGCATTTGGTATATGGGGTGCACTTGTTATATGGGGTGCATTTGTTATGTGGGGTGCAATTGTTTTGCGGGGTGCAATTGTTATGTGGGGTGGACTTGTTATGGTGAGTGCACTTGTTATGTGGTGTGCAATTGTTATGTGGGGTGCAACTTTTATGTGGTGTGCAATTGTTATGTGGGGTGCAACTGTTATGTGGGGGACAACTGTTATGTGGGGTGCTATTACAAAATGAAACATGTCCTGGTATTCATGTCAAGCTGGGTTGACCTTAGAGCCCAGGTCAAGTTTTAAAATGGGAATTAACTCCGATGCGGATCGAATCCCTGACAACCAGTACGGCAGGCGAGTGTCCAGCCACTAAACTACCGCTGCAATCTTGTGGATGGACGGGACAAAGTGATGGACAGGACAAATTGATAGACAGGACAAAGTGATGGACAGAACAAAGAGATGGAGAGGCACATCCCGCCTGTTTCAGCTGATCGCCAGGGGCAAGACAGAGGATGTAGGAGATTCATTAGAGCCAGCCATCAGAGTGGATGATGACATACATAAGGGACAAATCTTGCCGATGCCAACTGGTCAACTTGCCTCATAAACTGCTGCATGGATTGCACCTTCTCCTGTATTGTCACGCGTGACGGCAGGTACAGAGAGTAGAATCCTGCTGCTGTCAATGCAGACGCCAACGTGTTCATCAGTGAACATTCAGATTATCCCTATGTGCTTATCTATACAGGCGGATCTGTTATAGAATAGCAGAGATGTGTGTAGGCATTCACGGCAATGTTCAGCGCACCAAACCATTCAAGAAGCAAGTGGTGCCCACTCTAAAACCACGAGCAGTATGACGACGGAGGTGATGGCAGTAACACCAGCATTCATATTGCTGGAATCACAGTACTATACCAACGTCTGTGTACTAAGTGCCTCAACGAGCATGATCCGAAAGGCCGAGGCGTATTCTGTACGCAGTCAGTGTGCCGGGAATCGCATGGGTGTAGCTAGGGATCGTATTACTGTCACTAGGAATCGCATAACTGTTGCTTCATCTCATCTAGATGTTGAATGGCCTTTGATTACAGCACTCATACATGCTTGCTTGCTTGCTTGTGTTCGTTGGCTTGAGCTCCAACGCAAAGTCCTGTATGTCGGATGAAGGCATCTTGTTGTCCAACATCAGTGTGATGTCATACAGGACCTGTGGTTTGCGTGAGTATCCGTTGTCCCATGTCTGGCTTATTGGTGTACAGACTGGTGGTTCCTCGCCGTACAGGCAGACACTCTCCGACTTCGGAGGAATCAACGATCCTATTGACTTCAGCCAGGACCCCGAAGGGACCTGTTGCCCAGGACGCTCGGCGAGGACGCGTCAATAGGTCTTGGCCAGTATATAACCCGGCCCTGGTGCCTTGGAAACACCTCTGCGTCCCAGCACTCATACATATAATTATTATGTGGTATCTTGAATCTTCCATGAGCGCTGGATGCAGAATCCTTGACCTGTTTGTGACGGCTATGATGGTGCATGCCTATTCTATATCTGTTGCTGCTGTGACCACGCTTCTGCCTAGCGATGCTATAATCTTCTCACTGTGGCTGGTTTCTATTGTTATCGTATATGCTAATTAAACTCTATCACTCTGCACAGTTCACAAAAGCTAACTACTTAGAACAAACTCAACGCATTTCGAATCACAGAACGCAGTTCAGTTTTCACTCTATATTGACTCCATACATTAGACAATTCACATTATCAATTTCACAACATGTCTATCAGTCTTCACACTGCTCAGAGTCTACACAATCATTATACATCCAACTAACAATATAGAGGCTCAGTATATGGCCAATCTACGGGAACGAAAGAACTAGGTCCAGCTCCGACCATAGTTCCAGTCCAACTGATTTGATGGTGACGTATTGTCCTCTCGCAAAACGTCCCGAGCTGTAGTGACCAACGCTCGTGGCTAGTCACTTTGCACGGTCTCCTTATATAGACCGCACTTTTCAGTGAATCCTGCCATGGTCGATAATACTATAAACCAGACCATGGCACAATGGGGTGAATCGCTGAGGAGGTCTGTTGTATGTAAAGTCACCTTCATCTTCGTCCTGGAACATGCGGGAGATGAGGGAAATGAACGAGCTAATACACTTGCTGGCTCTTCATCCACTGCAGATGGCCAGCCTATGGATCATGTCTATGTTATTAACGTCCTTAGAGAGATGTCGAGAGTGGAAGGATTTGACGCCAATGAATCCACTTCATTGTCCAGAATGAGAGACTTGGAAGTTAGATTTGGCCGGACAAGACAGGCACATAGGGAGAATGAGGGACCTCATCAACCAAAACAGAACTGGAAGTAACAGCCACCGAGGCTGATGCATATATTTAGAGGAGGCTCTGAGCACCTATGGACTTGTCCGGAACGCCGGATGATACCCGATCAGATAACTAACAAACTGATACATTAATATATATATTCTAGGAAAAACAAACATTCAAACTGATAGGAAATAAATGAAGTGACATGGTTGCCAATGCCTACTGGCTCTGTTATTTGATGATGATCTTTAAAAAATATGAGATAATTAATTTACTCTTTGTCCTGTAGCGTGAAATAAGCTAGATTAAATTTCTCGAATTTCATATTTTAGATTACAGCGGCCTAGTTCTTTTAAGCGTCTTTGTTCAGTTATTTATGAATGTTCCTTTCCCTGTCATACTTGAAGTTCCCTGTAGAAATTATTTGCATTGCAACCTCATCTCCATCACTTTCAGACGAATCATACAAGAGTAAAAATGCAAAATGTCACGGGAAATAGAAAGTTGAAAGAATGAAAGAAGTGAAATAATTAAATGGAGCGAAGATGAAATAATATTTGGATAATGTCATTATTTATTATTGTATTGTTGTTGTTAATGCTGTGATGTGCACTATAAGAAGTTGAGTAGAGTTGAATTGAGTTGTGTTGAGTTGAGTTGAGTCAAGAACCGACATCGCAGCACTCGGTATATTCTCCTACGCGCTACATCCTCATCTTCAACAGCCAGCGAAGAATCCCAGGAAAGAGTAAAACACAATACAGTAAGAATATGAACGATGTAGCACCGTGAGTGGATGCAAAAATATGGTGCATATAAATAGTGACACAGATGGCAAATAAATAGTTACTTGTGTGTCCTGTACAAGACGTCGGAATCAACCCCAGAATTTTTTTTTTAAAACCTAACAAAGTCGCTTAAAAGTCGACAGAGTCGACTTCATTGCACCGGGTTTTTATCCCATATGGCTCGATCTCTTTCCGCAGCGCAGAAAGCGTCGCACAAAGCACGAACTCCGTAGTTCTAGCGACCACCCACAGGAGTCTCCGAAATATTTCACCCGTGAACAGAAGGACGCGGCCCGGAATCGAACCCACAACCGTCGGAGCCCGAGTCAAACGGATTGACCACTTCGCCACGGAGACTCCCTGTTTGTTTACCTTTTTTGATTTACTAGGCGATGTTTGCGTGTAGTAGTTTGCCAATCATTTCTGAAACACCGACGCCGATAGCACCGAAATCAACGCATGGCAATCTCTTTCCATATGGTATGCAACTGATTTCGAACGCTCGACTCAGTGTGTCGGGGCATTATGAAACAGCTCGCTGTCTCTGAGCCACAGCCAGATAGCAAATAGGTCACAGGAAATATCAGATTTCAGAAATCAGAATTCAGACTCTACTTCCAGGAACGATGTCTTCCATTACCGCCCTTCCCAAACCACGGTGCTGTACAATATGAGAACATTATTTCAGTTTCTCAGACATTGCGCTGTTTACAACAAAGTTTCATCCTAGTTCAGAAATGTCAGCATATTTCTTTTTCTTAATTAATCCAATGTATTTTAAGACGATTTCTGTAACCTTTCATTTCCAAACCCACGATTTTGCTCGTTAGTGATTGCGACATGGTCGGTGACTCACATCCGTCTGTTATCTCGGTAAAATAATTTTTTTTTAAAAATAAATTTTAATTTTTCAAAAATGTTACTCTAATGTGTTTGCTAACTGATAGCGAAAACAAATTGTGAGACACTTTACAGGTTTGAGAAATAATTCTGGCTGGAGCATAAAATAAATAAATAAGACATTAGTAAACAGCGTTCAGCAGACTTGTTATCACAGTGTGGTAGCGGACCCCATCTTGTGGTATTTAATTCTCCAGATATCTGGACCATGTGTTTGTAATGAGCCGTGGTGGCTCAGTGGTTAGTATACTGGGTCACAAACAAAACAGTCCAGGGTTTGAATCCTAGTATTTCTGAGGTTGACTTAAAAAGAAAAATTGCGTGTTCTTTACAAGACATCGCAGTCAACACCAACATGTTTTTGCTGTTTGTGATTTACTAGACAAGTTTAAGTTCAGTAGTTTGCCATCGCTTTCTGAAAGAACGACGCTCATACTATTTTATGAAAACCATCGCAAGGCGGTCTGCTTCCAAATTACCTGCAGCTGTGTTTCGAACGCGGCATGTGGGATTGCGAATCGCATTCGTAACTCCTTCACTACAGCGCCATAGTCTCATGGCATGGGCTCATGGTATACGTATTTTGTGTTATGTTGTTTGTCCATCAAGAATGATGATGACCATTCATTTCATCCAGTTGGATGAAGAATGACTTGCGCGATGACTTGGATTAAAGTGAGGAAGAGTTGCGCAATTCGTCGACCTCACTCTCTCGCCTGAGTCCATCTGAATCCAGTGGCAGGACAAGTCAAGACGACTGGAGACGAATACAGGTGCAGTGGATGACCAGGGCGCACTACGTGCCTTGCCGTGCTCATTACGTCCAACAATGCTTTGCAGGTAAACGCCGTCTTGCCCGTTGAATCAACAGTGATTTCATCCGTATAAGTATTAGTATACGTATAAGTAATTAAACGTGACCTGTGTTATACTGATCACGTGACACGCCAGATGACTCTGACCATCTTAAGATACAACTTCAGGTAGTCGATGAATGTTGTTTACAGACGGATGTTGAGAATATCGTAGACGACAAAGACAACACACTCCGAGATGCCGACACCAGCAGGTGTTACGAGATCGTGTAACAAATTCATGAGGTCAGGACAAATGAAATGCGGGAGGCATGCAAACAAAAATGTTTCAATGGCGACATTAACGTTGTGTAAGAAAATAATAAGACGCGGAAGATAGGAAAATGCTTGTGCTTAAATAGTAGCTTGAGCATCATAGCACTCATGGCATCCCATACGCGTTCCATCCTCATTTTCAACGGCAAGTGAAGAGTCCCAATGGTACCAGTAGCGGTCTGATTGTGTGTCCTCCTGACCTTTCTTCGGAGTCCTGGGCAGATCCTCTGATCACTCCCTGCAGCACCTTTTTCTCCAGGACGTGATGATCTATCTGTTCTTCCGAAATATTCACACCTTTACCCAGGGAGTCAATCAGGTCTGTCTATCATTCATCAATACCAACTGAGTGGTGCAGACCCGGTCAATCTGTTCGTCTGCTCGTTTTCCCACCACACCAGCATGTCCTGGGGAGAAAATTCCAACAGATGTTCTCTATTTCTGATCGTTTAATTAAAGCTCAAAGCATGCCTGTCTTCACCTTTCCCATCATAATGTGTGAGTCCGTTACACTCACGGCATGCGTGTGCTGTTTGTCCTACAGCAGAAGTAGGTCACAAATACTAATACAGGGAGCTATAACTTCGTTACAGTTCCAGATAAGAAATGGTTGGAAGGCAGTGAACGCCAGTGTCTGTACCAGACTTTGCACACAGAGAAGAAAGGATAACTTTATGTCGAATAAACAAAGTTATTGTTTTAATTTTTAGTACTTTATTTTTAATTCACCCCAAACAAAAACAAACAACAACAAAAAAAATAATTCCTTACAGGACCTCATTTGCATCGGTCCAGCAATCACTTCCGGTTAAGTGTTCGGTGGACCGCTCAATGGATGTTTTGTTAGTTTTCGGGGCCCCTAGATCCCCCACTAACTTTTGTTTCACACCCCCCCCCCCCCGTTAAATTAAAAACTCCTAGCCATAATTAGATACAGAACACACGCCCTAGCATTTGTTGTGAGGTGGGCATCGTATTCACTCAGCAACACGCAGCTCTGGGCTTGTACTGATGTTTACAAAACATGTTTGCTGAAAGATGTTTGACTGTAATGTATATGTTTGATTGTAATGTATATGTTTGACAGTAATTTATATGTTTGACAGTAATGTACATGTCTAAGGTCTAAAACTCTTTGAAGTGAAACCCCCACCTGCCAGTGGTGGAGGATTGGCCACGCATAGCCGTGCGTTAAAAGCAGCTCTGGGGTTCGAGTATCCATCCGCCAGTATAAATGGACAGCCCTTTAACTGAACAGAGCAGGATACTCAGTTGTCCTGGCGGAAATTGCTGGCAAATGCAGGGGTAACCTTCCCTCAGGTGACGGTGGAAGGCAAAGGGGAAACCACCACGGTATCGTACCAATTCATTGTGAATCAAAGCAGACGAGAGTCAGAAAATAACGTTAATATCTGTCTTAGGACATCCTCAGTATGAACTATATCGAGCCATAGGCAATGCCAGATCACCACGAAGCAACAAATGGCAAAAACTACAACCAACGAATGGATGAATGTGATGAGCTTAGTTGATACAGAACACAAATGACCGAGATATGAACGCCTACGCCATTATGCAGGCACGTGATTGTGACGTATATATTAAGACCCAATAATCTTTATTGCAAGTAAATCTTCAAAGAATGATTAAAGTTAAAATAATATATACACATTCTTACTACCAAAAATGTAAATGTACATGCATTCTTTTTTACACATTGGTTTCCGGGAAGGAAACAACAAACACTCCATTTTACATATTATTATGGACGAAGAAAGAGAAAAAACCTGAGCAGAAATTTGAGAGCATTCCATTTTGGACAAATGAAAATCCAATCTGCCTGATTGGCTCCATTGTGTCTAAAACCCGGCTTAAAATCTGATACAGGCTAGAGTTTTGTGTCTCCTGGCACGGGTGATGTGCCAGGTTGTAGTGCAGAACATACCAAATGTGAAGTTGATACAAATGTAGTGGGCGATGCAGACAGTATGTGAATTGTTTGTCTACAAGATTGTCTGTATCAATGGGAGACAGACGAGAGTGATTCTTTAATGAACACTACATTACATTTATAACTGAGATTATCAATGATATATAGCAAAGAGCGAAACTTTAATGAACACTACATTACATTTATAACTGAGATTATCAATGATATATAGCAAAGAGCAAAACTTTAATGAACACTACATTACATTTATAACTGAGATTATCAATGATATATAGCAAAGAGCGAAACTTTAATGAACACTACATTACATTTATAACTGAGATTATCAATGATATATAGCAAAGAGTGAAACTTCAATGAACACTACATTACATTTATAACTGAGATTATCAATGATATATAGCAAAGAGCGAAACTTTAATGAACACTACATTACATTTATAACTGAGATTATCAATGATATATAGCAAAGAGCGAAACTTTAATGAACACTACATTACATTTATAACTGAGATTATCAATGATATATAGCAAAGAGCGAAACTTTAATGAACATTACATTACATTATCTGTAGCTGAGATTATCAATGAGAGATAGCGGATACTTTACTGAACACTACATTAGCTAACTTTTGTAGCTGAGATTATCAGTGAGAGATAGCGGATACTTTACTGAACACTATATCACATTACATCTTCAGCTGAGATTATTAGTGAGAGATAGCGGATACTTTACTGAAAACTATATTACATTACATCTGTAGCTGAGATCGTCCACTATTCTTTCCCACGACGCTTGACGCAAAAGTGGAAGATGGATATTAAAAATAATGGCAAAATCATACAAGTCTTCCAGAATGAGCACCATAGTAAACATGGTAATTCTGAAGCAAGTTATTGAGCCATTGATTACAAATATAAGGACAATGAATACAAATATAAGAACATTGAATATAAATATAAGAACATTGAATACAAATATAAGAACATTGAATACAAATATAAGAACATTGAATACAATAGAAGGAATCCGTATTTAGAGAAGGGTTGTATAATTGGGAGTCTCTGTGGCAAAGTGGTCAAGCCGTTTGACTCGGGTTCCGAAGTTTGTGGGTTCGATTCCCGGCCGCGTCCTTCGGTTCACGAGTTAAATTTTTCAGAGACTCCTGTGGGTCGTCGCTAGAGCTACGGAGTTCGTGCTTGGTGCGACGCTTTCCGCGCTGCGGAAAGAGACCGAGCCATATGGGATAAAACCCGGTGCGACTTTTTTTTTATCATCATCATGTATCATGAACCTAATGGTTCGTCATAACACAGTCTTGAACCAGGTCCGTGTTGTGGTCTCGGCTGTGCCGCGTGGCCGAATCATCTAGACAGTTATCTCTTTGCTTGAATGTACAAGTAAACTAGAAGACCTTATTCTACCCCCAGAGACGTATTGGGTGTACGGTGCTGAGACACTACTTGTATAAAAGGATAGACACTCCATGGGAGACGTGGTGAATAGCCCCCGGCGACTTTACTTCCCAGAATATTTCATGTTACCCATTTAAGATTGAGTGGTACTAGGTTCCCAAGTTAATTAAACAGATCACAACCTGAATTGAGATTGGAACACATGACCATCCGGCAGGCGTGTAAGCGTGTTAGCCACTGCTTCTTCGCAGTTCCCATTTCCTGTGGTCACCAAGGCTACATATCAAAATTAGAAAACTACATCAAAAATATTTTAGGATGACTGATTCTGGAATGCACAACCGACGCTCTTCATGGCTACGGGGTTTCTGCACTTTTCGGAGACTCTCATTGTGTGATCTATACGATGAGGCCAGAGCGCCCATTGAGATATCCAAGTGCAATGAAAACGACCCTTTAACTAAAAGCAAAGCCACCTGGACGGTTCTGGGGTTGACTCGTCTTCGTCTGCCCTTGATCATCCATTGAGGCATAGGCTAGTTAGTTAGTTAGTTAGTCGACAGATCATCCTCATTGCACATCAAACCATTCAGTCCATAAGTGCTCGGATCCCCTCCTCAGTCAAATCCCGCAGCGTGTAGCGGCTAACGACACCAGTTCTGTGTTGGTTTATCAATCTTCTTTGGCTTCCTGCGCAGTGTTCTTGTTTGGCTACACCTCTTTTAATTTTCTGATCTCGCAGTCTGACCATGGTTGTAGATTCGCAGTCATCACTTGGTTCTCGCAAAAGTCTTACTTCTCGTAGAGCATTCAGAATGTCAGCCTGATCCATGGCGCGTCCGCCCTTCACAGTAGCCTTACCTGCGAGCTTGTCAGCCCGTTCATTTCCTTGTACTCTCGCATGCCCTCACACGAAGATGAAACTAATCTTTGCCAGCCGAGACTGCTCCAGAGACAGCAACCACTCTCTTCGGAACCACCCCTTTTCTATTCTCTAGATCAGTGTTTCCCAACCTTTTTTGTGCCATGCCCCACTTAAGCCTTTCTAAAATTCATATTGCCCCCCTCCCCCGCCCCATGCCCCCCACCCCCCTCAACATATACATTATTTTTAATATTCAAAAATTGAAATGTTCACTAAAGAAACTTGAATGATAGGTTTTAGGAAGAAATCACTAGGTAATTATTGAGCAAACACAGTAAGTAAATTTTCAAAACATATAATGGAGAACTGAAATTCAAGTACAAAATAATTTTAATGAAAGATTTTTCTATATTATTTTAATTATTAGTAATTATTTATTATTTAAATTTAGTGAGATCCTTGCGCTTGATGCTTGCTGCAAAGAGATCTTATGCCAGGTTCCAATTTAGTTAACTTCAGTCTCAAGTCTCCCCGTTTTGTTATATTCAGCCGATTTCTTCCATTTTCGAATTGCCCCCCTTAACAGTCAAATTGCCCCCCTGTGGGGCGTGGGCCCCACGTTGGGAAACACTGCTCTAGAGCATGCTCATTGAGTCGCTAAGGAAACATGCCCATTTAGGATGACTGATTCTGGATTGCACAACCGACGCTCATCATGGCTACGAGGCATATGCCCTCAACCAAACCCCCAAGCCGTTCTATCTTATGGTATCCTCTGTAGCTCTCTTCATGTCCTCCCCATAGTATTCATCTCTTCTCCAAGTGTCGTTAGCTCTCCCGCTATTTCCTTTGTTTTGTGGATTCCAGTCCTCTAAAGTACTGGAGAGTTTTGACAATCATTGACCACAACTTAAGGAAAGAAACAACCCAACTGCACCTCCGAGTGGTAGAGGATGGGAAACATACCACGGTGTGGCAAACACAGTGTTGGGGACCGAGTATCCACCGGGATAAGTGGACAACTGCGGTTGAGCAGAGCAGGGCTCTCACTTGTCCTTACAGTCGAAAATGGCTGTTGAAGGCAGAGATAAAAGAAAAAAAAACACCCAATATGGATGTGGAAGGCAATGGGAAACCACCACATTGTCTTCCCATGATTACACGAGTATACACATTTTAGAGTCAGTGAACGACATTAATGGCTGTCTTAGAACATCCTCGTCCGGCAGGGTCAATAATGAGTCACAGGTGACCGTCACTCAGGTACTTATGACAAAAACCACAATTAAAATGAATACATTTAAAATAGGAATATTGAATGTTACGACCCTACTTAGTTAGGAAAGTTGAATAATGTTGTAAGAGAAATTGAAAATATAAAAGTGAATTTCTTAGGCATAAGTGAGATGAGGTGGAATTATAACTGACAAACAGACAGTAATTTGTTCTGGAGGTGATACACACGAAAAAGGAGTAGTATTACTATTTGATTAAAACAACAACAACATCATCAACAACAGCTAAGCCAATTAATGGCTACTGGTGTATTTCAGATATTGCTATAATGGTCAACATCAAGGGTAAATCAATAGTTGTAAATTTAATACAAGTATATGCACCAACAACACGCAGTAATGGTGAAGAAATACAACACTTTTATGATGAAGTAGAAATTGCGAAATCTCAATTTAGATCATAAGAAATAGAAACAATAATAGGAGATTTTAATGCGAAAGTAGGAAAGGAACTAATGTAGTATGTAGTTGGTAATTATGGTTCAGGAATAATAAATGAAAGAGGAGAGAAACTAATACAATGGTCAAATATAAATGTTATGATAATTAGGAACACCTGGTTTAAACACCATAAAAGACCACTTTACACAAGGAAAAGCCCCGATAAGAAGATACTCACCCAAATTGACTACATATCTATTAATAAAAGATTATAAAAATTTTACTAGTGAGTGCACTATCGTGACTCACGAGTTGTAAGTAGGTCAGAGTCAAGATATGGTAAAATGATTATCACCAGTAAACATGAACTAGGTCACTTACCTAACAGATCTCAGAATATAGGGCAATCCTCCGGAGCTGCTTGAGCTCTTCGTGGGGCTGATGTCAGCTACGGGCACTTCTCCGCTCACAGTCAGCCCGATTGTGGCCGCCACTCTGACAGCACTGGCCAGGACAGAGGTGTCCAAGAGGTTTCCGTGCTGTTGCTGATGCTGTTGTTGTTGGTGGAGGTGGTGGTAGCGTCCTAGAGGCTTGTGGTATTCCGAGGCGTGGGAGAAGCTGGAGCTGCAACTCCGGATAATTTTGGTGCCAGATGTCTCCAGAGCGCTGGTGGAGAGGCTTCCACAGGAGACGCGATGTCGTCTGCCGGATTCAGATGCTTCGCCTGGGCTAGTCCCGCCATGATACACGGTCAAATCGTCGAAATCTGGGCTTGAATTTGAGGAATCCAGTGTCAAGGTCATAGATTTAAAGGAAGTTGCCTTTCACTACAAACACTAGTTTGAGGTATCTACTTTAAAATTTGGAACAGCTGGGGAATACACATTTCTTATGTTCAGTTCTCATTGGTTCAGAAATACACCGGAAACGTTTATCCAATTAAGCTATAATTTAAGAGAAACAATCTTATTTACATAAAACTACAAACATTCAATAACTGGTACATATACAGAATAGTGGAACAGAAACTCCAATACAGAGCTCATGGAGAGAACTAAACAAATTCTAATGAATGAAGGATTGAGGAAAAGACCTTGGCCCCGGACAGCAGACACACTCAGAAAATCAAAACAGTATTTTCACGTAGTGAATTTGAATAACAAAGACATAACCAATAGATTGCACGATTTAATGCCTGGCATGTTTAATACACAAAATAGTCGCTTGTTAAAGTTTGCAAACGCCATCATGATTAATCTACACAGGCCAGTTTTGTGCAAACAGAAAGACACGATAGTCAGTTTAAAATGACCGTGGTAGACAATAGACATTATTGTGCGAACATGTGTATATTTCAGCTTGAAGGATTTATCTAGTTATTTTACTTTATGTTGTGTGAATTCTGCAGTATGTACCCGACGAGATGCAGCGAAATATGCCAGGCAATAAAAGGTGCAATCTATTGTTTGTGTCTTCGTTATTCACATTCAGAAGACCCGAGGATAGTAGTATAACTAGACACTTCTAACTCTGCAACACACAAGCGAGCCAAAAAGTGGGAGACCTTAAAGCACACACACACACACACACACACACACACACACACACACACACACACACACACACGCACGCACACACACACACACGCACACACATACACACACACGCACGCACACACACACACATACACACACGCACGCACACACACGCACACGCACACACACGCACACACACACATACACACACGCACGCACACACACACGCACACACACACGCGCACGCACACACACAAACACACAAACACACACACACACACGGAGAAGAGAATTAAAGATAGAGATGAACTATATATGGAGGACATGGAAAGAGTTGCAAGGGATAGGGAAATATAGGACGGATGGACGTGATCTGGTTGTGCCACAATGGGCGAATAAAGGGCAAAAGAAGAAGAGCGTGAATGTGGTCTTTCTTAATGCAGTACTGTATGAAGTAAGAAGAGAAATCAATTTGTGAGTATCGACTGACATTCAGACAAAGGAAAAAAAAAAAAAACAGACATCCAAGGTCACACGTTACAGAAATAAACATTTGAAAACTACAGACATTTTCAAAAACGCCTCGAAAAAGTGTACACAAGAAAGCCATAATTTAAGAAAAGCAATGAAGTTTAAATTTGATATGTGCATCTGCAGTGCTTTAGGAAATAACAAGAGAAATTTATTTGTAAGTATTGACTGACATTCATAGAAGACAACAGGAAAGAAGCACATATCGGAAGGCACTCTAAAGGGGAAAATAAACTCAAAGCCAAAGTTACAGCGCTTTCGATCTCCCACCGTTAAATAACCAGAGCTAGTGTATAACATGTTTCAGCATTTCTGATATCCACACATCTTTCCGAATTCCCAGTTAGTAAAATAACATTGTTCAATTTGTAAAATACTGTTTAAAATTTATTCTCCATTTTAAAAATACCGTTTCAATCTATTTTTCATTTTGAAATATCACTATACTCAAAGTTTCCTTGCGAAATATTACTGTAATCTATGCCTCGAGGTGAAACAGCGTTGTAATCTATGTCTCGAGGTGAAACAGCACTGTAATCTATGTCTCGAGGTGAAATAGCACTGTAATCTATGTCTCGAGGTGAAACAGTACTGTAATCTATGTCTCGATGTGAAATAACACTGTAATCTATGTCTCGAGGTGAAATAGCACTGTAATCTATGTGTCGAGGTGAAACAGTACTGTAATCTATGTCTCGAGGTGAAATAGCACTGTAATATACGTCTCGAGGTGAAATATCACTGTAATCTATGTCTCGAGGTGAAATTACACTGTAATCTATGTCTCGAGGTGAAATTGCACTGTAATCTATGTCTCGAGGTGAAATACCACTGTAATCTATGTCTCGAGGTGAAATATTACTGTAATCTACGTTTCGAGGTGAAATAGCATTGTAATCTATGTCTCGAGGTGAAATTGCACTGCAATCTATGTCTCGAGGTGAAATAGCACTGTAATCTATGTCTCGAGGTGAAATATCACGTGGAAGAATATCACCGTAATGTATGTCTCGATGGAAATATCACAATATTCTACGCCTATAGTTATAGTTAGTTGCATGTCCTTTACAGGACGTCGCAGTTAACCTCAACATATTTTGTCTGTTTGTGAGTTGCTAGGCAAGATTACGTTTAGTAGTTTGCCATTACTGGGTTGGCAGGGGAAAGGTGAAATATAATTTGAGATACTTGTATTTAATTACATTCCGTGATATGTTACAATAAATATGTTATATAAACACACACTTGTGATCCCACATGTTATCATAGAATGTTATACTATAATAATTCTATAGTGCACACACACACACACGCACGCACGCACGCACACACACACACACACACACACACATACACACACACACACACACACACTTGTAATCCCATGTGTTATCCTAGAATATTATGAATGGTTCAAAGCAAATTAAACATATGACGGAAAACGGAAGAAGACGAAGAAGAAGATAAAGAAGAAGAAGGCGGAAGAGAAGAAGAAGGGGAAGAAGAAGTAGCAGAAGAGGAGGAGAAGGAGAAGATAGAAGAGGTAGAAGAAGATGATGAAGGAGGGGGAAGAGGAGGAGGTGGAGGAGGAGAAAAAGGAAGAGGAGAAGAAAAAGAAGAAGAAGAAGAAGAAGAAGAAGAAGAAGAAGAAGAAGAGGAAGAAGAAGAGGAAGATTGTGATGCTAATGCTGATGATGAAGGAGCAGAGGGGGAAGCGGATGTGGAGAAGAGGAGTATTAAATAAAAACGAACAATTACTTTAAACGTTTAGTGTCAAACAGCTCCAACAAGAAATAACAAGCTATACGTTCTAGAACAACCCTAGAACAACTTCTAAGGTATGTACACTGTGTCTGCGTGTAGTATGTCTCATCTTTTCGCAGACGCTACACACACCTAACTGTTTGTGTTTCATATTATTATTATTATTATATCCCGCTGCAGCCGTTGCTTCTCTTCTAAATTACCCAAGAACTCTTAATTTAAGAAGGGAAAAAAAATCCATTGCCATCTAAGTTGTGAAATTAATACTGGCCTCAGAACTATCCAGTATCTGAAGGCGACAGAAGTCTATCACGTGAGGAAGTGTATCATTTACACTCGGACAACATCTCACAATAACGTGCATTCAATCGTCATGCAGCTCGAGGATTGTTACGAAGCAATCCCGTGTTAACGACATTACGTAACTCGCCTTTACAAAGCAGACAGACAACGTTACTGCATCCTCTTCCGCCCGGACGTAGAAGCCGTCGATACAAGGTGTAAATATTGGAATTCAAAATTTCATGTATGAAGTTGCTTTGCCTGTATATTAATTGCCTAACCGTAGCCTTCAACAATTCGCGAATCATGTTGTTTTTCCTGTATATTGTTTATCCGTAACCTTTAACACTTCTACCAATTTGGTTGTGTGTGCAGGGTCACTCAGTTAGCCACCCTTTTACACGCGTTAAGCAACATTGGGGATACGGAGCTAGACCCATATTTGTATAGACCAGTCTGCACTTGGTGGGTTCAATCGGCTGCCTTTACTTCCCGGTACCCATTCAGGCTAGATCGACCTGGCAGCACAGATCACTTTTGGAAATCCGAATTACAATCCGGATCGAAAGCATGACTACCGAAATGTTACAGAGAAGTTTTTAAGATATCACGGAGCAAGAAGAAGAATGGTAACGACATTCTACAAGATCTGGACACAGAAGAAACCAGGGTCATAAACAGCGTTATGTTTCCGAAACTGAAATCCTGTCGGTCGGTAACCATTACAGCTTTCAAAAAATGTATGTTGTCTAGTGCGTCTTCTGATCTCTATTTCCTTCTTCTGTGAGCGCCAAATAATACTACGTGTGTCTATTTGTGGTTATTCTACACGCCACAGTGGCTGGGAGAGAACAATGATGGAGGTCTGGTTCCTGGGAGACGTGGCACGGGGCCGACTAGCACGAAGATGGAGACAAGACATTTCAGACAGCTTGGGCATGAGGGAGCATGAGGCTGGAGAACTGGCCAGGGATCGAGAGACCGTCCGTGATGAGAGCCACGTCCTGCTATAGACATGCTACATCAAGATGATGATGATGATGATGACAATAATAATAATAAGTTGAAGAAGAAGAAGAGGAGGAGATGGAAGAAAGAAAGGAAGAAAGAAAGAAAGGAAGGAAGGAAGAAATGCATGTACACAATGATAAGAATGAAATAAACGTACAGAATAATAAGAGGAAAAATAAACGTGTGCAATAATCCAAATAAAAACAAATGTACAGTAAAACCTCGGTTTTCGTCGATAATCCGTCCGAAAACAATCGGCGAAATCCGAAACCGACAAAAACCGAGGCAATTATTTCCATAAGAATCAATGTAAATCCAGTTAATTCGTTCCAGACGAGGCCGTTGGCACAATATGGGGTGTCGGGTTTGGTAAGGGCTGCTCAACATTCGGCGCTGACAAAAAGCAGGTAGTACCGTCTTCTGTCATTACGGTAGCTCAAACATATCTAAGACCTGACTAAAACCTGGCTGTGGTCCCATGATGGAGCTAACAGGAAAGGGTTAACTTGTTAGCAAGTGATGCCCACACAGCGAGAAACAACTCCAAACTGAGCATAAGAACGTGTGGGTCCCTTCGTTTTCGCAAAATTAGCAGCGAGGTCCCGAGGAAACCGACGAAAACCAAGACACATTGTTTGCAGAAAAAAATCGTCGAAAACCGAATGCAACGAATACCGAGGTTTTACTATATATAGCATTAAAAGAAATAGACATTTACAATAATGAGACTGAAAGAATGTATATAATTTAAAAAATATAAATAAGACATATACAGTAATAAGAAAGAAGAATACGAATGTCATAATAAGAGACAAATAAACGCATACAGTAATAAGAAAGAAATAACTGTTTACGATATTAAACAAACTTACCTAACATTAAAGAAAATAATAAACGCATACAATAATAAGAAAATAAGAAACGCATACAGTGATAAAAACATAACCATATTCAATAATAATAAATAAACGTATGTAACAATAAGAAAGAATTAAACATTTACAACAATAAGAAAAAAGTAAATAACAATAAAGAAATATATGTAATCGTTAATTAAGAAAGACATAAAAAATGTGCACCAGAGCAAAGAATACATATTAAACAACGCATTAAAACACCCTTTCACACCCCTATTGTGTTATCAGACTCATATTTGCGTAGACCAACCCGCACTCGTGGCTGATGTGGTTTGTGTCACACCGGCCGCCATGACTTCCCGAGACATTTCCTGGTGTCAAGTTTAGGCTGGGTCGACGTGGGGGAGGGGGGGGGGGGGGGTTCAGTTGAGATTTAAAATTCGAACCGTCCCCAATGCGGATCTAACGGGAATACACCAGCGAGGTCATAAATGTGTGCTTAACCAACGAATACATCATTACCATTATGTGCCATACTGATAAGCGTGGGATGTAATGTTTTGCCACCTCACACTATCACCAGAGTCGTAGATGAATAGTTAGTTTGTCGCGGTTCCAACTTCACGGCAATGGTTGCCCCATAACGTTTCATTCCTGTGCCAGTGAATAATGCAAAAAATGCTTCTCACTACCCCGTGTGAAAAATGGAACAGACAAGAGTCTCGACCAACCAACAGCTCGCACAAGTATACTATGCATAAGGCAGCTGCTAGAATGCCTACACAAAAGTCCGCCACGAAAAATACAGTTCATCGTCGATGGAAGCGGCTGTTGTCACTAGAAAACCAGCAGCCACACATTACCGCATAAGGCAAATCCAGTTAGTTCGGCAACCGGTGGCCGTCATTTTTCCGAAACACGCAGTTCACATCATGAACAACCGCGGAAAGATTTAAAAGCACTCCACATGAAATCCATAGCTCATAGTGTCGCTCCACACACTCAACTCAGTAGCAGGGCGGCGGAACCATGCACTACCAGCCCAACACGAGGAAAGTTAGTAAGCAAACCGCAGCCACAAGCATAAACACCCCAGAGGCCTTAACAGTTCACCGCCTAACCTCCATTTTAGGCTGGAAGTCGTTTGTTTTCGCTGGAGCTTGAACACAGGACTTGCCGCCTGTTGGGCGGATGCGATAACTACGGAAACTGTTTGCAGATGAATACATACACCAATAGAATAAATGGAAGGTTCTATACATTAAATCAGAATTTGCATTCAAACTGACATCTCTGTAGACAAGATTTATATTGGGAGTACATAAAGAAATATAAACGAATTACGATCATAAATATACCTAGAAATTTACATTGTCGAAGATAAAAAAGTAAACGTAATGCATAAATAAAAACATAAAGGATAAAATAATAAATATTAATCCCTTCTATACTTCACTTTGTAATTATTATGAATTCGCTCCTAGCACCAAAGATTTAACAGTCTGGGAGCGGACAGACCCAGAGGACCAAACATTATCACACATAAACAAGTGAAAATAACACATGCAAATTCTCAGCCGACGAATTAAAGTCCTACACAATTACCAAATAAAATAATTATATAATTGTAGAACAGAACGTTTACCGAAGATCAAATCCCCTGTAACAGACATTAACAGCAAATTCACCTGGTCAGACTCACAGAGAAACATTAATCAAGCATTTCCTAGAACACATTGAACACATGGCTACACCGACGACTGGCTCGGCCAATAATACAAATGAATATTGTGGGGCTGGCGTTAAATTAATTAGATAATGGCATCCATTTCGCAACGATTGCCTGGAAAAGGATAATCAAAGTAGAAGATTGTTCACAAATATAAGAACGTGATTATGTTCTTTGGTCACGCCATGAGCGGATGGGTGCACGGGGACATATCATCAACATAATTAATCCAGGACATCTAGGACTGAGACCTGAGAAGAGGCGTAGCACTTCGACATTTTACCGTGGTCATTCCATTCTGCTTTTGCCCGTGAAGCATCGCAGAGGAGCTATTAGGTACGTTCATTTGAAACCCGTTCCAATGGCTTTATTACAAAAGCATGAAAGAAACATTAACAGGTGTCGTAGAATTAAACAAAGCATTCCTTTTGAATGAATTATGCACCATGGGTTGGTCAGGAGAAGTCGCCGTTGGGATTCAGGCAAGTATCCCATTGCTTAGGTAGGCGGCGAATGCCTTCCTCAAAAAAGGATTGTGGTTGCTCTCTGAACCAAGTGTTTACCGCGTTCATTACGTCCGCATCTGTGTGAAATCGTTGCCCCATTGATAACTTTTTAGAGGTCCGAACAAATGAAAATCACATGGTGACAAATCAGGACTATAGGCTGGATGTTTCAGAATTTCCCACTTTTTCCTTGCTAATGTTTCCTGCACAATCTTTGCGACATGCGGACGAGCATTATCGTGCAACAAAATCACACCGCGAGAAAGCATGCAGGGTCGTTTATTCTTGATGGCTTTTTGCAGCTTGTCTAGTGTTTGCAAGTAGTGGGTAGAGTTGATGTTGACACCAGGTTCTTTAAAGTCGGCCAACAATAGCCCTTCATGGTCAAAAAAATGCGCTCAGCATAACCTTACCAGCGGAAACCGGTAACTTGAATTTATTGGCTTTTGGTGATCCAGCATGCTTCCATTACATGCTCTCTCTTTTGCCGCTCGGTTCAAAGCGATGACACCATGATTCATCGCCTGCCACTATGCGGAAGAGAAATGCATCACCCTCCACCCTGTAACGCAGCAAGTGGTTCAAACACCATCCCATCGTTCCTCTTTTTGGTGATCGGTCAACATCCGTGGTACCCACCGTAAACACACCTTCTGATATTGCAGTTTCTTACGAACGACCTTTTGAATTGTCCCAAATGACACATCAAATTCTTTCGCTAGCGAACATATGCTTCGACAACAGTTCATCTGTACTGCTGCATTAATTTTGGCGATGGTTTTTTCTGTTGTAACAATATGCGTTAGACCCGGCCGTCGAAGATCTGTCGTGAAGTGACGTCCTTTCCGAAACATTCATGCCCAATCTGTCACTGTTGTCTTCGACACACGTTTTTACCCTACGCTGCCTGCATTCTCCGATGAATGTCCACTGGTCGATATCCTTCAAATGAAAGAAACTGAATCATCGCTCTGTGAGCTTCTTTGGACGGATTTTGGATCAACCCGGCCGTTTTCTTAACGGTCAGAAACAGAACCTATGCATCATGGGACGATAAGCACGTGCTCTTTTATTCATTGGTCAGTACTTATCACTACGTCATGATCATGTTCAACGTACGCAATTACGCGCGGCGCGGCACAAACGGATTTCAAATGAACGCTCCTTATACGTGTAATTTTCTGTTTGTCGATTGTCTGATGCATGTGCTAAAGTGATATTTTATTTCTTCAATGTCTCTTTTACTCCCTCTAGCCATCTTTTCCTGGGTCGTCCTCTCGCCTAATATCCGATGTTTTCACATGGAAAACTCTAGCCACTGATTGATCTTGTTCCATTCTATCTAAATGTCCGAACTATTTAATTATCTGGTGTAATATAAGTCAGTAATCGGTGTTATCTCTGCACATGTCCTTTGTACAATTGTTCTATATCTTTTCTCTCTATATCAATCGCCAGAAGCAAATTATGTCAGAAACATTCATGGCAAGGCACTAGTTCACACACATTACTTGCATATACTTCCTTTCAACCTCCACAAGATATACGAGGTATGCATATTTCACCTGTCCATCTCTCTCTCTCTCTCTCTCTCTCTCTCTCTCTCTCTCTCTCTCTCTCTCTCTCTCTCTCTTCTCTCACACACACTTTCTCTCTCTCACACACTCTCTCTCGCTCTCTCTCTCTCTCACACACACACTCTCTCTTATACACTCTCTCTCACACCCTCTCTCTCTCTCACACACTCTCTCTCTTTCTCTCTCTCTCACACACACTTTCTCTCTCTCACACACACTCTCTCTCTCTCGCTCTCTCACACACACACACACACTCTCTCACACACTCTCTCTCACGCCCTCTCTCTCTCTCTCTCTCACGCACACACTCTCTCTCACACACACACTTCCTCTCTCTCTCACACACACACTCTCTCTCTCACTCTCTCTCTCACCCTCACCCTCTCTCTCATACAAACACACACTCTCACCGTCTCTCTCTCTCTCTCTCTCTCTCTCCCCCTCTCTCTCTCTCTCTCTCTCTCTCTGTATATATGTATGTACAGTATAAGTAAACTTTTATTAGTGAGTTTGTGATTGTGTGTATTCGAGGAAGTGTGTATTTGTGTGTAATCGAGTGGGTGCATAACTGTGAGAGTTTGTGCAAATGATGTAAGTATGTAAGCAGGTATGTATGTGTGTGTTTATGAATGTGCGTGTGTACCTGTGTATGCCTACCTACCTGCCTGTCTCATAGCCTGGTAATATGCATTGCTTATGTTTACAATATTTATTTGACAATGTGTTTTTTTCCTATGTGAATGTAACATGCACAATGATGAACGAAGGATGAGGGATTGGAAGGGTCGAATCAAAGACGGACCTGCGTGCCCAATTTTTAACCCTTTTAAAAATAAAGTTCGTTCGTTCGTTTGTTCTCTCTCTCTCTCTCTCTCTCTCTCTCTCTCTCTCTCTCTCTCTCTCTCTCTCTCTCTCTCTCTGCCACTGTCTCTCTCTATCTGTCTATGTGTCTGTCTCTGTTCCTCGCTCTATGTTTTCACTCTCTCTCTCGCCCCCCCCCCCCTCTCTCTCTCGGTACAAAAGTATATTGAATGCCGTGATCTTGGAATAATTTCCCTTACAATGTGAAATATGATATCACTAAAACTACTGAGTCACTAAGTTACAGAAGTGAAGGATCACCTGTTTTTAATTATTTATTTTCCCTGTCTATCAGAGAAAATGCTGACCGTGTATTCTTAGGCATTGAAACCACATCTGAGTATATACTTCTAGGCGCGCGATTTGGCAGCAGACCACGTTGCGTTGGTTTCGCGTTGGTATCGGTGACGGTCGTTCAGAAAGCAATGGCAAACTACGGAAAGTGAACTTGCCAAGAGATCAAAACGGCAGAAATGCTGGTGGTGACTGCGATGTCCTATAAAGGATATGCAAAATTGTTTTTAAAAAATGGTACAATGCGATGTTATTATTTTTTTTTTCCTTTAGTAGATTTTTTTTTCTTTTCTGTCAGGTCTGAAGGTTCCCCAGGGGCAAGTGCAGCCCCATGATGTTCCGAGCCCCTGTGTATCATTCGGATGAGCTCCTCTGATCTACACTTTCCTACAGAACTGTCTGTTGTATAGATGTTCTTGTTTCGATTCGATTATACCATTATCCCTACCCCGTTCAACCTCAAAGAGAAGTTATATTAGGGTCCATCCTGGCTCAGATTAATAATCACGTGACAGAGCCAGCCGCAAATAGGACATTAGGATACTGAAGGTGATTGTTGTTCACATTAAGTAATTACATGTTTGTGTTTTCGTATGTCCTTGATATAAGCAAGCGGACAAAAGAATATTTATGGCAAGGGAAGGAATTCCAAGAGAAATAATTAATATACCAAATCCAACATTACATTTATAATGATTTTCTTTGGTGAATTGTTCTCGTTTGTTCACTTCATATTTACTTCTGTATTCTCAACACCTGCTTCCGCCTATGTTTCTGTGTGTTTCTCGGAGACACATGTTTGGAATTGCAGGCTGATTATCTCCCATGGGAGCGTCCTGTTTGTGTCCCCTTCTCATTAAATATTCAGTTGAGGCTATGTCTGTAAATCTGAGTTAGTTACGTCTCGCGGGTTGGACGCACTGATGAATTCATTGAAAAATGTCTGGGCTTCAGATTTAATATTTTTGTGACATGAGACGTGTCTGAAATTGCAGATGTGAACAGAGTATTATGCTAGTAAAACTGACGTATTTTTCTTCATCGCACACTTTCGGACGCCAAACTTTACACAATTTTAAATAGCAGTATCCACGTGGGGGTTGTTGACACCTATATAGAGCCTGTCCTTGAAAGGTGTTGGTATAGGCCAAAACATAACTGTCTTTGCTGGAAGTATGTTGAGAACTCTTGTAGTGAATGATTGTTCATCATCCCGTTGCTGGAAGTATATTGGGCACTCTTGTAGCAAATGGTTGGACGCCATCTCATTGCTGGACGTATATTGGACATTCTTGTAGCGAATGATTGGACGTCATCCCGTTGCTGGAGGTATATTGGACACTCTTGTAGGCAATGATTGGTCGTTATTCCCTTGCTGGAAGTATATTGGACATTCTTGTAGCCAATGATTGGTCGTTATTCCCTTGCTGGAAGTATATTGGACACTCTTGTAGCCAATGACTGGTCGTTATTCCCTTGCTGGAAGTATATTGGGCACTCTTGTAGCCAATGATTGGACGTTATTCCCTTGCTGGAAGTATATTGGACACTCTTGTATCCAATGATTGGTCGTTATTCCCTTGCTGGAAGTATATTTTACACTCTTGTAGCCAATGATTGGTCGTTATTCCCTTGCTGGAAGTATATTTTACACTCTTTAGCCAATGATTGGACGTTATTCCCTTGCTAGAAGTATATTGGGCACTCGTGTAGCCACTGATTGGTCGTTATTCCCTTGCTGGTAGTATATTTGGCACTCTTGTAGCCAATGATTGGACGCCATTATAACAATTATAAATCATCTGGATCGAGCTTACAGTGGAAAAGAGTGAGATGGACTACTCTCTTAAGAGGGGGCCTATGTCACGGAAACCACTGTAATGAACGATAAGATGATAAAATAACAGAGACAAATGTATGCACAGCTGCAATTGTTTGTTACTAGTGGAAAAATAAAGCCTGTCCTCGAAAGGTGTTGGTGTAGGCCAAAACATGACTGTCTTTGCTGGAAGTATGTTGAGAACTCTTGTAGTGAATGATTGGAAATCATCCCGTTGCTGGAAGTATAATGGGCACTCTTGTAGCAAATGGTAGGACGTCATCCCGTTGCTGGAGTATATTGGACACACTTGTAGCCAATGATTGGTCGTTATTCCCTTGCTGGAAGTATATTGGGCACTCTTGGGCAATTCGCCATCCTGCATACCACGTTCGAAGCACAGCTGCGGGCGATGTGGAAGCTGATCACCTTGCGCTGCTTTTCATACAATGGTATAAGTGTCTGTTGTTCAGGAAGCAATGGTAAACCTTTTTCCATGTAAAATGTTGCATATCCCTATCAGGACGTTGCAGTCAACACCAGCATTGTTCAGCTGCTGTTGATGTACTAGGCAAGATTACGTTCAGTAGTTTGCCATTGATTTCTGAGCGACCGCTCACATACCCCGTAAGTTACCAACCGTAAGTACATACCCCGTAAGTTACCAGTTAGAACAGCCACCGATTCTCGCGCAGGTTTTGTTACTCATGAGAATATACGGGATTACGGAGAAAGACGCTAAGCCCTAGGCCAGGGAGACCGGCTCTGTCTATCTCAGCACCGCCCCCCTCTGTCTATCTCAGCACAGACTTTCTCTGTCTATCTCAGCACCGCCCCCCTCTGCCTATCTCAGCACAGGCTTTCTCTGTCTATCTCAGCACCGCCTTCCTCTGTCTATATCAGCACAGGCTTTCTCTGTCTATCTCAGCACCGCCCCCCTCTGTCTATCTCAGCACAGGCTTTCTCTGTCTATCTCAGCACCGCCTTCCTCTGTCTATCTCAGCACAGGCTTTCTCTGTCTATCTCAGCACCGCCCCCTCTGTCTATCTCAGCACAGGCTTTCTCTGTCTATCTCAGCACCGCCCCCCTCTGTCTATCTCAGCACAGGCTTTCTCTGTCTATCTCAGCACCGCCCCCCTCTGTCTATCTCAGCACAGGCTTTCTCTGTCTATCTCAGCACCGCCCCCTCTGTCTATCTCAGCACCGCCCCCCTCTGTCTATCTCAGCACC
The DNA here is from genome assembly GCA_963921405.1 of Cepaea hortensis. Taxonomy (NCBI): domain Eukaryota; kingdom Metazoa; phylum Mollusca; class Gastropoda; order Stylommatophora; family Helicidae; genus Cepaea; species Cepaea hortensis. The sequence continues at coordinate 16,964,302 of OY992880.1, read as the reverse complement.
GCCCCCTCTGTCTATCACAGCACCGCCACCCTCTATCTATCTCAGCACCACCCCCTCTGTCTATCTCAGCACAGGCTTTCTCTGTCTATCTCAGCATCGCCCCCCTCTGTCTATCTCAGCACAGGCTTTCTCTGTCTATCTCAGCACCGCCCCCTCTGTCTATCTCAGCACCGCCCCCCTCTGTCTATCTCAGCACAGGCTTTCTCTGTCTATCTCAGCACCACCCCCTCTGTTTATCTCAGCACCGCCCCCCTCTGTCTATCTCAGCACAGGCTTTCTCTGTCTATCTCAGCACCACCCCCTCTGTCTATTTCAGCACAGGCTTCCTCTGTCTATCTCAGCACCGCCCCCCTCTGTCTATCTCAACACAGGCTTTCTCTGTCTATCTCAGCACCGCCCCCCTCTGTCTATCTCAGCACAGGCTTTCTCTGTCTATCTCAGCACCGCCCCCCTCTGTCTATCTCAGCACCGCCCCCCTCTGTCTATCTCAGCACAGGCTTTCTCTGTCTATCTCAGCACCGCCCCCCTCTGTCTATCTCAGCACAGGCTTTCTCTGTCTATCTCAGCACCGCCCCCTCTGTCTATCTAAGCACCGCACCCCTCTGTCTATCTCAGCACAGGCTTTCTCTGTCTATCTCAGCACCGCCCCCTCTGTCTATCTCAGCACCGCCCCCCTCTGTCTATCTCAGCACAGGCTTTCTCTGTCTATCTCAGCACCACACCCTCTGTTTATCTCAGCACCGCCCCCCCTCTGTCTATCTCAGTACAGGCTTTCTCTGTCTATCTCAGCACCGCCCCCCTCTGTCTATCTCAGCACAGGCATTCTCTGTCTATCTCAGCACCGCCCCCCCTCTGTCTATCTCAGCACAGGCTTTCTCTGTCTATCTCAGCACCGCCCCCCATTTGTCTATCTCAGCACCACCCCCTCTGTCTATTTCAGCACAGGCTTTCTCTGTCTATCTCAGCACCGCCCCCTCTGTCTATCTCAGCACAGGCTTTCTCTGTCTATCTCAGCACCGCCCCCTCTGTCTATCTCAGCACAGGCTTTCTCTGTCTATCTCAGCACCGCCCCCCTCTGTCTATCTCAGCACCGCCCCCCTCTGTCTATCTCAGCACAGGCTTTCTCTATCTATCTCAGCACCGCCCCCCTCTGTCTATCTGAGCACAGGCTTTCTCTGTCTATCTCAGCACCGCCCCCTCTGTCTATCTCAGCACCGCCCCCCTCTGTCTATCTCAGCACAGGCTTTCTCTGTCTATCTCAGCACCGCCCCCCTCTGTCTATCTCAGCACCGCCCCCCTCTGTCTATCTCAGCACCGCCCCCCTCTGTCTATCTCAGCACCGGCTTTCTCTGTCTATCTCAGCATCGCCCCCCTCTGTCTATCTCAGCACAGGCTTTCTCTGTCTATCTCAGCACCGCCCCCCTCTGTCTATCTCAGCACAGACTTTCTCTGTCTATCTCAGCACCGCCCCCCTCTGTCTATCTCAGCACAGGCTTTCTCTGTCTATCTCAGCACCGCCCCCTCTGTCTATCTCAGCACCGCCCCCCTCTGTCTATCTCAGCACAGGCTTTCTCTGTCTATCTCAGCACCGCCCCCCTCTGTCTATCTCAGCACAGACGTTCTCTGTCTATCTCAGCACCGCCCCCCTCTGTCTATCTCAGCACCGGCTTTCTCTGTCTATCTCAGCACCGCCCCCCTCTGTCTATCTCAGCACAGGCTTTCTCTGTCTATCTCAGCACCGCCTTCCTCTGTCTATCTCAGCACAGGCTTTCTCTGTCTATCTCAGCACCGCCCCCTCTGTCTATCTCAGCACAGGCTTTCTGTGTCTATCTCAGCACCACCCCCCTCTGTCTATCTCAGCACCGCCCCCCTCTGTCTATCTCAGCACAGGCTTTCTCTGTCTATCTCAGCACAGGCTTTCTCTGTCTATCTCAGCACCGCCCCCCTCTGTCTATCTCAGCACAGGCTTTCTCTGTCTATCTCAGCACCGCCCCCCTCTGTCTATCTCAGCACAGGCTTTATCTGTCTATCTCAGCACCGCCCCCCTCTGTCTATCTCAGCACAGGCTTTCTCTGTCTATCTCAGCACCGCCCCCTCTGTCTATCTCAGCACATGCTTTCTCTGTCTATCTCAGCACCGCCCCCCTCTGTCTATCTCAGCACAGGCTTTCTCTGTCTATCTCAGCACCGCCCCCCTCTGTCTATCTCAGCACAGGCTTTCTCTGTCTATCTCAGCACCGCCCCCCTCTGTCTATCTCAGCACAGGCTTTCTCTGTCTATCTCAGCACCGCCTTCCTCTGTCTATCTCAGCACGGGCTTTCTGTGTGTATCTCAGCACCGCCCCCCTCTGTCTATCTCAGCACCGCCCCCCTCTGTCTATCTCAGCACAGGCTTTCTCTTTCTATCTCAGCACCGCCCCCCTCTGTCTATCTCAGCACCGCCCCCCTCTGTCTATCTCAGCACCGCCCCCCTCTGTCTATCTCAGCACAGGCTTTCTCTGTCTATCTCAGCACCGCCCCCTCTGTCTATCTCATCACAGGCTTTCTCTGTCTATCTCAGCACCGCCCCCCTCTGTCTATCTCAGCACCGCCCCCCTCTGTCTATCTCAGCACCGCCCCCTCTGTCTATCTCAGCACAGGCTTTCTCTGTCTATCTCAGCACCGCCCCCCCTCTGTCTATCTTAGCACAGGCTTTCTCTGTCTATCTCAGCACCGCCCCCCTCTGTCTATCTCAGCACCGCCCCCCTCTGTCTATCTCAGCACCGCCCCCCTCTGTCTATCTCAGCACCGCCCCCCTCTGTCTATCTCAGCACCGCCCCCTCTGTCTATCTCAGCACAGGCTTTCTCTGTCTATCTCAGCACCGCCCCCTCTGTCTATCTCATCACAGGCTTTCTCTGTCTATCTCAGCACCGCCCCCCTCTGTCTATCTCAGCACCGCCCCCCTCTGTCTATCTCAGCACCGCCCCCTCTGTCTATCTCAGCACAGGCTTTCTCTGTCTATCTCAGCACCGCCCCCTCTGTCTATCTCAGCACAGGCTTTGTCTGTCTTTCTCAGCACCACCCCCCTCTGTCTATCTCAGCACAGGCTTTCTCTGTCTATCTCAGCACCGCCTTCCTCTGCGCTATATAATGGTAAACTAGCGAACGTAAACATGCCAAGAAATAATACACAGCCAAAAAATGCTAGGGTTGACTGCGAATTACTGCAACTAATGTGCAACTAACTATATCAGTATATTTCAACTTTAGCTTGTTAATCAAGTGTTTACAGATTCATAGCACATCTTAGGCTGCTCACTATCTTTGATTTGTTAATTGGAGCATGCCACTGCACGAAACATGCATGTCTTAATCTATATCTGCAGGCTGGGCAAGTCCATTACAATGAGATTATGTGTGTGCAGACTTAGAGATGTGCTGCAACAACATCAGTGTTGACCCATAACTGACGAGACAGACTCTACAGCCAGCCAGCAAGCGAACGACTTCCTGAGAACGACTTCCAGAAAAGAACTTCCAGAGAAATACTTCCAGAGAACATCTGCCTATAGCCCAGCTATACGTACTAACTATACCCTAACTATAAACATTACTCAAAGCGTAAATATACTACTATTTCCTAACTATTCATACTATCTATAGATTAACTACAGGGTATAACTATACCCTAACTACACACCGCCAATAGCCTAACTATACGTATACCATAAATATAACATACCACCTTTATCCTAACTATAGTACTAACTATAACATAACGATAAATATTAACTATGCTACAACTATGCATACTGTCTATATCTTAACTATACATACTGACTACACCCTAGCTGCAGTCGTACAAACAAATATACATTAACAATACGTATTAACTATTTGTATATCCTAACTAGAGGCTAGCGTGACGAAACGTTTAACGCGCTCGCGCTGAAACTGTCTCTGCTGATGGCGGAGCAGTGGGTTCAAACTTGTCACTTGTACTCACATGTTGATTTCTCGGTCAGATCACAATGGCAAATTAGGCAAACTACTGAAGGTAAGTTTGCCTGGTAAATTACGATTAGCCAATAAAGGTTGGGCTTAACTGTAACGTCCTAAAAAGAACATGGGCTATTTAAAAAAAAAAAATATCATAACTATATGTACCAACCATTAATACCAACTATAGGTATTAACTGCCGGCTCCATGGCCGAGGGGTTAGCAGCTTTCTCCGCTAACCCCGAATACTCTCGTCACGTGACGCGACGAGAATTAGCAGTGGTTCGAATCGCAAAAGTGACTTATGAGAGTATGGAGCTGGTCGCTCAGAAAGTCGTGGCGTGCTGATGAGCGTAAACTAGCCTAGGAATCAACATACAGATGAAAGATGCTGGTGTTGACCGCAATATCCTGAAAACAGGATGGAAACGCGGAAAAAAAAAAAAAAAAAAAAAAAAAAAAAAAATAAGTATTAACTATAAGTACCAACTATAGTTACTAGCTATACTTTGTTTGTCGTACTTAACTGAAGGTGATAAACTAGGAAAAGGAGTGGCACTAATATTTGGTGAAAAACAGCAAAACTCAATTAATCAGTTGGTGTATTACAGATAGATTTATTATGATCAAAATCTAAGGCAAACCAATAGATCTAAATATTATACAAGTTAGTTAGTTAGTTAGTTAGTTAGTCGCAGTTCCAACTTCACAGCAACGGGTCGTCCCCATTATGCTCCGTTCCTGTGCCAGTGAATATCACACAAAACGCTCCCCACTGTCCAATGTTAAAAGTGGAAAAGACAGGAGTCTCGACAAACAGCCCGCACAGATACACTGTGCATAATTCCGCCGCCAGAATGTCAACACACCAGTCCCCCACGAAACACCCAATTCATCTCTGATGGAATCGGCAGTCATTTTCCTATCTGGATGTTTCCTAGATGTTCACCTACACAGTCCACGAAAATACAGTTTATCACCGACGGCAGTGGCAGTCAACCAGAAGCCCAGCAGCCACGCATTTCTGCATAAGGCAAAAACCGGTCAACTCTGGGACATAGCCACCAGCCATCGCTCTGAACATGCAGTCACGTTCCAAAAATAAACTTGGGCAGATTCAAAAGCACTTCACACGAAACCCACAGCTCACAGTGTCGCGCCACGCACTCACTCAGTAGCAGGGCGACGGAACCATCAAGCCTCCTTAGTCGCCTCTTACGACATGCGTGGTAGGCTACAGTGTTGCTATTCTTTGCTTCCCTTATGGGCCCTGGCAACACACGGGAGATTATACAAGTGTGTGCACCAACAACAAACAGTAGTGATGAAGAAATACCATACTTTTATGATGAAGTAGAAATGGCGCTATCTCAAATTAGAACATAATAAAATAATAATAATACCTGGAGATTTCAATGCAAGAGTAGGAAAGGAAAGAATGGGGCTCTATGGTTTAGGAACAAGAAATCAAAGAGGAGAGAAACTGTTTGAAAGGGAATAAAAGTAAATGAAATTATGGTTTGAAACACCTGATTTAAATACCACAAGAGGTGACTTTACACATGAAAAAGTCTCGATAAGAAAACATTCAAGCAAATTGTCTACATACATATTACTACGAGATTTAGAAATGCATTAATACATGTTAAGACAATGCCTGTTGAGACAATGCCTGTTGAGACAATGCCTGTTAAGACAATGCCTGTTGCGGACTGCAAAAGTGGTCACTTACTACTATGTAGACAAATAAAAGGAAGATTAAAGAGAGAGAAATAGAGGTTATGAACCTGAGACTTGATAAATTTGTTTTAAAAGAAGATAAAAAAATTCTAAAACGATACCGAGTGATTGTAAACAAAGATACAGTGCAATAAATAAAATACAGAGTATAAATGAAAATGAGAAGTGCCCAGGAACTCCATTCATCAAACAAGCAAAGAGATATTACCGAAGAAAAGACACACAGCAAAGAAAAAATGGACGCCTTAAGAAATCTTAAAGTTGACGGACAAAAGAAAACAACGCAAAAATAACAAGCCAGAATATGGTGGGATAAATGAAGAAATAAGAGAAAAATCAGCAACGGCAAAAGAAAATTAGTTAAACAAGCAGTGCAACAAAATTGAATTAAATTCTAGTAAAGAAACAAAACAATAACCACAGACAAATCTGTGAGTTGCCAGAAAGAAAAATAAGAGTAAACACAGGATGCTTGAAATAAAAGACAGGAAAGATGTTATTTGAAGAAGGTGGTACAATATTACATGAATCAGAAACGTGCAGAACAAGTGCAACAATTAGTTAAGTTGCTTAAAGTCGCTTAAAAGTCGACAGGGTCGACTTCATTGCACCGGTTTTTAAAAATAAATCCCATATAGTTCATTCTTTTTCCGCAGCGCGGGCTACCGAAAGCGTCGCACAAAGCACGAACTCGTAGCTCCAGCGACGACCCACAGGAGTCTCCGAAAATATGCACTCGTGAACCGAAGAACGTGGCCCGGAATCGAACCCACAATCTTCGGAGCCCGAGTCAAACGGCTTGACCACTTCGCCACGGCACAATTAGTTATAAACTACTAACACACCGGATAGTTTGACTAGAATGTTGACTTCTCGTCCTTGACTTGAGGATGTAAATTACAAGTACCTCAGAAGTCGGAGTGAATTCACCTGATGGCGAAAGTCAAACAAGAAAACACCAACGCCCGACAACCAAGTTCACACACAGTAGACAACGATCGACTTCACCATTTTACAGATTAATAAAAAAAAAAATATAGTTCTCCATTGGTGGCTGATGGGGTGATATCCATACTTTTGTTTCCGTTAACTCACACTGTCGTAGCACACTGCCAGTATTATTCCACCAAAGAAAGTAGTTCCAACTTTCCTCTCCCATTCCTTCTTTGCAATCGCCGCCACCAGAAATACAGACTGCCCACGTCCAATAACTACAATTTTAAAGCAACACTTTATCCTCTAACGATTTTAATTGAATAATTTGCTGAAGTGAAAATTGCGCATCGATGCATGGTTGCAGGCTGGATATTTAGGTCAGCCTGACTCCAATCTGAGGAGGGAGTAATTAGGCGAAAGTTGCTTTATAACACAATCTGTTTGTTCCAAGGCACTTCAAAACAATCGGTTCCAGAATAGGATCAATATATGCCTAGATGAATTATGGGGGTTGGACTAATAGATGTGGCTTTTAAGATAACAAGTGATTACAGACAGAAAACTGTGCGGTTGTGGTATTAGCAGCATCATCGGGAACCAAAGTCGCAGTAGTATGGGTAGTAGTAGTAGTAGTAGTAGTAGTAGAAAAGGTTATAATTATTAATGTTGTAGTAGATGTAGTAGCAGCAGCAGTGGCACAAGAAGTAGCAGCAGCAGCAGCAGCAGCAGCAGTAGTAGTAGTAGTAGTAGTAGTAGTAGTAATAGTAGTAGTAGTAGTAGTAGTTTAGTTTTTAGTTTTAGTCGATGGATCAAATCACGGCACACGGGTGTAACCCATAAGTGCTCCGTTCTTCTCCTACCTCAAACCTGAGTCTGGAGAAACTCAGCTCAGTGCACGAACTCCGTAGCACCGGCGAGGATCCTGAGTTACTTTTGGTAGATTTTTAACTCGAAATTTTGCCCGGGCAGCGCCGTTAGGCTACTGTTTTTCGATTGCCAACTGCCAAGGGATTTATTGTGTGCGCAACAATACACACAGGCGTCCGGTCTCACTACCCAGAGACCAGGGGAAATTTTATTACTAGAAGTCCACGTGAAAAAATTCCGGTCCTCACAGGGACTTGAGCGCCGGACCTCCAGCACTCGAGGCGGACACCATACCTCGAGACCACGCAGCCCCCTCTCCCCATCCCAGTAGTAGCAGTAGTAGTAGTAGCAGTAGTAGCAGCAGTAGTAGCAGCAGCAGTAGTAGCAGCAGCAGTAGTAGTAGCAGTAGTAGTAGTAGCAGCAGCAGTAATAGTAGTAGTAGTAGTAGTAGTAGTAGTAGTGGTAGTAGTAGTAGTGGTAGTAGTAGTAGTAGTGGTAGTAGTAGTAGTAGTAGTAGTAGTAGTAGTAGTAGTAGTAGTAGTAGTAGTAGTGGTAGTGGTAGTGGTAGTAGTGGTAGTAGTGGTAGTAGTCACAGTCGTAGTAGTAGTAGTAGTAGTCATAGTAGTAGTAGTAGTAGTAGTAGTAGTAGTAGTAGTAGTAGTAGTAGTAGTAGTAGTAGTAGTAGTAGTAGTAGTAGCAGCAGCAGTAGTAGCAGTAGCAGAGAAGAACAGAGGAAGCCATTATATATTGCCTTCATCGACCTCACAAAGGCATTTGAACTCGTGAGCAGAAGCGGCCTTTTTAAGGTTCTTGAAAAGATTGGATGTCCACCCACCCTTCTTAGTCTCGTTAAATCATTCCACGAAAACATGCAGGGGACCATTTTATTTGACGGCTCAACATTCCAGTCATTCAGCATCAGCAGCGGTGTAAAGCAGGGCTGCGTGCTTGTTCCTACACTCTTTGGTATCTTCTTCACCGTTCTCCTAAGGCAGGCATTTGGGACTGCCACTGAAGGCATATACCTCCACACAAGATCTGATGGCAAACTTTTTAACCCATCAAGGCTCAAGGCAAAGACCAAAATAAGATCAAGATGCGTAAGAGAACTACTTTTTGCAGATGATGCAGCACTGACTACTCATACAGCAGAAGATCTCCAAAGGCTCATAGATCGTTTTGCAGCCGCCTGCAAAGGCTTTGGGCTCACCATTAGCCTAAATAAAACACAGGTGATGGAACAAGATGCCGGTGCGCCTCCATCAATCAAAATTGCTAATTACGAATTGAAGGTCATCCACGAGTTTGTGTATTTGGGGTCGAAAATATCAGACAATCTTTCATTAGAGACAGAAATCGACAGACGCATTGGAAAGGCAGCCACAACATTTTCCAGACTAGCTAAAAGAGTTTGGGAGAATAATAGACTAACAGAGCGTACAAAAGCTCAAGTATATAAAGCTTGTGTTGTTAGTACACTACTCTATGGGTTTGAATCCTGGACCTTGTACTCAAGACAGGAAAGGAAGTTGAATTCCTTCCACATGAGATGTCTGAGACGTATCCTGGGCATAACATGGAAAGACCACATAACAAACAAACAGGTGCTTGAACGAGCAGATATTACCACAGTGCACACCCTCCTCAAGCAGAGACGCCTCCGGTGGCTGGGCCACGTATCTCTAATGGAGGATGAACGTATTCCCAAAGATCTTCTTTACGGAGAACTAGCCACAGGAAAGAGGCCAACCGGAAGACCCCAAATGCGATATAGGGATGTGTGTAAAAAAGATATGAAAACCATTGGAATAGATCCAGACACGTGGGAGAGAGTTGCAACAGACAGATGCTCCCGGAGAAGAGATGTACGAAACGGACTGGTGATCTTTGAGCGCAGTCTGATCCAACAAACTGAGGATAGGCGGCACAGGCTCAAAGCGCAGTCACTTACTACGGGACTTGTCTCGTCTTACAGATGCGGAAACTGTGACAGGGATTGTCACTCTCGCATTGGACTATACAGTCACCAGCGGTGCTGCCAGGCACCTCCCAAGCGGCACAACTCTATAGTTCTTCAGGACTGAAAGAGGCCTAATACTACTAAGTAGTAGTAGTAGTAGTAGTAGTAGTAGTAGTAGTAGTAGTAGTAGTAGTAGTAGTAGTAGTTGTTGTTGTAGTAGCAGCAGCAACGTTTATAGTTATGATTGTAGTAGATGTAGTAGCAGCAGCAGTGGCACAAGAAGTAGCAACACCAGTAGTAGTAGATGTAGTAGCAGTAGCAGCAGCAGCAGCAGCAGTAGCGGTTATAGTTGTTATTATTGTTATAGTAGTTGTAGTAGCAGCAGCAGTGGCAAAAAAAGTAGCAGCAGCAGTAGTAGTAGATGTAGTAGTAGTAGTAGTAGTAGTAGTAGTAGTAGTAGTAGTAGTAGTAGTAGTAGTAGTAGTAGTAGTAGTATTGGTAGTAGTGGTAGTAGTAGTAGTAGTAGTAGTAGTAGTAGTAGTAGTAGTAGATGTAGTAGTAGTAGTAGTAGTAGTAGTAGTAGTAGTAGTAGTAGTAGTAGTAGTAGTAGTAGTAGTAGTAGTAGTAGTAGTAGTAGTGGTAGTAGTGGTAGTAGTGGTAGTAGTGAACGCCATACGGCATAAACTATAAGAAGATTTTGCAATATGCGAGACAGAAGGCTGTGGAAAGACATAATTACCGACGCCACACGACATGGACTATAAGAAGCTCTCAAGAGAACGTTTGCCAAGCAGCCAGCACACTTGAGTCCCTGAAGTGTTAGAAGGGCTTGAATCAGAATTAGAATAACGTGCACTATTTCTGTTCTACTCAGCGGAAGATTATGCCACACACAGCCACAAGCGTGATGAATCGGTCGGTGAAAGTAGTGCTCCAGAAGTTAAGGGAAACAATAAGCAATCAAACAGAACGAACAGTTCAGTTTTCAGATAAATCGTGACACAAGAAAAGCAATAAATCTCAAACAAAAAAGTACAAAAAAAAAAAACAAAAAAAAAAAAAAAAAAAAAAAAAAAACACACACACACACACACTCAAATACATACAGACAATTTTCTTGAACTGGCAAGGCACACTAGGCGTCAAAAACCCAAGGAGCAATTAAGTGATATTCTAGTATGATAATTGGTCACGTCCAGCGTGAGTCGCGTGGTCAAGTGGTTACACACCCGCCTCACAAGCCAGTGATCCGGAGTTCGATCCCGGGTCCTGTCAAGAATATGCACTACTGACTAGCTCAAAAGAGAGCGAACCTCGAGTCTAGTGCCGGAATACGATCAGCGTTGCCAGTAGGGGGTTGTGTTCAATCTTTAAACCTCACATCCCGAATCAACCAAATAAATCCATTGTCTTGAAGTGAGTGAAGAACGATGCACTAATAGCTGGCTAGTTCTGTCCCAAGCAACCCATCATGTGCGATCACCTACTGTCTATGTCTATGTCTATCAAACAACTCATCATGTGTGATCACCTACTGTGTATGTCTATCAAACAACTCACCATGTGTGATCACCTACTGTCTATGTCTATGTCTATCAAACAACTCACCATGTGTGATCACCTACTGTCTATGTCTATGTCTATCAAACAACTCACCATGTGTGATCACCTACTCCTACTGTCTATGTATATCAAACAACTCACAATGTGTGATCACCTACTGTATTTGAGTCATACAACATATAGTTAAGTAAGCATACTAAAGACACCTGGCCTCGACAGAGCAGAGTTTTCTCGAGTACCTGTCGGCCCGGCGGTCAAATGTTCGAATCCCCAACAAGACTGATGTTTACAGCTGTCCTGGTCTTCCATGTGTACACAGCCTAACACGGATACCAGGAAATATCAGGGGAGATAAAGGCGGCTAACATGATATAGACCATCTCACATATGGATGCAGACTGGTCGATAACAATATGCCGTTAACAATATGTACCCCATACATCTGATGGGATGTGAAACATTCTTTACGTTTCTTTAAAACTATGTATTGATTGTTATACTGTACACACACACACACACACACAACAGACACACATAAACACACACACACACACACACACACACACACACACAACACACGTAAACACACACACACATACGAACTCTCACACTTATATAGTGCGTGTGTGCGTCTGTGTACGTGTGTGTGCGTCCGCGTATATGGTTGTGGGCGCTCTATTGTATGTCTTATCTTTGCTATAGTAGTTCACTCACGTTTTCTCGGTGAATTGATTATCCCCAGGCTTCCTCCCTCCCTCCCTACCTCCCGTGACAACACTAGCAGTGGTAAGTTACTGTCGGCAATTATTGTAGATAGACAGTAGCCATCTATGAGGGAGTCAATATTTCAGGTGGTTATTTCCTAACGTATAATCATAAACTGTATCACTGACGAGTAAGCAAATGTGAACACTGGTAGTGACAGCAATAGTATTAGTTATAGCAATAGTAGTACTAGTACGAGTAGTAATGGTATACTAGTAGTAGTAGTAGTAGTAGTAGTAGTAGTAGTAGTAGTAGTAGTAGTAGTAGTAGTAGTAGTAGTAGTAGTAGTAGTAGTAGTGATAATAACAGTAATAGCAGTTGTAGTAGTAGTCGTAGTAGTAGCAGCAGTAGTAGCAATATTAGTAGTGGCAACAGAAAAAGAAAAGTAGTAGTAGTAGTAGTAGTAGTAGAAGTAGTAATAGTAGTAGTAGAAGTGGTATTAATAGTAGTAGTAGTAGTTGTAGTGGCCAAAGGCTTGCGAACGCGGTTCGTGAGCCGGGTACCAGGCGTTCGAAACTCAGTTGCGACCGATTTCTGCAGCAGACCGTGTCGCGTTGTGTTATAACGTGCTGGTATGGGAGCCGGTCGTTCAGAAAGCAATGGCAAACTACTGAACGTAACACTTGCCTAGTACATCAACAGCAGCTGAAAAATGCTGGTGCTGACTGCAACGTCCCGTATACGCAACAAAAAAAAAAAAAGTTGTTGTAGTAGTCGCAGTAGTAATAATTATAGTACTGGTGACATAAATATTGCCGGTCTTCCTGGCCTAGGATTTAACGTCTTTCCCTTGTAATCCCGTATATCCACGTGAGGGACGTAACCTGCACGAGAATCGGTAGCGGTTCTCGCCGCGTTGGTAACTTACGGGGTATGTAAGCCGGCCGCTCAGAAAGCAATGACAAAATACTGAGCGTAATCTTGCCAAGAAATCAACAATCTGCTGAAAGATGCTGATGTTGACAGCGATGTTCTGTAAAGGATATGCGAAAAAAAACAACAACAACATAAATAGTAGTCGTTGTAGCAGCAGTATTAGTAGTAGTAGTAGTAGCAGCAGCAGCAGCAGCAGCAGCAGTAGTAGTAGTAAAAGTAGTAGAAGTAGTAGTAGTAGTAGTAGTAGTAGTAGTAGTAGTAGTAGTAGTAGTAGTAGTAATAGTTGTAGTAGTTGTTGTTGTAGTTGTTTATGTTGTTGTAGTAGTAATGGTAGTAGTAATGGTAGTAGTAATAGTAGATGTAGTAGTAGTAGTTGTAGCAGTATTAATGGTGATGGTAGTAATAGCATAGTAGCAGTTAAATGGTGTTGGTGAGTTTACTTTTGCTTATCTTCAACTGCTCCAACATCATAAGGGAAGAAATACAAACTAGAATCAACTCTGGAAATAAGATATACTATGCACTACAACATCTACTAAAATCAAAGGCGCTATCTCGTAACACCAAAATCACAATATACAAAACACTGATCAGACCAGTTGTGCTGTATGGCTCTGAAACCTGGAGTACAACGAAAGGAGACGAAGCCTTGTTACAAACCTTTGAGAACAAAATTTTAAGACGCATCTTTGGACCCATTAGGGATACACAAAGTGGAGAGTGGAAAAGAAGAAGTAACAAAGACATTTATGATCTGTTTAAGTCCCCGCTAATCACTGGTATCATGAAGGCTAATAGACTACAATGGCTGGGGCATATAGAAAGAATGGAAGATAATAGGGAAACAAAACTCGCTTACACTCAGGAAATAAATGACAGTAGACCCTGAGGTAGACCAAGAAGACGGTGGAGAGATAATACATATAGAGACCTACAAGCACTTGGAATCAACGACTGGCAAGAGAAGGTCCACCAGAGAGACGAATGGAGACGGATTGTATTTGCAGCAAAGAACCTCAATGGCTCGGAACGCTGAAGAAGAAGTAGAAGCTGAGAACTAATCGTAGTTAAGCCGCGGTGGTTGTCGCAGCAGCATTAAGCTAGAAATGATGTGTTACTTTCAGGGAAGACGTGCTGTGTGACGCTACAGCTAGTGATGGCAGTCAATAATAACAGGCTTTACCTTGCTAACGCGCAATCATGGGTTTAATACCCAATTATGCTTAATGTCAACAGTTGTTTATATTGGTAAAGTGTTATAAAGTTAGTGGTAGCTGTTTATGTTCGTACAGTGGTGGTGGTGGTAGTGGTGGTAGTAGTAGTAGTAGTAGTAGTAGTAGTAGTAGTAGTAGTAGTAGTAGTAGTAGTAGTAGTAATTATAGTAATAGCAGTAGCATCAGCAGCAGCTGCTTGAGTTGTGGTGGTACAATTAAGAGTGCTGTTATTGTTTCACTAGAAATACTAGCGGTAAAGCAGATACATGAATATAAAAGTATTGCCCACACAAGTCTTGTAGGCTCTGAACATATTCGGTACCAAGCTAATCGCCAAACGATGATTAATTACTCATAACTCAGACAGCCGAAACAGTTTTTATTATGGCCCTTTCAGTCAGATATTTATAAGTTGTCTCCCCTGGGCATTGGACGAATCTATTGACAATAAAATATCCAAACCCGTGGAGGGAACATCAATCTAGGCCTTATGGCAGTCAGTATGTTTGTACTGTAATAATTCATGGCCTGGTTACATTTTAATATGCCTATCCACATATGTGTTCTGTACTGATAAACAGACATGTACATACAGACATTCACAGATAAGCTCAACAATGTGAGTGGACTATTATACTCGATCAAAGACTGACATATGTTAGATTCCATTGAAATCCATTTCTCGAGGTCGTTATTGTTGTCTTCAAAATCCATTCTATAGTCAGTAAGAATAATAAAGCGACAAAAGACTTCCATGTCGCACTCCTATTCTTATATCAAACAAATCTGTCAGTTTTCTCCCATGAAGTCCACTGCATTTAAATGTCTGTATATGTTGCTATTATTAACTTTATGATCTTCTGTGGAATCCCACATCAGTTTTAAAATACAGTGAAACCTCGGTTTTCGTTGCCTTCGGATTTCGTCGCCCCCGTGAAAAATTGTCTCGGTTTTCGTTGATTACCTCGGATTTCGTCGACATGACCACATGACCTCGCTGCTAATTTTGCGAAAACAAAGGGACCCACGCGTTCTTCTGCTCAATTTGGCGTTGCTTTTCATTATGTGAGCATCACTTGCTAATAATAAAATACGAGAGTGGCATTAAGATCGCATGTATGGGAGGTTGCCACCCACGATAAGTTGTATCGTGGCAAAAAAGGAAGCAATAAAATAGGCTAACGTAGCTAAAGATATGAATGTGCTAACGAAACAGAGATCGCAAACAATTGAAGATGTCGAACAGTTATAATTAATTTGGATAAATCAAAGCCAGTTAGATGGCGATTCTGTTTAGAAGGCAATCATATGTGGAAAAACCAGACTGCTGTATGCCGATCTCATTAAGAAAGTGCTTGGGACGATTACTAGTGTGCTTAGTGATTTTAAGGCCAGCAGAGGATGGTTTGAAAAGTTCAAGTGGCGCACTGGCATACACAGTGTTACTAGGCATGGCGAAGGTGCGAAGTCGGACAAGTCTGGGGCCGAAAAATAGTATTAGACACTATATTTATTATCTATAAAATGTGTTTTTGGTATATTTTTTGGAGCTTATAGAACGAATTATTTGGATTTACATTGATTCATATGGAAATAATTGCCTCAGTTTTCGTCGGTTTCGGATTTCGCCGATTGTTTTGGGACGGATTATTGACGAAAACCGAGATGTGACTGTACAGTTCCTTTAATGCCCTCAAAGGTTTGTCATAGTCCAACAATCTAATACAATGTGGCAAAACCAATTAAATGATGTTTTTGAAAATTTTGCACAATATGGCTGTTTGGTCAAGGCAGTATGTATTTAGTCGGAAGCCTGCCTGTTAATGCCTTAGTTGTTTATCACTAACATCTCTTACTTTCTCCAGGACCGGACAATAACCTTATTCCTCTATAATTTTCGCACTCCTGCAGGTTGCCTTTCTTCAGCAGCTTCACAATACATCCCTTTCTCCAGTCTGCTGGTAGTTCTTCGGTCTCCCAGACTGCTACATATTTTATGCAATAGTTCAATTGAGGTCTCAATATTGGCCTTAATAGCTGCTGTGTTGCCATCTGGATCAGTAGCTTTTCCATCCTTCCGGAGTGTGATCGCCTTTACAATTTCTTCTTTAGATGGTCTTTCACAAATGGCACCCAGTTTCTTTTCTGCTGGTTGGATACCTGGTTGGTCTTTTGAGACCGTACGATTCGGAAATTACATGAACAAATTGAGTTCATCTGTTTGTTGTTGTTGTTATTTTTCTTTTTTGGTTTGTTACCCAGTTTTGAAGCCAAGCGTAGTCCATACACGTGCTACTACTTCAAGTACACTGACTGATTTGTGTGTGTGTATTATTTTTCCCTATTACCAGTGTCCCTCGCCTTCAGGTGAACCCACTCCGACTTCTGAGGTACTTGTAATTTACGCCCCAAGTCAAGGATGAGAAGTCAAAATTTTAGTCCAATTGATCGGTGTAGGCGTTGGACCCCCTACCTCGGCATTAGCACACCGGAAGTTTAAAATCGAGTGCTCTTATACATTCTGCTACACCGACATATAATCCATGTGTTCATGTGATATTTAACGCTGGTGAGATGAGTCCTTAGACCAGTGGTTCTCAACCGGTGGGGAATTCCCACCCCCAGGGGGGAATTTTAGGGTTTCCACGGGGGGGGGGGGGGAATGAAGACCATTTCAAGATCTCGTTAATACAAGAACCGATTACTTAATATTGTTTTTCCCTTCATACTTTACAGTTAAGTACGTCTCATCCTTCTAAAATTCATTTTATAAAGTCAGTAGACTCACAAATCATGTTTTATGTGGATGTCTAGACTTGTTTTAGTATGTGCTATTAAATTTACCTTACACTTTTACGTATACTGTATAGGGGTGGGGGGATTTTTAGATAGGAAATATGAAAGGGGGGGGGGGAATGATGTTCTGAAAATACGCTGAAAGGGGGGGGGGCACGGGCCAAATTTTTGATAGGAAAGGGGGGGGGGATGACGTTCTGAAAATATGGTGAAGGGGGGCACGGGCCAAAAAAGGTTGAGAACCACTGCCCTAGACCATGTTTAATCAGCTGTACATCCCGACCACTGTTCTGGAGCTCCTGTAAAGGTTGGCAGCCGCGGAGACGCAGTGGCTAGACATTCGCCTGCCGCCCGGTGGCCGTGGGTGTGATAGAATCGGGGAGGATTACAATTTTTTCAAAGTGACCCAAACTCACAGGTCCATCTAGCCTAAATGGGTACCAGAAAATGCCCCAGTGAGCAACGGCAGCCCGCGTAATAATGACCACAAACACCAAACAAGTGCCGACTGGTCTATTACATATGGGCATAGCACAATATGCCCATTTTGTCCACACAATCTCAAGTAACACCACACTTTGGACTAAATAAGAACCAAAGCACGCCAGTAACGATACCACCGAGCGAGATATTATTCGAGACCTCAAGTAACGACACATCTTCCACGAGAAGATATCCGATATACTATACGCAATATATCGAGTAACAACACAACCAGAGCTAAATACACAACACCTCGCAACACAACAACTAGCAACAAAACATCTTGCAACACAACACCTAACAATGCAACACCAGTATCAAATGATATCTGGGGAACATGTGCCTTATTACTCGTCAACTCACCCTCCGTTTGTCAATTATTTCGTAATGACGAAATCACTTTCTGTTGTCTTCAGAATAGAACTCGAGAGGCAATCGACGTTTGACAAATTGCTTCGTATCGAATGTCTCCAGAGGATATTACTTGTGTGTGGTTGTAATAAGTGTTCAACGTGTGGTGAGTTGTTGGGCTGAAGACGAGTGCCTATTAAATTTGCATTGGGTTCTCCTCCTCCCTCTCCTCCTCCTTACTACTCTTATATTGAAGCTTATATTGATCATTTTGTAAAATTAAATACAATATGTATGTATTATTCATATTTAAAGGCTTTTATTTTCATTTTCGTCCCAAGCCCGTATTTAGTTATTTGCTGATTATTTTTTTTTTCAAATGAGAAACCTATATACATATATTTTCAGTTGATAAACTTTATATATATATATATATAGGTGTTGTGTTGCAAGATGTTGTATATATTTTCAGGGAGAGTGTTTCATGTAGTTGTATCGGTGTGTGTTTGTTGTTGTTGTGCTGGCAAAGACTTTGTCCGCAACGTCCATATTTTTATCTTGTGGTCGAGTTCTAGTGAAGCTTACCAATTGTATTTCTCTTTCTTTGTGCATGCGTGCGTGCGTGTGTGTATGTGCACGTGTGTGTGTGTGTAATAAATAAATAAATAAATATATATATATATATATATATATATATATATATATATATATATATATATATATATATATATATATATATATATATATAATTTCTAGAAAAATGCTTATAATATTGACGACTAAGAAGCACAAAAATATAAAAGAGATCTCCGTAACATTTTTGTGGATTTTAAAAAGGCTTATGATAGTGTCCATAGGAATAGTCTATGGAATGCTATGCAGGAATTTGGAATACCAAGGAAGTTAATCAACATAACCAGACTATAAAGGCAGGAAATCAGACCCTTTCCAAATAACATCTGGCTTGAAACAAGGCGATGCACTATCGCCTCTCCTTTTCAGTCTGGCTCTAAAGAAAGTTGTAAGGAAGGTAAAGAGGGAGTTGCTATTCGAGGAAGATCCAGACTGATTGGTTATGCAGATGATATAGATATTATAGGGGAAAATGAACAAAAGACATCGGAAATATTGACTCACTTAACGGAAAAACTTGCGAACGCAGTTTGTGAGCCCGTATACCCGGGTTCGAAACACGGCGATGCTGGTTTTTTTCGAAAAAGGTATAGGGGCCGGTCGTTCAGAAAGCAATGGCAAACTACTGAACGTAACACTTGCCTAGTACATCAACAGCAGCTGAAAATGCTGGTGTTGACTGCAACGTCCCGTAAGGGATACGCAACACAATTTTTTTTTTTTTAACGGAAAAAGCCCAACAGATCGGACTGGTTATCAACCAAGATAAGACAGAATATATGGTAATTTCAAGAGAAGGAACAGCTAAAAACTCTGGCCACATACAAATAGATAATATGACCATTAAAAGAACGGAAACATACAAATACCTGGGTACAATCTTCAACTGCTCCAACATAATAAGGGAAGAAATACAAGCTAGAATCAACTCTGGAAATAAGATATACTATGCACTATAACATCTGCTAAAATCAAATGCGCTATCTCATAACACCAAGATCACAATATACAAAACACTGATCAGACCAG